>JAHUUD020000008.1:630000-1830000 GCA_020010945.3 Muscidifurax raptorellus
GGTCCAGAGGGAGACGTGATCTGCGGAAACGTCTATATAGTCTGTCCCGTTCCTTCAAGAGGTCACGAAGAGCCGCGGTGAACCACGGGTGACGCCTCGGTTTAGGGGTCACTGTGCGTAATGGGGCGAGATGGTTTATAGCGTCTGTTACGTTTGTATTCAGTAGGGTGATGCAATCGTTAAGTGATGAAGTATGAAGCAATGACCAGTCGCACGCGCCGAGGAAGTCCCTTAGCTTCTCGGCGCAGATGCCTTTGTAGTTTCTGTAGGTGTAAGTTTGAGGTACGTGTAGTGGCATCTGTACGTCGAGAGTGGCCGTTATTAAGTCATGTCCGTTTATGAAAGGAGTGTCAGTCTTCCAGTGTGCGAGCAGGCAATCCTGCTCGTCAATAAGGCAGAGGTCGAGCCAAGTGTCGGATTCCGATTTGTGATGCGTTGCACCGTATGGAACCGACTGAAGGGAGTTTTCATCAATGAAGGCCCTGATGAACTTGGCATCTTCTGATGATGAGATTTGATCGGCGTTGAAATCTCCCATTATCAGTTTAGTAGAATAGTTATGCATATTTGTGGAGAGATTTATTATAAAGTCACTGCCATGGATGAAAGGGGCATGGGGTGGATGATAAACAACGCCGACGAAGATTGGGATGATTCCCTTCACGGAGATTTCACAAAAAAGATATTCCGGTTTCCCTGGCTTGCCCGACCAAGTACCGTCAGATGAGGAAATGATTTTGGTTGTGAGAGTATTATGAATGTAGAGGGCCACACCCCCACCGTTCCTGTTTCTGTCCCGTCTAAGCAATATGTATTTGTCAATTGAAGGGATGGGTTTTATCTTGTCATCTAGCCAGGTCTCAGTTACAGCAATCACGTGAAAGAAGGAACGAATAGACAAGAAGAGCCTAACCGCCTCAATGTGACCCGTGAGAGAGTTAGCATTGAAATGGCAGGCCCTTAAGCCCTCGGACAGAGTTACCTTGGAAGATGCAGGTGTAGTTAAGAATGATGAAGATGTAGGTGGTGAAGGGTGAATGATATTCGTCGTCCTCTACAGCCGTTGTTGTTGGTGTTGTTGCAGTTGACTGGTGGCCTCAGGGCTAAAAAATCATCTAGGTCCTTTTCAGAGCTGATGATGGTTGCCCTCTCTGGGTCCTCTGCGGACCTGATGTAGATGGTCCCGCTGCGAACGTAGGACCTGCATCCACTTCTTCTCCTCGCCTCCTGCCTGGCCCTGACGCGAAGTTTGTGAGCCTCAGATGACAGTAGCTCATTTACATTGATTAGCCCCTTCTGGCGAGGGGCCCTAACTTCCCCCAGGATGTTCGCGTCTAGCTCGGCAGTATGAAGTTTGCCCTTCCTAATTTATGCTCTGATGGTAGAGCGTGCAAGGGCATGGGAAGAGAGAGTGACAGCAATTGCTGGTAGTCTGCTGTCAGCGATTTGGATATCATCAGCCGCGTTCAATCTCCCCTTCTTCTGAGGACTGTAGGGTCGAGGGTAGAAACTACTGAAAAGACCAGCAGGTCGATGGATGTATCCCTTGAATAGCGCAGTCTCGATAATACGACAGCGTTGTTGTTAGTGTTCCCCTGCTGCTGCTTGATCTTTAGCAGCTCCCTTCGGAGATTAGCAATTTCCGAGGGGATGACGATGGCAGGGGGGACACTGTCGGACGAGGTGTTGTGATATTAGATATTCAACTTGTGCCCTTAGCTCCGAGATCATCGGCTCAGCATTTGCAATGCGAGTTTGGAGCCGGGGCAGGTCGTCCAGGGCTATGAGACGGTGTTCCAGTAGGCCCAGTCTCGTCTCCAGCCCCGTGAGCTTGCTGGTTGTGATCTTCAGGGACTCCGCCGCTTCATCTTGCCTTGCACGGACGTTCTTTATTGCTGCAAAGACGTCCTGCAAGGTGACATCCTTCTTCGCAGTGGACATCAATGGACGTGACGGCGATTGACTGCGCGAGTTGCTGGTCGAGGAGGGCGCTGACGAGGATGGCTTCGTCCTTCTAACATTTCTCATCATCGTGCTGGCATTGAGTGAGGCCTCCAATCTCGCCTTGCTGTTAAGATCAGCACACGTTGCACACGCGAGCGACAGGACGCCTTTCATCGTCACAGAGCGAAATGTTACGCAACGTGTGTGAAAGAAGTTGCGACATACTTCGCACTGCTTAGGATCCTTAGTCTGTATGGTCTTGTTACAGACTTCGCAGGTGGTTTCGTATGCCTCTGCGACTTTCTCTCCGTTTAAACTCATTGCCGATAACTTGCCGATAACTTACTGGCAGTCGATAATGTAGGTATTAAGAGTGGC
Source organism: Muscidifurax raptorellus (assembly GCA_020010945.3). Classification (NCBI taxonomy): domain Eukaryota; kingdom Metazoa; phylum Arthropoda; class Insecta; order Hymenoptera; family Pteromalidae; genus Muscidifurax; species Muscidifurax raptorellus. The sequence continues at coordinate 632,323 of JAHUUD020000008.1, forward strand.
TGTTCGTAATTGGTAAGTTATCGACAGAGGAATGAGTGTTGAGCTCCTCGCCAGATGGCAGTTGGAGGAGTATTAGAGGAGTAGAAAGAGAGATAGAGCAACGCACCGACTTGTGTGATTGTAGACGTAGATCTTCTTCGTCGTCTCGTGAGATGTCGCCTCGTGTGCTGATTGGAAGATGCAGATGAAGGAAGAAGGAGAAAAAGCGAAGCCAAGCCAGGCGAAGCAGTTTGAGTTTAGAAACCAGAGCGAGAGACTTTTCCGTAGGTTAGACAGCGTGTGATTAGTGCAGCCTCCAGCGAAATTATGACAGGCTGAAGGTTGCAATAAGAAGCGTGCAACGAACTGCAAGAAATCACGCCCGAAGGCAGAAAGCAGCAGAGATAGCAGTTCAAAAGAGGAGTGTACAGTGATGCGTTCAGTACTTACGGAGAGCAGCAAGAGAGAGAGGGAGAGAGAGAGAGAGAGAGAGAGAGTTCATACAAAATATTTTTAATCCTCCCTCGTACCACCCTCATTTTTTCTCATCCATTCTTTTTCCAGGTCTTCTATATATATATATATATATATATTTTTTGTTGCATCTTTTGAGGATTTTTCCACCTTTTATTCAGAGTTCTAGTGGGCAAATAAATAACCCAACTACCCCAACACCAAATTAAAATCTTATAAACTCATTTGGATAGATGTCTTGGATAACTTAAGTAAAAATACCGCCTTTTTTAAAAAATGTGATTTTTTAAAATGATTTTTAACTTATAATCTAAGCATAATATTGCTAAATTACAAGAATACTTTTATTTTTTCAATATTTTTTTGAGTTGAAAAAAAATTTGTATAATCCTCTAACTTTTAATGTTTTAATTTTTTGCAGATTTTAACTCGTTATGCAACCTTCCGAAATCATAGTTTCCGTGTTTATCTGGTATAAAACATAGTTATTCTCATATTTCTAATGTATATTTCTAGTCCTAAATAATTTGTAATATGTCCTTGACTTTTTTTTTATTTTAAAGGGGTTGTGCCCCCTTAAGACGACTTTCCCCACCACTTGTACCATCGTTGCGACCACCTACTACTACTTCCATCTTTACTGTGGTGTCAGTACAAACAGCCAATTAGAACGATGGTAGTGTGCCTAATCAGATCAATGGTATTACAATGTTCATGCCGATTAATACTTTCTTTTGTAGTGTTATCTATATATAGGGGAGAGATTTTTTCGCATGTTACTGTAGATCAGTCAGTTGTTGTCTGGTTGTTTTTAATAACCATATGGATAACTTTTATCTGGTGCTATAAAACTTCGTTTGTTATTCACGTTTGCATGTCTTATTCTGAGTTATCACATCGTGAAATGCTCTTTTACGTAGAGGATATGGTTGTTGACCGGTAGTATATCGTTAACCTCGACCTCTGGACTGGTGAGTAAATTCGTTAAAGCTTTCGATTCTTCACCGCAACTTCATAAACAGTCTTGATCACGTATCTCAATGTGACAACTTTATCTCTTCCGACACGTTTCTTACAATATATACTCTTCGGATATCCTCGCGAGGACAGTCATGTTGAATTATTTGCTCGCAGCATGTACAACATAGAGGGGATACCTGCCAATACTTGCAGATAAATACATGCAGTGAGCACACTTCAACATGGTTGATTTCCTTTTCACCCTGACTACGAAATACTTTGACTGCGTTACCTGTGCGTTCACCGAAGCAAGCATCTATAGGGTAAAGTGGCTTTCGCTTCATATTTTCAACATTTTTATGAATAAATTGATAGAGTTCCAATCTATAAACACAAGGTAGTACGATACCTATTTGGTTCTCTTTTTAAAATATTTATTTAAAAATTCGCATACAAGAATAGGCTATAGTTGTACACTCGGCAAAGGGTCCACACTAAATTTCATGAAGGTTTTGTGAAAAGCCAGATATGCTAGTCGCAAAATGATCTTCGCAAAATGTCTTATTTGCAATACATCAAAATTCTCCTTGAAATTGAATATCCAACCTTTTGGCACTTGTTTGTCGTAACATTTCAATAATTTCTCTAGAACTATACTCATAATCTCTAACCTATACTCATTGAGTCTGATGCATAGGTATTGAGAAGTAATAGAGGGCTTTTGTACGCCTGATTTTCTATCGTATTGAATACATGCGGAAAAAAACGTACGTTTTGGGTAAACAGCTCAGAGGCATGTGAAACTAATTCAGACTATCGATTAACATAGTCTGTAAAAATACGATTAGGATTATTTTTTATCCATTCATTACTATAGATGACATGATTCGTTCATCAACTTTTTCAACAATACGTTTTTATATAAACTGTGCATCAAATCCTTGCAAATTGTGTGCTATGCATATGACGCGTTCAAATTGTTGTCTTGGACGTAATGCAAGTTCAACGAACTATCTTACAGGCTCGCGGTTAAACACATACTCATGAATACCACAATTCTCGCATTATATTGAAATATCTTTAACCTTTGAGCAGTATGTACAGACTTATTGTACAACGCACACATTTGGAACTTGTACTTTTTTCGACTCATCACCCAACACTGATAGAGATTGCTCCGTTTCAAAATCATAAAAGAAAAATAAGATTATCTTTGTGTCATTTATCTTCGTGATTTTCTTCGAAAATGCAACTAAGTTATGCTCTTAAATACAAATTTTCACGATTTTACGTAGTTCTTCTCAATTTTTGACGTGTTTCCACTACTTCTTCAAATATTAAAGTGCGTAGGAGTAAAAAAACCCTGGATTTAAATAAAGCAAGTAAAAACACACAAAAATTACGTATAATGCAGTCATAACAAATGCTTTACTCCTTGACCTATGCAGTTAAATACAAAGATTCACAATTATTTAGCGATTTTTCACGATTTTTCACGATTTTTCTAAAGTTTAAAGGGGGAACGGGTAAAATAAACCTTGAAAATGGATTCAGCGCGTCAAAATACATAAAACCCATGTATGTGGTACACTCACAAAAATATTTACAGTTCATACAATATTTTTTTATGTGAATTTTCATTATTTTCCGCAATTTTCACGTTTATTTGCGATTTTAACGAAATTTTGTACAGGCAAAACTAGTCTTGGATTCGGAATCAGCGGGTAAAAATACATAAGGATAGATAGGCCTGGTTTCTTGAACAGACCACATTTTTTTGTGTGCCGGTGTAATGATTCATTTGCTAGTAATACGTTATTCGAAAAACATGTACAACAAAATTATCGTAAGTGCCAGTGATAGTTTGTGTACTGTTATAGATTGGATGTTTCCCACGAGCAAATGTTGAAAAATCGGATCTCTCTTCCCTCGTAGCCAAAACGCAGGATATGTTAAAAATAAACAATATAATAATATGTGTAATACAAGAATTTGAATTCAACGTTGCCGCACAAGATACTATGAAGATAATTTGCGGTGGCCCAGAGTCTAAAACTCGATAATCTGGTGCAATAATCGTTTAAAAATTAAACCTTTTTAATATCGTTCAAAAAATCACTTACCATTGATAGACCCCTCTAGATGCTGCTGATAACAATTTCCACCCGTTGATGGTCCAGCTCCTGAAACTAGTGAGTGAGGCTGGTGTTATAATTGTTTGTAAGAAAATAAAAAATTAAACTTTTAATAATGCAAAATATTACTCACTATTGGCTGTTTCTTTCTGATGATGATGCTCATTGTAGGTCAGTCACCCTCGATATCTTGACGCATTTCATTAATTATTGAAATATAAAGAAAATATTATTATATTTAAAAAATAAAAAAGAAACAATTTGAATGTTATAAAGTGAAAAAATCTTACGATGACGTTGAAGCATTCTAGCTGCTAGCGGATGTTCGTGTTCGTTGCGCTTACGAATTACCTGCAGAGCAATCGACAGAATATCCGGATTGTGGAATATACTAGTGGTATCCGTGGTTGTTCCACAATGTATCAAAAGGAAATACAGTTTTCTACATAAAACCTCTGCTGATTGTTGTTCAAGATCCGAAGACCACACTCTACCACATATGGTGCGGATTTGTGATTCGCAAACTTTGGCAACACCTAGCGCAAGATGCAAAACTTGGCTCACGTTATTTTTTTCTGCTGAGGACGAAGAGAGATAATAAACGGAGAGACTTACCGAATCTCCAAAGTCGACGAGATGATATTAGGTATTCCAGTGTCCGTGAATATATATATATATTAATAATGCTGACGACAGAGTTAAGGATAGTATCGATGTAACAATAACGAAGAGAGATACATTGAGACTCCGATGTCGACGATATCCGATTCGATATCCGATTCGAAAAAAATAGAGTAGAGTAGAGTATTATATTACAGACGAGAACAACAGCGTTGCTGACGACTATCAGATATTAGACTTTATACTGAAACGAGAAATGGCTGCATGTACACGTGCATGAGAATGAAACAAATTTTTTTGGCATAGAAGAGTATAACTTTTTACCTAACCTCGTTATACTCTCCCGTATTATCGACACCTGATACTCTGCAGAATATAGGTTTAAAAAAATCGTCAATGTGGAATTTTTAAGACTTAAACATTAATCAATAAAGTGTAAAAATTTAAACATTTTAATATATTAAACAATTTTAAAATATTAGAAATTTTGAAAAATTTTAGTATTCAATCCGGTGTTGCCAAACAATATATTATTTCTGTATGTATCATAAAAAAGAGTTCATTTTTATTGAAAGTTGTCACTGTAACTGTTCCTACACATCCACGACTTGGTCGAGTTAAAGTTGCCGTCAAATGCACGGTCAGCTACACGTGTGCCTTGCCTCTCTCCGTGGTAAATACTTATCGCGACAGAGTATTCTCCATATTAATTTTGAGTATGTCGACAATAAATCACTTGCCAAGAAAAGTAAGGAAGAAGAAGAAGTCTTCGTAATTTAGGAAGGGCTGCCAAAAAGAGGAGTACTAAAAATGATGCGGTTACACGCAGGCTGGTTCTCTAGCGACGGCTCGACCTTGCGCCGACTCCTGCTCACGCCACTACACACATTTAAAATAAAAAGGGGGATTGCTGTGCTAATTGTTAACGACCGTTTTACAGAAACGGTCCTAAAAACCACTGGCAATATAGCCACTATTGGAATTGGTGACTTTTTGCGCACAAAGCGTAAGTAATAAAATTTTATAAAAATTACAAAAAAATAATAGTTTTTTAGAGTAGTTTTTTTTAAATAAACAGTAAAAAAACAGTGACAAAAAAAGTATAAAAACCCCGTAAAGAACAGCGAAAAGTGTTGTGTGTGTGAAAGAGTGATAGATAGGTATATCATTATTCGCTTTTACAGCAAAGTGGTATATACATATATTTGTTAAGGCAACTAAATAATACGAATATAATAAAAATAAATGCCACATGATAAGAAATCAAGGGCAAGACGAAGGTTCGTATAACAATTCGAATAATCACAGATTTTTCTGCCGGTATTACTCTTGATACATTATACATAGATTTTGTCATAGACCTATCTTTTTGTACAAGTTAAACAAAAATAATCACAGTTAAATACAGCAAAAAAGGCTAATTGTAAGTCAGACTATACTAGAGTTAGAATTACAAATACAATTATGAGGCCACAGCGGTTAATATTGTGTGAGTATGGGTCGAAAGCCAATAAGTGCCGACGTAGTGCTATATTGAATGATGCGAGGGCTGGTATGTTGCGCAGAGCAGAAGGGAGGGCATTCCGGAAGCGAGCACCTGGGCCTGAAAGGCCCTAGCTCCGGCCTCAGTGCTCACTGGTAGGATGTTAAATTCCAGAGGAACTCCCCGGCTGGAGGATCGTGGCTTTTGGTGAAAAGAGCGGTCAGGTACTGCGGTTTACCGATGCGTATTGCCCTGTAGAGAAGAACGGCTTCAAAATGAAGCCTCCACGAATCAGTACGAAGCCACTCAAGACTCCCCTGGTAGTAGGAGATATGCTCATTCCTTTTTACTTCAAAGGTAAATCTCACACGGGAATTGCTCAGTCTCTGTAAAGGTACATGTTATTCGTCCGATGCGTCAAAAATTGTCACAGTAGAGTAGTCGAGATGCGGTTGTATTAGTGTCTCGACCAGCATTCTACGGATAGTCTCGGTGGTGCAGCCTCTGACGAACCGCAAGCTATAGAGGGCTTTATTGACTTTTTTGGTAATCGAATCTACTTATCGCTTCCATGTAAGTTTGCTATCAAGTACAAGACCGAGACTTATGACCGGTTTGCTGAAGGGGACGATCACTCCACCCCGCAGCCCAACTCCTAGCAGATTCCATGACCTGATGTCATTAACATTTCTTTTGGAACCGAAAAATATGCTTTCAGTGTCAATTTTGCTAGAGTTAAGCCGCAGACCGGAGCTCCCCGCCCAATCAGAAACTAGTGGTACCGTTTCTGACAGCCGAGTCAAACCCTCTTGGAATTTGTCTTTGGTGGTGTGTAGATAAATATGAAGGTCATCCGGGTAAAAAAAGATGTTTTATTGTGTCACCGTCAAGTAAGACCTGTAGGTCATTGTCGTAAAACTGAAAACCAGAGATCTCAGGGCAGAACTCTGTGGTACACCCAGATTGATATTTAACCATTCAAAATTTCCATTATTATTTGAGATTACCATTTGAGTGCACCCCTGTAAATATGATTTTATCCACAGAAGAGTCGTCCGGGAAAACCCCAGTTATCGCAGGTTAGAAAGTAGTTTAAAAGGTGATATGGTGTCAAACGCCTTGCTTATGTTAAACAATAGCAGAAGGGTCACCTTCTTCTTGTCTATAGCCATGCGAATGTCGTCAGTCATCTTCAATAATGCAGTCTGAGTTTTGTGGTGCTTTCGAAAACCGGCCTGGAAGGAATCAAGAATTTTGTATTTATCGAGACATTCAGTGATCTGGGTGTTAGCGATCTTCTCGAGTACCCTTTATATAATCATTACGTCAAATACTATCAAATTCATTTAAGAGTTATACTTTTTACCTTGCAGATTTCTATCTCACTGCCGTCCGGTTTTTTTACAATATATGCATAAAACTTTGGACCCCAGAAATGAAACCTTTTATAAAGCTGAATTCATCGTGGTATTCTAATTCGTCAGTAAGATCACCGTGCAAGGATCCTGTAGGAAGTTTATATTCTCCTATTTTACCGGCTAATATATATATATATATATATTGCTTCTCTAATTTTTCTAAATAAGTATGTAATTTAAGACATGCTTGAGCCGTAGTATATGCAACTATTATAACATCAACTAGATCATAAGAATCATCAGTATAGACCCATGAAACATAAATGCTAGAATTGTTGATTGGTAATTAATGAACCAACTACAGTACTAGTCATCAATTGCATTAAACGCGGTTGAGTCTTTACAACCTCAGTTTTTGTAAGATTCCCTCGTTGTGCAAATTTATCCCAGAAACTATTCAACATTAATTTAGCTACAGATTGCAAGCTATGATTTATTTATTTATTTATTTATTTGATTATTTATTTATTTATTTATTTACCAGTAAAAAATTTACATATTATTATACATAAGAGTAAATTGTCGCAGAGATAAACGCAGTTATCTATTCGCGACACCAGTACAACCTTATATACAAAAAGAACTTAAAAACCAATCGACCTACTAGGCTTTGGCAATACAAAATATATTATATTATAATTTCTTACAATTTAAAAAGATTAACAACAAAATTATTTATTTATTTTAATTTTAAGTTAAATTTTAAATCCCTATGTATTATTACTGATTACTCTCAATCTTTTCATATTCTGATAATACAATATGTTTTCTGATTTATGATAATTCGCAATACTCCTATCTTGATTCTTCACTCTTACAATATTGGCAAATAACCTATCTGTTTTCGGTTCAGGATCATATTTTGTAACTATTTACTACCAATTTAAGTAAATTTCTAATATTATATAGTCTTTTTCCACAACTTTCTGCAACTCATAGGATATTCAAGTTCCTTCAAACGATCGCTTTTCTGGCGACTAATGCATGCACATACTATTCAAACTTTTTTCACAACATATACTACACAACGGAAATAACAAACGTCCATGCATTTTAACCGGCAACACTCGATGATATAATTTTTATTAGAACACATTCTGTTTCAATGTAATTTTTAGAGTGACCTAACGGGAATTTACCGTATTTACAAACATTTGGGTAAAGTGAGCCGACATCGACATATTTAATTTTTTCAGTTCTTTGTTTCGTATAATTTTATGATGTTTTTGTCCGACCTCCACAAAACAATCACGTCCTCTTAAAGGTTCGTTAGCAAACAATGTATGATTTTCTAAAAACGTGTTAAAAGTCTCGTGCCATTTAAAAAATGTAACTCTGTTCTCGTTGGACATTGTGTCTGGTGAACAGTAATGTACATCGGGTAATGGACCACCACATGATTGATTTTGTACAGTATTAAATAAATGGGGGAAAATTCCTTTAGTCAAATCCGGTATTCCACAAACTTTTGAGAGTGCTTTTCTTATTACGTACAATATATGCACTTGAATTCATTGCTTCACGAACATCAAATTCAATATTACTCTTGGTGATTTTGCGAATAAGTTCTAATAAATGTGAAAAATTATGCTTATCGACGGTCGTAAGCGACATAAAAATATTACCTCACGTTAACGATGGATTTTCTAACGTATATCCTATAATATCGTTACCAGCACATTCATTTGTGAGATAAGTATTTATCTTATCTCTCGCAAAGCCCCTTGCAACTTAGGGAAATCTAAATGGAATCTGCGTTTTTATACCTGTATTTCTGAATCTTGGATAATATCGCGAATGTGTTGCAAGGATATTAAATCGTTCACTCGCCAGTCTTACTTCTACAAATTCCTCTTCGTCGCTGTTTTTACTGTAATCTTCATCTACTCCCGCGCCGTGACCAACTTGAACAACAGCTTGCTGTGCTAAAATTTCAATATTCTCTAAATTTTTATTTTATCTCTAATTTGTTAGTTTTAATAGTATTTTTTAATGATTTTATTCATGCTTGATTTTTTATGTGTGAAAAGAAGTGTTGATTATATTATTTAAATCAATATCAGGAAAATTCAAAATGAAGCTTAGCTCAACAATTTTTTATGAAAATTAAAGTAAGATAAATAGGTAGATAGAATAAATTAAATTCGTATTGTAAATTTTATATTTATATAGTTTAAACAAGATACAATCACTGAGCATATCTTACAATGAAAATAATAAATTCAATAGGTTTATGATTCTATCTCAGTAATTGCATTTAAATAATTTTTAGCGTCTTCAGTATTAAATGACCTGGTATCCGGAATGTGTAGAATTGGCATATTCTCTGATGGAATGAATTAGAGGTTAGATGATTGCTATTCGGGAATTTTAATATATCTTTAAATTAAGCGAATAAATACAAATTACGTGCATTAAATACTACATAACAGTGAAGGATGTGTTCAGGTGTCTCGAACCGATGCCCCTCAGCAAACGGTAAATCAGGTTGCACGTCTTCCACCACGGAAGTTTTCTGCTGCGATTGCGAGCATTTTATCGATTCTTGTTCAGGTTGATTAGTATCTTCTTCATCCGAACATCATCTGTTTAAAGTGACTTATTTATTATATAAATTTAAATAAAAGTAATAGAATACTTACGGATACACTATTTGTCAGTATATCCATAAACTATAAATTTATATCTTCTGGGTACCTACAATGCAATTTCTTTGCATAACATCACTCGTCACATTGATTTTTCTTTTTTCTTTTAATTATCTACCATCTTGGCTTCTGTATAAAATATTGTATTTTATAAATATGCATTTAATTAATTTATAATAATTATTATTTAGTACGTGTATAAATATCCGATCTTCTCGGGATTGTAAGTTATCCCAGGTAGTAGGACCACTGATACTAGCTACCGGTTTATCTTTTTTGCTTCCTCCAAAAGGAAGCTTTGTAATAGTAAATTTTTCTCTTTCGCTAAAATGTCATAGAAACGTTTTTTGAGAGTTCGAATCATACGATTTTAAAAATTGTACATGCGGATGGCTGTTTGTGTGTGTATGTATGCCGTCATAATTCTGGAACTGCGTAACTGATTGTAATAAAATTTGACATGCACAGGTTTTCTGATTCTGAATTCGGAATAAATATTTTTTTTTGGTTTTGGTCATATTTATGGCTATTTTAGAATAAAATGTTTTGCATTTTTTAAAAATAATATAAAATATTTAATCATTCTGGCAATAATGCTTTTAAATAAGCATACAATTGTCTACTTTTTCCAAGAAAATTCTCCAGATTGACTGGTTTGTTTAATTGCTGTGATAAAAACGTCATTTTAAAAAAAAAATCATGGAAATAAAAAAACCATAATACTTACTGCTGTAAAAATGTTAAGCTATTTTAACGACTATTTTTTGAACTAAAAATCGAAAACTAAATATTGCTTTATTGTTAGGTGATTGTTAGTCACCTAGCAATGTTAATTAAATTATTATGCGAGTTGATCTCGCGCACGCAACTATACAGCTACGGGAGAGACTCCACTCTTCGAATCTCTCCTGGCTGTCAGCTTAATCTTTCTCTTTTTATTTAAAAGCGGACTGATATACAATAACGTTTCTTACCTTCTTCTATTGTTGCCTTTGTTTGGTGATTGGTCCCTCTCTCGTATTGACTCTAGGTCAAGGAAAAATCCAACCTTCCTATATGTGGATTGGGCAGAAGCACGAACACAGATATGGATTCGGAGATAATCTTAGTTTTATTTGATCCTTTTAGTCAAACATTATTATAATTTTTCTTTCAATGTATATATATATATTTTGTAACGGGGTGGTTTCTAGGCGGCTAACTGCCTATGTACCCCGTACAAATTCAAAGCCCTCCTGCACTTTGCTTTTGCGAGATGCTGTACTCGCTCGTGTGGTCGCCTACCTGCGACGATGCCCCGGTGCTCAGTATGCACTACACTCCTGTGTAGTGTCCGCGGAGGCGGCGGTATTCGGTGGTTTGAATAGGAAGAGGGATCGGGACGACAATCAAATGAACACACTACCGATTCTAATAAAAAGGCGTTTATTCAATTAAGCAATCCGTCGCCCGTGTTGCGCGTATTCGCGTCGCGAGAAGGCCACAAACTATACCGGCTCAACGACTGGGGCCAAATGCCTCGCCAGTTGATCGCGCATAAATAAAAGGAAATAAGATCCTACTTTTTGTCGCGGTTATCTCCGTTGTCCTCTAGCCAGGGAGTCTCCTGCTCGACCTTGCCGGGTCGCTGTGCCGTGGTAGCTCTGGTTGCTGCGGTTGCTGCAGTTGCTGCTATTGCTGCTTACAATTCTGCTGTTGCTGCTAGGGCTGCTGTCTTTGCTGCTGCTGTAATCCTATAACTTTTGGCGCGCGTCGTCACTACTGCTCGCGAGTGCGGTCAAAAGTTAACTGTCTCGAATTTCCCTCAAATTACGAGATCTCTACTGGCCTTCCCGCGCTTCGGCTCCCCGCGCCGACGTGTGCGTCTCGCCGCTCGTTACAATATATACACGCGAAAGAAAACGAATCGTCGCTGCAGGTAAATTTTAAATAAAACAAGTGATTTTAATTCTCAATCGAGAAACTAAAAGCAGAAAATATATGAAACAATTAAAGTGAAAACAAAATAGAAAAACTACAAAAAACGATCGTCCGCTCGGCAGCTCGGCTCGAGTCGGAGTGCTTGAGGTAGCGTGGCTTGGGGACGCTTCGGAAGTATTTCCGGACCTCCCACGCGTCTCCAAGCTCCACTTCCCCATGCTGACGTCAGTGCGTCTGCACTCGTCGCACTCATTAGGCTTTACGGGACCTGTTAATGGTGCAAGAATTCAAAACTGCAGCGTGGCTTCGCACGTGCGGTCTTGCGCAGTGGAGGGGAAGTTGTTTAGGTCAGCGAGATTCTTGGCTACATGATATTTTTATGGCCTTGAGTCTCGCTGTACCTTTTATGTGTAGAACTTTCTCGATTTTATATTCGAAATAATTGTTGGAATATAAATATCGCAAAGTTGTCACATAACATTTATTTACCATTAATACAAAAATTGAACCATCAGCAAAATTTTTTTATTTTTTTTTTAAATTTCTTTATTTTTTTAATTGTTTTAATTTTTTGTTTAATTTATTGCTACAGATTGTTACAATTTTTGGATATTTTTTATTTTTGTTGTTTTGTGGACTTGTCTGGTCTGCACGGAGAAAAATTTCAAACTGCCAGCGTTCGATACTTTCGAAACTACGGGAACATGAATAATACTGTACTCTGTCCCACCGAATTTCGAATGATTAGGCTTCGAATTCGAAGTGTAGAGACTCAATGATTTTTGTACATGTATGGATGCGAGAATGATAGTATTAGGGGTCGAATTGGGAGAGTGCGGACTTTGAAACTCTCCGCACCGAGGGACTTGACGCTTCGCGGTCTCAGACCTCGAAACTTGGAATGCTAGCGTGCCGACTGTCGGCTGTTCCACGCGGCTGTGTTTTGTGAAATCGCGCTCGAGCATTGAAGCTATCTATACCCCTCCCCTCTTTTTAGTCCTTCGCGTTCTGCGAAATTGCGAGTCTCAGAGCTCGAAAGTCGAGGCGGTAGACGCTTATGTTCGTACTACCAGAATTCCGAAACTTCGGAATCGGAGAATGACGAAAATAGACGGCGAAACATTCGATCGATAGAGATCTGTACGGTCGGAATAATATAGGAACGCTGAACTTCGAAATATTTCTCCGTGTACCTTTATCGAAGCGATCCGAAGTAATCGTTCCGTTTGTTTTGTTTTATATTCCAATACTAGATTATAAAATACATGTAAAAATTCAGTTTAATATACCAAAATCTAGGCAAATAGCGTCACTTACATTTTTTTCAAATCCTTTTAGTGTTTCAGCTTTAACTCGTTTTTCAAAGTGACGTCTTCCGATGCCGGCCTCTATCACTGACTTAATCACCTCTACGTTTTTAAAAAAGTCTTAATTAATAGAAATTCATAATTTTCATAAGGAACCATCCTTATGATTGCACTTAATTTAATAACCAATTCTTGCTATGAAACATCTTTTGGCACGTAAAATGGATCTGCGTATCTATACTTGCACAACGATTTGAAAGATTGAATTGCTCCAAACACGCACGACATTTTTGATTGTTTGATTTAATATTATAATTGAGCTCTTCCCACTATGAACTTCAATATTTTTGATATATGAGATATGTATGAGACTGTTTTCCGGGTAAACGTCGTTGTTAGTGTTCGTGCCTGAGGCGTGTAACTCCGTCTCTTAGCTAAAACTACAAGAACTCTTGGAATACAGAGCCTGAACACAACGAGTAATTGTACCAAATGACCGTCGAGTCGAACCTCCGGCGTTAGCAGTAGCAGTTGACAACTTAAACTAGAAATCTTCCCACGAGTGATCATGTAGTGTTAGCAATCGACATCTACCAATTTACGAAGGAGTCTAATAACATCCAGGAGCGAAAGATAAAATTTAATTGTAAGCTAACCAACCATAATTAGAATAATCTGTCTACTAGTGCACTATAAAAGATAAAATAAACCGACAACAAGTAAAACGTCTGTCAACGCGAACTATCTAACTAATCTAGATCATTCGATTTCTACTGTGCTTGTTTCTTGAATAAACAACCTATAATATTTGCAACCATCCGCGTAATTTATTAGAAATATTATTCTAATTTCAAATAACATGCATCAAGAACTATAAGAATAGCACGAGGCAGCAGTACTAACACTAGCACTTAAATATTTGTATACCTTACAGGTAAGAAAGTCCGCTAGTATATACAGCGTGACAGTGGACAGACTGTCGTCCCCATAAAAATAAGTCGCGGGCAGATTGGAGTCCGCTAGACTACAACAGCGTGACAGCGAAAGAACCAGTGTCCGTTTATACGACAGCGTGACAACGAACAAATCAACGTTCGCTTGCACAGCCACAGTGTGACATTCGGACAAAGTCATATAAAATGGCTCTCTTCTCTCTCTACCTCTCTCCCTCTCTCCCTCACTCCCCCCCCCCTCTCTCTCTCTCACTCACTCTTTCTCAGCTCTGAAGAATGAGGAGAAGTTGATGTTGGTGATTGATAGTAGGTATAGGTACAGTTATTAAATTATAAAACGTCGTGTTAGAATCATACTTTCTTTTTTATTAGGGGTCTAGTCTACATACTCGTATGGGTAACTTTTTTCATCTGTTATAAAAGGATGTTCAGAGTGTACAGGTTTGCACACTTTACGCTCCGAGCGCATGACTACATCGTGCAGCGCTGTCCGTCTAATTTCTTTACCTTTTAGAAGTCTACACTCACACTCAAAATTAATTGTTTCACTTGCTGATGCATTCAATCGGATAACTTTGATTTTGAAGACACAGGATTCACAACTGTTTGGCGTACTATACTTGTAAGTATAAAATTTTGGTCTACCGGAGACAAAGGACGTGACATATGTGCCAAGCTCGTAGTCCGCCAACTCATCCGTGAGTTGGCCCAAAAATGACCCTGTCGACGGTTCACATTCAGGACCATTTTCTCGACTCACATACAGTATGAAATCTGTGTTGTAGTACAGCAAACGTTCAACTAGCGGCTCCAAATCGGGGAAAAGTTTGAGTCTTGCAAGTGCAGTGGTTTAAGCAGCGATAACTACTGTAACGGCGCCGCTATTTTTCGAAATTAAAAAAAATTTGTATTATTCATATAACAAATGCTAAGATTTACAATTATATTTTAGTAACCTATATAGCACGATACGTTTTAGGAACGTTGCAGAAACGTTTCGGAAAAGGTAATTGGAAACGTTGTGGAAACCAAGTAGGAACGTTGAAATGTCCCCGTTGGTAGCAAAATTAGCGTTTCGAAAAGAGTTAGAAGTCGAGTTCTGAAACGTTTGCGAATTGTCTTTAACTCCTAAAGAGAAAATGACTTTGGTATAAATGGAAAATATACCACAACATTTCAGAAAAGTTTACTACAGAAAAGGCATACTGAAGACACTGATGCTGTTGCAATTCCATTGTAGGAACATTTGGTAAAAGTTATAATGTTGTCGGTGAAACGATTCTGTTTATTTCGAAGCCGAGGTTGAAAATCATGTGATCTGGGGCTTTCTTTTTTCTGGCCAAGGTATTTATACTATTTTCTGCTCGTCGGTGCCAGGAAGCGTAAAAATCATGTCATACGTGTTAAATTAAACAAATGGTTTATATGAAATTAATCTTACTGAAAATTAAGTTCCATATATGTAAATTTTTGAAGGCGTTCTTTCTATTTCTTACGCGCATCGAGACGCAAAAATTATAATGCAAAGCCACTTTGTCTGTCATTATTCGTCTTAACATATCTCTTGTGATTTCGTGTCTGGCGAGTTTTCTTCTTGCTATATTTTTTACATAGCCAAGCTGTAAATATAATTCAGATACTTATTTTGTATACAATTAGAAAACAAAAACATTCATTGTTTACTCACTACTTGATTATAATAATTTATATTGCGATAATCATCGTTCAATTTTATAAAATCTTTGAGCGAATCGACCGGAAGACGAGCTGCAAATTTTTCGAAATAAACACTCTCTTAATCCCAAATAGTGGAATTTTCACTATTGTAAATAGTGAAGTTTGTTTTCACTATTAAAATAGTGAATATTTTCACTATTAAAATAGTGAATATTTTCACTATTGCAAATTAGCAAAAAAAATCACTTTGAAAATAGTGAATAATCACTATTTCAATAAGTGAACTGATTTGCGCGCGCATCGAGTATCAAGATGGCCGCTCGCGTCGCAGTAGCGTCGGTAAGTCCCGCGGCGAGAGACGTCAGTTTGCCGATAGCGATCAGCGTGTCTGTGTCGTCGTCACAGCTACATTCATTAAGATTTTCTGGTAAAGGCAACAATTTTATATCAAAGTTTCCTGCAACGTATGTTTATAAAATATTAAAGTATGCAAAAGCAAGCAACCCTTGTTCAGTAATGATGTATGATGACATGGATGATGGTAAGATGTTATTCGATTTTCTGATTCTTACTTGATTTTTTTGACAAAATAATAACTTTTATAATTATAGATAATTTGAAAGCATTATTGGTCCTCGTTTCATTGCTACCTACTTTAAATGCGTGTAAAACGAAAAAAGGTGGCCAAAAACAAAATAAATCGAGCAAAGCAGCTACAAGAACTGATCCTAAAAACTGCCTGTTGGAGTTTGTCTCCGTATGTAAATTTTCATTAATTGCATTTTTTGACGTTGCAAAACTTATATAAAATACCTTACGATTTTTTACATATAGGAAGTTGAAAGTATCAAGGATTTTTCAGACGAAAAGCAAAAATTCATGGGTTCGCCAGTTCAACCGTACATTGTTGCAATAGACTGTCACTGCCGTCAATTTCAAATTCAAGTAGATGGTTATATTATTCAGCGAAAACAGTCAAAAGAAATTATTCCTACGTTTGATTTGCTCTTTAAAATTTATTACGTTTTCAATTTAGAATACCCTTTGTTATTAAAAAATTTCTTTCTTTTCATTCAAATTTATATTTACGATTTGCCAAGTAAGTGTCCAGAAAGCGTTTCTTCTTTTTATGTATCTTCAGCTTCCATTGGCAAGCAAGCATCGTTTGAAAGTGATACTGAAGAAAATAGTGAATAAAATTACATAAAAGTAAAAATTATAATGCCTATTTATTATTTTAGCTATACTTCAAATATTATGTAAGAAAAGCATTTATTAGTCAATATTCACTTTTTAAAATAGTGAGTATTCACTATTTCAAATGATGAATAGTCACTATTTGAAAAAGTGAATATTCACTATTCACTATCAAATAGTGAAATTCCACTATTTGAGATTAAGAGAGCAGAATTGTTTCAGCGACTACATTATAATTTTTACCAAACTTTTTTACAATGGAATTGCAACAGCGGCAGTGTCTTCAGTATGCCTTTTTTTATTGCATACGATTTTAAAACGTTTCTAAAACTATCTAAAATCGTTAGAAATTTATTTATAAAATAATGCAAAAAAATCTTATCAATACGCATTAATTTATTTACTAAAATATGTATGCGGAGCATAATATACACATACACTACGGTAAAAAATAGTATTTTCAACATATACAATAAAAATTTTATTCAGATTGACTTTGTAAAACTTAAAATTAAAATTATCAGTCGTATTAGACAAAAAATAAAAAATGCGCAATTTTACGAAAATGCGATACAAATTTTGTTTTAGTATTTTGCTTGTAACTTTGCGGAAACATTTTTTTCGATAATGGATTTCAGAAGCGTATTCTACAAAACATTTCTTGTAAAATAAGGAATAAAAAATCGATTTTTTTCGAAATTTGATGGTATTTTGTCCTCTTAACATCCCTGGTGATCGTAATAAACAGTGGGGCATTGAGAGGATCTAGGTCGAAAGTTATCCGGGATAAGTGCACATTATATAGGTTTGATTAAAAACAATATATCTGTGGTTTTCCAAAATGAATCCTATGTTTTCGCCAATTGAGTTAGGGCCAATTTTTGTATTTTCAAGTATGTACTTTTCATTTAAAAATATCTAATCTACCAACGTGTCTTAATACTCTCGGAATTGCCATATCCGGACTAACAATAAGTGCCTAAGTCTACTTGTATTGTATTTGAATAAAAAGTGTCCTACGCTTGATTTCTTTTACTCATCCTCGATTTTCGTCCTTTTTAGGCATATAAAACAAGATGGAAGGTCCGGATATCGAAAACTAAGAATACAAATTTCAAGATTCTGTACTCCTAGGAAAGTTTATTTTTTATCTTGATTTCGGCAAATTAACAATATTTGGGTCACAACTAGTACATGATTTCAAAATTATGACGTATTCATCAATATTTACATCATAAGTACCAGCTTCATGATTTTTAGGAAGAATTTAGGTGAAAGAAAATGAAGAATTAACGTAAAGCATATTCCCCGAAGCGTACGCCTAAAATCCAAAGTTCCTGAAATAATCGCCTCACACCAAGAGTTTGCTGTGATTCCCGAAAAGCAAAACGAATTTTAGAGCCCCACGTGCATGGTTGATAAACTTTAGTATAGCTGATGAATTTATCGCGCCTCAATTCCGTAACTCCAATCTTGGAGATCAGTGCGAACATTAAAGTCGGATTTTCTCGAAAACATGAAAAATGGACTTAGTTGGTTGTTCTAGGAAGCCACATATATTATGTATATATGTAGGGGAGGACGATCAGAAATAAAATAACTCTCGCGGTTCGTAATACTTTTATTGTAAGTTCTCCAGTGTGTCCGACAGAGACGATGGTATGAACAAATCTGCGCTTGGCGTTCGCTCGCAGAGTGTGCCCCTCTCTCTTTCTCTCTCCCTTTCTCACTCTGTCTTTCTATATCTGTCTTAGTTGGGACGTTCTGCTGCCTGACGGCGCGTAAGGTACGTTCATCTACTTGTTTTGAAAATTTACATTAACATATTCATCTATTCTTTATATATATATGAGAATCAACTAGCTAAATAAGTAGCCGTAATATGGATAAGCATAATATATAAAGTCGTTAAAATAAAATATAGAATTGCATATTAAAAATTTTTGTTCGTTTTATTTTTCTTTCTTTTTTATGATAAAAATTTGTCATTACAGTCAACAAGATTTGACGTCTAAGTGAGGTGGAGAAATAATCACTACGAGTAGTTTGTTGCTTGTTCGGCCAACGTTTCGGAAGCTTAATCCTCCCTCTTCAGGGCTACTAAAATTTATTAATAAAATATATTTACAGAAGCACACTGTTGTACAAGAATTTTATTTTGAAAAAACTTACGTTATGAGTGTCTGATAATAAAAGCTATGCTAGTCAATTATTAAAAGTTGAGTATTGTCCAAATTAGTAATTGGAATTTTCCAGAGAAGGATTTATTGTCAGCTCTGATGTTATTGAGCTGACAGGAGATATGATACTGAAGGGATTTGGTGCTATTGTGAGATGGCTAGAGTGTGTGATTGTGTGTAGTGTGTGCTTGTGTGTGGTGCGTGAGGTTGTAGGGGGTAGTGTTTCGCGAGAAAAACGAGAGAGCGGGGAGTGGGTATCAGTATGGCAGGAGAATCAAGAAGGTAGCATGGTTTTGTGTACCAGTAGGCAAGTAGGAGCGTCGAGGGGGGGGGGGGGGGGGTGAATCTCTGAGCGCGCCCACTTGCCCCTGGGATTTGCCGCTCTGGGTAGAGGTGTGGCGACTCCCGGACCGTCGTCACCACGCGCATCGAGGCGGAAGCAGCTCCTTCGCCCGAGGCGCGACTTTGCCTAGCAACTCTTGCTAGCTCCACGCCAGTCCTCGAGATGTCGCCGCTGTGCCGCCACAGCTGCGGTCGCAGGCGGAGCCAGTTTGAATTCGGATGGAACAGATCTACTCGAGCTATCGCACAAGCTAGTCGCGAATCATATATACCGCAATAAACATCTTTAGTCATTACACGCCGAGTCTAATTTATTCCGATCTCCTCCGAACTCCATCCTCGCCGTCAGCTACCGTCTCCATCCAGCTTAGCCCGTCAATATTAAGTAGCAGCGCTATAGTCCGCTCTACAGAGGCACGGCCCACAGCTAGCAACCACGAGGGGGATCTCCCATTGCGTAGCAACCGTGTCTATGTGTTTACTAGTAGCCGCTGTGTGCCACCTCCTCGGCCTCCTATTCGCCTGCTCCCATCGCAGCGCTCTCGCCCTGTCTCGGGTCCATATTTATTGTATTATTGTGGTATTTTTTATTATTGTTGTGTGATTTGATAATGTTAATTGAGTCTTTGTATGTGTTGAGGAGAAAGTTTGTATCTTGTCAGCGATGCCAGAAGTGGCACAATGAGAGCGCGAAATTTTAAAAATTAATGCAAAAAAAAGTGTTTGGAAAAATTCTACTTGGTATTTCATAATTCATTATAAATCAGTAGAAGAAAAGTTACAATAAAAGAATAATTTTTTTTGTTTAATTAACTTTCTAATAGCAAATTGCAATGTCGCCCCTTTTACGCTACCGTCGAGAATTGCCATTTGTAAAATTACGCAAAAATGAAGAACAAAGAACAACAGATTTAAGGTTTTTGGGGTCGCTGAACACGAATCTGATATCAGAATTGTAAAATAGATTGTTTAAACAATTTTGTATAAATAAATTAACGCGAAACTCGATTTTTTGAAACTTTAATCCAGAAAACGTATCACATATAAGGTTTTTGGGGTCGGCAAACACAAGTCTGATGTTAGAATTGCAAAATAAATTGTTTAAACATTTTTGTTTAAATAAATTATTGCGAAAATCAATTTTTTGAAACTTTGATCCAGGAAACTTATCAAATATCATGTTTTTGGGGTCGCTGAACACGAATCTGATGTTAGAATTGCAAAATAAATTATTTAAACAATTTTGTTTAAATAAATTAATGCGAAACTCGATTTTTTGAAACTTCAATTCAGAAAACGTATCACATATAAGGTTTTTGGGGTCGGCAAATACAAATCTGATATCAAAATTGTAAAAAAAGATTGTTCTAATAAATTATTGCAAAAATTTCATTTGTGTTTTAAACTTTGTCCATGCAATCGTAAACTCCTAAATCTAACAGCCCCACGCGCCCCGAGTTTTACGCAAAAATACGTCGGCAAATCGGAGGGAGGCGAGCTGCGGCGAGGAAAATACAAAACTTAAACTCCTAAATCTAACTACCCGACGCTCCCCGAGTTTTACGCTATTGGGCTGTAAATATTTTTTTACTCAACAAAAATAAAAAAAATGTAACATGGATTTGTTCCTAAAACAGCCCTCGATAATATAAAAATCGTCCCGATTCGATGTCCCGCGCAATAGTCAATTCGCAGTATATATATATATATAAAAGGTACATTTTTTGGACTTTCTCAAGCGTCAAGTATACGCCAATATTATTCATTTTATTGATTTTGGCGCTATTATGGAATTTTCCGCTCAACTCTGCATTGTCCACTTTATTATTCTTTGTAATAGGCATTCTTTATGTCAGAAAGGAGAAAAAATAATAATTTCTACATTTTTATGAATATTCGCGTTATCCATACTGGGAAATTCTCGTTTTATCCATACTGGGAAAAATGTAAATAGAAATGTTTCAGCTCGCATTCCGCGTATCAATCGTCTAGGGAAGACCGAAACTTTGCATAAAAATTACTAGCCAGACATGAGCGCACATTGAAAAAAAGGGGCGAGCCTCGTAAAATAATTTTTGACGCTTTCGAAATCAATAATTTACTTATTTCTCATGTAACTTTTGCTGTGATAAATTTATAACACCGGCCCCAATATATGTTTAATAGATCATAAATATGCACGAAATAATCGACCTGAAGTGGCTCTACCTGTTATTGGAAGCTGGAAATATGAAATTATTCATACTGCGCGCATCTCCGCTATACGTAAAACTAATAGTACAGATACATTAAACTAGTTTTGTATACATGGCTTGGATTAATTAGTTTCTCTTTGCAGTATACTGATTTACCCACCTCCACCAGCCGCAGAAGGATTAGAAATAAAAAATCAGCACTTGATCTGTCTCACGGAGGGAAAACACTTAAATGATATTATCATAGATTTTTATTTATTATACCTCACATCACACGTTATCTCGACAATGGATAAAAACCGTATTTTTTTTATTTAGTTCTTTTTTCTATAAACGACTTACATCTGCAGAAGGATCTCAAAAGAATGTAGCAATGGAGCGGTATCGTTTAGTTGAAAGGTGGACTAAAAAATGCAACATATTTGAAAAGGATTTCATTCTAATTCCAATTGCTGACAAGTAAGAATTTATAATAATTTTTTATGCACAATAAATACGTATACAAATATACGTGTGCAAAATATGTATATAACAGATTGCATTGCAAATTTCAAATAAAATTATTATAAACATTTCAGTTCTCATTGGGTTTTAGCAATAGTATGTTTTATTAATAATATATTATGTGAGAAGCCGATTAATCAAACACTATGTGAGACTGAAGAGAAAAAAAGGTTTGAAAAATAATCTTCATTCAGAACAAAGTATATATAACGTTACGTACAAACATAATGTTTAAAATATAAAATTTTTTATGTACATACATAGGTCATGGATTATAATATTTGATTCACTGCCAGGAGTAGTCAGAAGTGACATTGTAAATATTATACGCGATTATCTCAATTGTGAGTATAAAAAGAAAAGTGGGGAAACAAATTTTTTTACAAATGAAAATCTTAAAGGAATTTGTCCAAAAGTACCACAGCAGTCTAACGGCTATGACTGCGGAATCTACTTGTTACAATATGCAGAAAACTTTTTTAAGGTATGATATATTTCTTATATATAAACATATTGAAATATGAATTAACAAAAATCATTGTATTCTAGTATTTTTGAAAAAACAATATTGTACTTAAAAAATTCAAGTATTTGATGTACTGTAAAAATAAAATAATTTCAGGATCCCATACAGGATTACACAACGTTGCCTATGCATAATTTAGATCAATGGTTCGATGAAAAAGTCATTAAAGAAAAAAGAATATTAATTAAAGATTTAATACTGAAATTAGAAAATAATGTAATTCATAAATAATTAGTAAAATAAAAAGATAAGTAGTTTGACTTTTGGATTTTTTGCAGTAGCTCGCCTCCCTCCGATTTGCCGACGTATTTTTGCGTAAAACTCGGGGCGCGTGGGGTAGTTAGATTTAGGAGTTTAAGTTTTGAATTTTCCTCGCTGCAGCTCGCCTCCCTCCGATTTGCCGACGTATTTTTGCGTAAAACTCGGGGAGCGTGGGGCTGTTAGATTTAGAAGTTTAATTTTTGGTTTTTTCCTCGCTGCAGCTCGCCTCCCTCCGATTTGCCGACGTATTTTTGCGTAAAACTCGGGGAGCGTGGGGTAGTTAGATTTAGGAGTTTAAGTTTTGGATTTTCCTCGCTGCAGCTCGCCTCCCTCCGATTTGCCGACGTATTTTTGCGTAAAACTCGGGGCGCGTGGGGCTGTTAGATTTAGGACTATAATTTTTGTTTTTTCCTCGCTGCAGCTCGCCTCCCTCCGATTTGCCGACGTATTTTTGCGTAAAACTCGGGGAGCGTGGGGCTGTTAGATTTAGGAGTTTAAGTTTTGGATTTTCCTCGCTGCAGCTCGCCTCCCTCCGATTTGCCGACGTATTTTTGCGTAAAACTCGGGGCGCCTGGGACTGTTAGATTTAGAAGTATAATTTTTGGTTTTTTCCTCGCTGCAGCTCGCCTCCCTCCGATTTGCCGACGTATTTTTGCGTAAAACTCGGGGCGCGTGGGGTAGTTAGATTTAGGAGTTTAAGTTTTGGATTTTCCTCGCTGCAGCTCGCCTCCCTCCGATTTGCCGACGTATTTTTGCGTAAAACTCGGGGCGCCTGGGGCTGTTAGATTTAGAAGTATAATTTTTGGTTTTTTCCTCGCTGCAGCTCGCCTCCCTCCGATTTGCCGACGTATTTTTGCGTAAAACTCGGGGCGCGTGGGGTAGTTAGATTTAGGAGTTTAAGTTTTGGATTTTCCTCGCTGCAGCTCGCCTCCCTCCGATTTGCCGACGTATTTTTGCGTAAAACTCGGGGCGCCTGGGGCTGTTAGATTTAGGAGTTTACGATTGCATGGGCAAAGTTTAAAACACAAATGAAATTTTTGCAATAATTTATTAGAACAATCTTTTTTTACAATTTTGATATCATTTTGTATTTGCCGACCCCAAAAACCTTATATGTGATACGTTTTCTGAATAAAAGTTTCAAAAAATCGAGTTTCGCATTAATTTATTTAAACAAAATTGTTTAAACAATTTATTTTGCAATTCTAACATCAGATTCGTGTTTGGCGACCCCAAAAACATGATATTTGATAAGTTTTCTGGATCAAAGTTTCAAAAAATTGATTTTTGCAATAATTTATTTAAACAAAATTGTTTAAACAATTTATTTTGCAATTCTAACATCAGACTTGTGTTTGCCGACCCCAAAAACCTTATATGTGATACGTTTTCTGGATTAAAGTTTCAAAAAATCGAGTTTCGCGTTAATTTATTTATACAAAATTGTTTAAACAATCTATTTTACAATTCTGATATCAGATTCGTGTTCAGCGACCCCAAAAACCTTAAATCTGTTGTTCTTTGTTCTTCATTTCTGCGTAATTTTACAAATGGCAATTCTCGACGGTAGCGTAAAAGGGGCGACATTGCAATTTGCTATTAGAAAGTTAATTAAACAAAAAAAATTATTCTTTTATTGTAACTTTTCTTCTACTGATTTATAATGAATTATGAAATACCAAGTAGAATTTTTCCAAACACTTTTTTTTGCATTAATATTTAAATTTCGCGCTCTCATTGTGCCACTTCTGGCATCGCTGTATCTTGTACTCTATTGATTATGTGATGGTATAGGTGTAAGTATAGCATTTCTGTGAATCGTAGTCTGTAATAGTTGCGTGTTTTGTCTAGTATGTGTGTGTCTGTTATATTAAAGGTTTGACCTGTGTCTACATTGTGTAGACGTATATGTATGATGCCTGGGCTGATTTGGACTGCGTATAGATCACTGACACAATTTATTTACTTGTAAAACACAAATAATAACAAAATAATTGAATTGCGTAGTTGAAGTACCGTGTTTACATCGTTTATGTACACGAGTGCATACGCATGCCGCGACCGGAACTTTGACGATCCTTACTATACAGAGAGATGGACTGTTGAGACAGCTGGAATGCGGAACACGGACTGACAGAAATTGACGCTTTGCTTATGGAAAGATATATTAATTGATTATTAAATAATTATCGCGAATTTCGTATCAACGAGCCCGTTTACATAATCCGCAATTAATTTGCAAACGATTCATACAAGTTTTAGTTTTAACAGATGCTTAATACGTAAACAAACTATACATTTTTATTTTATCATAGCGGAAAAAGTTTTTTATTTATTATAAAAAAACTAAAACTTCCTCAGTTTTTTGCATTGAATTTGCAAACACTGCTAGCGAATCCGCAATTATGGACATTTTTTATTTATTAATTTTTGAACGTCAACCACCCAGTTCACGGAGCTAAAACCATGCTACCTTCTTGATTCTCCTGCCATACTGATAACCACTCGCCGCTATCTCGCCTTTCCCGCGAAACACTACCCCCTACAACTCACACACCACACACAGTCACACACTCTAGCCATCTCACAGTAGCACCAAATCCCGTCAGTATCATATCTCTTGTCACCTCAATAACATCAGAACTGACAATAGATCCTTCTCTGGAAAATTCATTTTACTAATTTGGACAATGCACATCTTTCAATAATTGACTAGCATAGCTTTTATTATCAGAAACTCATAACGTAAGTTTTTCGGAAATCAAATTCTTGTACAACAGTGTGCTTTTGTAAATATATTTTATCAATAAATTTTAGTGGCCTTGAAGAGGGAGGATTAAACCTCCGAAACGTCGGCCGAACAAGGAACAAACTACTAGTAGTGATTATTTCTCCACCTCACTTAAACCAAATAAAACGAGTATTAAAATCACAATTAAAATTAAGATTTGACATCTTTTTAATTTGGTTACAAAATTTATGTTGTTTATCAAATATTTTAAACTATACTATGTTAAAAAAGAACAATAAAGATAACTCGATTTAAAAAGTAACTTAATAAATTAAAATTAAATTAATGAATTAAAATTTTACCGAATATTGTTACCCTAAACAGCTTTTTCAAGTATACTGTTCGTTTTGGAATAATACATAAGGTTGAAGGAAGCTATGTGTTAAAATTTTGGCAACTGTTTATATATCATTTAAGCATTTTTTTGAGAATGTCAAAAATTTACATTTGCCTTGCAAGTTTTACTTTTTTCTCGCAAATTTTACTTTTGCTCCACTAATTTTACTTTTGCTTCGTAAATTTTACTATTGCCCCACTAATTTGACTTATATTATGTTAATTATACTTTTGTTCCGCTAAATAACTGCGGGGAAAATATGCATCTTTTGCTTCTATTTTCAGGGGAAAAAAGTGGCCCTTCGGACGAGGTGTGGAATAAACTTACTTCTAGAAACTACAATACTTATACTAGCATTTACCTTTACTCACAGCTAGCATGCTTAAGTATTGCAAGGAAGATAATGTTATGTTTCTTTTGATTTAAAGGGAAGTAAGAAAACGAGAATTAAAATTTTGAACATATTTACCCAGCACATTTAATACAGTATTTTTGTCGAAAACTAAATAGATGACGATTCACTTTCTCAAAAAATAGAAAATCATGTTGTGTGCGTGGTATTTTTAAAGGAACAAATGAAACTACGCCGACGTCCACATCAGGTTTTGGTGTAAATGCACTACCTAAAAAATTTTATTTTAAATTAAAATAAATATATTCATACATTAAATTAAATACAAATATTATATAAATACAATAATATATAAAACAATGATATTAATACATATAATAATACATAATCATGTCTTTCTCTAACAAAAATATTCGCTTACTCACCCTTATTTGCAAAAATGAACAATTACTCACAATCAGAAAAGGTCTTCTCAACATGTATAGATAGATATAGTGTACCTAGAAGAGGAGGGGGAGGGGGGATATGGGACGGCATGGGTTGTCCGAGCATTAACTTATAAGTAAAATAATTTAATATTCAAATACATAACATTATATTTCAGTTAAAATATGCGCATCTCTATGAAATATATTTTATACATGGTAATCCGATTGATACATTACACGGTTATCTACACTCACAAAAATCGATTCTTGTTATTAGCAGGTGTCGTCTTAAATATGGACCATGTAGAAGTCCAGTTTTTATTAAATGATTCTTCTATGATCAAACGCATTTGTGTTTAGAACAAAAAAGGTTTTGTTTTTAACTTTTATATATCGCACTTTTTCCAATAAAAGTTCTTAAACTATTTGGCAACGTTTGTAGAGAGGTATTTGTCTATTTTTGTGATATTATTTTATAATTATTACGGCTTGAAGAGGTCCTCACTATGGACGAAACTTTGACAAATAGTTTAAAAAATTAATGTTTTTATAGGAAACCAGGGTTCTCCTCCTACCTCCGAAGTCTATTTTCCATAATTTGTATAATATGGAGAGGAATACACACATTTACTAATTTTTTAATTTATTCGTAACTCTACAATTATTCCTGCAAAGTTTATTTTAACTCAACTGCACTTGGGACATGGGAACCGTATTTCAACTATATAAATGTCAAGATTTGTTCAATTGCCATGTATGTTAATTGTGAGTCATTATCTAATGAGTGATTAAGAGGCTAATTGCACTCTATTTTCAATGTTCAATGGTCAAATGTCGTTGATTTGTATTGGCGAAAGATTGTGCTCGTTTCCTAGGTTTATGGGGTAAATATATTTTCATACATTTGTGAATTTCAATTGCAATACACGCTTTTTTAGGTTTGAAACTATTTGACGTACATAATTCAAAGTTTTACTATTCAGACTCGACAAAACTTTACTAAAGTGCTTGAATCTTCTCAATAGTTATGTTAATGAATAAAAAAAAAAAGTATGTTTAGAAACCATTAATATTTTATCTCAAATTATAATTTCAACATTTTTTAAAAACATTCCATATTTTGAATTTGGAAATATATTACATGTTGTTTGTTCGTTAATGTTTGGTGGTAATTTAAACGTACTATGAATAGTTTTACCGTTAATCAATAAATTTGCAGCATCACCAGTCCATGCTAATGTTAGAAATGATACATTTAAAGATATTAAATATTCAAAGATAACATTGTGTTTATTTATTTTTATTGTTTATTTATTTAACTTTTGCCACTACCACCAAGACCGTCGACAAAATATAATTTATTATCAACATTATTAATTGTGGCATTTATGATTATTCTACAGTTAAAGAATCAATTAGTGTTCTTATGGTTACATTATCATCGTTAGTTCCAAAAAAGTCATTATTATCATGGTCATATAATATGTTGTTCTGTTCGTCTTCAGTTAAATTTTTATTATAATTAGTTACGATGTAATCGTTTAAGGGGACAAAACAGTCCTATTACCCGAAAAATAAAAAAAGTAAAATTAATATATAAATTAGATTTTATGAAAAGCTGTTTTCTATAATAATAGTAGGTCAAATTACCTACAATTTGAGCCCTCATAGGCTTCATATACACCTACCTGATAGTGGTGACAGTACGTATACCTATCAAAGTATTTTGGCACTGTCCGTAAGATTCCAAGTGAACCGATGGATGAAATAGGTTCAAATTTTTTTTACAAGTTCTATATACCTGTCATTCTCATATATGGTACAACATAACCATTATGTGCTACTTTACGTTTTGAAAAAATAATATTTTTTCCATCACTTCTTCAACGATAACTAGGGTATCCATCAGGATTGTATCGTGTTTCATTGGTAAGTTCAGTGGTTCTATAAACCATATGGTCCATGAATCATATTATTTTTTACTATATTATATAGTCTGGGATATTTATTTTCATCCGGCACTTCAGCGATTATTAGGTTGTCAATCTGATCAGTATTTCGACATTTGTAATCTGGATGTAGCCATAATAACATGTGAATAAATGATAAACCACGTTTTTGAAATTTTATGACATATACATAACCTTTGACTTTACCAAATATATTTTTTTTAGTGAGTTGATTTTTTAATATTTTTATTTTTTCGTGAAATACTCGTAAAATCAAATATGGTTAATCTTAAGTAGTTTCATGAGACAATCAATTATCTTGAATTTCCTTCCACATAGGATTATAAGTCATTGTTAAAAAAATATCTGGTTTAAAATCGACTTGTAATTGCGCCATAGAATCCAGATAATTTTGTTGTATGTCTCTAGAGATTCCTAGTAGGTTGATGGTAAAATCACCATCTTTCCAATTTTAGAATTTTCACGAGTGGTTCGATTTGACATATAATCCATTAACCCTTTATACATCTCTGTACGTAATTGCGCGTGATGACTACGTATATAATATAATCATTAGATAAATTTTTTAAATTTAAATATGGATTAAATTCATCACGAATACTCAATTTATATGAATAAAATTGTAATGTAGATATATTGTTGGTCGTTTTGTTTTCTTTATTTGTATGTTTCATATAAGGCCACTATCCTGATTCCCCGAACGGAAACATTAAAGGATAGAACATTGGATCGAGGTGCTTACTGAGAATATTAATTCTTTCTGGTTTGCCCGATTTCGGGTATATACAAATATCACATTTATGGTTGGTTCACCGTCATTACCTACATATACAACAGTAATTTCATTATGTGTCGCAAAGTATGATTTTTTTTTGTACAATCATCACGTGTTAATAACATTGCCATTTTTTTATACATCATTTTAAATGCTTCAGCATAAGGATTATTAAAGGATTATTACTAGAGATAAATATTTATAAATATTCAATTAATTTTGAATCAATTTGATCAGTTTTACATTCATTTATCCTATAATTATTTGCTATTTCATTGTCTATCATATATAATTGACCATATTTCGGATTATCAGTATCATTAGGATGTAACGAATATGAATTATGATATACTTAACGACATATTTTGAACACTTGTGAACCAATAGTATTAAAATGCGTTAATTTAGATCCAAAACTTGCAAATGCTCATATTTTTTTTTTATTTTCACGTGATTTCATTACTTTGTAACGGTTGCGTTTCCCTCGCGCTGGATATTGTCAATCGGGACAAGGATTCGGTGAGGAAAGTAGGTTAAAAACAACTACCTTCTGATTTGGTTTGAGTGGTTTATATTTATTTATTAATATGGCATGCTGTCATTCGCCACCTGTAACAAAACCAAACAAGAATACGCTATTTAGAAAGACTTGTCCTTACAATTCGTTCTTATACTCTATACGGTACGGAGCGGTAACGGTACGGTACGGTACGGTGTGGCTTGTTTGCGGTTTACTTCATTCGGTTACGATGAAGTCGTGTGCGCACGGCTTTGAAGTCCCGAGTGCGATTGTTCGGTTGTTCCTATTGTCCTGTGTGCGCACGTGTGCGCACGATCTTACGCGGTCTCTGTGCCGGTTCTCGGCTTCCTTCTACCCTGTGTGCACACCGCGGCAGGCGGAACGGAGGAACATCGGAACGGTGTCTGTGTGTGTGTTTCCCTGTGTCCCACAGGATCTGATTGAGACGTGTGCGCACGACTCAACCTGATATTGCGGTTGCTTCTCGCGGTTTATCTTGCCCTGTGTGCGCACAGGGGCAAGCGGAACGGCGTAACGTTGGAGGTGTGTGCAGTGGCGTGCAGAGTCTTGTTCCACAGGATCTGGTTGAGACGTGTGCGCACGATTCAACCTGCTCTGCAGTCGGCTTCTGATTCTTATTACCCTGTGTGCTCACATCGGCAATAGGGACGAGGAAACGGTGAAACGGTAGTTGGCGGTGGCTTTCGTATCTGTAGTTGCCCCACGTGTGCTCACGAAGGTGCTCCTCCAGGTACTTAGTGACTCTGGATAACCCTGTGTGCTCACAGTGGTAATCCAGATAGCGGTACGGTGATTTCGGATATCTGTGCCGTTACGTTTGCGCACGAAACGGCCAGATGTCGGTGGTTCTATTAGCGCTCTCCCAACGGTATCGTGTGCTCACGGCAACGCTCGGATCGGAAGCTCTAACTGAACTGCCCGCTGTGTTTTTTCTTTTGATTTTTCAGTTTTTATCAAAGATGATTTTTGATTATAATTACAAACTTTTTTCTAATTAATTTTATCAATTTCAGTATGAGAATTTGATTTATTTTTAGATTTCCTTCGTATTTTAATAAATCCAACATTATCAATCCAACATAATAAATTAACATCGTTTATGTTCTTAAAATTAGATTCTACTTCTTTATTTATTTATTTATTTATTTATATAACCATTTTACAAATTCTGGGAACAGGCATCCTATCGAGGTAAATAAAATTACCTGTACATAGGAATGGTGTACAAACTTAAAAACTAAAATCTTAAAACTAGTAAACCATAAACCCACCCAGAAAGAGAAAACAGCAAGTCCATACTCGCTGTTCTCATTTCAATCCAGCCTAAGCACTTCATCGAAGTGCAACAGACTGGAGTACCATATTTATACTTTTACATGTTTGTCAGAAAATAAATTATATATCATTCACGCATTATTATTAGGCAGTCTGAAATTTCATATTGCTAAACTAAGACGCTAATTGGTCGAATATATTCAAACTTATATATTCTTTAAGTATTGTTTTTACTTTCCGTTTACTACCAGATAATGTTTTTAGATGATTAGATAAACTATTGAAAATCTTAATCGCTACGTAATAGCTGTTTTTTGTAGCTATTGTTTTGGAAATTTTAGGTATTTGAATGTTCTTATTCCTTGTTTTGCTTGATGAGTCAATGTACTTTTCCTTCAGATTATTGTAATGATGCAGTATTGATTGAAAATGGAATTGCTTTACATTTAGTAAATATTTCTCATTTATAAAATTTCCTTTACAAATAATTTTCAAAATTTTAGTTTGTACTCCTTGTATTAATTTTATGCAACTACCATAAGCTCCATCCCATGCAATTATTCCATAATTAATTATACTATTAAAAAATGTGTAGTAAACAGTAAGCAGTACTTTCGTGTCCATGATATTCTTAATTTTCGCAAATATAAATATCAGATATTTAGTTTTTTTGATGATATATTCAATGTGCTTATCCCATTTCATATTGTAATCATAGATTACTCCTAGATATTTGTCTGATTCAACTCTATTTGAATTTTTACTGTCTAACCTAATATCGACAGTTTGGGACATACTATCACAGTAATTCCCATATGTCATCATGACTGAATTATCTATAATCAGAGATAATTTATTTACAGCCAACCACTTTGCAACTGTTTTGAGATATTCATTCATCCTTTCCTCTGCCTTAGTCCACGTGTCATCACTCGAGATGATGATGGTATCGTCAGCATAGGACAGGATAGAATCTTTTGGCATATTTATCAGTAGATCATTCACATATATTATAAATAGTAACGGTCCTAGTATAGTTCCTTGAGGAACTCCAGTTGTTACGTTCTTATCATTACTCATATAATTCAAAATTTTGACTCTTTGTTTCGTACCAACTAAATAGCTAGTAAACAAATCCAAAGCTTTTCCTCTTACACCACATCTTTCAAGTTTTTTTAACAATATTTTATGATCAACCGTATCAAATGCTTTAGATAGGTCCAAAAAGCAGTTATAAGAGGTTATCTCTTATCCATATTGCTGTAAATTAAATTTGTTATATATAATTTAGACAATCAGTGGTGCCTTTGTCACTGACAAAACCAAATTGATTGTCAGATATAATATTGTGTTTTTGTATAAATGAATACAGTCTATTAAAAATGATCTTTTCGAAAACTTTCGCAATATTTGAAATGAGTGATATTGGACGGTAATTGGACATGTTAGTTTTAATAATTTAGTTTGAATTATATTAATATTCATATCTTTCTGTTGTTCATTTGAAATACTAATTTTTGTATTGGATAAATCTGAATTTCTGAATTTCATAATAGGTTCAGATTGGATATTTTGATAAGAAACAGTAGTTAAATCTATATATTCTGTTGACAGTTTTGAATCTTTTATAAAATTATTGTATTCGTTATAATATATAGATATGTCAACAATCTTTTTTGATTGAAATTCTTTATGTTGGAATGTGTATTGATTTCTATCAAAATTAATAGCAATTTGAGAACGTATAAAATCTTGTTAAAATTAGGAAATATTTTTGCAATTTTAGATTTAAATATCGTTTTAAGATGTTGCCTCATCATAAATTCATTATATGTAATATTGCAATGACATATACCAAAACAAATTGAAATTGCATTTGGTATAGCAAACAATCCACAATTATATCTTTCCAGTTGATATTGAACTTTTTTAACAACAACTTTTATTGATGTATTTCTAGGAAATAATCTACTAATATACTGTATGATCATCATGAAGACTTGCATTTATACTATTAATCCAGGCGGTAGAGCAATCAAAATAGATGTTGTTTGATAACGCAAAAATTTTTTCGCAGAAAGTTGCTAAATATTATGTAAAACAATAATCTATGTTTGCCTCCTCAAAAAAACGCTTGCTTCACGCTGTATAACAAATGTACCAAAAGCACGAAAATTGATCCATTTTTCGATACATTTGTGTCTATAACTTTGAAACAAAGCCTTAAATTAAAATTTGTTTATTTGACGATTTCCTATAAGCATATAAGAATTGCAAATCGAAATAGTTTTATCTTCCATTAGTTATATGCGAAAATTAGTAAAAAATCATTCGTAAACTTTGAAAAATGTTTTCGGTAAATAAAAATTGATAAATATTTATCAAATTTTCAGAAAAGATAGTTCAACATATAACGTATAATCATTTGTAATGATCGACCGCGTAGTTTTTCAGTGCCAGAATTGTTAATTAACAAAATATAAAAAAGTTGATCGCGCGTACCTCCTTCAAAAAACGGTGAAATAGGAGCACGTAATTTTCACAGTTACTTCGTGTCATAACAAACAATAAGAAATTATAAAAATACCCATTTTTACACTTTAACAATTTTTCACAAGTTTTTGAAATTTCAGCAAATTTTTTCCATTATAAATAATGTCTTGTTTACAGCATCGGTACGATGTAATTTAAAAATTATTTCAGATCTAAATACTGCTTTGCAAGCCCTTTCATTTTAGCCCAAAACGACGAAATTTGACCGTGTAGATTTGGAGATAGAGGCTCATAAAGTTAATAATCATTTATGGCTTACTTAATCGTTAAATCGAAATTTCAAAAATATACGCTTGTAGCTGATTGCAAATACTTTCTATATCCGTCTTGTGCATTTTCGACAGATGAAAGCCTAATGACTGAAAAATCGATAAAAATACCGTAATCACAGGAATTCGTCGGTCGAGCGGCGTGGGAGCAGGAGTGGGGATGGCGGAGAGCAACTGCGCGCTCGCGCGTGATACAGCGTGAAGAAAGCGTTTTTTGGAGTAGACAAACATAGATTATTGTTTTACATAATATTCGGCAACTTTCTGTGAAAAAATTTCTGCATTATCAAACAACATCCATTAAACCCTACTTTTACTGCTCTACCGCCTGGACTATATCATAAACATGAATGATACAAATTCAATGTCCAGCATCTCGATTACCACTAAATAAAATTTGTATGAATTCTTGTCTTTCATTTCTTTCTTTAATTATACTTAATATTTGACTTAACAGAGTGGATTGCGTAATAAATGCAGGGATCAATTTCATAAATTCAACATACCATCTCTGTTATTGCCATTTTTTCTAAGAATTATAAATGAATTATTTACGCATATATATGTACACACACGCAAGCGTATATTTTATTTTAGGTTTAAATAATTTACAAACAATTTGTGACAAAAATGTTTAATTTATGTATGATTTATATATAATAGTAAAATTTGTTTAATGTTAAAAAGTAAGACTCATTGTTAAGTGACGATTTGTCACTTACATAAATAATTTTTGCAAGTTCTTGACACGCGCACAGCTGTACAGCTGTGAGAGAGACTCGACTTACTGAATCGCTCCTGAGTGTCAATGCTCTCTATTTCTCTTTCTCCTTTTGTGACATAAAAATAAAGATCTCCCTTATACCTTGTCGTGGTGGCAGATAAGAAGGGTGACTTTTTTCTCGCAAATATACTTCTTATTCTCTGGTCAGGGTCCCTTTTTTTGAAGTTCTTTGGGGTTTTAGAATTTGGATGTGAATTTTAAATCAAATTTAAAACCACTTGAATATTCTAACGTGAGAACTTTGTTTATTAATAATTCAATTAAATACAATAAAACTAAATTAGATTTTACAATTGATAGACTAACAGGTGAATTATAAACAGAAAATCAATTTAGAAAAATTGAATTAAAAATGTGTGTCCGCTCGGCAGTTTGGTTCGAGTCGGAGTGAGTTAAGGCAGCGTGGCTTGGGGACGTTCGGAAGTATTTTCGGACCTCCCACGCGTCTCCAAGCTCTACTTCCCCACGCTGACGTCACTGCGTCTACACTTGTCGCACTCATTAGGCCTTACGGGACCTGGCAACGGTGCAAGTGTTCAAACTGTAGCGTGGCTTTGCACGTGCGGTCTTGTGCAGTGGAGGGGAAGTTATTTAGGTCAGCAAGATTCTTGGCTACCTGATACTTTTGTGGCCTTGAGTCCCGCTGTACCTTTTATGTGTAAAACTTTCCCGATTTCATATTCGAAATGATTATTCGAATATAATTATAGGAAAGTTGTCACATAACACTCATTCATCAAGTATATTAATATTTAATAGTTAATTTCTAAAATTTATATATTTTTTAAATAATGAACATGAAATATGATATAACTTTAATATAAGATTATTATTTCAATAATATTTATATAAGAAATAATACGTCATACTTGAAAATGTTTTTCTCTGGGATTTCAAAGGGATTATTATTTTAATACCCAAAATAAAATGAAATATTTGATTCAATATTATTGATTTTAAAATTTTAATTTAACCCCCTAATGAAAATGGATTGTGTGCCAAAGTGTGTCATAGTGTGCCATAATGTTACAGTGTTCAAATTTGGAAAATTACTACACTTTGGTATACTTTGGTATACTTTGACACACTCTGACACACTTTGGCACATTTTGACATATGTGAGTTTTTCGGAAATTGAGAACCTAGTCGACGAAATCTGGGAAACTTAGATTTCCGGTGGATTTCCCTGTTGAGGGATGCTTTTCCAACATTTACAGTGAATAGCAGCTTGAAGGAAATTACGGGCAATTCTTAATTAATATTGTAAAAGTACTAAGTATATAAAACTGCTTAAAATACATCAGTCTAAATATTTGTATTAACTGTAACGAGTACTTGTGGCTTAGTGGTAGACCTTCCGCTTATTAACTCAAACGATCCGAGTTCAAGTCTTACCGGTGATAGAATTTTTTTTTTTAATTATTTATTGTTACGTACTATAACTGGGATTTCAAGCTCCACACGTACAGTCACATATCGGCACCCTTGTGCACATAGTGGCAATGTTTTGGCGCGCGGGTGGCGGGATATATCTCAGTGCATATCGAAGTGTGCCAATATGTGCCAAATTGTGCTAAAGTGTGCCAAAGTGTAGCGAATTTCCGAATTTGAACACTTTGACATACTTTGGTACAGCATAGCATACTTTGGCAAACTTTGACACCCTTTGACATACTTTAGCATACTTTGCTACACTTTGGTACACCGAATTATTTCATATTTTAAATTAGTTAATGTTAAGAATAATACATTATTTTGCATAATATTATTATTCTTATTAATTAAGTCTAATGTATAAAATAATGTATAAAATAGTGTTTATCTGTTTAAAATCTCTCATAATAAGGTTTAGAAAGTGATTTTGATAAATATTTTCATCTTATCAATATACGAAGCAGTTACTGACTTAATCTAATTTAGTCATTATCATGTTATTTGCATTGTAATATAATTAGAAATCTGATTTTTTGTATAGGTACTTGTTAAGTGATTTAAAAATAGATTATCGTGATAATTTTCAGTTAAATGCTTTTGTTCATTTTTAAACCTTAAACCATATAGCATTAGCGTAAAAATTTATGTTAATATATAAAAATCAAATTTATATTAGCCAAAATAAATTTATCTCAATATATCGTTTTAACATTCCACAATAAATTAATATGTAAAATTCAAACTTTTTAGATAAAATAGATTTTAATTGTAAATAAAATCAAAATTCTTAATGATTCAGATTGCTTATTTGTTACTTTTATATTTCCTCTTATTTAATAACCATTATACATAGAAGATTGAAATGTTAAATCTTCATTCATTCTAAAATGTTGAAACAATATATTAAATTGAATATATTTGAGTTGATATACATTTTATTTTCATATATACACCTACGATTTCATTTTAAAATGTTAACGCTGCAAAGTTACAGCAAAAAAGACTAACAAAATCTACTCTGGCGTAAAAAATCATTTGATTAATAAAGTGATTAAACGACTAATTTGTTAAATGATTTATCAAATGATTTATCAATTGAGTTATCAAGTGACAATTTAGCGCTATTTATTAATTGATAAATCACATGAAAAATTACTTATAGAATGTTTGTATATAATTTAATTGTCAGTAATTAGTAATTATTACTACACATATAATTATGAAAGAGTATTTAATTAAATTCTAAAAACAACTTTGCATTTAACTTTATACCTAAATATTTAGTCGGTTTACAAGTAATTTCATGACCGCCTATTGTCAGGGTAATCGTCTCCGTCTTCTTTCTGCTAGATATTAGGATTGCCTCCGTTTTATGGCCTGTAAGCTCTAGATTCGCATTATTTAGCCACTTCTGTATTTTAACGATAGCTTCACTAGCAATTTCAGTTACCTCGTCTTTCCCTTTTGCAACCACTACCAAAGATATGTCGTCTGCGAATCCTACGATCATTGCTCCTTCTGATAGTTCTAGCTTGACTACGGCATCGTATATAATGTTCCACAACGATGGGCCCAGTACTGACCCCTGTGGAACTCCCCCGGTAACCTTATAATTCACTGTGCCCTCCTCAGTCTCGTACAAGAGAGTTCTGTCCTTGAGGTAGTCGGACATTATTCTTCTTATATACGGAGGGACTCCTAGTCTTACTAGTGCTTCGTGAATTTTGCACCAATTTGCAGAGTTAAATGCATTTTAAACGTCAAGTGTAGGCACCGCGCAGTACTTTTTCGCACCGCCTTTCCACCTTTTTCCGCTTATGGCTGTCCGTGCTGTATTCACTACTAAGCCGATAGCGTCTAATGTTGAGCGGCACTTACGGAAACCATACTGGTGTTCCGCAAGCCCCTCTGTCCCCTCGGTTGAACATTCCATCCTAAGATTATGCGCTCTAATACTTTCCCCTGCGCATCGAGCATACAGAGCGGTCTGTATGACGACCCTTCTCCAGGTGGCTTGCTACCCTTTAGTAGCAACACAATCTTTTGCTTTTTCCACTTTAATGGAAAAGTTCCTTCTTTGGGACAAGTATTGTACAAGTCTATAAACTCTGCTGGGTGAGCCTGGATAGCATGTTTCAATGCAATATTGGGTATGCCATCAAGTCCTGGAGCCTTGTTGTTTCCAACACTCTGGCAGGCTGATAGTAGCTCCTTCTCCATAATTAAGGGTATATTATCTACATCTATTTCTTCTACCATAGCACATGCAATGTCCAGCTGATTTGGGAAGAGTGATGTTACCACCCTGCTTAGTACCTCTGCGCACTTTGGTGGGGGTATGTAACTTCCCTTGATCTTCTTCATAACAATTTTATAAGGTCGGCCCCAAGGGTCTTCATTGATCTCATCTTGCAGCTCTCTTAGACATCTTTGTTTACTTTCTCTTATATGCCTTTTAATGTTGACCTTAGCTTCCTTCATTTTTTCGCTACAGTTCTCCGCCGTATCCATTCCTCTACCGGTTCGGTAGAATTTCCTCCTTGCCCGTTGTTCCAATCTTCTAACTCGATGGCAAACGCTGCGCGCTTGTTTGTTCTTGTCATTCCACTAATATGCTGATAGCCATTTTTGACTGGACACTTTTCTCGGCATTACCGCGTTGCACGCTTTGGTGAGCTGGCCCGTCATTTGTGCAGCCTTGTCGTCTGCTGATCACGTCAATTGAATATTCTCAAACATCGTCAAGAATAACTTTTTGTCATAATCTTTGGTTTTCCATTCAATTCTTGTACTACTGAAATTTGTACAGAATTTCTTATTTGGTCCGCCTAGCTCCATTATTATAGCTAGGTGATCACTATTTGTGTAGTGATCACTCACGATCCATTTATCTACCTGCCTTACGAGGCAGTTACTGACAAATGTCAAGTCTATGAATGACTCTGCATCACCTTTTTTGAACGTGGGGGTATTGCCTTGATTAAGCAACACCACGTCTAGTAGCGTGAATGCCTCCAGTAGCACTCGTCCCCGTTTATTGGTTCTGCTACTACCCCACTCAATCGCCCATGCGTCAAATCCCCGGCTATTATAGCTGGTTTCATATTCCTAGCATCTTGTACCAGCTGGTCTAGTAGCTGTTGAAACTGCTCTATTGACGCACTAGGGGGGACATAGCAACTGGAAACATGTATGCCGCCTATTTTTGCTCTTAGGAAGCCATTTTCCTTGTTTACCATCTTGCCCTGTAAGGTAAAGTATTTGCATGCCCAGATTGCGGCTTTACCTGAGGCGTCAGTAGCGACCTGAAGGTGCAAAACAAGGATTTAACCTTTGAATGACCTCCAAATGTCCTGCAGGCGTTACTTTTACGAAAAGATAAAACCATATCTGAACGTAAAATTTTCCGTTCTTTCAGAAACCAGGGTCGAGAAAATGATATCTCTCGATTTAAGATGTTTGACCTTCATTTGACCTTGGTTCTGATGTGATGGAGTCAAACTGACGCCGGATTCGTGATCAACGACCCCAAAAACCTATAGATACCTACTTAGTGTCTGATCTTCCAGCGTAGATCAACTGTTGACCTGTGTAATCAACTATTAGGCGAGAAGATTGAAGTTTCACCTTTTTTTGATAGCTCAGTCCTTTCCACGGTCCAAAAAGGATTAACCTAGGACGGTATGAGGAGATACACAAAAATTGTCAAAAACGAAATTACTCAGAAATTCTTGTAAATTCATATTCTTTCGATGCAAGTCAAAACACTGCCGAAATAAAACTTGAAATGATTCAGAATGCTCTCAATCAAGCACTAGTGTTAAATAGGAAAATCAAAGTAACTGCTGGTTAATAAAATCTGAATTTTAAATCTGAGTTTGAATCTAAGTTAACCAGAGATATGAGGCGCTAATACGGAATGAATTCTTCAGCGTCTCTGTGGGGAAGACGGGGATATCCAGAGGGGTCACCTCACCTATCACAGGGCGGAGCGCGACGTGGAAGTCAAAAAAGGCCATGATGTAAGATGTAACAGCGGTGTTAAAAAGTTTTCTACGAGGACAGCGCGGCGACCATCAGGAACGTCTATCAGGAGTTGCGACGTGTCGGCGAACAGCCCACACGTATCTCTCTCTCTCTCTCTCTCTCTCTCTCTCTCTCTCTCTCTCTCTCTCTCACACACACACATACACACACACACTGTTGTTCGCATTTTACATCAATGACATCAGGTTTCGTCTGGACACCGACGTATCCCACCTCATCCATGCGGATGACTTGCAAATTTACAGCCAATGCCACCTTGAGGAGCTCGATTCCTGTTCCGCGAGGATGAGTGCTAACGCCGAAAGGATAATGGCCTGAGCTGCGCAAATAACCTGAAACTATATGTTTTCAAAACGCAGGCGATAGTCCTGGGTTCATCCTATTATATAAATGCTTTACCTCCTATGGCTAATACCTTCAACATAGGAGGAGCTGTATGTCAGAATATCTGTGTGTCACTTATATAATTGTATATGTACATAAGCGCACTGCGTGCACGCGTATGTGTGCTGGGTACAAGCTAAGCTAGTTAGCGTGTGCACTGGCACCGCATAATTTAAACAAATTGGCGTATAAATTATTATTTTACGTCAAATGTATAAGGTATACATTAGAATAAAAAAAAAGAATTACGAGCACAGGACTCGAACCCTAGCATAACAAAAAGTAGCAGAGCGTCTTAGCCAACACATCCACCGACACTGTTACTTTCAAAAAATGAAAAGTTGCATATGATCATCACCTGCCTGTGGGGGCTTTGGTGGTGCTTGGCTTTAAGCTTAAGTTTAAGGTTTACTTTTTTTTTAATTTTATTTATTTATTTATTTATTTTCAGAATTACATATAAACAAAGTTACACATAAACATTTGCAATCCGGTACAGAGTAGCTATTATTTTACACAATAACACACTATAACGTCGCAAATCCTGCAGAGGAATACGAGGATCCCTGTTCGCAGGTCCGGTTTAACAATAAGTAATATAACAAAATGCTGGTTAATTATGCTGTGGTTTACACAGCAATAACCTCCAGCCATACTTAAATCTTTCATACAATTCATTCATTCTTAAGGTAGCAAGTCTCCAAATCGGACTTCCTTACTCAGATCCTATTATCCTTCACACTTACACACATTCGCACGCAAGTTTTGGTTGGGTTACGAAAGCCTTTTTGACTCTCTTCGTCCCAACTCTAGTTTACCTCATTTGTGTGTCGGGATTTAACAGTGATATATAATCTTTTTAACATTTTGTATAAATCCATCCCCGGTAGAAATCATTCAATCCCTCAGCCTAGACCAGCCAGTAACAGACCACTTTATGCTGTAACTGCATTTAAATGATCTGTCACTGGTCAGTCCCGGCTAGGAAATTGAATGACTTATACCAGGGATTTTTGTTACTAAAGATTCTATATTTTTGTCTAATTACTAGTTTCATGACAATGTCACAAAAGTTAATACTTTCTAATAAGATAACATTGCGCAACATTATGAGATTCAATATTTCTGTACATTATAATTCTATCTTATCTATGAGATTCTATGTTTTTGTACATTATGTTTCTATCATTATCTAAATGTTCGTTCTTAATATCTAGTCTTTGTGTCCACGCATTTTAGTTTACCAATTCCTTACTAGCATAGTTAAGCCTGGCCGGGCACGTGAGTCCAACTGCACAGGTAACTCTGTAATGTGGAAACATCTTTTTGTGTTGGTTAGATGAATCGCATTTACATGATGAAGTAAACACTATGTCATCAATAACTACGATGTCATTATACGGTGACTGTTTTTTGAGTGAGCACATTGAGTTTAGGAATATTTGTTTCTTATTCTCTCTTATTCCTCTATCAAAGTAAAAAATCGCCTTGTTTGAGCCTAGGTAGTTTATATCTCCATATGTCATTCTATTACTGGCTGAGATGTTAATAGGTTGTCCCGGTGCATCCATTGCCATTTTATTACTTATTTTTTTGTTATTTTCTATCGCTATTTCATCAATTTTGTCAAAAACCGTTTCTATT
Source organism: Muscidifurax raptorellus (assembly GCA_020010945.3). Classification (NCBI taxonomy): domain Eukaryota; kingdom Metazoa; phylum Arthropoda; class Insecta; order Hymenoptera; family Pteromalidae; genus Muscidifurax; species Muscidifurax raptorellus. The sequence continues at coordinate 674,687 of JAHUUD020000008.1, forward strand.
GGTTTATATCTTTCTGTGTTAGAATATGATTTTGTTTCTAAATCATTAATTGTTCCTTTTATGAATTTTATATATTTGATATTGGTTTTTCCGTTTCCTGTTTTTTGCCTCCATGCATTTATTATTTCATTTGTTATGTTCCCTAGGCTATTTATAATTTTCGGACATGAGTTGATCATTTTATTGTAGTTGTAATTGGAAATACGACGATGTTGTCGATTATTGTATAATTTACAATTACCCTTGGCGCAAATATAAGTTCTAATATCTAACGTTATGTTATTATTCAATGATGAGTTTTTTCTGGTTCCATCCTCGCTATTGATAGTTTCTTTTTTGATTAATGTTGTATTTTTATGTTCAAGTAGATTTTGCATTTTAGAGTATATCATACAGTGACGTGAACCTTTATCTTGATAGTATATCGATTTTAGCCACAAATTAATTAGCTGGCAATCTATTCTCACTATTGCATTAACTTTATTCAATGTTCCTAAGCCAATCTTTTAATTTGTTTATACTTGTTCTTTTTTTTATTCCTAACGTTTTGAGATCATTTGGTAATTTATTAAAGATACTGATAGCTTTGATATAGCTATTTTTAGTACTTATAGTTTTGTTATACTGTGGTGGTATTATCAGTTTGTGTCTAGTTTTACTCGCAGAATTGATGTATTGGTATTTAAGATCTTCGTAGTAAAATCGGAGACTTTCATATGCGAAAGATTGCTTCCTATTTAGAGGCATTATTTTTTGAAAGGTTTTTTTATTTATGATTTTTAATATTCTTGTTTGAACTTTTTGCAGTAGTTGTAATTTGTTTTGATATGCACCACCCCATGCAATTATGCCATAATTAGTTAGGCTGTGGAAGAAAGCATAGTATACAATTTTTAATGTATTAATGTCCATAAATTTGGTGAATTTACCAAAAACGAAAATCAGATATCTAGTCTTTTGTATAAGATTATCAATATGTTTTTCCCATTTCATATTTGTATAAAAAATTATGCCCAGATATTTTGTTTCATTCACTCTCTTTAATGTTTCATTATTAATTTTAATTTCTAATTTTTTAGGTACACTATCACTATAATTTCCAAAAGTTAAATAGACTGTTTTTTGTATATTTTATGTTAATTTATTTAGCGCTAGCCATATTGAGACATCATCTAAGTATTTAATCATTTTGCTTTCAACTTCTGGCCAGGTTTTCCCAGTTGCTATAACTGCTGTATCATCAGCATAAGACACGATAGAGTCTTTAGGCATGCTTGTAAGCAAGTTGTTTACATAGAGTATAAAGAGCAAGGGACCAAGTATAGTACCTTGAGGTACATCAGTGTTGACATTTTCAAAATCACTTACATGTGAATCTATTTTTACTTTTTGTTTTCTGTTGCTTAAGTAGCTTGTAATCAATGTATGCCCCTTTCCTCTTATACCATACGCATAAAGTTTGTTTAGTAGTATTTTATGGTTAACTGTATCAAAAGCTAGATCCAGAAAAGTGATAGCTATGGGTTCACTTTTTTCTAAGTTTTTATATGTTGTTTTGAATAATAGATTTAATGCATCTTTAGTTCCAATATTCTTGATAAAGCCAAATTGTTTTCACTTAATATTTTACTCTGATTTATAAAGTTTGTAATTCTGTTGTGGATAATTTTTTCAAAAATTTTTGCTATATTTGATATTAGCGATATCGGTCTATAGTTTCCCATATCATTTTTTTCCCTGCTTTGTAAATTGGTATAACTTCAGCCGTCTTCAGCATGTCGGGCCATGTCGACGTTTCAATACAGTGATTAATCACAAATGCCAAAGTGTCTACAATAATTGGGAATATAGTTTTTAATATCTTTGAACTAATATCATCTATACCTCCTTTTTTCAATTTTAAGTTGTTTATTATTTTTATAATTTCCGTTTCATTTATGGGATTTAAGAATATTGTTCTTGTATTGCTTTCAGGTAGCTTTACATTTCTGTCAATTGGCATAGTTATTTTATTGCTCAGTGTTTCTCCAAGTTTGCAATAATACTCATTCATTTTGTTCGCAATTACTTTCTTGTCTTTTATTGTATTATCATCAATTTTCAATTGCGAAATATTGGTATCTATTTTATTTTTAATTTTACCAATTTATTTTGATTATGCATGACCAAAGTTTTCTAGGATCATTACTATTTTTTTCTATAGTTTTTTTGTCATGTTTGATTTTTGCTTCCTTTATGACCTTATCTAAGGTTTTCACAAATTGTTTATAGCGGTCTTTTAGTTCTTCATTGTCAGGTTTTTGTTTTAGTTCATTATATAGTTTCTCTTTTGTATTACACGAGTTCAATATTGCTGTAGTTATCCAGTCTTTCTGGGATTTTTCTTGGAATTGCGAATATTCTGTTTTTTGCATCTTGATTTCTTAATGCAGAATTGTATATCTTTTATTATATCATTTATATTTTCATTCAGATCTTTTGAATTTTTATATTTTGTCCAGTTTATTTGTTTGGCCGCATTGAATAGTTTTTTGTAGTTATATTAATACGTGTCTGTTTTTGTCTCTTTGATGTTTGAGTTGAATTTACCATTTCTTATTTCTAAAAATAGTGGATAATGATCAGTTATTGGCACCATAAGCGTTAGAGCTTTTGTGTTGAGAAAATCTGTTTTGATAAAAATGTTATCAATACATGATCCTTCCTCTGTAGTGGTATTAGACGGTCTGGTAGTATTAGTAAGTCCCGGAAGGAAACCTTTTTCTAATAAATTGTTCAGAAAATTAGTGCTAATAATGTTACAGTCTAGTATATTTATATTAAAATCGCCGATTATAATATGATTTTTAGTTTTACTTTTATGATCTAAGTAAGTTTTTAAATTCAAATTAAATTCAGTACAACTCAGACCGTGCGATCTATACAGAGATGATATTTCAAGTTGCTTGTTATTATTCAATGTTATAGTAGTGTTCAATATTTTAAGTTTGTTTATAACTATTGTTTCGTTCGTGTGTATTACATTCTCATTTACATAAACTACTACATCGTCATTTTTATTAATTTCTCCGTGGTTATAATATAATTTATAATCCTTGATTCTATAATACTGATAATGCGTTAATTTCCATACCTCAGTACATACAATAACATAAGGTTTTAATTTGAGACTTTTAATAAAGATTTGAAGTTTTTCAAAATTTGCATTTAGGCTTTTAATATTCAAGTGTAAAATTAGACTATTGTTACTATTTCTGTCTCTATTAAAAGTCTCGATATCCCTATAACAACGCTCTTGTTGACGTATGATTCTTGTATTTCTTCAATTAGCTCCACTTGTGCTGCCATTATTGCTCTGTTGTTGGAGTGTTTGTTGGTTGTGGCTTCTTAGTTGAAGGGTAGTTTTCGTAATTAGTTTATTTCCTGCGTTTTTGCCAGTATTTACCTGCCTTTTGTAAAGCTGTTTATTAGTTTGTAGATTACATAGTTGTCTCATAGCGCTTGCTTCATCCCAAATCGGTAAAGTAGGTACTACCGGGTAATCAATAGAATTAATGTATTGTTTAATTTTTTTTTTTTGAGAATACTACATTTGAGCCTATTTGTTAGTAAGTGGTCCGTTGGTAAACTTGTTCTATAAGTCGTATTGTTGAAACTGCAGTTTACGCATTCGATTTTTGTATTATTACACTCACTCACGTTATGATTATCGGAGTACTTAATACAGGCGGGATCATTTCTACATTTGTTTGCACTATGGCCAAATCTTCCACAGTTGTAGCATGGTGTAACGTTTATGAGGTCATAGGCTTTGCAGCACTGATGCCCTAAGAAAATCTTATTATTACTTTCACGAATAAACTTATATGTTTCAGGCGGTACTTCCATTAGGACTGTGTTGGTCTTGTTCCTTGAATTGGTGTACACGTGCAATACCCTTCCCTTGATATTAAATTGCTTAAAATTTCTTGCATTAATATCTTTTTCTATTTCATCTTTATCCATATTTGTAGCATTGATTATACCCGTTATTTTGATTTTCGGACTACCTTGTTGTTCTAACTTGATTTCACAGTTTTTAAGTTTATCTTTTAATGTAGCCTCCACAGTTTCAATACTTTGAGAATTCATACAACTAATTTCGATTTCACTTTCATTTTTTTTGCGAATGTACTTAGTTTGTATATTTTTTTCTGCGACAAGACAGCTTGTCAGCAATTCCATAGTGTTTCGCTGGCTGGGGTCGTTGGCCTTCACTCTTATTCTTGGAATCTGCTTCGGTTTGGGTGTCATTTCACTCATCGCTTCAGCATATGTTTTCTTATTTGTATGTGTAACAGTATTTTCTAGTTTTTGTAATTCTATAATGTCTTTCTGTAATTGATTTTTATCTTGCAATTCAGTAACTAGTTGTTTAAGTAGGTTGTTTTCGGTTATTAGGTTTTCAATGTCACTTTCTTCACTATATATTGAGGCATTATGTTTCTCTATTGTTTTATTTTGTAGTTCTTGAAGCAGCTCTCGTCTAATTTCTTCAGTTTGTTTCAATTTTATCAGTGCAATAACTTTTTTTGCCAAATCATTTAACTGAAACTCAGCAGTGTTTGTGTCTATATCCTTCAGTACATGTTCAGGGCAGATTATTAAGTGTTCACCAACATATTTAGGCACTTTCTTTTTATCGAAATCACTCTTGTGGTATGCATTTTCACATATGATGCAGATCACTGTTTTCACTTGTTTATTAGGATGACACTTGTAATAATGTAAATTGGAATTATCCGAGCACTTAACATCCTCCGCCATCTTGGCTCGTAGCCTATCATATGTTATTAATCAAGCAAACATAATCATGTTTTAGGTTTAAACACAAGCTAATTTGTAATACGTTTAATATATCCGTGCAAACTGACACGCGCGCAAAAACACGACCGTTCTCTTCGCGCGCTGCTGACAGAATGAACTTAAAGCTTAACTTTAAAATTTTGTATTGTTTTCGACATTGCAAGATGCAGAATTATTTCGGGAATTGCTTGCGAACTAACCCTAAAACTGGTAAGTCATAGCGCGACACATTACGTAGGAGACTTACGTGGACATGTGATTGACACGTGGATTGATGTGATCTTTACGGACGAGGACAACGTCGTGCTGAATGCAGGCAACTCACTGGTGACCTTCCCAAGTAGACATAATGTAATTGACGTTGAGATTAACATCCGTATTGCAGAACTCCCACGTCTCAACGATTTCACGTATAAAGACGTATAAATCTATTAGAACGGAGGGATTACAATTCCTTTTAGCTGCATGTGACTAGTCGCAGGTGAGTTGTTTGACTAGAATATCTTAGCCGTAATATTACAGTTGTTATTGACCAACTAGCCCCGGTGAAACAGTTCAAGCCTCAGAAGAAGCGCCATCGACCCTGGATGAATGTATAGCTCAAGGATCTGTATAAGTGACAAGACGCAACAGAGCGACGTTACAAAAGTACGGGACGGAAAGATCTGTGAACAGAATATTCGAATCTGGCGGATGAAGCTGAAGAACACATTGGCCAAGCGAAAGAGGCTCATATTCAGGATAGAATTTTTTACGCTCTTGGTAACAAGAAGAATGTGTTGAATGTGCTGTGCAATCTCGGTCTTATTTCTGCTATTTCGCTAGCGTATCCATGTCGAATCTAGAGCGCGAGGCGAATCCGGGCGGCATCGTCTCGACGGCTGGTGCGGATGGCTTCACATTTCGTGAGGTGACCCACACTGACATTGTACACGCTGTCGCTCACTTCTCGTCACAAGCAAAAGGAAAATGTAAAGTACCAGAAGACATCATTGCGAAATCGTTACCAGTTATCGGATAACATCTGGTAAGTTTCTTCAATTTTTCATTATCAAGTGGGATTTTTCTGCCGACTTGGATGAGAGCACACCTGGTGCCCCCAAAGAAGTCAGCAATTCCAAATAGTACTGCTTAGACTGACTGAAGATATTAGGACAGGATTCGACAGTGACAAGCGACTAATAGCTATACTGTTAATGTTCGATTTCAACAAGGCGTTTGATACGATACTCCCAGCTAAATTATTTCGCAAGCTCATTAGAATGCATTTCTGCCACGCGAGAGCAGGACGTAACTAGAGAGTGGTTACAAGATGTAATGGTGATTCTGATTGGCTTACAACCAACCTAAGCGTCCAACAGGGCTCGATTCTCCACTTCTGTTCAGCTTATACATTAATGATTTGAAAAATATCTTAGCCTAGTTTAAGGGCACGGAGGGGCAGTTAACTGATAGTGTTGAGCACTTGCTGTACGAGGACGACCGCAAGACACAAAATATAATATTCAACTGTCTTTCCTTGGCTCTCAAACCCGTCGACTGCAGAATTGTCCATTTTGATGCGCCTAAATATATCACGACGTACTTAGGAATACGTCCAGGCTTCAACTTTGGCATCGTCGAATAATTTGTACGCCAAATTAAAGACTTATCTACCGGCACTTTAAACAAGTTCTCTGCTTGTTCTATTGGCATCTGTTGCAGACTATACAGCCGATAATATTCAGGCCACATCAACACTTCTACAACACGAAACTTAAGACTCCATAATAATGTGATAGGAATCTCATATAATCGCCTCGCGCGAGTTATTAATCGCTGACGAAGCAAATCGGGAAGCGGCCTTCCAATAGCACTGGGTACTGCTACATGCTCTTCGATCTGTTCTTCAGGTGAATCAGTCTTGAGAGCAGAGGCATCACTTTTACCATCATCCGGGAGCATAATTGTTTTTATCCGCGCACATGCACCAAAAATCCACGAAATTATTTTTTGTTTTTTATACACACTTAACTGTTCATGTATTTAAAAGTTTATTTATTTGAAATCACTTAACTATTCATTTATTTTAAAGTTTATTTATTAAAAACACTTAACTGTTAATTTATTTCAAAGTTTATTTATTTAAAAGCACTGCACTGTTCATTTATTTAAAAGTTTTTATTTAAAATCTGCATCTTTTTGATATTGCAACGCGGGCACATCCAAACCTTAAACTTGACGCTGTACGACCAGCGTATACGTTGATATCTGCCCTGGCGATGATAGTGCACATGGCAGAGGTAGCACTTGTCCTCCTGTGTGATTTTTCACATTGCGCTGTACGTTCCTTTAGAAATGCTCCTGGTAAAATCACAGCTACAATCGCGCATGATAATCACCCGAAGAGAGTTAAACCATCACTGATGGCTGCTCTCTTCCAGAGGTGTGATACTGCGACACTTTGTTAGCCCTGAACACGTGCGATCCCATGCTACAAGCACATCTTACTCATTTTCTTTTTGCTGATGTTTCCAAATTCACAAACAATATCTTTGACCAACTCCCAAAACATTAGCACGTGTATTAGAGCCTGTACCGTGCAGCTGCATTTTCATACTCATGCTTTCATACTCATAATCGCGCGAGGCGATTGCTATAACAACGCAGCTGCATTATCTTATTTATACTTTTTCGCTGATTATCAAATACAGAGAAAAAGAAATTCGGTAATGACACTGCCTGAGAACCAGGACAAAATTGATCAAAATTCACGATTTTTTACATCTGATTTTCGCAGGATATCAAGTGTCGTCGATAAGCTCGAGCATCGTGAAGACCGAGCTCGAGCACTGTACACGAAGTCTCTTTCTTTCTTTTTTATCGCTTCTTTCCAATTTACAATTTTAAAATTTCATAAATAGTTATGAAAAATTAATTTTACCCCTGGCTGTGGGGTAAGCACCCCTACGACCGAATCTCGTAAGGGAATGAAAATTTCGTTATTTTTTCGATATCTCCAATATTTACGGAGATATCGCAATCTTTTAGCTTTTACCTGTTTAGCAAAAATTTAGTTTTCAACCTAGCGCAATGATTTTTGGACTGTAGGTGTATATTAACGCACTCTATCAATTGCCATTGAAAAAAAATAAATTTACCAAAATTCGAGATTTTTTTATGTCTGAATTTAGCAGGATATCAAGTGTCGTCGATAAGCTCGAGCACCGTGAACGACGATCTCAAGTATTTTTTATAGCGCTCTCTGTTTATTACCGCTTATATCAATTTACCATTTAAAAATTTCTTCAATACGGATAATTGCGAATAGTGCTTAAATATCGATGTGAAGAGAAAAAAAAACAAGAACGTACTAGTGCATGTTTGCATCTGCGCTGTGTATCAGATTGCAGTCAGTTGTTAACAGTCATCACTACTCGTTATTCCGCGAAATTATTGCTTTCAGTTCTTTTTCATGTCAGCTCTCTCACCATGTGTGCTGTAAATATATCTTCTACTCGACACTGTTGCAAATGTCATTCTAAGAATTCTATAACCAGCGAATACCAGCAAATATATGCACACGTGCACATGTATAGCCAGTATGATCCCCCCGAGATGTATTGTCTTTTATTAGCAGTATTAGAAAAAAAAGCGTTGCGTTTTATGCTGCATTTCCACCGTGTAGACAGAGACAATATTTAAGGAGCTACACTTGCACGTTTCGGCAGTTCTACTTTGGATAGTCAAAGCATCTCTGTCAGAATGATTAGGGCAAGTGTGGCACATTTAGCCAAAGTTATCGGTCAGGTATTGAGTATCGCGAAAGATCGAGACTCACATATTCACACAATGTGTGGCAGAGTGTGGTCCTCAGACTTACAGAACCAATCAGCAGAGGTTTTATGCAGAAAGCTGCATTTTCTCTTGCTGCATTGTAGAATAACCACGGTATATTACATGTTTACCGTCGGTCTATTCCGTAATCCAGACGTTCTGTAGATTGCTCTCCAAACAATACGACAGCGCAACGATCATGGGCACCCGCTAGCTCGTGCAATGTTTCACTGTCAATGTAAGTATCAATTACTTTTTTCACATCTAAACTCTTAGAATATTATTATTTATTTCAATATTTTTTCATCAACATTATTTCAGTGATTAACCAGATGATGATAGACACCGAAGGTTATTCTTTCATTATGGTGTGTGATGAGTCGATAGGAAAGGAGAATAATTGTAAGTGTTGAGCCAATTAAAATAAAAATATTAATTTTTCATTTTCATTAAATTATTTTAATTCTCTCAATACTTAGTTTCAGAGCCACGTGCAAGTATGACGGTTAAACAAGACGCTGCACACTTAGTTACAGCCAATTGTAAGTGGTGAATATGTTATAATTAAAATTTTTGTAATTATTATTCAATTGAATGCACATTCTCCATTTTAGTTATAGACGCTGGACCATCAACATCTGGAAATTACCACCCACAGTCATCGGACCATCGAGGAGACTCATTATCATCAAACATAAATAATCGTAAGTATTAAGTCTGTCTGTATATAATTTTCATTTATTGTTTTTTCTGCAATATAAAGGCACGATCTAATACTTAAGCTTCAGAGAGATCAAGAGAGAGGCATCAACGTAATCGAAATGGAAACATTGTCGACGTATCCGAAAATAGTTGTAGTGATAGGGAACGCAAACGCAGAAGGCTTACCCGCAGCAGTAGCAGTAGCAGCGAGAGTGACAGCAGCAGCAGCAGTAGCAGTAGTAGTAGCAGTACCAATCCCAGCAATGCTAATAGCAGTAGCAGCACTGATACAGCTGAGGAAGAAGGTAAGACTCTTATTTAAATTTGTTTAATTTAATAAAGTACATGTATAAATCGGCTGATCTTATAGATGCTTATTTACAGACCAGTGAAGGACGAGAGCGACCTAGATTTGTGATTCAGAATGAGGCAACGTGTTTTTATCGATATTTTGGATATGAGGGTAGAGAGATCCGTGGAATCATAACGCAGCCACCAGCCAATGCCCATGTTTACAACTGGTTAAAGGGTTGCATGTAGGACCTTCATCGGCAGCTTTGTGATAGAGGTGGACCAATGGATTTTGTTGGTGTAACCATCAATTCGGACCAGTTCAATCATGGCTCCCTTTGGCTATCATTCAGACTTATACAGGATTTTCAATTCGAAGTTCTTTGGGAAATATTACACAGTGCTATGCAAAGTGCGAACGAGTTCAATGTAAGTGAACGGTTATCCGTTAATTGTGGTGTTGTCAGAGGTGTGGCCGGTCGTGGACGAGTTCGTTTAACCGAGGAGACAGTGAAAAAACAATCTATATTAAACATCAATAACGATGACAATCTTTGTCTACCGCGAAGTTTAGCTGCTGCTTATACCTATGCCGTCATAGGTCAGGTGCGCTCAGGACTGCTGCACAAATATTGAAACCAGATTCGTTAATCACAAGGAAGAATTCAAAAAACTGCTGCCACAGATCTTATGAATTTGGCAAACGTTCAAGTGCCGGTGGAAGGTTGTGGACTAGCAGAAATCCGTAAGTTTCAAGATTTGTTCGCTGCTAGCGGAAATCCACCAATCTATGACGGCACACGATATGTCAGTGAAAATCATGGTGATGTTATACACGTATTACGCATAATGTATTACGACCGGACAAATCATTATCAACCAATATTAAATCTTGTTGGAGCAAGCGGTAGCAAGGGCTACTGTATACCACGCAATATAAGTTATTGGCGAGCCGAGGAACATAGATGTTCAAACAAGTGCTATAAGTGCATGTCCGTGCCACCGTGTAATACAGCGGAAAATCTAAAAAAATGTAATGCTGGTTTAAGATTATTTTTTGGCAATGGTTGTTTGCAAAATCATCTTAAAATAGGATCATATAATAAAAGCAGTAATGTATGCAGTAAAATAAGACTCTGTCAAATTTGTTTTAAAATAGTTCAAGTAAATAAAAGTCAGCCGCATGAGTGTAATGTATCTTTTTGTAAAACGTGTAAATCAAGATTACCTATTAGACACCTGTGTTACGTACAACCGATCAAACAGACACAGCGTGTAAGACCAGTCTTATGTTTGTTTTACGACTTTGAATCCCAACAATCTCTTCGGGTGCTGGGCGACGATGAGAAAAAAGTGCACGTTCCAAATTTGTGTGTTGTACAGCAAGTATGTATCAATTGCATAGAGATTGAAGATATTTCAATTAGATGCGAGATGTGCGGTATTCGGGAATACATGTTTAATCGCGACCCGGTAAAGCAGCTTGTTGATCTGGTATTGGCACCAAGAAGACAATTTCAGCAGGTTATATGCATAGCACCCAATGCCCAAGGATTCGATGCACAGTTCATATTTAAGTACGTTGTGGAAAAATTCAATCAAGATCGAGTTGTGCCATCGGTAGTGATGAATGGTTCAAAAATAATTTTAATGGAGGTTCTACATGCAAAGTTTATTGATAGCTTAAATTACTTTCACATGCCTTTGAGTAGTTTACCAAAAGCGTATGGATTATCCGAAATGGAGAAAGGTGCTTCTAGCTCGAAGGTCCTCTACCACCTCTTGATTCATATGCACCAGACTTGATGGCCATCAAGGAGCGAGAAAAATTTTTGAAATGGTACGACGAACAAGTACAAAATGACTACGTATTCAATTTTCAACGAGAAATTGTAAAATACTGTAAGCAAGACGTGACAATTTTGAGATTAGCATGTTTAGCATTACGCAAAACATTCATGAAATTTGGTGTGGACCCTTTCGTCGAAGCTACAACTATTGCATCATCTTGTATGCGGGTGTTTAGAAAAAAATTTTAAAAAAGTCGCAAATCGGTATTATACCACCTCGTAGTTACAGAATGGTAGACAATCAGTCTGAAATTGCCCTACACTGACTCTCTTGGATGGAACAACGAGTTCTTCATCGCTAGATCGAGCATGCAGGACGAGGTCAGGAAAAAAGACTGCTAGAGAATATCTTGTTCAATGGTTACAGTGCACCCCAAGACGGTGAGAACCACAACGGTATTGTGCTTCAGTTTCAAGGCTGTTTTTGGCACGGGTGCCCCCGATGTTACAGGATAAACAGAGATATAGATTTGAAAAGTGGTGAATCGATGGATGCCAGATACGAAAGAACATTGGCCATTAGCTATAGGCTAAAGATGGCAAATTACCAGTTGATTGAAAAATGGGAGTGTCAGTTTAAGAACGAGATCTCACAAAATGAAGAACTTTATCATTTTGTTCGAGAAAATGTGGTGAATGTAAAAAGAAAAGTACTTGATCCACGTGATGCATTTTTCGGTGGACGCACAGGTAACACAGTCAAAGTGTTTGATTGTCAAGGCGAAGAGAAGATCAGGTATGTTGACGTGTGCTCACTGTATCCGTTCATTTGTAAACGTGGCAAGTATCCCATTGGTTACCCGAAAATTTATATCGGTCAAGAAGAGTGTGGACAGCTGATAGGGCTGAGTAAAGACATTTCACAAGTGAACGGCAGTAAAAATGCATGGTAAATTGATATTTCCTCTATGTCGGACATGCTGCGAGCAATTAATTCAAGAAGACTGCCCTCATGAAGATCCTGAAGAGCGTATACTGCGAGGAATTTGGGTTTCAGAGGAGGTGAAGGCTGCTATCACGTTGGGATACATTGTCAAGGCTGTCTATGAAGTTTGGCAGTACGAAATGACGCAGTACAGTCAAGAAGAGCGGAAAGGTGGCGTATTTGCGGGATACATCAATGAATTTTTTACTCAAAAGGTCGCGGCGTCGAGATACCCACCACACTGTACCACAGACGAGGATAAGGATCGCTACGTGAGAGAATTGGAACACGACGAGGGTATAAAATTGAACAAGGATGATATACGTTTCACCATCAACCTGATTGGACAAGGTACGTTGCCGACGAGCTGATTGGCTGTTTGTACTGATGTAGCTGGTGGTGGTGGTGGTGGTGGGCGGTCACAATGATAGCGCTAGTCGTGGGAGGGGGGTCTATATTTAAGTCAACGTGTTCACACTGCAAATTACCAGTATTTGACTAGCTACACGGTATAGCTTTAAAGAGGAACTACACGATTTTTTTTTCATCTATTTTAAAAGAAAAAGTATGTATATCAATTATAGTTATTATTATTATTTAAATAATATAATAATAAAATGATGTAAATTATATGTTTAAATGGATTTAGATGGTCTGAACAAGATTGCTAGTGGAGGTTACCTTCCAACGAAGAAGGTATCTTAGCTGGAGGTTGATCGTCATCATATGGTGACGGCACTAAGAGAAGTCAAGACACGTTTTGGCTCGAAGATTGTGGCAGTTCTCGATGAAGAATTCCAAATTTTTCTTCCTTCTCAGGTATCTTCTGCAGTGACGAAGGATACTAACTTGTTCGATAAGCTGAGTGCCCAAGCCAACAAATTACAACTTTTCTTAGATTATAAGGGTAACAACGCTATTGAGTTTACCACGGTGTAACTCTTTTGTGAATAAAAACTATAAATATGGAAAAACGGTTACGATTTCAAGAGAAATCAGTGTTTCATTCAATGTGTGTATGGGTGTATGCATATAAAAAAGCACGTCGTGGAGAGTGGGAACAAATAGCCCGTGATCGAGAGCATTTTTGAATGAGAGTTTTAAGAACTAATAACATTATTACTGCTGTACTTTTAAAAAAACTCAAAAAACTGTCTATTAAATAACAAACTGTTTGCACTTATAATTTTTTTCTAAATAAATGTATTTTTTACTTTCATCGTTTCTTCAAATTTCTTAATCCCTTATATCGACCTAATCCTTATGCATGTGGATGAAAATAAAACTTCTGTTGTGTAACTATAGATGGCACTGTGTTACGTGAAAGGTGATTGGTCGATCATCACTCCATCGCTAACCTGATTGGTTGGTTGGTTGGCTTATATGTGAAGGTTAAACTGAAGTGTTGGTTACATGATTGTCTCAGTAGCAGTTATGGATACGCGATGGAAAGATCCGTTTACCTCCATGCTGTGTGGTCCTACAGGATGTGGTAAAACGGTATTTGTGAAGAAGTTCCTAAAGGATCTTGATCATCTGTGCGATACCCAAATCGAACGTGTCATTATCTATTACGCAGAGTGGCAGCAGAGCTACAAGGATCTTCAAAGCAAGAAGGTGGAATTTCGCGAGGGTTTACCGCAGACTAGTGACTGGGCCAGTGATTCCATACCGAAACTCGTGATCATTGACGACTTGATGCGAGAATCGTCGTCGAACGGCAGTATAGTCGACATTTTCTCGAAGGCCTCCCACCATCACTCACTCTCGGTGATATTCATCACACAGAACGTCTTTCATCAGGGTAGAGGACAGCGTGACATATCTCTAAACGCACAATACATTGTCGTGTTTCAGATATCAGCGAGGAAACTCTGTCCCGAGGTTCCACGATTTTTGCAAGAGGCTTACTGGGACGCCACATCGAGACCATACGGATACCTTCTGCTGGAATTAAAACAGAGTACACCGGATAACTGCCGATTTTGCACCTGTATCTTTCCGGACGACGAAGTGCACTACGTCTACGTGTCACGGAATAAGAAGATGAATAGTGGCGACACATTGAATCTGGTACCAATCGTCTCCTTGTGATGGGTGTGTCCAAGAGACGACATCCCTTTGCGCTTAAGGACGCTGTCATTTTAAAAGCGCTGTTCCATTTGAACGATAAACAGTGAAAGTCTCCCTTGCAGACGGCTGATTCAAAATTAGTGCGTCATATTTGTGAGTGTGCTTTGAATGTGTTGATCGGTAACGTGCCGCTGGATAAGTCTCGCAAATCACGCTTACGCAGGCATGCAAAAACACTGTGAAAGTTAGCCGAAGCTTGTGTGAGCCTGTCGAAAAAGAAAAAAATCATTGTACAACGCGGTGGTTTCTTATCAGTATTATTAGCTCCTATTATTGGTACACTGTTGGCTAGTATCATTAGTAAGTAGACGACATGGAACACGCTAAAAAGATGGTGCTTGTGCCGCATGAGAATGTTGAATGTCTCCAGAGTGTGCTAGCAAATAGCGGGTGCAATAATGGTGCTAATATATTAAAGACTGTTCAAACACCCGGAACCGTGATGACTAGACTAGATGCTGAACTGAACAACATACTGAATTCATCTACTTGCAAAAGTGAGCGGGGAAAAAAGGACACAATATCGTTCTGTGCTGCAGCGTTATCTCCAACTCAAGGATGTCGATAACTATGATAAGATTAGAAAAAAGGAGGAAAGAGATAACAAAGATTGGTGTCAAATGCAAAACAACAACCATGATGATGATGATGAAAACGACGACAATTATAATGACGAGGCACAGCAGCTCGAGGAAGAGGATCGGATTGATGCGAGCATCATCGAGAGCGTGCCTACAAAGTACAGGCGACAGGCTGGACAAGTATTGCGTAAATTACGTGTTAGTGGGAATATTGCCTGGGATGCAAATGGTACCGTGACAATAGGTGGTGTGCGTATACACGGAGCCAACATGATTGACCTGGTAAATGATGCTATGAGAAATAGAAAAGGTTCTCCGCCACCTGGGTATACGCAATTTGCCGTTGCTCTTCGAGAATCATTTATACCACGCGAATACATCGGTAATAATAGTGTTTGGAATACCATAGTAGCCAGTACACCAGGTCGGGCTATCCCGTCTGAAAATATACCACTATCACCAGATGGTGCCACTGGTGCCGCTCCACGCCAGAAATTATCACCAAGTAGCGTTGGTCGTCTATTTCAAACGCCACGCCAGGCTGCTGCCGAGACCAGTAGCTCTGACACCGACGAAGGAGACGAAAGCAACGGAGGCATAGCAGCGCGAATACATAAACGGAAAAAAGCAGCAGCAGTAGCAGCAGCAACTGGTCAGGGAAGTGCAAAACAGTCGAGGAAAAAAGTTATTGCTGGTAGTTCTGAAATTACATCATGGCGACGATTGAGCGGGAGGTTCGACCAGGACAGAAGATTGAAATCACCGACCAAGAAGAAAAAGAAGAGCAAGAACGAGTGAACGTGAAAAATAGCGCACTGGATGAATTGATCGATTTGCTACCGTTTGAAATGCACGTACCCGGATATAGATTGAGCGCCCCAGGTACAAAACTAGCGGAACGTATTGAACGTGGTGAAGTCGGTATCAATCCATTGGATGAGGCATGTCGTTAGCATGATCTAGTCTACGGTGACAAACAAGGCAACCGGCACAAGGCTGATCGAGTTTAAGCTGAATACGCATTTTCACGAATGCTCGCGTATGAAACAGATGGAGACGAGCGAACACTGGCTATGATGACAGCCTGCTGCATGGTGAGCAAGATAACCTTTGAAAAGTTTTTTTCAAGAATTTAGAAAGTACTGAAGAGGAATAAGAAAAAAGTACAAAAGAAATCCAAAGATAGTAGTAGTAGTAGCAGCAAAGTTGATGAATCTGTGAAAAAGAGGATTAGCAAACAACAAAAAGAACGCAAGGGGTCGAAAATAAAAAATAAAAAAGTGAATAAACAACTGATGCATGATGAGTAGAGAAAGAAGAAGATTCGAGAACATTTATTACGCGCCTCGACATCCGGCAGCGTACGCTGGTATTGATAAACTTTTTCAAGCTACGCGTGAGAGAGAAAAACAGTAATAAAAAAGAAAAAGTTAATCGTGAGGGTGTTGTAGAGTGGCTCGACAGTCAAGATGCGTATAACCTACATCGACCGATCAGACATCGATTTCCGCGACGTAGTTACAATGTGCGAAATTTGGATGATGTGTGGGAGGTTGATCTCATGGATTTGAGATTCTTGAAAACTTACAACGAGGGCTACAGTTATATTTTGACTGTCATCGATGTTGTCAGCAAATATAGCTGGTTGGAAGCGATCAAGCAAAACACCTCCAGAAATGTCGCTGAGGCTTATGTGTACTGTCGAGAAGCAATGGACGTAAACCAAAGTGTCTCCAGACAGACAAGGGTAAAGAATTCCTTGGTCGTGAGATGCAGTAAGTTTTGCGCGACAATGACATCAATCACAGAGTGGCACGCAGTCCGTATACAAAGGCTGCCATCGCGGAGAGACTTATACGAACTATTAAGGAGCGAATTTGGCGATATTTCACTCACAAAAATACACGGAGGTACATCGATGTGTTGCAGAATATTATAGAGGCATACAATCACAGTATACACTCAGCGATAAAAATGACACCTGCATCTGTGACCTTGTACAACGTTGGAAAAGTACGGGAAAATTTACAGCGTCGCTATAATAATAACAATGGTTGTAATTTACCCAAGTTCAAAGTCGGTGAGTTGGTTCGCGTCAGTCGTGCCCGATCCGTCTTTGACAAAAGATATGAGGGCGGCTGGACACTAGAGTTATTTAAAATTGTGCGAATTTCTGTGACACGTCCACCACCTGTCTACCATTTGCAAGATCTCTTAGGTGAGGACATAGATGGTGGTTTCTACGCGGCGGAATTGAGTAGAGTTCGAAAAGATCTGGCCACGGAATCATTCAAAATAGAAAAAATTTTACGCAGCAGAGGTAAGGGTCGCTCAAAGGAGTATTTCGTCAGCTGGAAAGGCTATCCAGAAAAGTTCAACTCCTGGGTCAAGGCTAATCAACTTTCGCAAATATGAGGGATCAATTTTACATTATTCTGCCTAGCAACAGCAGTATAAATTATTTCGCGGAAAACACTAGAACGCATTATGTTACACAGTTGCCACAACAGATCCGATCACAAGGTTCATGGCTGGTCGCGCTGACAAAAGTTCAAATTCCGCTAACGTTCCAACACGTGTCAGTCGACAAAGAAGAAAGAAAATTTTCCCTGAAACGAACTCCCCCCACAAGACTCGAGACGATTGAGCTAAGGGTGGAAAATTTTACAATCGCAGAATCGTTGATTCGTCCAGGAAATTACAAAGACACTCACACTCTCGTTGAAGAGATAAATAACTTCGAATGTATTAGTGGTCATTTGCGGCTTATAGTTGAACGTGGTGGTTATGTGACAGTCAGCAGAGTCTGTGGAAAGGATAGCTGCTCTCAGTTCAGTCACGAGCTTTGCTTATCGGAGAAAATGCGAAAAATTCTCGGATTCGAGAAGGATAGGCAGATTCTCTTTGTTGACGATCAATATACCAGAGGCTGATAGACCTGCTCGAGTTTCCAATGGTCTACCAGCCATGTTTATGATCTACAGCGACATCTGTGAACCGTATATATCAGGTGATGTTCAATCAAGGTTGTTACGCGCTGTATCGATGAATACCGATAATTACGAATACGGTACTACCAGAATCAAAAGTTTCTCTCCGCCAATGTACGCACCATTGTTATTCAGCTCATTTCAGACCATTGAAATAGATATAAGAGACGAGTGCGGACAATCGATACCATTCGATTATGGGACAGTGACCGTGACACTTCATTTCAAGAAAGTCGACTAGATGAATCGCTACGAAGATTACTTCAGTTGCCAAGTTTGCAATGGCTACCGTGGGGTAGGAGGAGGAGGTAGGAATCCGTACACCGGAGGAATTGGCCATATCTACATCGGTTCTCCATACCAAAGAGGTCACGGTGGTATCGGCTCCTTCCTAGCCGGTATATTTCGTCGAGTTCTCCCGGTTATTAGTCGGGGGACCAAAGCTGTGGGTAAGGAGGCTGTACGTACGGGTTTCAACATTGTGTCCGACGTTACGGCACGCAACACACCAGTTAAGGAGTCCTTTCGCAACCGTGTGAGAGAATCTGGTGAAGTTCTGAAAAGAAAGGCGGAAGAAAAATTTGACAGACTGATGGAGGGGTCGGGATAGAAAATGGCACGCTACGGGAATCCAGCTCAGTTGCAGTTGCTCGGCGAACCCGTCACAGTGCGCAAGAGAAAGAGGGGTGTCGGTAGGAAAAAACGTAAAACTGACAGTAGTATAAAACGCAAGTAGAGAAGTGGTGTGAAAAAGACGAAAAAGAAGAAGAAAAAGAAGCAGACAGCTCGAAAGAAGAGCTCCAAGAGGAGGGTCAAAAGAAGCAGAACGGCTAGAGATATTTTTGACAGTTAAACAAAAAAAAATAAATAATACAAAAAAAATGGCATTCCTACACACTCATTCGTGCGAGTATTTGAAGTCCGAGCTGCTATTGTTCGACATTCCACCAACCCAAACCACAATCGAGGTATCGCATTGGGTTCAATACAAACCGATATCATCTTTGACCGATGACTCACCTATAGAATTTGTGATCCCTGGCAATAGTGATGAATACCTCGATCTGGCTCATACAATGTTCAGTCTTCGTGTAAATTTGAGATCTACCACATCCGACGAAGATATATCTGAGGCAAATCGACCAGCTTTTAGACTTTTGCAAGCCCGAGTAGGACCAATCAATAATTTGATGCATTCACTGTTCAATCAAGTAGATGTGTCTTTCAATCAGAAGCCCGTGTCACCACCTACCAACGCCTATGCCTACAGATCGTACATCGAAACATTGCTGAATTACGGACCTGCCGCAAAATCCTCCCACTTGTCGACTGTCTTGTGGTGTGAGGATACGGCTGGAAAAATGAACGATACAGAAAATCAGAACCAGGGATTAGTTGAGAGACGAAAATTGCTTACTGCGGATAAATCTGTTGATCTTATTGGCCACCTTCACGCTCATGTGTTTAATCAAGAGAAGCTGCTGATCAATGGAGTTGAAGTGAGAGTACGCTTAGTGAAATCTCGCGATAACTTTTGCCTAATGGATCCTGCAGGCTCTTATTCCATACACATCGAGGAGGCGAACCTTCTAATCAGACGTGTAAAAATTAGTCCGGGCATATTGCTAGCACACGCTCAATCACTCTCGAAAACAACGGCTAAATACCCTTTGACGAGGGTGGAAGTCAAAGCAATGACTATGCACAGTGGTATACACGGTGAAACATTGGACAATATCATATTGGGTCAGTTGCCGAAGAGAATTATCCTGGGTTTTGTCAATAATAAAGCTTTAAGAGCATTTTAATATAAACTTTCTATGTTTGTACGTTGACGGGGTACAGGTGCCTTTGAAACCACTGCAACCAGACTTTGGAGCGAGAAATCTATATGTGGACGCATATCACACACTATTCTCCGGTACAGGCATACTCTTTCTCAACGAGGGCAACCAAATAGCGCGCGAATCATACCCCCACGGATACTGTCTATTTGCCTTTGATTTGACTCCAGATTTATCGGCAAATTACTGCAGTCATTGCAATTTGATCAAATACGATAGCGTTAGATTAGAAGTACGTTTCAGTGCGGCTCTAACAGAAACAATTAATTGTATTATATACGCAGAGTATGATAATATTTTGGAAATTGATGCCTCACGTCAAGTCATTGTCGATTTTAGCAGTTAAAACGTTCACCTCAAAGATGTCGCTACTCTCTACTACTGTACATATATACATCTAGCGAGTTACTTTGCAAATTCAGTCTCTCTCTAACACTGTTCTTGTACACTTCATCCAAGCATGGACGTGATCATTGACATTCAGTTCTTCAAAGGCACCAGGCATCGAAATCTACCAAAAGAAGTAGCCGTAGTGGCTGTGAACAGTAATTTTAGTAGTCATTGGCTGGTAACACCGGCAATAGCGCTTGGTCATCTGAATGAAGATATACGGAGTCAGAACGATTGGCTCACCCAGTACCATCACGGGCTCGACTACTTTGACGGTGAGGTGTCTTTAAAGGCGGTGAAAAAAATTTTAAGAGAACTTTCGAAAAGTGTGCGGAAAATATACGTTAGGGGTAATGATAAATGGCTAGTGTTACATAAAATAATACCTCGTCAAATTTGTAATCTCGAGTACGATCAGGATTGCCCGTCTTTCGATAAATTAACGTCCGATGTATACTGCATGCATCACGCTGTCAAACCTTGCTACAAAAATTATCGTTGTGCACTAAATCAGGCTTGTATGCTAAAATCGTGGCTACTCACAGGTACGATTAAAAATTCGAGCAGTGCTTTTGAAAACATTTGTAATGATGGACAGTCTTCAAATATTGAAAAACCTGTCGAAAATCCGCTCGCACACTGTCGGTGTATTCCCAGCCGATCAGATATCGAAGGTGTGGACGAAACCGACAGCGTTCGTTGTAAACACGGATGATCATACGAAATCGGGTATGCATTGGGTTGCCCTGTACGCTGACAAATCTTGCAGCGCATTTTATTTTGGTTGTTTTGGTCTCCCTCCATTCATACCCGATCATATAAATCGGTTGCGAAAAAATTGTAAACAATTTCGCTGGAATAATATTCGACTACAGAGCGACTCTTCCAAAGTGTGCGGTCAGTATTGTATTATGTTTCTGCATTATATGAGCGCGGGTCTGGGTTACAATAATTTTCTGGAGAGTTTCTCTGATAATCTACGAAAAAACGATGATGTAGTCCGGCAGTATGTAGACTGTAAAGAAAGAAAAAACGCTGACAAAAATTTGATCGGAAGCGGTGGTTGCATTGTCAGATACTTGCAAAGCTGCAGTTCTAAGATGTCATTGTTCTAGCGCAAGATGATACTGTGAGAGACCGCGTTTTTTTTTCTTCGAATGTTTGCTGCTCAATCAGTGTTAATGCCCTCTCTTTGTTCCCCCTCCAATGAGTGTCGTATACGTGGCGGTTACCACCTCCACAGCCACCATCTCCACCATTGCCTATACTACATACCAAGCGCTCAGAGCAGTTTAGTCGTTTCAAAGTGGTGGTAGAGGTCACAGCAACGACATGGCACACCAAAAGGAAGACCGGTTTCAGCTGCTGAATACTCTATACACTTTAGACAAGTCGTACGCAACGGAGATCATTGTCGGCCTGGAATACACCAGCTTCAGAGACGAGTACTACGAGCCTGTGGTACGCCTATTGGGCGACGACTCCAATGGAATCGCTTTTACCTATGATGGATGACTGCAATTTAGAGACTGCTTCAACGAATTTTTCAAGTATCTTTGTGGACACAGCAGCGAAGATGTGACGGGTCAACAGATTTGCGGTACAGGATGGATAGCAAAATTCACACACAATGGGAAAGACAGGAGTATCGAAATTGAGGATAATACTCCTCCTAGGACACTTGGAGTTCTCAGCAAACGCTATTGTGCAACTATTATTATGAATAAAGTTAAGTTTCTTCGTTTGAATGAGTATATTGTGAACTGTATTGATGCACGCCTAGAATATCTTAAGCTTGTAGCGGGCAGTATAAGTTGTTTTGCCCGAGAGACTGTAGAATACATTAAGAGTGTTGATCTTTTGCCAAACAAATTATTAATCTGATTGATGATAAATGGTTCGATATTATTACAGCCAGTGTGCAAACGCGTGCGAGAAAATTGAAAGATCAAATTCCGTTTAGCCGAAATGATATTGTCGATGTATTTTATCAGCTTGCGTCACAGTACCTCGATGTAATTGTCGACTTACTAAACAGTCACAACGAGTGAAATAATGTTTTTTTGTTATTTAAATTTATGATATTATAACCAATTTTATATATATATATATATATATATATATATATATATATATATATATATATATATATATATATATATATATATATATCTTAATACCGTATATCGCAATGAATTTATAGAAATATCGATAATTGAATAAATAATTGATTATTAGTGAATATAAAAATACTGACCTTCTTTTTATTTATATCCGTACCATTTCTCTATTTCTGGTGCATTCTGTATACATTTCATACACTCTTTTATTCAAACTTAAGCGTAAAAAAAAGAAGAAAGGAAAGAATAAAGAACGACGGAAAGAAAAAAATAATAAAAAAGGTGGGAGAAGGGGAAGGGGGGGCTGTTACCCCCTCCCCGCCACCGGAGCAGAGGCTCCCCCCTTCCCCCCACAGTGGTGCGTCAGAACAACCAGCGGCGGCGGCGGCGGCTGGTTTGTTTTGACTCGCCACTGTAGGGGGATTACTACTGCAATAAAAAGATTATTTTTATTATTTTTAATATTTAAGTTAACAAATACGATAATAATTATCTCAATTTAACTTAGCATATATTAAAAAAAATGTTTTTATACTTACATGTTGTTTTGACTCGTATAGGTGAGTAGATAAACAACGCGGGTTCGGGACATCCCCACCACTCCACACCTGTGCAGGTGAGAATAGGCCCCGCCCACTTCGAATGTTCTGGAAGCTTCGAGCCATGACGTCATCAGCACACCTGTTAATTCGGTCGGTAAAGAAGGGCACTACAAACAGGTGTGCAGCTGTAAGCTCGGTCGGTAAAGAAGGGCACTCCAAATAGGTGTGCATCTATGGCAGAGGCTAGCACCAGGAGTTGGCTGCTGCGCGGCGGGGAGGCGGTATACTCCGGGCAGCATACTCCGGGCGGTATACTCCAGGAAGCTTACTCAAGGTCAGAGACGGCACCAGCATCTCGGCGGGCTGCAGAGCAGTGAAGTCAGCTACCGGTACAGCCGCGGTGAGTCGCGCGTTCAGATAGCGCGGATCGGGTTACACCTGCTTGTTGTTCTTCTCTTCGCTCCTCTTTATACCTTCATATGCGTACTTTTATCGAATACGATAGCATATACGCATCTTCTTAACGCAATATAGCTGCTGCGTATTATCGGGAGCTCTTTCTTTTTCTCTTTCGTGCACGCTACAAGTATAATATGCACGGCTATCGTGCAACGTTTAGCGGTGACGTCAGCGGCATCACGTTACAATAGCCAGCATCTTTACGCGCCCGTGAAATGCATGTACTTTAATAATGCTAGCTGCGTATTTACATCATCTTTCTTAGAACTTGTTTACAGCTAAAGTAATCTTTGTTGGTCGAATTTTTTAGAGCATGCGTGTATGCATTGATCACAGCGGCAAGTATGAAAGGGTCTCTAGTTTCACGCATGTTTTTAAGTCGATTCACTTGCGTATATTAAATACAATTCGTATACGTACATTTTACATAGTATGAATCATTTATACATCGTCACTTATTATTATTTAGGACGATTCATTTTCTACGAATTACTTTTCTCAATAAGAAGTGCGTATATAGAAACTTGCCTCGTAAACTAAATTGCTTCCACATCTTGTTTTTGAGCGTGCGATTGAAGCGCTCACAGATGAAAGCTTTTAAATTGCTAAATGTTGAGTAGAGATTGATGCCATAACGTTTCACGAGACCTTCAAACGAAGAGTTGTAAAATTCTTTTCCTCGATCGGTATGCAAGTTTTTTGGCACTCGACAGTTTTTACACCTTACACTTTTTTCACCTTGTACTGACCTTCCACTCGAATACTGTGCATTTTACTGCGCAAACCAACAAATTCAGTCATTATGCGTCCATTGCACTCGTCTTTCATTAAACCAACTACCTTCTTGTTTGCCAGTGGCATTCCAAAGGTATTGTTCTCCAAATAGTCCGAAGTGTCAAAATGTTCAATATCTCGCTTCATAACTTCATATATATCTATATTACGTAATTCGTATATTAAACTATCCGCGTCTGTATACAGCAGCTTACAACTATCACCAAACTGCTTTTTCATATAATCACGGTGAAAGCTGTATACTAACGTTTTTGATAAATCAAGTACACAGAGTCCAACATAAATAGGTTTATTCATATTGACTTCAGTTTCAATCAGTTCTATAATTACCAAATTTTCATCTAGTATGGTGCGACTGTGAAAATTAGGTTGAGCAATAAGGGCTTCAGCACTGTATCTGCCGTCCCATTTAGTTACAATTTTGAGGTCAACCCGCTTTTTCACATTTTCCATTGTTTTGCCAAAAACTGCATTATTCATTAACTAGTAAAGATTTTTTTCAAATTCATTTTTTGCTTCCTTTCGCATGCTACTATTCAAATCTATATACGTTTTTAGCCATGGTTTTTGATTAAACTGTAAGACTGTATGTATTCGTTGAAGTTGTAACCCATTAGCCAAAGCTTACTTTAAATTTCTATAATGCAGAACATATCTCTCTTTTGAGTGTAAAGTCGTCATAAGCTTCGAGTATGTTGAACCTGGTGGCTTCATATGCTGAGGACATAGAGGCAAGTCTTTATGATCGTCGTGAAGCTGCTCTGGGTAGTCCAAGTCCACTTCAAGAATGTAGCCAATTGGTGAATCATCATCTATGCTGGAAAAATCAGTTTGACTGATTGCTTTCTCTGTCATCCACTTAAAACCACCATATGGTAGTGATAGTTGCATCGCCCATCCATACAAATTATTAACATCGTAATACATTAAATATTTTGTATCTTTATCACTATCATAATCAGTGCCCATATAAATATTATTTGCTCGAGAATAACGGTTACAGCACTGACTTATTCCTCCTCTTATTCCACGCTGAATAAACATTACTTTGTCAATGTCGGTGAGTAGTTCTAGTTCGATTTTTGTATATTTGAGCATTGCGTCCCAAGTTAGGCCAGGAGTTTTGCAATAGTGTGCTGGATCTAATCCGTATGCTTTCAGACAGCTGATACGAAAATTTTCAAAAACTTCAGCTAGCAGCAGTACATCTGTTTTCAAATAAAGGTCTGAATATTCACCCAAGTTAGCGATTTCAAATTTATTCCAAATGTTTTGAGCGTGTTTATAATCTTCATCTGAAATGTGACAGTTGTTTAATTTATTGTAAAATGCATCTTTTGACGGTAGCTCGGAAACGTTGAGTTTTTCCAATGAATTCAAATAATCATAAGGAAAAATGCCTTTTCTTCTTAGCAATTGATATTTTTCTTCGCTTAGCTGGTTATCTTAGCTAAACTCTTGCTTGAGTATATTCAGATCTTCGAGATAAGATGACAGCTTGTCTAGTGACGATGCCATAAATCGAAAGGAGTCGATAAATTTGAAATTGACATCGCTACCATCAATGTATTTAGTGAATGATATAAATTTCTCCTTATTTATAGGTAATACGTTGACTCTGCCAGGTATACATTGAGCAATATCTCTGATTAAAAAGTGTGAATCATATCCACTCAAATTATGGAAAATCACAGGAACAGAGCGAGAATCTTGATAGTTTAGATTACACTTCTCATGAGCTGCTCCTCGATATCTGAAACATATTTAAGTATATAAGACTTGACATAAGGGTGCTGTCGCTCTTGTCACGTGACGTTTTTCACAAATGTGGCAAGATGTAGCTTGCTGGAAAGACTGTTCTTGCTCCCAACTCAATGGCTCAATAGGTATCGGACACCAAAATACTGTTTCAATATTTTTAGCAAGTTGTAGAAGCTCACTAACAAACCATTTTGCAGGATTAGATCCTCTATAGCTACGGTAATATGAGATTGAATTATCGTAACTACATTTCACGTAATATCCTATGCTAAAAGCTTCATGCTGCTGATAAGCATTTCCATCTTTTATTTCTTTAAGGATGCACTCAAAGTCAGCATAAACTGTAAATGGTACTTTTTCTTTATTCTTGAAATTTTCAAATTGCAGAATTGAGTTTCTGGAATTTGGCAAGTTTACTCGACATTTGTTTAGTTCTGAGCAGTCACGTTCATGTGCCTGTAATTGCGATTCAGTTCGGAAATAATGTAAGCACCGATTACAGATGTGTAGTTTAACCTTCTGTCTTGAAAGTTGGCTAGATACTAAACGGGATAAATCTTTGATCCAAGCGTAATGATAAACTATAAGTTGGTCATCAACCTCCTCTTTCTCATCTGCGTAATAATTTTGCGCAAGTAAAAGATTCACGTGAATTTCTCTTTTACATGACGTCAAGTGCGTTGGCACAACTTTAAATGATCTTCCACTTGTTTTTTTTAAAGTATAAAAATTAATTGAAATACCACTTTGTTTTTCAAATTTAGGTATATGTTTTGGTAGCACAGGGTATTGTAGATCTTTGAAAATTGGATCGTTTTCATAAGCCTTATATGATTATACTCTATCAGAATGTACTTTTGCTGGATGCAATGCTGAAAGAATAGCCCATTTGAAACAGGCGTCATCGAAATTCTTCACATTGACACAAGCTTCTTTCCTTTTTATTACGTATGGTAGTTCTACGTCTGAACTACCTCTCATTGCATTATATTTATTACTGTGTACACACAGATTAAGAATTGATCGAAGTGTCCAGCCTGAGTCACGTTCCTGGAATTCTTCCATATCTCGCTGGATAGGCTGTTGAACATTCGAAGTAAACCACTGTTTGAGGTTGGTATTTTGAAAAATAGGCTCAGCCTTCGTGTTGAAATATTTTATTTCCGTAATTTCTTTGTCAGCTTTGGTGATGACGTATTCAGCTGCTAATACAGCATACACTTTCACAGCAGTCTCTTTCTTAAGAGCAGTCTTGATTCGGCTTTGAAATAAAACTTGAGCATCTTTCATAAATCCTACCAGATCTAACTGTTTCAAATTTGTAATCACTCCTGATCTCATACGATTATTGAATGCTGCTTCTAAATCCTGCCATTTTACTCTATCACTTCGTCGTTCACGCCGCACACCTTCACCACGTTTCAGCAAACACTTTAATTTGTCCTTGAAACTTTTGAGAAACGCGATTGTTGATAGAAACTTTTGTTTTTCGGGAGCAGTTTCAGCACTTTGAAGCAATAATCTCAAATGTCTCAAAGTTTTGTTATTAATCTTGATCCACTTATCCACTTTTTCAGGGACGTTTCTGGAACTTTGAGCTATAAGCCCATGGGCTTTTAGCATAATATTCACAAGCTCCTTGTAATCGTACGCAGACATGATGATCACTCTCTGAATACACTAATTAGAATGAAGAACAATGAATTCGCTTCCCTTTTATAAGGACTGCAAAACATCCGCAAATCCCCCTTGATGTCTCGAAACACATACGATATTCTGGAAGGTAGTGTCTTATTTCGAGTAAATAAGTTTCACTTTATACGTACTTCTTATTGAGAAAAATAATTCGTAGAAAATGAATCGTCCTACGATATTCTGGAAGGTAGTGTCTTATTTCAAGTAAATAAGTTTCACTATATACGCACTTCTTATTGAGAAAAATAATTCGTAGTTAATGAATCGTCCTAAATAATAATAAGTGAGGATGTATAAATGATTCATACTATGTAAAATGTACGTATACGAATTGTATTTAATATACGCAAGTGAATCGACTTAAAAACATGCGTGAAACTAGAGACCCTTTCATACTTGCCGCTGTGATCAATGCATACACGCATGCTCTAAAAAATTCGACCAACAAAGATTACTTTAGCTGTAAACAAGTTCTAAGAAAGATGATGTAAATACGTAGCTAGCATTATTAAAGTACATGCATTTCACGGGCGCGTAAAGATGCTGGCTATTGTAACGTGATACCGCTGACGTCACCGCTAAACGTTGCACGATAGCCGTGCATATTATACTTGTAGCGTGCACGAAAGAGAAAAAGAAAGAGCTCCCGATAGTACGCAGCAGATATAGCGTTAAGAAGATGCGTATATGCTATCGTATTCGATAAAAGTACGAATATGAAGGTATAAAGAGGAGCGAAGAGAAGAACAACAAGCAGGTGTAACCCGATCCGCGCTACCTCAACGCGCGACTCACCGCGGCTGTACCGGTAGCTGACTTCACTGCGCTGCAGCCCGCCGAGATGCTGGTGCCGTCTCTGACCTTGAGTAAGCTTCCTGGAGTATACCGCCCGGAGTATACCGCCCGGAGTATGCTGCCCGGAGTATGCTGCCCGGAGTATACCGCCCGGAGTATGCTGCCCGACCCCCAGCGCTGCCGCCTCCCCGCCGCGCAGCAGTCAACTCCTGGTGCTAGCCTCTGCCATAGATGCACACCTATTTGCAGTGCCCTTCTTTACCGACCGAGTTTACAGCTGCACGCCTGTTTGTAGTGCCCTTCTTTACCGACTGAGTTAACAGGTGTGCTGATGACGTCATGGCTCGAAGCTTCCAGAATATTCGAAGTGGGCGGGGCCTATTCTCACCTGCACAGGTTTGCTGAGGGTGGAGTGGTGGGGGGTCCCGAACCCGCGTTGTTTATCTACTTAGGTGCGTCCCGCAGAGGCTTATTGTGAGTATGAGGATGCGCTGTGCACGCGAAGTTATTCGGTTGCACCTTTAGATTGTAGAAGTAAATGGAACTCTGAAGTTTATTGTGGCAAAACTTAAGTGATAGAACTTTATTCAAAGTTTACGTATAAATGTATGCTTGAGTGTAGAAGACTACTGCTCAGCTCGACCGTTCGGCAATATCTGCTAGAACTCAATTTTTCGGAGACGTTCGACGTCTCACCCTCATCTCCTCCATCGGGGGCTTCATATACCTAGAGGTGCGAGCGCATACGATATAGCTGTATCTCCACTGGAGTAGGGTTTCAAGGCCCAAGTTGGTCGATTTCATACCGGCGCTTGGCCTTCTCTACGGAGCTTTATGGCCCTACTTGAGCGTGACGCATGCGACCGATCGCTTTGGTCGGTACTATTGTAAACAGCTAGTATTCTAGGCATTTATAGCCTCACACAAACTCAAGACGCGACAAACAAACTATAAACGTTGTAATAAACTGGCGGCAGACGGGAAATTCGGATTTTCCCATTATTAGTGAAACGTGTCTAAACGCGTTAAAAGAATCGTAATTATTTTACTTTACAATTTTTCGGAAACAGAATAAACCGTACAAATACAATGATCATAGTGCGACGCGTTTGGGAATTTACATCTCATAGATTCAAACGGTCATACTATCGAGAAATGAGAAAATAAAAATAATCGCGGATACCCACAAACAATCTCAACACATGTACCGTTTCAAAACTTACTAGTAGGCCTAGTTATGAGATAACGGAGCGAAATATACGGTGTGTGTTCTTACTTATATTTTAAGAATGATTCGTTTTGGAAGAAAAATAATTATTTTACTTATGTCGTTAAAGATCGTAGTTTAAATGTTATAAAGATTTTTATAAATAATTTACATTTTAATTTTTTAAATGAGTGTTTCACAATATGTTCTTAAGTGTTTGAAATGTCCAGATTAATGAAACACGAAACGGACTGTTTCATTCAGTCGGCCACGTTTTTCAAAGAGGCTCCGTAACTATGAGACAGCGGTTTTAAACAATAATTATCATTATTTTTTATTAAATAATAAAGTTTTTTTGGTGTCTTTTAAGTTATTATGGGTGCTATATTTAAGTTTTTATAGAATTGTATGTTTAGGTAAGTGTTTAAAACATAACCACAGAAAATACGTCAACCTAACCTAATAAACAAATTTACCTGCAAAAGACTAGCTTACTAATTATAAAATAATAATTTTAGATATTTTCCGGCAAAGTTTAAGAATGGCACCAAAAAAAAAGAAAAAATGTTAATGAAAAAAAATTAAAATCGAAGAAAAGTGTAAAGGAATGTGCTGATAAAATAAAGGCAAGAAAAGTGAATGTTCGGAGCAAGTATTCTGTGGCTATTGGTAATAAAAATGTAAAAAAGAATAGATGTACCAAAAAAGGGCAAGAAAAAGGTATAGTGCTGCAGAGATTCGAGTCCCACCAATGGTTATGTTTTCTTACAAAGAAAATATACCAAAAGCAATAGTTGCTAAAATACCAAAATCTTGGGGCATTGGAATTTCCGATAATGGGTGGATGACACTGGAAATCATCTACGAATATATCACTAATATATTTTATCTGTGGCTAATAGAACAAAAAATTGAGTTTCCTGTAGTACATTATTTAGACAATCACTCGTCTCATCTAATCTTTAGTCAAATTCTGTAGAGAGAAAAGTATAGAGTTAATTGGTTTTTATCCAAACGCTACGCACATCGTTCAACCGCTTGACATTGCCTTTTTCCACCCCTTAAAAGAAGCTCGGAAAAAAATGGTACCTAAGTGGAAAAATGAGACCAACATGAAACAATTAAAAAAAGAAGATTTTGGCATGGGCTAGAAAAGAACGCTTGACTCAATACCACAAGATAAGATTTTACAGAATGGATTCAGAGCAAGTGGTTTAGTACCTTTTGATCCCAATGCTTTCGATTATGACATTTTGGCTAAGGGATCAAAATAAAAAAAAACAGTATATGTCGAAGATAATGAAAAGATCAATCAACACTTAAAGATGTTAGAAGAAAATATAGACATTCGATAGAAACGAACCCTGTAGATACACCTCCACATGTAATTGAAAACGCTACTTACCATCCAGTCAAAATTGAAGATTCCAAAGAAAACAGCAGCGTTGCCAAAGAAAACAACAGCGTTTCCTCAAACTGTGTTCCTACACCTGAAAATATCTGCCATACGTTAGCTAATAACGGTTTGTAAAAAAAATGTACATTCTGTATAGACTTTTTTAAGTTCTCATGCGCTTAATAAAATATTTTACTTGATTTCCACAGAGAATGAGTTTAATTCAGAAGCGTTTAAAAATGTTTTTACGTTGCCAACTAATTATTTACCAAAGAAAAAAAAGACTAGAGCTCAAAAATTAGACAAACACAAACTACCAGCAGCTGCCACTTCTGTCTCTTGGTTTCAGCATCAATTAGAAAAAGAACAAAAGTAGAAGTTAATAGAAGAAAAATTGGCTCAGAAAAAAAAGTTACAGGAAGAGAAGAAGAAATTAGCGTTAGAAAAAAAAATATTGCAAGAGAAAATGAATGAGATACAGAAGAAAATAAAGCAAGAAAAAATGTAATCTTAAATCTCGTTTTAAATGTTATTTGCTATAGACCTTATAAAGTTTATGTAAATTTTTACTTGATGTTATGCTTTAAAAATTATTTTTGTTGCGCCTGCTTTTGTACGTGCTGCTAAAATTAATAAAACTTATTTATTTATGTAATTTACTTCTTTTCTTGCACAGTCTCATAATATGGCCATTCTGAATGAAACACATGGCCTAATCGTTTTTACCGTCTTTCATAATATGTACATGAGAGTACCTGTGTTTTTAATTAATTATACGGTTGAATTTTCTCTATTTCTACAAAATAAAAATTTGTTTATATTCTAGAAGCATAACGCTGGAGAGATCTCACTATATTTCGTTTATAATTAATTAAAAAAATCGAAAACCTCTATTAGGTTATGAAATGCTGTCTCATAATAGGGCCCTTTACCTTACTCTGGTTGCGATGGGTGATCTATTTCGGAAATCCTTGAAACTCAATACGAACAAGACTAAGGCAATTACCTTCGGGTCGGAGCATACTATCAATTACACAGGCTCACAAAAAAAAGATATCTGTACCAGAAACTAGATCCATCTCAAATACGGAATTACGCGCTTTTTTGAAAGTAAGCATTCGTTATACGATTTAACAGTATTTGAAGATTACTGTAAATGTTATACTACATGTATTTTGATGCGCTGAAACCGAATCGTCAGAAACATCCCAGCATCCTCCATTTTATTTTTAAATCGCAAAAAACCACCCTTGAATACGGAAATTCGAGCTTTTTTTATCGTGAGCAGCACATCGCAATACATGTAGTACAACATTTACAGTAATTTTCGAATACTGTTAAGTCGTATACCGAACGCTAACTCTGGAAAAAGCGCGAATTTCCGTATTCGAGGGTGATTTTTTGGGATTTACGAAAATACGGGGTCTACGGGCTATTTTGTTCTTGGATTCGGTTTCAGTGCATCAAAATACATAAAAATATATGGATCTAGTTTCTGGTACAGATAACTTTTTTTTGTGTACCTGTGATATTTACAAAGTTGGAATCTGCCTGGTGTGGATTTGGGATAATAATGGACTCGAAACTCATGTGGAAGCCGCAGGTAGATGCAGTTAGCCGAAAGGTTAACAGGGCCCTTTATGGGCTACAGGCTTCTGCGTAAGCAGCTGGCTAGCGCTCTTGTCATCTCCCACTAGGATTATTGCTCCGTCGTGTATCTCGATGTGTCAGGGGAGCTGCAGACTCGACTACAATGGCTACAGAATTAATGTGTGAGGTATATAAGTGGTGTTAAGAGGGCCGAGCACATTACCCCGCACAGAAGGAAACTGGACTGGTTAGATATCGAAGATAGACTTGCTTATTTCGCGGCGGTTTTAATTTAAAAGGAATACTCTATGGGGCAGCCGTCGTATCTCTCCGTTCTCTTCGAAAAAAACAAGTGCAGAACTTGTGAGAGGGCGACCAGGGACCTTATGGTGCCGCATTCAAGGACGAACGTAGGCCTGGACTTATTTAAAGCGTCTGTAAAATTCCATTCCGCAGAGTATGCGAACCATGGCATCGCTCTCGAAATTCAAGGTGGCTCTACGTGACCACCTTTTTAAAAAGAGCGATCACTGACGTTGTGACGAATTGTCTTCATTAAATTGTACCTGTTGTATTTACCTGCTGTAACTAAAATTTGTTGTCTGTGTTGTAGTCCTAAAGACGCGATAGAATAAGTGACAACTGTACATAGTGATAATCTACAAGACTTATATATGTAAACTACCTGATTGACTGTTGTGATATTCAGCTCTAAACTGAACGTACGATGTACACATTTTGACATGTCAAATAAATTTTTATTCTATTCTAGTATTTTATTTGAGGGACGATATTCTCTATAACTGTGTTGTGACAAATATAAAGCATATAACGGTCAAGATAAGGATCCTTTAATATGTCGAGACGGGCTCAGTTCTTTTACAATTATTGGTCTATACCGACAATGTGGTTCTCCAATCCCTGAGAGCTAAATAAAAATGATTCCAAAAAACTTCACTATCACTAAAAAAAAGATTCTCGGCTGCACCGGGTGTTTACAATAATTTCAGGATATGCGTTTTTAGTTTTTTACGACAAATAATTAATGTGTTTAAATACTCTAATACACCAAATCCATTATCAATAATAGAATATTCATAATTAAATTTGATAAATGTTCAACAAAATAATACAAATATACAAAAATAAAAGTAATAGAAAATTAAAAAACTTAGAAGAATAAGAAAAAAGTAATATGGGATTTGTAATAAAGATAGTCTCAACCGTGTAAAACGCAGAGAGCTTTTATAGGAATCAGTAACAAAGTAAGCAGTACAGTGTCAGCGCGAGCAATTGTATGAGCAGAAGTGTATACGCTGCATGTGCCTACCCCATCGTCAGCAGCAGTAACAAAGGCCGTCATCAGAGAGCGTAGTGCTCGTCCTCCATAATATTCAGGTTTGCAGCATTGTTACAAGTACAGGCGACTTCAGAGGAAAGGAGAGTTACTTATATGTGAGTATAGTGGACTAAAGGGAGAGAGAGAGAGAAAGAGAGGTTTATGAGTGTAAAAGTCTTGGTTACAATATCCAGGCGGCACCTGGATACTATACTATACACAGTTCATAACCTAGGACCCACGTGATATAACGATCGCTCTAAAGGATGCTCCCCTTCTTAAGACGTGTATTGTAAGTACCGTCTCTCTCTCTCTCTCTCTCTTACAATTTGAGAAAACTGCAGACAGTTTAATATTCAGAAATATTCAGAAATTTTTCAGCCTGCTCGAAGCAAGGCGCAGTTGCTCGTCTCGATTTGGACGAAGACTGGCCTACCTCGTTACTCGAGGTGGCAAAATACCTCGGTATCGGGTGCAAGGGGGGATTTTTATAACTGATGGAAAATCCCGCGATGCACGCCGCTTAGCAAAATCCTCACAATTAGGATACGGGCACGGTTCTTCGATTTGCCGCCATAAAAGTCCCGAGCGGAACCATCGCTCGGATTTTTTCCATACCCTCTCTTTATTGGTCCCTAAAATATCTTTTATTAGCTACGCGTACATATTTTTCTTTCTTAGTACTATTTTTTATGATTCGACACCCTCCATCTCTCTCTCTCTCTCTCTCTCTATCTCTCTCTTTCATTACCATGCCTCTTTATTCATTCCTTCTGGCGTACCTGAATTTTTATCTCGCCTGTGTACGAATCGTGTATATTTTCTTTGTAAGTTTGAATAAATTCTTCCTTTATCATTCATTTGCTGACTTGCTTATTTTATGTGTACACTTACCACCTATAATATACTCCACGAACCTTGCTGCCTCCGCGAGATACGATTAAAAAACTCGACTATGCAGAGTCACGTATGACGCTTTAAGCGATCGTGTCCGTCTTAGGCGACTGCGGTGCCGTCAACTACCACCCATGCTTAATTCATCATCCTCGTTTGAAAAATCTAATTTTCGCCCCTAGTGTACTAAGCTTCATTTTACTGCAATGAATGTATTTTCGTCACAAGACTGATCCTCCATAACAAGAATATATTATGATACAATTAACGAAAACATGTTTAAATATAAGAGGATGTACTAAAAAATGATAACTTACCAGGAATAATGAATTGCAATTTTGGTAATGTCCATGTCTGCGCCATAATCGACAATCTACATCTTTGATTTTCCGTCACATCTGCAATTAAACGTTCAGCTACTTCCTTTTGAAAAGTTAAAGTCATTCGTACTCTACCATGCGACCAGGCCTCCTTCTGCTTTGAAATAGCATGTAACCATTTAAGTATAAGTGTTGTCGAAATACTAAATGGTAGATTACCTACTATATAAATATTAGGACATTCATCATTCCATTCTCTTTTATCTTCATACGAAAATACATCTTTCGTATTAATACTCATTATATCATTGTAAATAACTGTCATGTCCCTATTGTTTGCACAAACAATATTTTTCATAAGATCCAAAAAAGGTTTAAATCGCTCATCTTTTTCTACAGCAATAAGTTTCTTAGGATTCTTTTTTAAAATTGATCTCGTAATCCCGCCAGGCCCTGGTCCAACTTCTAGAACTTGTGAATTGTATATTTTTCCAATAGATTTGACTATTTTATCTGTTAGTGCTTCATTCATTAAAAAATTTTGCGATAATTGTTTAATAGCGGAGATCCGATAAAGTTTTATCACATCTCGAACAGTTGGTGCTGGAGGTAATCTCACTGAAATCATTCTTTCTAAGTTATTTAAACTGTGTATTTTTCAGATACTGAATGCAAAACCAAACGTCGAAAAAGGAAAAATAAATTTCAATATCTATACATCGATGACTTTTTCAGGTTCATTAAAATCATCTAAAAAACTTTCCTGTTTTATAGCCCACATAGTATAAGAATAAATTGAAACAACAAAAGTACTTAAAGTTGCTCCTAGAAAACGATTTCTGCGCCGAATTTGAATCCACTTTTGAACTCTGTTTAAATTTTGTTGATTGACCCGTTGCATGTATTCCTTTTCTATACTTGTAAGCTTATGACTTTCTTTTTCAATGTTGACTTTCGGCATACGCTCTCCATCATCCATTATTTAAACCTACAAATTTATTTTATATAAATGCACAATAAATATAGATATACTTTAAATTATGTAAACATATTTTAATGAATATAATTCCGAATAATTATACAGAGTTAAAATTGCAGATTTATAAGGGATATTGTTAATAGGATCTTGAAATGCTTCTGCCTTTTAACAATTTGATTCCAAATAGTAACATTAATATATTTTATATATAATTTATTTTATTGCATCGAGTTTGAATAATAAAGTGAAAAAGTATGCCATTAGATAGATCCTATATTTACTCGCTGTAGTTTCTTGAGTCGCATAGTGATGTGTTGTGACTGGTGTTATTGTAGTATGATGGATCGTATTAAGCCGAAGTAGTAGCTACTCACTTTGGGCCACCAAGGTGCCGAAAGTGTACTCAGCATATATGTGCGTGTGTGTGCTGTGTGAATATATATCGTCTGAGATCCTCTCCCCGTCTACATCCCCGACTCAACCGTCTTTAGATACGTCGGTGACTGACTGACTGTTGCAGTGTCAGCATATAATTTTTTAAGCGTATCTGTTACTGTGGGTAAGATCGTCCTCAGTAGTCTATGCTACCACTTTTCGTCAAAAGCGCATTCCTCGCCGCTTCCCTTTACTACCTATGAGCATCATGGGAGAGCGACCGTCGAGGAACGGCGACGACAGAAAAAGAGAGAGAGAGAGAGAGAGAGAGAGAGAGAGAGAGAGAGAGAGAGAGAGAGAGAGAGAAAGAGAGAGTACGGGAGATGCGAGAGCGTGCCTATTGGGGGCAGGAGGTGGGAAGAGTATAGTCACTGAGCATTTACAGCAGCGCTTAAAAATCTCGCACGGTGGAAGAGGGAGAGAGTATTGGTTATATATATATATAGCGCGCGATCAGCTGCGTCTGGCCAACGCCCATGCACGTGGAGTTTAATTGTATGTAGAGAGTATCTCTTTCTCACGTTTTAACTGCTGCGCAGGCAGTTTTGATCATCGTGAAATAGATACTCTCATACCGCATACATGTTTACATCACTACTGTGAAATGCTCACTTTCTTTCGCATTTTAATATATTCAAAATAAGTAAGGTTAGTTATTATAAGCAAATCAATCAATACCCTTCCCGCTAGAATGCAGTGTACATTAAGATACACTCTTGATAGTACAAAGTATAACAATATACTTGACATCGAGATACTATCACATTGTTATTAAACAGGTGTTAAATACAAAGCCAATAGCAATTGACAAATTCAATAATTAATTAAATAGATAAGAATAAGGAACGACAACGTAAGGCGAAGTAAACCTAAAAATATAATTAAACTCAAATATTGACAAGTAAAATCGGTTAGGAAATCAGTAATAATAGTAGATTCAGGTAAAACAACAATGATAAAAAAAAGAACAAAAATATATAAACGAAGAAGAATTAAAGGCTCAAACCGAAGCGAGGCACACCGATATTTACGCACACTCTACGAAAAGTCAGAATGCGGCAGGCGATTAAGCAGACAAAATCGTGTCGGTACAAAAAAAAACAAGAAGTCTACCGTACATTATGGACCACGCATACCGGAAAGTGATACACGAGCAATGAAGAAGAAGCTGCGGAGAGCGCAACGCTATCGGCAAGTGATATATAAGTATGCGCGCTGGAAGCTCGAAGAGCCACCAAAGAGGACACCGTGCGAGTCGGCTAAAATGCATAGAGGAAGCTTCTATGAACCTGCAGATAAGAAAAAATAAATCAGAGGCGAGTTGACAGGAGAAGAGCAGAAGGGGACTCGATGTACTAGACGACAGGACTTTTACTCTGGTTTTCTGATTGGCCCTGCATGCAAAGTCACACGCATAAAAAGCTCCAAATGAGGAGAGAAGCTGCATCTAGGCCTTCTAATTGGCCAAACACCCATCCCGCCGAGGAAACGAAAATCGGAGAATGCCTCTCCTACGAGATATAAAAGAGCCCAGCAACAAGTCACCACGTTCTCAGTTTGTTTTAAAAAAATCGTCGCCACGCGAAAGCTCTACCCGAGCTTGGTCCGGTATAAAATCTTAGGACTTAAAATATTTTCGACGGTTCAAACACTTAGAGCATTTACGACGATTCAAAGACTTAGAATATTTTTGACGGTTCAAACACTTAGAATATTTTGATATTTTCGGAGTTAGTACACTGACGTTGTCGTTCGTCGTTCTACGTATTAGCAAAAGATTATTTTCGATTCACTAATTAGTTGCGAGAGTTAAGTATACGAATTGCAGAATGTACGTATATTAGCAGGTGAGTAAAGAATTTGAGTATGGATTTTATAACGTTTATTGATACGTCTTTACAGCTTGGAAACCCGACAGAGACTAGCTCGTTGTCGATGCAAGAGCTCTTTTAAAAGGTCTGTAATTTGGTTTGTTTAGTCTTTCTTTTCCATTGCTCTCCATGCCTACTCCGCTGTACGCGTCGATGCCCGAAAGCATAAACATCTTATTGTTGCAGGTATCGAGAACTGAGGCGATCGATGCGGTATGTGGAAAGTGGTCGACAACAAGTGATGAATACCGACGACTAATACGACTCATATAACTCCTCCCCGCCCAAGTTGAATGACGTCCTTAAGATTTCTTATTTCGATATGTTGTGGACCTCCGTTTGGATTTCTGCTTTTACATTTATGTCTATAAATAATGAAAATCATCCCAATTATAAGAGTTAGTCGACTATTGTAAACGACGCTATTGACGTATGGAATTCGATTCCGAGTTTTGTGAATTTTGGTGTCTTCATTGTAGGTACCACTTGTGTTTTTAACGGTTCGAATCTTCGTTGATGACCCTCGATAATTAATGATTGAACCTCCGGTACTTTAAATTCTCCTAGGTTATCGTCTACTCTGTGTCCCTGTATCAGCAGCTTGTTTCCTCCAAAGATTTTTGTCCCAAAAAATGTAACTTTGTTTCTATTCTTCTCAATTTTTACTTGATAATTACTAGATACTAGTGTCAAATTGTTTAAGACTGGGTATGCCAGTGCCAGAGGTGAATTTGTTGAAATTATTATTGCTTTTGCGTCTTCTACGAGGATTTGATAGCATATATAGTCGCTCCGATAAATCAATTGACATCTTCTTGAAAATAATTTTATTATTGAGCCATCAAGCTTCCATGGTATAGTTATAATTTCTGTTTGATTATTCTGATTAATTATAGCAAGTCATTGAAAAATTGTTACGTCCAGATTACAAATTTTCAATTACAAAATCTAACACATTAAAACAATTACATGAATTCCTACCTGAGTTGATAATCGAACTTGGCGATACGTGAAAGTTATAATAATTTAAACGATTAAAAGAGTGAATGATAGGAAGTCCCTTTTGGCTACCACGGACGCGGTTATCGCCTACCGGGGAAGGGAGCCGGATACGAAGTCACTTTAAACTATACACTATTTCTTTTAAATCGACACACGTTTATTTTTATGAAAAGAGAAAAGTACCTTAATGTGTGAGTGTGCGTGGCTGTTTGTATATATGTGTGAAGAGGTTCTTGAGTGTCTGCAGCTGTCAATCCTCGGCGTCTTCCAGCCTAGGCTCGGTGTTTCAGGTTACAGCGGTGGCTAGATGCACTTAGGTGTGACGGCTCGTTCCTTTGGTGTACGTAGTGTAGATCGCAGGGAGTCCACTGCCTCTGTTGCTTCTTCTTTTTCCGCAGGGGGTGATATTCAGAAAAATGCCGATGGATGCACTTGCTCGACTGAGTGACTAAGTCCAGTATACTCTCTACTTTTAAACGTACGAGTAGCGAGTATTGCGTGATACTTGTTTCAAGAATGGTCTGGCGACGAGCAGAATAACGTTCTGCGAGAGATTTCGGATATTACTGACGAAGCTTGCCCTTTGCTCCCGGGCTTTATATACTTGCATATCCCCTTGTATTTCTCGGGCTAGCGATTTCCATATTAGGTCACTTCACTATTTTGTATTTTCCTCTCTCAATATTAAGGGAATCGTAGCAGGTCAAGTCATAAACATCATAGTTTATGACTACCACTTAAGAATTTGTCTCTTTTAGAATTCTCCCGCGGTTTCTCTTTTTACTGGAGATCGCACACGTGTTTCCTATGGAATTCCAGATCGACGAATATTGCGTCTCGGTTTCTCTCTCTCTCCTCTCTAGTTTTTCTCATATTTGTGCTCGTTTTTCCGCGGTGGTTTGTCGTCGTATTGCGTGACGTAATTCTGGAAACAGTTCCCCTCGTTCTCGTGCTTCTTAATTCATGTCTCTCCGTTTAAAAATACGAACACGCGGTTCTTGTGAAGTTATTATTGAATCTAAAATATCCCTTAGCGTTCTTATGGCATTTTGGATTTACTGCGTGGTTCGTTGGAATATAGCCCATTTGTGCGAAGGTGCCGCTTGCACGTATGAGTGAATCTCTCTCCCGATTTTCAGATCCACTTCTTGGGTGCCGCGATGACGTGCTAGTGAGTAAGTGTGTGAGTGTGTGTGTGTGTAGATGTGATATGTATAGCAATCGTAGTGTTTTGGATGCGTAATGGAATCGGTGATTACATTACACCTCCCGGCCCGAAAAAGAACGGACGAGTGAAACTCGACGTTCGCTAAAGATTTGTATATGTGTATTATTGTATATATTTCTTATAAACAATAATGGGTATTATCATTCTCCGCACATCATTATTTATTTACAATATGATTTATAAGGTACTTTTCGTTGTTACAATATATTTGTTTATGTATTTATATATAATTTTCTTTTGTTTATGATCATACATTCAGATTTTACATGCTAGATTACATATAATATTATTTAAATTTTATATTAATATTGATACAAAATGAAAGAAGCGAAAAAAAATTTTCTTTTTTTTTCTTTCAAGAATATGTGACATGTATATATAACCTGTGCTGAGTCGGCTGTAACATAGAATTTTGTTAGTATATTGATAATTCTTATTACCGATGTGTAATTTTATTCAAGCTACTTTTCTCTTTATGTCTTTTTATTCTCTATCTTTTGTGTTGGTTGTTGCGTTTTATATAAAATTCCACCCCACCTGAAAAAAGAATGTTGAACATGGAATTTTAAGATTCTTCTTTTATAGCGAGAAGTATGTGAATATTTTTCCGTTTTGAATTAGAAAGATTTTGTATTATTTTATTTCCCATGCCCAATTCTACTTTAGATCACAGGTGTTTTTTCCCCACTTTTTTATTTTCTAGAGCCTGGGTTCCTTCAATTTCCCAGCTTGCTCTAGTGATGCATCTCGGCAGTGCATCAGTTGATTTTGAATGTTGGTCTAGTTCAGATCTCCGACTTATCTTATCCGGTCTCTTCGACTATTATTTCGCTAATAATTTATATATATTTTGTTTTTTTGAAAAAAAAATGATTTGTGCTGTTATCCTTCCGTTTTTGGAGGTAGTCTTTTGGAGGGCACGCCTCGATCTCGAGGAATTCTACGAGGTAAGTTTTTGTCTGTCTATTTCTTTTCTTGCAAATGTTTTTTTTTCTTCTCCTTTTTTTTCTTATTTCTATATAATTGCATTAATTTTATTCGGGTACAAATAACGTCTCTCTGCCACATGTAGGATTTGATAAAATGAAAAAAAAATTTTCCCCCTTTTTTTCAGATTTTTTATTTTGGTGACCCCGATGAGGAGGATGTTTTCTGCGATCCCTGCCATAGGGGAGGCTTCGGTGTTTGTGCCATTTGTCTCTGGCCTCGGACAGATATATCCCGGATATCGGTTTGCTGGGATGCTTCTTTTAGTCCTTCTGTTTGGGATTGTCCCGATGAAGTGCGTGGATGTTTTGTGCCATGTCACCGAGAGACCTGGATGTCCCCGGAGTCTCTCGAGCGCTGCTCTGTGTGTTGCCAGGAGCGTGGCGCTCCTCCGACTTTCATGCATTGGCAGAATGAAGAGGTGAGTTTTGTATAGGATTTTCCTTATATATATATATATATATATATATATATATATGTATATATATATATATACTTTTCTATCTTGGATGATAATTTTCTTGTATTTTTTTTGTTGTAGTTCTGGATTCTCATTCCTCTCCAAGGGGTGGCAGTATAGAAGTTTTTATTTCTTTATTTACAATTATTGATTTTTATTGTTGTTTTCATGGTGCTTATAATGATCATAAAAATTGTATCAATAAATTATGCAATTATATTAAAAAGAAATGTGTCTGTTCTCTCCCCCCCCCTCTCTCTCTCTCTCTTTTTTCCAGTATTCCCGTAACTTAATAATTATATTCATCCAGGTGTCTTCCTGCTATAACATCACATATATCCTTCCAAATTTCATTTTCCTCCTCGGGTGTTAACGTAATCCTTTCGTTTATGGCCTCCCCCAGATGATCTACAGATACTTCTTGTTGTAGTGTTTCCTCCATTTCTTTAATTAGCTCGTCCTCTACATAATTCGTTCGTAATGCTTCTGTTGGATTCAATGTCGGTATTGGTGTCTCTTCTTTTTCCCGTTCTTTCAATACCTCTCCTTTTAATATTTTTTCTTGAAGTGATGGTAATTCTTGTACTCTATCATTATTTGTCAAGAGTGTTTTTAAAAGCGGCGTACCTTCTTTGTTTAAATTCTCAGGTATTCGCGTATTTTTCTTTAGTGTTTTTGACTTGTGGGTTAATAAATTCGTATCTTTCTTCGGGATGCTATATCTTTATCTCTTTGATCTTCTCCTTACACGAGATTTCATTGCCGTTCTTCTTGTCTTCTTGCTTTTTTTGTTTTTCCCACATTTTTTTATCGCGACCTTGTTGGTTTTAGGCTTTTGCAACAAGGATGATTTTAACGTTTATCTCCCTCTCGTCTTTCTTGTTTCTTTCTTATCTATTTCCTCGGTTATTTGTTTTTGTATTACAATTGGTTGTGACTCTGGTAGTCCTCCTGTCATTTGCATCATGGGCTTCCAGACTTCCGGTATTTTTCCATTACATTGTGATTGTTGGCAGTTATTATTAGGGCATACCATTACAATATCGATTGAGCCTGCTCCAGCTAGGTTCTTCCTTTCGGCTTCTAGTGATTGGTCCGAAAATTGCTTTTTCTTTAATGAGCTTATTTCCTCTTCGATTGTTTCTTTTTTACATTCCATACATTTTGCTGAGCGAGAGCTATTTTTTTCGGTTAACCAAATTTGCCTCACGAATATACTTGGGGGGGATGCTTTTCGTACGCAATTTTCGCAGACTTCTTTCTTCTGAAGTCTATGGAAAACTGTTTTCATAACAATGGGCGGCGTTATATTAACTTGTCCGTACATCTTCCACAGGTAACTTCGGGTCTGATATTTACTAATACTCCTTTGCAAGCTGCACAGATTAAGAGGGATCCGTAGGTGTTCCTAGTATGTGGAGGTTTCTTATGATAATTACTGATTCCGCACTTGGGTAGTAGCGAGGGTTTTAGCACCAATTACACAGGGTTAATCTGTGTGTTTGTCCAAAGTAGATGCAATTTACTCCGTCCCTTAATGTGACGCACCTGGAGTGTAATAATGCGTGATAGACTCGTGGATATTCCGTTGGTATCACTCCGTCGAATGGTTGGTCCTCCTGCATTATTACCTTAGGACATTATTATTTGTGTTGATTTCTTTTCAGTTGTTAATATTTTATTTTTCACACTTGTTAATCTTTTTCTTCCATTTTGTTCTTAACTACATTTTGTTAGTAATCTCAAACATTGCACACTTGTTATTGAATCTTATCCTATATATATATATATATATATATATATATATATATATATATATATATATATATATATATATATATATATATATATATATATATATAGATATGTGTGTGTGTGTGTATACATATATATATATATATATATATATATATATATATATATATATATATATCTTTTTATATTGAGTCTGGTCTTTGATTTTCATATATTGGAATTTCGGCATATGTCGGATTTAGGGGGCAAGTGGGAGTCTCGTATACTGGCTCACTTTTCCCTTTTTCTGTCTTTTCGTTATTTTTATTGGCTCTATTATCCTCTTTGTCTATTTGCTATCGTCCCAAATGTAATAATGGTTGGGTAACAGAATTCCAAATTGCGCCAAGCAAATTTATCAAGAATCCGTATAAATTGTATATAGCATACCCGTGAATGATTGTATCTATTAATAGTTTAATAAGTCTACAAAGCATGATAATTCCAATTAATCCTACACTCGCAGTACCGAAACCTAAAAGGCTTGACCACATTCTATCCCCTGCACTTTTAGCCATCGTTTCGATTGCTTGTTCGTCGAACATATTTGCTATTGTGATTCCTTCTTGATTTCCTCTTTTACCGGTCATTCCCAATGCAACTTTATTTAACACTGTAGGTTTC
This sequence comes from Muscidifurax raptorellus, assembly GCA_020010945.3. Classification (NCBI taxonomy): domain Eukaryota; kingdom Metazoa; phylum Arthropoda; class Insecta; order Hymenoptera; family Pteromalidae; genus Muscidifurax; species Muscidifurax raptorellus. Next base: position 719,347 of record JAHUUD020000008.1, read on the forward strand.
TCAATAGGGAATAATATCATGTCGCGAAGTCTATTTAAATCTTTCTCCCCATAGATTCCGCCGATCGCTAGTGTTTCCGGGCCCACATATTTCCAGGTGGGTTTCGATTGTGGTTTTAGCGTTTCCGGTTTCTCCCCGATTATTGGCATGGGTAGCATTTTATACCAGTGCTGATCTGATGTATACATTGCAGGCATTCTACTATTGCAAATAATGTGTGTGCCGGTTCTGACCAGTATTCGTGTTCTGGGAGTTAAGAAGAGTTCTTCATCCCCGCGACGTACGAAAATTGCTCATAGCATTCAGTTGTGTTTCGTATTTTAACTTCTACTCGTAGGCATTTTAACAAATGTACTGCTTCTCCTACTACCACACCTATGTACCCGCTTGATTCCATAAGTCTGTATCCGAATTCCTCGGGAGATATGGTCGCGATGGATATGGCGTTTTTAAGGACTTTTCTTTCTAATTCACATTTTTGTTGCAAGATTTTATAGTACATTTCTTTAAATTGTCCCCTTACGTGTTTTTCGATATATAAAAATTTAAAATTTACATACGCGAAAATGTCTAAGTTGGCTGTGCTTATAGGTGTTCTCTTTACTAATTCTGCCGTGTGTGTATCTTCCAATATAAATAATTTTGGATGCTCTGTACCGAAAAATACGTATCCGCATTTATGTAATTCGACTGTGTTCCATAGCGCAAAAGTTATATCTTCTGATTCCAAAGAATACATAACTCTTTTTGCCTCTTCGTCGTAAATTTTGTTCAGATATTCCTCGTAAAGTACCGAATACCTATTTAATCCGCAAAAATCCTCGGGAATCGTTACCCAGAATACATTTACGCCATCGTGATCTATACACTGTCTTTCCGAAAAGGTGCACCGAACCCCTGTTTTAAGAATGATTTTATTGGAATCTAAATGTACTGAGGTAGAGTAATCTTGAAGCGAAATTTCAATCCAACCCGCGACATATAGATCATCCCACCTTCCGTATGGGTCTGAGTAGGAGCCTCCTATGCATTTGACGTCGCCGTCGCTCTTACCGGCAAAGACTACCTGCTTATAAAGGGTGCTGTTCCCTTTTATACCTATCATTCGAGTTTCTCCTATTTGAAAATACCCGGTTTGCTGCATTAAATCACATTTATGAGCCGATATCTCCTTGTAATAACTTATTTCCCCAACCGATACTCTAGATGCATGAGAGTGCATTCCGCAATGCGTGACTATGCGCGTTATTTTAACAGAACATTTGTAGGCTTGAGTCGACGAATATTCATTTAATTGCAATAGTTGAGTGTACGTTCGTGAGACATTTACGGCTGGTCTTCTGATATCGCAATCTCCAATATCTAACAACGATATAGTTTTCAGATTCAAGAGGTGATTCCCACAGTCGTACCCGTATAATCCATTCACCGTGCGTAGGGTACTTAATAGAAGTAAGTAAACCCATGATAAGGCCATCTGTAAATAAAGAAAGTACAATTTGTTCAAGATTGAATTTGCACTCTCTTTTATTTATTTTCTACATGTGTAATTATATACATAGTTTTTATCTTAAATCTAAATATCTCCTTTTTTTTATTTCATCTTTATCTTTTTGTTTCTTTATAGCAATAATTTGCACTCAGGATTATAATACGATATATATATATATGGGTATTATTATTGGTATGTGTTTTTTTTGTTTAGGCCAATTCAATTCTTTCACCCTCCTGATAACTACCGCTGTTTACATCATCTTCAACCGTGTCATATATATATTTAAAATAAATAATAATTGCTGATGTTATAAATACAGCTATAAACATAAGCGCTATAACTACTGAATATGAGATAAGAGCTGTGCGATATATGGATTGTAAGTGTCTGTCTTCTGCGATTTCTTGAGCCTCTCTTTCTATTTCCCAAAAGTAATGCTTCCCTTCTTCTTGACTCAGGGCTTCAAATATTTCTCTTGTCATTGGTTTTTCAAAAATTTGCGTGAGTTCCTGTATCTTGAGCGTTTTTGTTGGTAATATTAATTGATGATTTGGGTCGGTTTCAAAAATAGATCCTTGTATATTCATTCGTCGAATGTATATCTTGATGTTCTTTTTTATATACTATCCGACAGGTCCGATAATTTGTTATTTTGGAATTTGTTAATAGCGTACCTTCGCAACTTGTTTGATTTTGGAAGACAAACCATTGTGCGGGGCAAATGATTAACTTACGGCCATGTTTACATTCTTGTAACTCTTCATTTTTCGCGTGGTAATATGAATCCCCTTGCTTCAATATATATCGGCTTTGTGGTTCTATGTGCGCACTACGAATAGAGCCCTCAATGATTTGTGGGATAGGCATGGATTTAATTTCATATAACTGCACCCTTTTTTCGTTTACGCAAGGAATTGGGATTTCGAAATAGACCTGGTCTTGATCCGTCCCGTAACTGGCTTCGATCCATTGATTCAGCTCGCCTGCATGAGTTATATTCATGACTGGAAATTTGCATGTGTGGTAATATGTGTCAAAGCTCTTTTCTATTCGTTGAAGTATTTCTGCTTCCATTACACTTGGATAAAGTTTATTTTCTTTCACACTTAATAGGCTTATTTTAATGGCTTTAAAATTTTCCAGATGTTCGTCTAATAGTTCTTGCATTTGTATTAAGGTTGAGTATAAATGTGTGATGTATTGGTTTTTTACTAATTTTGAAGAATTACCTTGTACCAATGGTAAATCCTGTATGTTATAATACATTTCTTCCTTCGCATTTATAAGTTGTTTCATTTTCTTACTAAGGGCACTTTCAATGAATATGCTGCCTCCTTTTTCGAACGTTTGTGGTTTTGAAGAATCATAAATATTTTTCTTCAGACGATTCTGTATGATTTTGCCTTCAGTCATGGTATTTGGTATTTCTTTGAGTGATTTCACTGCTATGATAGCTTCTTTAACGTCTTGAAACTTTTCATACAAAATTTCGAAATGTGGTCCAAAGGTTGAAAAATTTTCAGGTACGCTATGGCCTGATTTAATTCGTAATTCGCGGAAGGCAAATTCTAGGTTAGTTATGGCTTTTTCCCGGATAGCTAAATCTATTATTATTGTTACATTTCGATAATCTTGGCTGAATGTTACATTTTGCAGTTTTTCAAAAATTATACCGGAGTGTTGTGTTGACTCAATTCTCTGTTGAGACCATAATAAATCGTTGTTCTGTGCAGTAGTGATGGTTATCCAGAATAGAATATTCAATAGTGTGGTGCTGTTGAGCGCCATGTTTCTTTGTTATTATATTTTTTTTTTGCTTTATCTTTGGCAGGAGTTACGAATTTTCTCTTTTTGGCCTGAAACAGGTGTAAAAGAGTTTTCTTTCTTTTTATTGTTTTTATAATCCTCTTCTTTTATAATTTTATCTTTTTCATTGGGTTATTTTCTTCAAGCACACGGTATGCACGTGAATTCAGTTTAATTTTGCATGTTAGGCATAAGTCACACATTAGTAGGTCTAGTTGGTGGCGTGGATTAGGACAGCTCATACAAACGGAATAGATGTTCTCCCCATCTTGCATTGTTTTTATGGTTTCGCAAAGATGGCACGACCGATATACCGGTAAGGGTGTTGCGCATTCCCCGCATTCACCGAAGGTGACTTTATCCCCAAATCCTGACCTTCCGAATTCAAGTTCTAAATTCCAAATATGCGTAACCCCAGCTTGCAAATACGGAGGATTATCCAAATCTATTCCTTCGTAAATTAACTCGGTAGTGAATGGATGTAAGCCGTGGATACCGGTGGTTAAGGTTAAATTTATATCAAATGGCGTTTTCCATATAGCTCCCTCTCTTATGGGTATATTGCCACTCGGCAGTCCTCCCAAAAATGTACACATCTGGTTCCAACGGTGATGTTCCGCCCTCGGATCTTTTCTGTTAGCCGGCTCTTTTCCCCAATTTTCGATCTCTATGCCGCATGAAAAACAACGAACCGTATCTTGATGTTGCGTATAATATAACCCTTCTGCGGCTAACTTCTTTGGTGATACTTCTTTTATGGGCCAACCGGAGAAATTTTCTAAGCGTAATATTTCGTACCTGTAAGTTCTTCTCTCGAGTGTAGCGTATTCTCTTTTCCATGAATTGTCAGATTTACCCTTACTTCGAAAATCTGGATGTTGCATTAGTTTGCACGCTCTCTTATTCATTTCTCTATATGTTACTCTTTGGTTAATGTCTCTATTTAGATGGCGTAGTACCACATATATATTGTCCATAAGTTCTTGAAATTCTTTATTATTTTGATAAATAATTGCAGTTATAAACTCGATTTGGTTGGCGAGGGGGCGGTGATATGCAGGTGTAATCCCACGTTTCGATTCTTGCCTCATTTTCAATCCGTTGCTCATGATCTTCTTTATCACTGCTTCTGGACTCACGTATGGAAACCCACCACGCTTTCTTCACAAAATAAATCTGGCTAGGAGGCTGCCTAACAAGCAGTCACCGAACCGATGACTGGTACGACGGCTCACCAGTACACAGGGCCGGGAAGCCAAGCCCCACAGTGAGATATCGAACGCGCCAGATCACACTGTGTTCCCCGGATAAGGGTTGGACTCTGTGTGGCAGTGGTAGCAGACTTCACGGTGGAATGGTGTAAACCGGAGCCACTTAGTTCGAACGCGAAAGTGGAAGACGAGGGGTTACTAGAACAAACCCGCGAACTCAAACCAAGGGTTACGACTCTAGCGCGGTGCTTTCGGGCACTTCCGTGGGGTTCCTTCGGGGACCTCCGTTATGATGAGTTTTGGTACTCGTTAGAGGCTGCAAGCTGAAGTTAAACAGCTTCCCTATGTGAAAGAGAGAGTCTCTCAACTGTCTGTTCAGGTGATACTGAATGGGTTGGCTTACTTGCGGATCGATCGCATGGCGCAGTGAATACCCAAGGGTGAATCAAACTGTCGTCCGTGGATAGAGGTTAGTACCCTCATTATTAGTGCTTCTGGACTCAGTGATTGTTGTTGTATGACCTCCATTTTTTTTGTGTTTTCGCCTTTTTGACCGCCTTGGGCTGCGATGTCTTTTGTCCTTTCAATCCTAGAGGGTGGTATGGCTTATTTTTATATTCGAAGCTTCAAATTTGATTTACTGATTGTTATCTTCTTTTAGTATTTTCTAATTAGTATTTTTTTTTGTTCACACATTTAGTTATTTTTATAAAAATGTATGCTTCCGTTAATTTCTTTTTATGACTATATATATATATATATTTTTTTGTTTTTATATTTGTTCAGGTTCTATATATGAAACTCTAAGTCTATTAGCATTAACAGTTTTAATTTTCTTATTTTTCATTCTAATTTTTACATTGCGCTGATTGTTAAATACATCTACAACAGTGTATGGTCATTCATATTGATCGGCTAGTTTATACTGCTTTCCTCCTTTTAACAACCAAACTGTATCCCCTATTTTAAATTCCTTTGGATTCATTTTTTTATCATAATAATATTTTGATCGAATTTTTGACTCGATTAATTTTTCCCGTGCAATTCTCTGAAGTTCATTCAATCTTTTACTAAGATTAATTACATAATCGTTATATGTGGGGATCAGATCTTCGGGCTCAAGTGGCTTGTTTGAAGGAACACGTGCTAGTCGTCCAAAAACTAACTCATAGGGTGTAAACTGATGCCCCTCATGTGGCACCGTGTTGTAACAAAATGTAGCTAATTCGAAACATTCGTCTCAAGTTTCGTTATCTAAGGCCGTTTTAATATATTCGGTTAGCGAAAGATGTGATCTTTCTAAAGAATCGTTAGATTGCGGATGATAAGCAGTAGTTTTTACTTGTTTGATGCGAAATTTCTTGGCCACTCTTCTCATTAAACTTGACATAAAATTACTACCTTGGTCTGTGAGGATTGTAAGAGGTGCTCCAAAAATACAAATAAAACGTTTTATTAACGCGTCTGCTACTGACTCTGCTGTGGAATCTTTTATAGGTATTGCTAAGCAATATTTTGAAAAATTGCATTGAATTGTTAGTATATTATTATAACCATTTTTAGATTCAGGAAAGGGTCCAACTATATCGAGACTAATCTTTTCCATCGGTGGTTGAGGTGTATCAGTAATTTGCATAGGTTGTTTGGTTTTGACTCAAACTAATTTTTTTAACTGACATGAGAGACATTTACGTATAAAATTTTGTACGTCTTCTTTAATGTTTTCCCAGTAATACCTTTGTTTGATCCGTTTATAAGTTTTAGATACTCCTTTATGACCTCCTATAGCTGTATTATGTAACTCTTCCATAATTCGAACTCTATCTTTTTCAGCAATATACTTTATTAAACTCAAACAAATTATGATTTTCACTGATACTCCCTTTAATATTTGTCTTAATTTAACTAATATATCGTCCCATAATACATTTTCAATATCCTTGCTCTTAGCCATGCTAATAGAGCGTATATTCTCTTTTATGATGAGTGATTTCAAAACTTTAAACGCGACAATCATATTATTTAGAATTTCGGTAGTATTTAAGGATTGTGTCCCTCTTGTAACAATGGCAAAGTGTAATTTATTACTTCGATTCGTGATTTTAATTTCTCCTGCTTCTAAACCAGAGAATCTAGGCAATTCGTTGCGCGTATATAGCTGTCGAGCCCCTTCGTCACATGGTGTACCATCCGAAGTTATAAAATATATATAATTATCTTTTCGCATAAATAATTGTTCTTTACATTCAAGAAATAGTTTTCCAAACCTTCTTTCTCTATTTATAATAGGCTCAACATTGTTTTCCTCCGTTGACTCAACGGGTACTTCTAATTGATAAACTGGTTTGCTACAAAGTTTTTCTTTTCATACGTCGAATGCTTCTTGTGTCTGCTCATTCCATATAAGTTGCACGTCTTTCTTTAATAAATTACTTAATGGTTTCGCAATTCCTGAAAAATTGTGTACAAATCGACGATAATATCCGGCTAATCCCAGAAATTCACGAATATTTTTCTGAGTTTGAGGTAATGGAAAATTTCGTACGGCTTCTAATTTTTTTGGATCCGGTTTAACTCCTTCTTTACTTAACAAATGCCCCAAATAAATAACTTCTTTCTTTAAAAATTCACATTTATCTAGCTGTAATTTTAAATTAGCTTCGCGTAATCGTTTCAAAAATTTCTCGAATTTAATATTATGTTCCTTAATAGTTTTTCCATAGATAACCGCATCATCCAAAAATAGGAAGATTTCTTTGCTTTGCATATCTTTAAAAATCTTATCAACACAACGTTGAAAGGTTGCAAGTGAGTTTGAAAGACCCATTGGCATTTTAGTGAATGAATTTGACGGTCGAGTTCTTGTTTAAGAGCGTGAGGAAGTCGGTAAGGCTTAGTACAGATAGGTGCATCGCTAACGATAAATATCCTATGTTTTATAAAATGAGTATTCCCCAACTTTTCCCCTTTTAAATGAAAGCAATCGGCATATTCCTCTATAAGGCGCTCGATTGGCTGTCGCAAATCGGTTTATAAATGAGCATATCTTAGTAATGGTTTCAAACGGTCTATTCTTGGCGTTTCGGCATTGTCAGCTTCCGTGACTTGGAAGATGGAAATTGTCATTGCGTTATCTGGCATTCCGTTGACAAAATAATCTTTATCTGAAATTTGCATATAATTGTAACATAAGTCATCCATTTGACTATTCTCAATATAATTTTTAACAAAATGACTTGTTTTACGTTCTTGTTTATCTCCGTTTAAGTTATTAAAGGTTTCAGCATTTACAGATCCTTTCTCTAGCAAACAATTCTCAAGTCCTTCGTCGAGTTCATAATCAGTAGCATTATTAGCAACTATCTCGTAATTATCGTTATTTTTAATCTCCTCAAATATATTCTCCGTATCCTCATCAACAAATACATTTTTCGTATCAACATCATCATTAATCATTTCATCATTAATAAGTTCAACAGCATTAACTTTACTTTTCATCTCATCATTTTCCGTACTGGAATCAATTTTATTCATAACGACATTTGTCTCAATATTCACATAATTTGTATGCTCACTCTCGTTGCCTCGAGAAATGTTGGCTTGCAAAAGCTTCTTTAAACGCTCAATTTCTTTAAATAAATTCTCAACATATTCAATTGTATATATATTTTCACTTGATTCGTCTTTTATGTCTCGAATATTATACCCGTCATTTTCTATAACGTCACGATCATTAGTGTCGAAATGCACATAAATATATTTTTCATTATCTTTTTCATCAATAAATTCACAACTTTCTTCAATTAATTCAGTATTTTCCTCAATTAATTTATCATTTCCTTGATCAAATGTATCTCGTTTATCATCAACATAAGAATCATTATATTCGTGGTCTGTTTCCCCCTCTTCACTCAGATCGCTTCTTATTCGGGTATTTTTAGATTCCCTTTTTACCCTCTTTTCTGGTTTCGTATCTATCGGTTCTGTTTCCGTAGGATACTTTTCAAAAGGAATTATTTGTCCATTAACTTCAATATAATTTTCAAAATAATTAATTGTTCGTTTTTACGAAAGAAATCATTACCTAATATGCCGGCTTCCGGTATGGGAAAATCATCGTCAACTAAATGAAAGTCTGTTAACACATTATTAAAATCTACCGTCACCTTGCCAAGAGTTGAAATATGTTGCGTCGTTATGCCTTTTAATCTTATAATTTCGTCTGTTTTTATGTTAGTATAGGGCGATACCTCCGATTTACGCACTAAACTAACAGAAGCTCCGGTGTCAAGCATAAATTCTAATGGCTTGTTAAACTCTCCGATGTCTACTCTTATTTAGTATTCTCTCGTTGGAATCGTTCGGGCGCGTGCCAACTGTCATCTCTCTCCGTGCGCCCCCCTGAGAGAGAGACTCGGCGTTTCCCTGCGTTGTATTTCCCGCGTGCATCTCTCGCTGTAGTCTAAAACACTCGCGTTGCGTGTGTCCTCTTTTTCCGCAATGATAACATGTAGGTACGCATGAGCTTTGGTTATTCGAAGGATTGTTGCGATTATAATTGTTATAATTGTTGGATCTTGAATTATTTTCACTATCAGGTTGTCTCCGATTTTCAAAACTCCTTTGATTATAATTATTATTACGACTATCGCGATTGTACTCATTGTTACGATTCGGTAAAAATTCTACACGTCGTCTATTATCAGCGTTCTATCCTCCGAAGTTCGTATTATTTGGCCGATTGTCATTTCGAAAATTTTGATTATTGCGCGGTGGGGGTCCTCGGTCTCGTTAGTGGTCACGTGAGTCGTTTTGTCGTTGTAGATGCTGTAGAGCGAGCTGACGGCAGTTAAGTGTCACGTGCCCGACGTTTCCACAAAAACCATACTTTATTGAACTCTGGTCAAAATCGACTAAATGCACTTTTCGCGTGTCTCTACTTTTAAATTTTGCGTCCGGCAACTCATCGTCGTCGGTCGCGCAACCCGCATATTCGCGTTATATCTCAATGGCCTGTTCTTGAGCCTCTTTTAACGTGGTAGGCGTACCCATGCGCCCTCGGATTTCCCAGCGTTTTAAAAAATTTGATGCAATCTTTTTCGAGGTCACTTTGAAATGTTTGTTTATTACTTATTCGGCCCTCCCGCTGAGCTGTGGCTGTAATTTCTTTTTCGATTTCCCGAATTGTATTTACAAATACAATCACTGATTCATTACTTTTCTGTTTCATTTTTGCTAGGTCGCCAGACCAAACATGATAAGTTTTTGTTAAACCGTAAATATTTTCAAAAAATTCCATAACTTCGTTTACCGATGCAAAAGTCTGACCGCTATTTAGTGCATCTCCATATAGGCGCATTCGAATAAATTTGGCTAATTCTCCTTCGAGTGTACTGGGTAGCAATTCTTTAGCTTCTCTGCACCCATCGAGAAAAAGTGATAGCGATACATTTTGTCCATTAAATCGCGGAATTAAATCCAATACGTTGGTTATGGACATTCCGCGAATTGTTTCTGCCATTTTGATTGGTTTTTATTTATAATAGATGTATTGCGCGATGATTCGATTTTAGGCACGTTTAGGCTTCTATCAAAGGAGAGATAGAGTTCGCTTTTCTCGTCGGTCGGATTGCTGTCACTTGGCAATATTTCTATTTTTATATCCTGTGGATAGGATATCGCTGTCCCCGCTGCGAAGGTGCTGAGTCGATCTCTCAGGAGTTTAATCGCTTGGAAAAAGCCAAATCCTTGATTGTTTAAAGTTTTATTAATTTCGGTCGCGTTATACTTGTTTTCAAAAAATGCGTCTAATATTTCCAGTTTTATTTCAATACTTAATTGTTGTTTAATTTTCTCGATCGCTGGTTTATAAATAGGCGTTTCGCCGCGTACTTCTAAGTTCTCAAAAATGGTCGTTAAATTTTCTTTGGGAAGAGATCTATGTACTATAGGTGTACTAATATCGATGTGGTCCGATAAATTTTCACTTTTTTTATCGCGATTTAGATTAAAGATAGGGGGTTTGAGTGTTATTTTCTGAGGTGGTTTTTTTATTGTATCATTAAGGTCCTCATCCACTTCGATTATAGGAAAATCGTTATCACTGTTATCTTTAAAGAGATCTTGGTTAGTACATGAACGATATTTATAAAATTCAATTTTATTTTTTGGAAGTTCTTGTTTCCTATCTAAGTCAAGGTTAAATTTTTGGGATGATTTGTTAACTTCTTTAGTTAAGCGACTTACTTTGTTAATTAATTTTGTTACTTCAGGACTATTTTTTTCAATTGCAGTTTTTAATTCACACTCTTTGTCTTTTAGTTGTGTTAGAAGCGAATCGTTAGTTTTAACAAAAAATCTGTTTTTCGGTTTGTATTCACATACTCATCACGCGACATGGTAGGGAATTCATGGCAAGTGACTTCGTTTCCGCGTTTCCCGGCCGCTATGCACCATTTTTAAATAATAAATATATTAATGTGTTACGTCCAGATTACAAATTTTCAATTACAAAATCTAACACATTAAAACAATTACATGAATTCCTATCTGAGTTGATAATCAAACTTGGCGATACCTGAAAGTTATAATAATTTAAATGATTAAAAGAATAAATAATAGGAAGTCCCTTTTGGCTACCGCGGACGCGGTCATCGCCTACCGGGGAAGGGAGCCGGATACGAAGTCACTTTAAACTATACACTATTTCTTTTAAATCGACACACGTTTATTTTTATGAAAAGAGAAAAGTACCTTAATGTGTGAGTGTGCGTGGCTGTTTGTATATGTGTGAAGAGGTTCTTGAGTGTCTGCAGCTGTAAATCCTCGGCACCTTCCAGCCTAGGCTCGATGTTTCAGGTTACAGCGGTGGCTAGATGCACTTAGGTGTGACGGCTCGTTCCTTTGGTGTACGTAGTGTATATCGCAGGGAGTCCACTGCCTCTGTTGCTTCTTCTTTTCAGCAGGGGGTGATATTCGGAAAAATGCCGATGGATGCACTTGCTCGACTGAGCGACTAAGTCCAGTATACTCTCTACTTTTAAACGTACGAGTAGCGAGTAATGCGTGATACTTGTTTCAAGAATGGTCTGGCGACGAGCAGAGTAACGTTCTGCGAGAGATTTCGGATATTACTGACGAAGCTTGCTCTTTGCTCCTGGGCTTTATATACTTGCATATCCCCTTGTTTTTCTCGGGCTAGCGATTTCCATATTAGGTCACTTCACTATTTTGTATTTTCCTCTCTCAATATTAAGGGAATAGTAGCAGGTCAAGTCATAAACATCATAGTTTATGACTACCACTTAAGAATTTGTCTCTTTTAGAATTCTCCCGCGGTCTCTCTTTTTACTGGAGATCGCACACGTGTTTCCTATGGAATTCCAGATCGACGAATATTGCGTCTCGGTTTCTCTCTCTCTCCTTTCTAGTTTTTCTCATATTTGTGCTCGTTTTTCCGCGGTGGTTTGTCGTCGTATTGCGTGACGTCATTGTGGAAACAGTTCCCCTCGTTCTCGTGCTTCTTAATTCATGGTTCTCCGTTTAAAAATACGAACACGCGGTTCTTGTGAAGTTATTATTGAATCTAAAATATCCCTTAGCGTTCTTATGGCATTTTGGATTTACTGCGTGGTTCGTTGGAATATAGCCCATTTGTGCGAAGGTGCCGCTTGCACGTATGAGTGAATCTCTCTCCCGATTTTCAGATCCACTTCTTGGGTGCCGCGATGACGTGCTAGTGAGTAAGTGTGTGCGTGTGTATTTGTGTGTGTAGATGTGATATGTATAGCAATCGTAGTGTTTTGCATGCGTAATGGAATCGGTGATTACATTACAAAATGGAGAATTCGATGGAATTAAGGATGGGAATTTTTATGGTATAAATTATAGAATCATGGATAGTTACGACTGATTCCTGAACAAATCGAAAGTCTTGCAAATTATGATAATGTGATATTAACTCTTTTTGGGAGGTAAGTTCCAATAGATGTGTTTTTATACTTAGTATTTGTTCGTGAGATAATATTTCTAAATTAAATTTTTCGTCAATAAAAACAAATGATCTTTTTATCTTCCCCAATACGCTCCCCAATAAATTTAAAAAATGTTGCTCCTGTACAATGAGGGTTACAACCGTTTCAATTAATTCAAATCGCGTACTTTGATCGTTTAGAGTTTTCATAAGATTCTGTAAATTTTTTTTATCTGTGGTAATTTTATCTGGAAAATTGTGATGTGATACGAAATGCCTCAGTTTGTTTAATACTGTTATAGCATTCCCATCTGGTAGATGGTAGACTTGAGCATATCTTGAAAATATGTCGATAATCGTTAAAAATCTTTCTTTTCCAACGTGAAAAACGTCTATATGTATGTGCTGTAGGCGTCTATCAGCGATAATGGTCCCATACCCTCCTGTTTCGTAAGGTTTTCTCTCATACTTATGTTCCAAGCATAGCTCGCATTGATTAATATAATTTTGTACGAGCCTATCCATATTTAGTGCATACAACTCCTTCTTAAAATGGGCTATTGTTTTTTGAATTCCGTTATGGGTTCTATTATGATATTCTTCAAGTTTCTTTAAAAAATTATTTTTGCCTATTATAGGTGTATAAGTGTTTGTTTTAATTAACCTTAGTTTTTCATTAAAATGTTTTAGCAACACCCTGTAAGTGATCATTTCCAAATCATCATTCGTAAAGTAAATTCCATATTGTTTGTCTGGTTTTATGTTTTCGTTTAACAATTTTAATAATTGTGTCTCGGCTTCATCTTTGTCAATCTCTTCCTGATTTTATTATAATACTATAATTAAATACATGAATGTTTTTGTCCGATATAGGCAGTGAAAACACTGGATCTTCCACAGCAGTGTGAGCTGTTTCTAGGTCATCACTGGGGCCTTCATCTATTTCCTCAATTCGGCGAACTTTTATATCTGAGGCTTGAGGAATCATTGAAAGCGAGTCATCATTTTCTTCCTGATTATTAATTTATATTCTGCTTAAGGCGTCAGCTACATAATTTTCATTTCCTTTCTTGTATTTAATCTCATAATCATATTCTTCTAATTTTATTTTCCATCTAATCAAACGTGAGTTTGGTGTTTACAAGAACAAGAGCCAGGTTAGTGGTTTATGATCCGTTTCAACTGTAAATTTTCTCCCGTATATATATGGTCTGAAATGTCGATACGCCTCGACTATGGCTAGTAGTTCTTTTTCGATGGTCGAATAGTTTTGCTCAGCTGAATTCGGAGTTCGTGAAAAGCATGATATGAGGTGCTTACCTTGTGATAGAACAGCTCCGATAGCGACATTTGACGCATCAGTTGTGACAGTAAACATTTTTGTAAAATCTGTATAAGCTATTATTGGTGCATTGACGATCAATTTCTTAAGTCTATTGAATGCTTCTATATATTGTCTATCCTCTATGTTTATTTTTTCTTCTTTTTTAAGTGCTTTCGTCAGTAGTTTTGATATTTTAGCGTAATTTTTTATGAATTTCCTATAGAATCCTGTTAATCCTAGAAATGCTTTAATTTCTTTTTGTGTTTTTGGGATGGGATATTTTACAATGGCCTTGTTTTTATCCGGGTTTGGTTTAATTCCCCCTGGTGTAACTATATGTCCCAAAAAAGGTACTACTTTCCTTAAAAATTAACTTTTTCTAATTGCACTTTCAAACCGTATTCTCGAAGTTCTTCAAATACTAATTTTATATGTTGTAGATGTTCTTGAAGAGACTTGGAAAATATGACTATATCATCCATATATACAAAACAAAATTTGTGTAAATATTTTCTGAGAATTTTATCCATCAATCGCTGAAATGTAGCTGGTGCATTCTTTAAACCAAATGGCATACGACAGTATTCATAGTGTCCATTTTCTACCGTGAAGGCTGTCTTCTCCATTGAGTCCCGATCGACTGGTATCTGATGAAATCCCTGGGCTAAATCCAATGTTGTAAAATATGTACATCTTCCCAATTTCTCTAAAATATCATCCATTTTCGGCAATGGACATTTATCCTCAATAGTTTTATCATTTAACTTTCTATGATCAATATCCATTTCCCATTTCTTCTTTCCACTTACATCCTGCTTTTTAGGTACTATCCAGACAGGTGACGAATAAGGTAAATTGCTTGACTGAATAATTTCGTCATTTAATAATTTTCTCACTTGATCTTGAATAACTTCTTTCAGATGATATGGATATTTATAACTTTTGGCATAAATCGGATTTTCATCTTTTGTCCTCATTTTATGTGTGATTGCATTTGGGGCTGTTAATTTTTCACACTCATTATAGAAACAGTCTCTAAATTTCTGACATAAAGCTATAATTTTCCCTTTTTCTTCCACATTCATGTGTTCCGTTCGAATTTGCACTTTTGCCTCCTGATGGTTGCTCAGTATAACTATTTTACATTTATCTGGCATTATGTTAAATATTTGGGTTCTATAATTAATATTTGTTTTTAATTTTGTAGATCCCTGTCACCTATTAGACAATCATATGTAGAATGCCAAGTAGCGATTAAAAATGTGATTGGTGTACTATAACCCAACTGTTGCAAAATCGGAAAGGTAAGTGCATGTGTTCCCTGAGTTGCTTCATGCACAGATTTAATTTCAAATTTATACGGAAAAATATAATTTGAAAGATTTAATTTCGAATTTATACGGAAAAATATAATTTGAAAATAAATCGTAGGCTACTTTAGGGTTAATAATCGATGACGATGCTTCCGAATCTATTAATATTTTAAGCGATTGATTTGTAGTTATTATGTGTAGTAGTTCAGGCGAACTACCTATGTTATTTAAATTTACTATGTTTCCTCGGTTGGGGCGGAATCTTGTTGAAAATTTTCATTTTCTGAATTCTCTTGATTTTCATAATTGTCATCATTCACATTAACTTGTTCTTCGTTATAAACGTTTTCCTTCGGTTGCTGTTCCTCTTGATAATGCAACTCCTTGGAAATGAAATTCGGTGGTCCGGTGCTCCTAAAGAATTTATTTTAAGGGGCAAAGTTATTTGACCGATTAGTGTTTCTGGTATTAATCGACATTGGTGTCGGTTGATTCTGCTGAATACGTCGCCCGAAATTATTTGCAAATGTCGGTACGAAATTATTTTGTGCAGTTGCGGGTCTAGGAGTAAATGAAAACGGACCTTTATTCGCTCCAAAAATATTGAACGGACTATTATTCCTCTGATTCGTAAACGGGCTTGTACCTTTTGACTTATCATTTTAATTATTAGTTTTTGGCTTATTTTCGCGTTGTCTCGCGAAATTCAAACATGCAGCCTGTTACTCGTGATTGTCAAGCTTGCTGCATTTTATCAGACAGGCCTCTATATCTTCGAAATGTGTAAGATGTGTGTGATATGGCTCTTTTATTCCGTTTATGAACGTATTCTTTGCAACATTTTCATAAAATTCAATCTTCATATTTATTATGTTACGCTCTTGATTATTTAAATGAATATGTTCTTTTAGTTTATTTAAACGTTGTTTTATTTCATCAGCATACTTTTCATAATTTTGATTCGATAATTGAAAACAAGAGCTGAGTTTATTAAATAGTAGGTCCTCCGAGCTGGGATCACTATATCCATTTATTAAGAGATTCTTGCAATCAATCCATGTCGCTGGATTATTTGCGACTATTAAATTTAAAGCTTCTCTGCGAATTCTTGATTTAATTAACGCAAATAGCGCTGTATTTAGTGCTTCTTCTGCAGTAACTAAATTTTCAACAAATTTATCACATGTTTGGAGAAAGTGAGAGAGGAGTTTTGTTCCTCCTTCATAAATTGGTATCGCGTCACGCCATATAGCTAACCTCAATTTAAATTGTTCCACTAAGATTTGATTTGCGGCTTGTGCCATTTTGCTTTTAAATCAGTCGTATTTAAGGATAGGGTAAAAATAGGAGAATAAGGAATTTCAAAGACTTACTCTCTTCTTTTATGATTCCAGGTGAATCTCTGCTCAAAGGTGGGCTTCAAACTTGATGTCCCAAAAGTAAAGGTACTGCGACGAAGGGGTTAAAACACCAGCCGCCTCTTCTCTGATGATTTCCGTCACGGTATTGGAGGAGAATCTCGATTTAGCAGCCTCGCAGTATCCTGTATGCAGCGCCAGTTAAGTGTACGAATTGCAGAATGTACGTATATTAGCAGGTAAGTAAAGAATTTGAGTATGGATTTTATAATACATATTCGGAGTAGTATACTTACACAAGAAAATTATTTACTGTTGTTTATTAACAATAAATAAACTATAAGGTTGATTTTTGTTACCTTTTCTAAAAATTGTTTTAATAATAATCGCAAGTATATGCAACAAAATTTTTTTTATCTCTTTTGCTGAACAGAACAATAAATAAACTCTGTGCTCCGTTTATTAATTCTGAGACCTTCGGGGAAATTGAGAGCGTTTCGCGCAAACGATAATTCGTATCGAACAAAATTTTTGTTATCCAGTAATTAGGAAAAATCAATTAAAAGAATTTTAGCGTGCGAAACGATAATAATTTATCGAAATCAGCTATTTGTTTTTCCTTAATTTTTTTTGCGGGTGTTTGCAATAGTTTTGTATAGGTAAATACACTTATTAGAAATGGCTGAGAGTAGCAGATATTTTGGAGAGCAAATTTATGCACAAAGAGATGATTGGGCGATGTCGCTACAACCCGTTGAGATTCAGGTGAGGCTGACGGAATTAGAATTAAAAGCGGATACATCGCGTCTAGGAAATATTCATAGATTAGCTAGGCGATTGCGCGGGGACTATACGGCAGAAGACTTCCTCGAAACAAGTGACACAGAATTCATAGCGTTATCAAGAAGAGACATAGATTTGCACAGAATGATCCAGAGAGACAAATCTTTACCACCAGCTCTTCGACCCGAGAGACTCCTATTGAGCGAGTCACCGCTTCCTAGGGAAGCCTATTAGCGACTACTCTGACCTTCGAATCTATGTAACTAGCTCTCTCTCCTGCGAATCTCACCAGGGCTCGTCCGCCCTCTCGCTGACCTTCTCGTTTCCGTGCGTAGACGCTCGTGCCGATACGAGCTTTTTGTATCGCTTATTATTTGAATAAACGTTTCGTCCACTTATTCTGGCGTAAACGCTTACAATTCCTTGCTGTTTGCATTTCCCTCGCTTTGCCTTTTTTTTCCGCGACTATTTCAGCAGACTAGCCGCCTCCGCGAGCACGTCGTTCGCTTCCCGAACTTCGTGCGACCTGACTAGCCCGGTTCCCGACAGCTCGCTATACAGCGAGCAAACAAGTCGCGCGCTCGCAACTTGATTATATCGGAGTAGCAGCACTCCGGCCGCATAGCACGCAGCTAACGTCTGCGCGGCCGCAACGACACCACCAGCGAGTCACATCGTTATAATATATATATATATATATATATATATATATATATATATATATATATATATATATATATATATATATATATATATATATATATATATGAAAATAAATTTACTCACTGTTTAATGCCGCTTGCAAAAACATTTATTTTTTCTTGTACATACTGGACGCATCCATTGATGACATTTACTACAGTACTCCCATTTAAAATATTGATGGCGTCGCTGAAGACAAAAAAGCTTCTCACAAAAGCAACAATAGTCTTAACGCATAATCTTATGTCTTTTTATAGGTACCAGACACGGTTCCACTTTCTCGAAGGTGTTTTTTTATCGAACCCTTCAACTTAAAAAATATCTCTGATGGATGAGGCGTTGAACTAAACCCTCTAAAACCTGGCGAAGTATTATCCTTATTCCCACAGTCACTTTCGATAATGTTTTCACACTTACTGTTAGAAGAGACGCTTAGTTTACTATCTTCCAGTTCTAACAATTGCAGATTCTCAAGCGGAATACTATCTGATATTTGATTTTTACTTAAAATGTTTGATAGGTTTATTTTTACAGCATCACTTACATTTTATCGATCTGTTTGACCACCATCGCTATCATTTTCACTATCACTGATCACAATTATATTGTTAGAGTTTATCACTTTCAAAAGGTCAATTTTGGTATCACTAACGGTGACAATGTCAATTTCAGAGCCCGATTCACTCATAGCGTTTACGATCTTTTATCCTCGCACGTTGGGTAAGTACTGATTGTGTTTCAACGCCATCACCATGGTAAATTCTTGAAACTAAGGCTTTACTCCCTAAACTTGAATACACGTTGACATTTACGTTCTTTTTTACGCAAATCCGTATGCTCAAGTATACACCAATGTATATTAGTGTAGTAGAGGGCAACAAAAGTGGATTTTCATTCCTCTTTTAGCCGTAAACTTTTTGTTTGTGTACCACGTAATGTCTGTTGTTTAGTACACTATATAAGTACTTAGCAAGATCGAAACTAAAATCAAAAACATAATAAAGCCTCTAATGATCTTACCACAAGAAAAGTTCTACTACTTTGAAATTATAAAGATCCAAAACTGGTGTTAGGTAGTCACATTTTGCACGCATCAATGTCTTGCAAACGACTATTTCAGGTCACACATCCGGTACACAGGCACCCTCAATCACTATACTTTGCACGTCATCCACAATTTTTTCAGCTGTGTCACCAATATATTCTTCGAATTTTTCTGCATTGTTCTCGATATCCTCGATCCTGTAAGGCTCCATCTTTGAGACTAATATGATTTAGACAAGCATCCAAACAAAAGTCTGACATGATAAAATCATTTCTAGCTTCTTGTATTACCCAAGCAGTAGACGATTTCATGCTAATTTGACGTGTATCTTTTCTCGGCGTAAAAACAGTGTTTTGTAGACAAAATGTTTGAAGATTCTACAAAACATTTTACATTTGCGGGTTCTTGTGTTACACACCTCAAACAGAAATACGAATTTCTTCTGATTTTTGTCTGTTTATTATTCTTTTCGGTTTACCATAAGCACAGTGCACTGATTTTTTGTTTGCAAAAAATTACCATAGAAAATGTATTTACTGATTAAATCAATTGAGCGGATGTAGTCATGGTTTCTCTTATGAGTTCAGCTAAGAGGTTTTAGCCATGGTTTCTATTATAAAAAAGAAATAAATCTTGTCAGAAAACTGTCAGCTAATTGGTTCAAACAACGACATCTTTCGTGTAAATGGTTTAATTTCGTGTGCAATCTTACAACCACAAAACTTGTACCATCCACTACTGCCTGTGAAAAAGCACAAATTGTTATTCCCGCTATGTCGAACATGTTGCGAGCAAATGATTATTACTTTATACTGCACGATCATATACTTCATGACGTAAATGATCTCATTTTGTACGGTACGTAGGTTTCCGAACAAGTGAAAGCATCTATCAAATTAGGTTATGTAGTTAAAGATGTCTATGAGATTTTGCAATACGAAAATACATAATAGAATGAAGGTATAATTCTGGATAAGAGAAAAATAAATTTCAATGCGGGTCTACGATCGGTTGCCAAATTCTGCTTGAATTCGTTGTGGGACAAGTTCGGACAGCGAGAAAATATGTCCAAGACGGAAGTAGTAAAAACACCAGAAAGGTTGACAGAATTACTCACAAGTTCAGAAGCGACTGTCAATGGGATTTTACCTGTCAACGACGAAACTCTATAAGTCAATTGGTTTTATACAACGGAGACTCTCTCAGTATCCTCTCCGACGACGAATGTTGTGCTGGCTGCCTTTACTACAGCCCAGGCGCGACTTAAACTTCTTGAGTATCTGCACGTATTGAGTCCTCGCGCACTCTACAACGACATAGATTCCGTTTTCTACATCAGCCGAAACGATGAAGAATGCGAATTACCGATAGGTACTGCGTTGGGTAGTTTTAGTGATGAGCTGAGTGAAAAAGGGATTGGCACTTTTATCAGAAAGTTTTTTACTAGGAGACCCAAAATTCTACGCATAGAAGTGTCAGAAATCTGACAGTAATGTGAACTACGTATGCAAAGTTAAAGGAATACGTCTAAATTTTGCTAATAGTCAAAAAATAAATTTAGATTCCATACGTGAATTGATCGTTTCACCACACAGCGAGATTGTGTTATCAAACACTGCTATTCGACGGACTGTCATATTCTTCATGATGTCATCACGAAGAACAAGACGAAAACGTGTAAACCCGTATACGGCAAACGAAGATTCGTTGAATTGGACAAAAGCTACCCTTACGGTAACAAGAACATCCCGACGGCGACTGGCGCAAATACAATAAAAGTCATAGGTGGCGCAGCTGTACCGAGTGTCTTTTGATTGGATGGGAACAATCCCCGCTCGTAAACGCCCACCAACAAACTAATATAACAATCACAGTGACAGCAGTAAGTTGATTGGTTGACTCATCTGGTGTGTTTCATCATCATATACTGATGGTGTTAGTAGTGATAAGCTGTATATCTACGCAGGAACGAAGCTGGAGAGAAATTATTCTTGTTTGAAAAATCGTAGAGTAAAGAGCCTTTGGAAAAGACGAGCTGTAAAATTCTGTTGAATCTTACTCTGGATAGACAAAAAAAAGGTTTCTACATCTTACATTAATATAATTATATTCTTCAGTAATAAAAAATTTAAATAATAAAGCTAATATTATATTTTCAGATGGACTCAGATACCCTCAATAAGATCGCCTGTGGAGGTTTCCTTCCCATGAAGAAGGTGTTTGAGCTGGATGCTGCCCGCCGTTACAGTGTGACACAATTTAAAGAAGTCAAAACGCGATATGGTTTGAAAATTATAGCCACTCTAGACGATGAATTTCAAATCTCCCTACATTCTCGAGTATTCAAAGCACTGGCAAAGGGTACGAATTTGTTTAAAAGTTTGAGTGATGAAGCCAATAAGTTAAAACTATTTTGAAACTATAAGAATGCTAATGTCATTGAACGCATAACTATTTGAAAATAATGTAAAAAATAAAAATAAAAAAAGTGAGAAACGGAAAAAACGTATTTAATCTTTAGTAATTTGTGGTACCCTAATCCCAAGACAGCTCATTGGAGTAGATGAACCCCCTCGATAACGCTCACGGAGATGTGCGCAGTAGCCCCCACTACAGTATTTTGGTAGAAGCAGGAGTCAAGAGGGTGCCAGTATGTGCAATGGATACACGTTGGAAACATCCGACAGGTTGCGGTAAAACTGAATTTGTGAAAAGGTTTACCGCAGAGTTCCGACACGCTAATGACCCAAGACCAAAACTCGTGATTATCGACGATTTGATGCGCATATCGACCTCTGGAGGAACAATTATTAATATCTTCTCAAAAGGTTCTCATAATCACTCGCTATCAGTCTTCCAGATCAGACAGAATATATTTTATCAAGTTAAAGGGCAGCGCGATATATAATTAAACGCTCAATACATAGTGGCTTTTAAAAATGTACGCGATAGATCGCAAATTTTACATCTGTCCTGACAAGTCTGTCTTTTCTTCATTTAAATAATCTTTTCTTGTAAAATATAAACTTCGGTAGTATCATGAGTAGTACATTCAGAAAGTTTCATTATCTTCTCTATAATGTAATACTGAGCGACGTAAGCAAAATTTTCAGAATAATCCATCTCCAGATGCCCTTCGTTCTCTTGTGAATTGTTCTTCTGATCTTTTATATATTTAGATTGATTTTTTGTGATAAAATGATGTGGTATAAGTTTTTTTAAACTCAGAGAATTCAGACGTAAAATCATCCACCGAAAGACATTCTCTATCATAAATTTACATATATCTGTTGACTGTCAGACACTAAAAATTAATTCTTCAACCTTATTTTCGTATAATACAGAAGATACATATTCTTCAAATCTTAAAAAATTACCACATTTTTGACAACTTCCTAAAAAACAAGCAGGATTCTAATTTCTGCATAAGATAAACGTAAAGCAATCGGTATAACCATTTATTGGATCATCAGATGCCTTCGTGAGAATCATCAATTTGGATGCTTCAAGCATGGCCTTGAAGTTTTGGCGTATTACACATACGCACACGCTATGCGTGCCTCTTTCGCCAGCCAAAACACACCATTTTGGACGTATTTCGGCGAATTTACTAAAGCTGATAGGATATTGCGGACATTCTTCTTTAAAAGTTCGATACAATACTTTAATATCACATAGTAGCAATCTTTTTGGAACATACTGAGTTTCACCATTTTCGTTAATTTTAACTACATCTTTCGTATTCGGCATAACTCAACTATTAATATCAGATTCATAAAATTTGTTTACCTCTTTAATTGTACTTTCAGGTAAACTTTTCCCTTGAATTTATCTTTCAAATCTCTCGCATTTTTTGCAATTCTTAAAGAGACATTAAACTCTGATGCAATATCGCGTAATGTCCAGCATTCAGGTGCTATTGTCAAAATAGAAACTATCAATGGATCATTTGGAGGTAAAGAAGATAACTTACTTTTCAGACCATTCAGCATTTGTTCTAGTTGAGCTTCTCTCGACAGACGAATTCTCTTATTTTCTGGTCTTACATGTTCTTCCTGACTCAGCTCATTTAGAGAGTTATTGGATCCTCTCTTAAAAAAATGATGGGCTTTGTTGTGAAGCATTTAATCCGTGATTCTGATTGGTTGCTACGGAAACGTGATTGGTTGCTATGGTGGTGAATATAAACTAGGAATGAGGATTTGAATTTATGATGATAATGGTGTATAGTTCATATTTTTAGCTATGTTTCACTATTCCGCGGTCCGTTAATTAGTCCGTTGGTTAATTCCGCGGTCCGTTAATTAGTTCTATTAAATTCGCGTATCCGGTGCCGTCGTCCGCCATAACCGCTACGACCATAGAAGGGCTGCGCACGTGCTTCGAGGACTAAGAGGAAAATCGAGCTCAATCGCTGTAATCTGTGTAAAGTAAGTGATATAACGTAAATATATTACAAACGGATTGTGTAGCGTAATAGTTTTTAATATTATTTAGTGTTTTATACGCGCGCGTGTTTAATTATTCGACAAAAAAAATCGAGATCGACAAACGTGTAAGCCGAGACGGGATACAACGTGCAAGTGCTTCGTCAATTTTTATAAGATTATTATCTCCGTGGTTGATATCGCGTACGCAAGAAAATATTTGCATGCATGTATAGTACATCGCCCGTGAAAAAAGTTTAATATTTTTTGACTAAAGAAATTCGAGACGATACACGTGTCTGCGTCCAAACGGCAATCAATGTGCACGTGCTTCGTTGATTGTCTACATGGTTCCCCGGAAAATCGTTTTTGCTTTACGCGCTCACTATTTTATTACTAATAAGGCATTTTCGAGTAAACGTTTTTTTTATTTTTACAGAGAACTCAAAATGGCAGAGGGTGACATACCGTTTTCTCTGGACAGTGATTTCACTGAACTACAAGATCAAGATAAAACTGTGTAAGTATATCATTTCATTAAAAATAAAAATTGCAATCAGAATTAAAATGACTAGAAAAAATTAATAAAAATATGACTAGATTAAAATCATTTGAATTGGTGGGATACGTCTGTGCTGTCGAGGCGCCTATTGTAGTGAACAACTACCATTTATTTAAATTCGGCTTGAGCAACGGTTCAATTAAAATTCAGTGCTTGATGTGGGGTAACGAATTGATCAGCAGATACAGAGATGAGATCACTTTGAACAAGGTGTGTAAACTTTTACTTATGTAGCTTAGAGAATATATAATGAGTAGAATAAAATGCAATATTCGCTGGCTATTGCTGATTAAGTAATAATTTTATTATTATATGATTATCATTATTATTAATATATTGCACGATTTTTTAATTATAAAACTAATTATATTTTTTACAGATATTGCACATCGACGGAGCTCACTGCAAAGCATCCAGATATCCCAAGTTACTCGAAGCTCAAGATTATCTTATTTTGGAAATCATCATACAGAATAGCACAATCGTGAATTACTGAGGTCTCCATCATGAAGTAAGAGCTCCACCTCCACCTCCACCTCCAAAGGCAGTAACTTTTGAGGACATCGCCGATGCTGATGGAAAAATATGTGAGCAATTATAATATATTTTTAATACTTTAATCTAATCTAGATAACTAATATAATGTACATGTTACAGCAATCGACGGATTTATTAAAACTGTGAACATCACAAATTACTCGACTCCTGTTGAGGCATCTAGAGGTCAAGCTGTCACGGTTATCGGAGAAATTAAAAATGATTATAGTAATTATTATATATATTTATGTTATACTTTGATATTATATTATAATATTATTTAATTTATATATTTTATTTTCAGGTATGCCATTAAATATTAATTGCGAAAACTCAAGTTCTGTAACACTACGGGAGGACGTTGACCCGTTAGGACCACTGGAAATAATACGGGCAAACAGAACATTCAGGAGAAGACGCGTAGTAGAAAATTAGGCACTTCCTTGCAGCCACAAATGTTTTAGCGCTGTTTTTCATGTTTTTTAAGATTTGTTCAATGGGGTTTCTTATTTTTATAGAATAGTAAGCATTTCTATAACGGATATGTTCTTTTCCAATAATTTGTGTACAAAAACACAAAAAAACGTTATGTTCTGTTATTCCAAAACTTCTTAAGTTCTTTAAAAACGATACATATTACTTTTAAAGTATGTATCATATTATATTAAAAACGTCTTAAATATTTCTTTTTTAAAGTATTATAAATTCTAATCAAACATAAAAATTGCAACAATAGCAATAAAATGACTAGAAATATGACTAGATTATTAAAACAAAATGTATCAAAAAGATTATAAAAAAGTATATGTAAGGAAAAGACTGCGAATAATAATGTTGTACATGAGCAATAAAATGATGTTATTATAAGAAAGATTATAGACTGAGAATAATGATGTTCAAAAAGAAAGTACAAAGTATATTTTGTAAAACTAGACTAAGATATTTAAATAATGATATATCTTTTAAACTTACTTTCGAAAATTATGTACAAATATATTTAAGTATTAAATTAACATAATTATGCAGGTTTAGTGTATAAATAGACTATGATAGTAACTGGCTATATTTTTACGTAATTTGTAAATGCTATAATGTTGATTATACTTAAATATGTTTAATTAATCTTACTGTCGTTGCGTGGATTCAATTTTTATAACAGCATGAACAGATTTTCAAATTGCATTCGCTCCCAAAATCACTTATTGCTTATTTTTCTCGAGTTAATTTATAAATTGTGAACTTTGTATCAGAAAATGTTTCAATAAAGTATCTTCAAATTTTTTAGTATAATTTTTTTAATAAATGTTTTATATTCAGGAGAGTGTTATTTATAAATTTATATAAAGTTGTAATATTAAAATGCCAGGGTCAAAAAGTGACCAGATTAAATCATTATAAAAGCACTTAATTTAAAATAAGACTAGAATAATATGACTAGGTACTAAAATGTAATATTCCCTTGCTATTGTCAATCAGTTGGACTTTAGAATATTACTTTTATATTTTCTATAAATAATGTATTTATTTTTAATTAAAGGTTGCAATAATAACATGACTAGATAAAAAAAAGTGACTAGATACTGTACAAATTAATATAATACATGAATTTTAAATTGAGTTACTAAGATAGAAACGTAAAAACATCCCGTGAGTCTTATTAATTTTAATAAATTGTTTATAATAAAAGGCCTAGATAACTAAAAATCTGTAGTGCTGCAGCCTTTTCCCGTGCATTCCCGTGCGTACGCGTAGCAAAGCTATGCGCATGTCTAAAAAAAAATCAACTATCATTGCGACTCGGCGGCATCAAGCTGGGCATCAGTGGACATTTTTGGTAATCCGACGATTACAAAGTTCCTACACCGAAGTTTTTATATTAAAATAAAATAATATAGTTAATGAAGAGCAAACAAACCGCTATTATTTACTACGTATGCATCTATAATATTTCGTAAGTATTTTTTATATTTATCTAAAATTGTAATTGTTTTATCGTAGCCAAACATAACCTATTGATACATACATTTTTAGATATTTTTTAGTGGTAAAGTTTCATGCGTTTTATTTTTCTTTGTGCAGAAATAATCAGCCGCATAAGTCAAAGACGCATCCATCATCCAGCATCCGATATCCAGCATCTATCTAACTAGAACTGGAGAATCTATACAAGATATTTTTTACAAGATTCACATTTGGTAAGTAACCTTTATTTTAGTAAGATTGACAGCTTAGATTTCTAGATGTTACCTCTGAATATTTTTATCTGTTATATTATATTATATCTGAAAGTGTAATTATAGTGCTATATACTTTGATTTATATAGCACCATAATAATGATTTGAACTTACATGTCTGATTGTTTTTTTAAATATTAATCAATATTAGTTTACACTTCTACTTTGTTTTTGCTCTCATTCAAAAACTGTCATATATAGAGGACTAAAATTTTCCATGTAAGTTTGTCCAAATGTATTAAAACAATATATTAAATTTTTGCTCTGAATTGACAGTGGTTGTTGTATCTTTAGTGATATAATCTTCATTTTCACACTATACACCTATATGAAAATTTAGTCAGCGAGGCCATGGGGTTTAATGTAGAAGTGCGAACCAAGATAATTAAGCAAGATAACTATATCTATAACCTGTTTCAAAATATAATTAACTTATTAAAAAGAACAAAATTATATATCTAAGTCTAGCACAAAACTAAACAACGGATGTTTTTGAAAAAAATCATGGTAGTAAGGAGTGATAACAACTACCTATTGTAAAAATTTCAAACAATTATCTCTATTAGTTTTTATGTAAAAAATTAAGTAGGGAATATTTTATGTATTTAACTTTAAAATAATACATTAGTTACATAGAAGCTTCGTGCCAATAAATTGGTAGAGGTTTTTTAATGCTGTTAGGTCATGATAATTTTAAATAATTTTAACCTTTTTTGTTTCAGGTTCTTCTGCAATATGACTTTATCTGTAATTATTAATTTGATAATATTACTATGTAATTAAAACTGTATTTTTTTTGTCAGAAGAAATAAACTTTTCATGTTACAAGCATCGTTATTTATGTCATCATTATCATTATTTCTATATACTTAACCTATCACTACTGTAACAAGAATTAGAATTTAACTACTATTAAAATTTAAACTTTAACCAAAAATAAACTAAAAACCTTATGTGACTTACAGCCGAAAATAACTCACAAACTGCATTTACTACTACAATTCATTAACAAAAATTTACTTTTAAATTATAATTGATTACTTTTAACTTTATGACTTTATTATATACTTTCTAACTTTCACAAGTTTATACTTTTATAACTTCGTATATATATATATATATATATATATATATATATATAAGCTTTTTTTAATTATCATATGATACATATACAAACATGCCTCGCCGAAAAATAATTCGTACAGAAGAAGAAGAAGAAATATATCAACAAAATAAACGAGAAAAGATTGCTGAAAACCAAAGACGTAGACGACAAGCTGCACGCAATGCTATTGTTGATGAATCCAGAAATCAACCTGTACCCCAGGATTATTTAGGTCCGATGAATATTTTATGTACGCATTGTAAAGCAAAGCATTTCACTGGAGAAAAAATATCAAATAAAGGATTTTCTTTTCAAGATTGTTGTAGTCACGGAGCAGTTGCCTTAGAACCTACACCTGTCTTTCCTAAAGATCTTTTTGATTTGTTTAACGAATCTCATACTATGTCGAATGATTTTTTTAAACATATACGTGTTTATAATAATTCATTGTCCTTTGCTTCTTTCAATGCCAACTTAGTTAATTTTGGTTCAAGACGCCACGGACCATACTGCTTCAAAATTCAAGGACAAATATATTATCAGATAAACACTGCTCTATATCCTCAAGAAAATGAGAGTCCATCTTATGGGCAATATTTTATTATTGATCCACTAGAGGCTATACATTTAAGAATGGAACAAAATTCTGATCTTCAGTATGAAACATTAGAAATTTTAGATAAAGTTATTAGAGAAAACGATATCTTTGCTAAATCTTATGAAATGATGAAGCAAGAATTAAATAACCAACAAACCTTATTAAATACTGGTGAACCAGTACCAGAATTATAATTATTATTTACATTAAAACCAGGCACTGATGCACGAAGATATAATTTTCAGCAAACCAATGAAGTAGCTTCCAGAATCGTATGTAACTATTCGAAACAAAAACACCAAATCTTTACAATATGTAAGTATAATGGACCCAAATGTTGAACCGTGGATTTATCCACTGTTTTATCCTTACGGTAATCAAGGCTGGCATTCAAATTCACAACGTATAAATAAAAATAACGATGATTGTAATACACGACGTGTGACACGGTTAGCTTATACAAGATATAATTTAGCTGTTAGACCAAACGAATTTAATCCTTTTATTTTAGGACGTAGGTTATTGCAACAGTATGTTGTAGATTCTTACGTAAAGATTGAAAAAGATAGAATTACATATTGCAAAACCCATCAAAAAGAAATTAAGGCAGATACATATCAAGGGTTACATGATTATTTAAACAAAATTCTTCCATCAACATTTATTGGTTCACCTCGACACATGCAACAATGTTATCAAGATGCAATGGCCTTAATTAATCATAAAGGTAAACCCGATATTTTCGTTACAATGACATGTAATCCCAAATGGCCAGAGATAGTAGAAAATCTTTTACCTCATCAACAAGCCTCTGATAGACCAGATATTGTAGTTCAGGTATTCCATTTAAAGAAAGGCCGTTTATTAGATTTCGTTATAAAAAAACATTATTTTGGCCAAGTCGCTGCTTATATTTATGTAATTGAATTTCAAAAGGGGGGGACTACCTCATATGCATTTATTGATAACTTTAGCTTATGATTCTAAAATAACTACTTCAGAAATTGTTGATAAATCTATTTCTGCTGAAATTCCTGATGAACAACATCCTAGGTTACAAGAAATTGTATTAAAAAATATGGTACACGGTCCATGCGGTAGTTGGTATCAGGTCGATGGAAAATGTTGCAAAAAATTTCCTAAAAATTTTGTAAATGAAACTAACATGGATGAAAATGGTTATCCTAAATATAGAAGAAGAGATACGGAAATTTCACATAAACAAACTAATGGTATTGAAGTTGACAATAGATGGGTTGTACCATATTGTCCAATTTTATTAGAGAAATTTGACTGTCACATTAATGTAGAAGTAGTTACAAGTATTAAATCAGTTAAATATTTATACAAATATATTTACAAAGGTCATGATGCCGCCACTGTAACAATTGGTGAATCTAATGAACGTACTTTAATTGATCACGATGAAATTAGAGATTTTCTGAACACTCGATACGTTTTACCTGTTGAAGCAATTTATCGTATCCTTAGCAAAATATTACAAGACAAAAGTCGTGCTATAATCAGAATGTCATTACATTTACCGTTTCAACATACTGTTACAATAAATGTCAGAAATATTACAGAACAAAATTTATGTTCTGTAAGTAGTATGTTACTTGATTATTTTAAATTAAATTTAGAAACTCCAGAAGCAAGAGAGTATTTTTATACAGATATTCCAACAAAATTTGTTTACAAAAAATGTAAGGTTGATGGTGTTTCAGTTTCAAGTTGGCAAATCCGTAAACAATGTTTAATTGCATTGGGCGTATGTATTCAGTTAGTCCAACTCAAATAGAACTATTTCATTTGAGACTATTGTTACTACATGTTAAAGGTGCTACAAGTTTTGATTCCTTAAAAACTGTCAATGGTATTTACATATCCTACATTTACAGCGGCATGTTTAGCTTTAGGTCTTATAGAAGATGATGAAGAATGGATTAGAGCTATGGAGGAAGCAACCGTGTGAATGATGCCTGCACAACTTCGCCGATTGTTTGTTCGTATTTTGATTCATTGCCAACCTATTCAATCTGAAGAATTATGGAATAGATTTAAAGACTCAACGTCTGAAGATTTTTCACGAACAAATATATTAACTGTAAGTTATCAGAATGCTTATGCGCAGATACATTATTTATTAAATATGGAAGGTAGAACTCTAAGTGATTTTCCTACTATGGAGCAAACAGTCGAACTAGATATTAAATGTAATGAGACTGCTGACGCAAATTTGCCGCAAATGGCAGAACTTGGGCAACCGCAGTATGAACAATTAAATAATGAACAAAAGGCAATTGTAGATACAGTTCTTCGTGCAATTGATGCTGATAATCATGATACAAATAATTGCATATATATTGATGGTCCAGGTGGATCTGGAAAAACTTATATTTACACTACGCTGTACAATTTATTATCATCCAAAAAAATTAAAGTATGTACAATGGCATTCACTGGTATTGCTGCCACATTACTTCCACATGGCAAAACAGTCCTCAAAACATTTGGCTTACCAGTTCCTATGTATCATGATTTCTCATCAGGTATTAAGGCACAATCAAAAGAAGGTTTATTTTTAAAAAGTGCTGATGTGTTTATCTGGGATGAAGCTCCAATGGCTCCAAGATATGCTTTAGAAATTGCAAACCGAGCATTACAACATATTATGAAAAATAATTTACCATTTGGTGGAAAAATTTTTATATTAGGAGGAGATTTTCGACAACTTCTTGCAATTAAAATAAGAGGAACTAGATGTGAAACCCTGAATCTTTGCATTAAGAACAGCGAATTATGGAAATATTTTAAACAGTTTACTCTTACTACAAATATGAGAGTAAGGTCAAATGAAATAAATTTTGCTAAATATTTATTAGAAGTTGGCAATGGAACAATAAATGATGTGAATGACAATATTGATCTTCCTGAATATTGTATTCTTGATAAAAATACTGACCTTGCTTCCTACACATTTGGTAAATTGATAGAGGAAAAACGATTTGAAGAGATGAGTAATTGTGCAATATTGTCAGCCCGAAATGTCGATGTTGGTGATATTAACAAACAAGTCTCAAAATTATTGGATGTAACGAATGAACACATATATATAGGTATAGACAGTACAGAAAATTGTAATAATGGTGAACTTGATGAAGTACTTTTGCCAGAATATTTAAACTCTCTCAATCTAACCACTTTACCTCCCTATAGCTTGTGCTTAAGAAAACATTGTATTGTAATGCTTATTAGAAACATTAGTATTACTGAAGGTTTATGTAACGGTACTGGATTAAGAGTAATAGATTTTTCTAATCATTTATTGAAATGTATAATTTTAACTGGAGCTAATGCTGGACGTGTTGTTTTTATACACCGAATTACATTGTATTGGGAAAATGAATATCCTTTTACATTTAAAAGAAGACAATTTCCTATCAAATTAGCTTTTGCTATGACTATCAATAAATCACAAGGTCAAACCTTTAATAACATTACTATAGACCTACGAGCAGATGTTTTTAATCACGGCCAGTTGTATGTAGCCATGTCTAGAGTTAGATCTTGGGATTCTGGTATATCAAGAATTATATCTATAACTTACTATGAACTAATTTTCTCATAGTCATTTAAAAATTTTTAATAAATACATCTTATTACATAATTAATAGAGATAATATAACTGCATTTATTGACTCTATTATTGCAAACAATCTTTAAATTAAAGATTTTAAAAACTTTTCGTGGTTGTCCAAATCAAAACCAGGTCGCGCGCGAAGCGCGCGCTTAACTCCTAGTAAATTAAAATTTACAGACGAATACGACTTTCTACAAGATGCACAAATCATAGTTGTTTCAAGTATATCTGGATAATTTAACAAACATTTTTTTGATACTCTACGAAGATTTTTACTTTTATGTACATTAATATTAAATGGATTAATCATGGAGGAAGAGAGAAGGAGATCAAACTCCGTACTTCCAACATGGACCTCTTTTCCTGGCGAAGATCGCCAGGTTCGCTCGACTAAAAAGCCCTGACCTAGCGAGTATGAGAGCCGCCTGTCGGCGCCTTATCGCACTGATCAGCGAACTCCTGATTACAAAATATATCGGAGTTCAAATCCACATAAAACCACTTTTTTATCGTGTTGTTAATGTTATATAAATAATTATTATATACAATTATTAATTATATTGTAAAAAGTTCATACACATAAACATAGAATGTGCGTTTGTTCTACACTTGATACATTCAAATAAAAAAGTAATACAATATTGAAGATATATTTGTAAATTTTCACGATAAATTCGTATAGGCATTAATTTTTATAATAAATAAACAATCCTTTTATTATTAATTTAACAAAACCGTACATAAATAACCGATTACTTGTATCGAAAGAAATTATAAGGATAAAGATAAATATGTTAAAACCCCTTCTTTTGTTTAAATTTAAGCTTTTGTTGAAGCTTAAATTTAAACTTAAACTTAAACTGAAGCTTAAATTTAAGCTTAAACAAATTCCAAGCCCCCACGTGAGTTCGATGATCATATGTAACTTTCAATTATATATTCTCAACGATCTTGATGGCTTAGGGGTTAGCGTGTTGTCCTATTGACTTATTGATTCGGGTTCGATTCTCGGTGTGGTCAAATTTTTTTTTCATGTCATAATTCAGAGGTACTTTTTATTTTTATTATAAATAAATCACGATGAATTTCAATTATGTATACTATAATGCTAAGTATTATTTTAAATTATATAATACAGAAGAGCACGAAAGACAGTCTTTGATAAATTTCACCTTCATTTTTGCAATCATAGCGATCAGTAGCTGGGTGATTGTGCTACTTGATTATTTATTTAGATTATTTATATAGTAAGTTTGATTTTCTGTTGTAAAGTAGTATAATCTTTAAATAATTATGATTGAATTTATAAAATCTGCGCTCTATAGAAAAAGATGGTAAGTATATGTAATAAAAGTATAAATTACTTTACATACAAATTCCAAGAGAAAGCGAAATTTATCTAAGACTGCCTCTCACCAACCAAAACAAATTAAAATATGTAATAAAAGCACTTAATATGTTCATTATGTTTTATTGTTTCTTTATTATACCCTCTTCTGGAATTTATAACAATTGTATATAATTTAAAATAATACTAACCATTACAGGATATCTAATTGAAATTCATCGTGATTTATTTATAATAAAAATAAAAAGTACCTTTGAATTATGACATGAAAAAAAAATTTGACCACACCGAGAATCGAACCCGAATCAATAAGTCAATAAGACAACACGCTAACCCCTAAGCCATCAAGATCGTTGAGAATATATAATTGAAAGTTACATATGATCATCGAACTCACGTGGGGGCTTGGAATTTGTTTAAGCTTAAATTTAAGCTTCAGTTTAAGTTTAAGTTTAAATTTAAGCTTCAACAAAAGCTTAAATTTAAACAAAAGAAGGGATTTTAACATATTTATCTTTATCCTTATAACTTCTTTCGATACAAGTAATCGAATTATTGTTTATTTATTATAAAAATTAATGCCTATACGAATTTATCGTGAAAATTTACAAATATATCTTCAATATTGTATTACTTTTTTATTTGAATGTATCAAGTGTAGAACAAACGCACATTCTATGTTTATGTGTATGAACTTTTTACAATATAATTAATAATTGTATATAATAATTATTTATATAACATTAACAACACGATAAAAAAGTGGTTTTATGTGGATTTGAACTCCGATATATTTTGTAATCAGGAGTTCGCTGATCAGTGCGATAAGTCGCCGACAGGCGGCTCTCATACTCGCTAGGTCAAGGCTTTTTAGTCGAGCGAACCTGGCGATCTTCGTCGGTAAAAGAGGTCCATTTCGGCAACGCGAGCCCATAAGAATTTGGTCTCCTTCTCTCTTCCTCCATGGGATTAATACATCTGTCAACATGAACTGTTGGAAAAGAATGATTTGCAATAGATTCAGACATTATGGATATTTTATATACTTTAATTAATCGTGGGCATGTATACAAAAGCTATATCAACTTAAAAATTAATTGTGTCTGCTTCAAACTAATTTTTCTGTCATGAAAAATACCACGTGGAAAGTAACAACTAATAAATTTTGTAGAATTTGAAACAAAACTAATCAATAAAGAAAGATTCTGGACTACAACAGTATACAAAATAATATTATTTTAAATATACTTGAAATGAAAATTAAATAAATGAGAATAGTAATCTAAACTTTGATTTAATATCTTAAAAGAATTCTAGGTAGAACAACGTGTAATATAATTTTTACTAAAACTTTACCGTCAGAAATATCATTAAAGAATAGAGTGGCGTCTGCAACGTTTACATAGTGAGAGCAACTCAATTAATATCATTAAAAAATTATAAACTAAGAATAATTTTAAAGTTTAGAATCTGCGTAGGTTTCATTGGACAGCAGAAGAAGTTGTTTAGATGAGAAGGTTTTGTAACTTATATTTCGAAAATAAACATACATAGCAACAAAGTATCAAAATATTATCAAAGTTTGATACATCCGTATGATGCTAAACATATTTTAAATATAATAGTTAAGCATTTCCTACAATAGATAACATAATTTAGAAATATTTCGATAAATAATGAAGCTCTAAATTAGTTATTATATTTAATTTATTAATTAAATTTATTAATTTACTAATTTATTTATTTAATTTTTTTTTAATTTAACTCACGAAATATAATATGTATAAGAATAAACTGGTTTCGTATATAATACGTAAAGAGAATTGATAACGATTGATTAATAATAATATATAATATAGAAAATGACTTTTAATGATAAATTAAATAATAAATATGTTTAGTGAATGTTATAATGTAGCTCTAACATGAAAAGGTTCTAAAAACATTAAAAAAACGTTTAATACCACACTTTGAAACGCTGGAATGAAAGTTTAAATATATTGGGAAAAACGTTAAATAAACGATCAAATGTCCGCAATTTTTGGATTTTATTAATTTGATAAAACATTTATTTAATCTTATAAAGTTGTACACTGTAAATTGTTATAAAATATTCTAATAAAAATAGTTAATCACTTCAAAAGATTGTTTGTATCTGGACTATGTTTTACCGCTTTTTACAGAATCATTCACATTTTACATTTTTTTTATATTTATTTTTATTATTACATTATTTTTATTGTTTTGTATAGTTAATTACATTTCTAAATTAGTAAATTTATAAAATTTTAAACTTCAAAAATGTTATAAACTGTAGAAAAATAAAAAATTAGAAAAAATGTTTGCACAAAATGTGAAATTCGTAAAAAAAGTATAAAAAATGAAAGTCAATAATTTTCATCACGTCGATCACAGGATAAACCTCTCAACTGCGTGAAACAGCAATTTCGGGGGGGGGGGTGTTTTTTGAGGTTAGGGACGAACGCTTGAGGTATCGGTGAAGAATACCACCGGATTGGTATTCAGCAGCACAAAATACATGAAAATAGTCGTTGCTTAGAATTGTTCTGTGCCCCTGTGATTTCTGACAGCTTGATCATTTCGTAAAGCAGTATTTTTTTAAGGTTAGGGAACGCGTAGCTCCGTCTGGAAACAAAATTTAAAAAAACGCCACTCATTAATCGAAAGTACATAAAGAATGCTAAATTTTACATGTATTTAAAAATTTTTAGATCAAAAGGGATTTTGGGCAGAGCTCTGTTACGTTTGACGTGGAGCGTCCCATATATATATATATATATATGTATTAGTACGTATGCGTAATTTTATTTTTTATTGGAATATTGCACGTGTAGCATGTAACGATTTATTTACTATTCTATCATCAAGCTTGTACTACGTAGCGTAAACTAAATATCAAATATACAGTGAAAAATCGATATTTTCCAGTTCTGCGCATTTATTGTTTATTTTTTTGCACTTATCCCTCACCTACGCTTTTGCAAATTTTTTCCTAGCATATTATCATCCTAAAGAAGTCATAGACAAAAAGGCATAAATTTACCTTGTGACGTAAGTTGAAATATATTCTTTGCCACCTCCGGTACTTCTGCCGCCATCTTATTCCCAACATCCACTTCTGCCGATTTATTTATTCATTAAGAACATTGTCACCGTCATTTCTGCACTTTTTCAAGCTTGTACCTTATGACATAAGTTGAATCCTTGGATTGTCGTATTCGACAATCCACCCACGCATACGTCCCCCACTTAAACTTCTGCCTATGCGGCTATGTCTAATTTAATATGTAAGGAATTGATTTCGGTGGAGAATAACCTTGTACCTTATGACGACGTTTTTTAAATGAATGGCTCTTAGACTACAAGTTCTTTTTCTTCAAGATACTCTTATTGAGTGCTCTGATGCACTCTGCATCAGTTCTAAGCTGTATATATCTTCAAAATTGAAATCTTGGGCCATAAATTATTCCTTAGTTCTTAATCTATTTGCTATACGCGTGTTAACTGACAATGAGTTGAGTGATGTAGAAGACAAGCCAGATGCTCGCATTACAATAGCCTTGCTTGAAGTATTTTCTGCCATCCCGACATATCTCGGTATTACAGGTTGTATCGTATAGTCATTAAGGTCAATGAACTTCCTTATTTTATTCTATAGAATAGTGCATACATGGCTATGTATTGTCATATGCTCAGTATTATATTTTGTTTTATACTTATTATTGTAGAAAATACAATTAGGACAATTTAATTTATTACCCGTACAATCTGTAGTCTTATGATATAATCTGCACATTTTAAGCATGTGTGATTATTTGTACACTTAAAACCATTATGCCCATATCTTTGAAAATGAAAACATGGTTTAACATTACAATAGTCATACACTTAACAGTTTTAATAAACCACAAAAATCCTATTTTTATTCTCTCTTACATGTTGATACAATTCAGCAGGGATTTCTAATATAACTGACTTCTACTATAAATTCCTTTGATTTATGTCCTCTTAAACTTTTTTATTGTCTAGGGTCTTAAAATTATTTATTCCAACTACTTTTACCTTTGGAATCTCTAATTTCTCTTTCATAATATCACAACTTTCATCAAGCTTTTTCTTTAATACATTATATGCTTTGATTGCACTTTCTTCTGTTCAACAATCTACTATTATTTCACTCCTTTTTTTGATTAGTTTTTGTGCTTGTATACTCTTATCTTTAATGAGATAGTGTGCAATCACATCATTTATCTTATCAGTAGAATATTCTTTAATATCTTTATTTTTAACTATAATTTTTAGGATTCGATTTGGCTTGTTTACTATGCATGATACTCGAAATTACTTGAGCATAGGTTTTGTTTTTTGAACTATTTATTTGACTTTTCTGCTTATCGAGTAATTCTGTCAATAACTTATTTTTTTCCTTCAGTTCTTTATTCAATTCTTTCAATAGCGCATTTTCACGATTTAAATTACCGTCTATTTTTACACTTTTCTCTTCATCATCATTATCACTATCGACTTCAGAAACACTTAATTTATCACTTGTTCTCAGCTTGAGTGCTAATTTAATCTGAGCAGTGATTATTTTAGCTTCATTATTCAGCACATTCGTATTCACTATTGAGGTTACGTCTACTTGGTTATGTTCCGGACATAATCCTAGAACTCTACTAATTTTTACTGCCCCATCTAGTTTAGCAAATCACTAGTATAAATAACCTTTTCACATTAATTATACAAATCACCGATTTTACTTCCACTTCTGGATGACATTTATGAAAAATTTCTGTAATATAATCAATTTTTTTTTGGTGATATTTGTTTTTATAACATTTTCATTATTTTACGATTTTTACATTTTCATTATTTTACAAATTTTACATTTTCACCATTTTACAAAGCAAACTGTATTATTCTTTGCTAAAATCTATTAACTAAGTCTAAATGTCTTAATGGTTCGGACTCGTTAGTTTTCCAGCAGGGTTTTATTTTCAATTATTGAGCAAGCTGAGTCTTGGTAAAATTATATCATTTGTGACGCAGTATTTGGCAAAGAAACCCGAGAAGAAGGGTTTTTCCCTTATACCGGCACAACCACTTCGTTTTTATGTTTAAGGTCGAATTTCTTAGGCGCCAGGCCTCGAACAAAATATATATACTAACACACCGGCTTACTGAGACTTCACCTCACTGAGTGAGTTCTGTTATATAAAGCTTACAACAAAGAAAACGACACCATTTCCGCCTTTAACAACTTTATTAATCTGAATTAACTCGGTCCCAATATTACAAGTAATTTACATATGAAAATCGCGCACTATGGCCGTATTCATATATATATATCGACGACTCGCGCACAACAATCCGGCACTCTTTGTCTCCTGACTCACAACTTACGCCTCTCGGCGATTACCGTGCATGGAAACTAATTTTTACGCTACCTGGCTATACAATGTTGATAACTTCCTTCCTCCTGTTCTGCGATGTCTCGTGCTCTGAAAAAGCGTGCTCGCGAAAACTGTACCACGATCATGTGATTTATCTCGAAGGGTGCTGGGCTAATGTTGCTGGCTCAACCGTCGAAATACAAGTGAGCGAGCGCTCATCAAAATGTGTACCGCGAGGACCTGTTCGCTCGCTCTGTCTCTCTCTATCTCACGGCTCTAATTAATACAGCAACTCGCGACGCGATCTGACCAGTCACACCTATCAAAACTACTGACGCATGCGCGGCTACAATTTATATTCCGGCGCGAAATTCAAAAATACAATTCTCTCACTCGCATACCAGACAGTAATACAATATAATCATCATTCTATTCTAGTTCTAAATCTATATTTAATCTATCGGCGCAGTTAACAATCGTAATTCATACAGTACGGCTCACTGTAGAGGTGGCTTGAGGCTTCGTCGCACCCAACGATTACATGCGCCTCCACTCGACAGCTATTATATTCCACTCACACAACCTTACAATCGCAGCGGTTCTCACTCAATCTCTCTCCTGTCATACAATATTTTCCCGCGAACACCGCTGTTCGGCCGTGTCGACTTCAGCGCGGCTCCCCTCTCTCCACGGCTCTCTCCCGCTTCTCGCCGAGGCGAATATTCGTGCTGTGCTGGTTGCTGCGGCATCGTGTTATGCGACTGTTAGCTGCTACTACGTCTGTGTGTGTGTGTCTCTCTCTCGCTCCCTCTACGAACCACAACAGACTTTAGTTTGTTATTTATTAATTAATCGTCGATTCGGGTAGTAGAGAGTTTGAGAGAGATCCTTTCCTTCGGCGCCGACGGCACGCCGTTACACATTGTTTAAAAACACAATTATAATATAATTCAATAATAATACGTTTTCAGCAGTGATAATAAACAATGCTTGTGTATGTTTTACATAATATCGTCGGCCCCTATGAAAACTAACACAGCTCAGATTACCATCGAATAGTAAGACAGTTCATTCTCACTACAAAGTGTTTCATAGTTGCCACAAAGACTAATACAGTTTTGCTGCTTGCTGTGAAGACTAACACAGCTCAGATTCTTCCTGTAAAGACTAACCCTGCTCAGATTCACGCCGCAAAGACTAATGCAGCTCGGATTTTTTACACGACGTTCGGAACGACATCATTGTACGAAAACTAATCAAATTCATACATGTAAAAGATATATGTAAGATATATAATAAGATTAGTATGTAATAAAATTGTGAGTGCAAACATTTTTCAATTATACCAAATTTTTGTAATATATTAGTTTTTGAGAAAAAAGGAAGTGAGCTATGCTACTTTTTGATAGTAATCTGAGATGTGTTATTCTTCGTAGGGACCAATGATATATACATCAATATCTGATTTCATTTGAATAAACATATGTGAAAATAACATCCTCTAAAAAGTGATGTTTCATAGTGAATTTATTTATAACTTTATTTCTAATGTTAATCTTCAATGATTGTTTCTTATGATTCATATTAATTATTCTTACAGACAAAATAGTTGAAGCAGAATCCAACTATTAATCTATTTATTTATTTATTGGTATATACAGGCAAGTGCCCTTTACAAATATACAAAATAGACAATGAAGTACTATCATGCGCATAACAGAGTTATACATTTTATCTTACAAACTAAGTTTTTAATATCTTTGACCATCAAGTACCAGATTCAATTCGATTAATACTAAAATAACTATATTTAATGGGAGACCAGTTCCTTACATTTGATCTTAAATGACAAAAATCTTAATTCTTTGACCTCAGCAAGAATAAATTTGGTAAGGTATAAAATTATATTACTATCAGAAGTATCCTCAAAATAATTACGTTAAATCCTTAGATTATAATTAACACTTCCAGGTAACAATAAGTTTGAAATATCATATATTACATTATATTAACCAATCCTTTAATAAGCCTAAATAAAAGTAATGCATCATTATAATCAAAGATAGAGTTAATCGTATTGATTTAAAAAACTTTCATTAGAGAGGAGAATTTATGATCAAGTCTGCTAAAACTGAGATTTGCTTTTCTAGCAACAAATCTCAAAAATTCACGTAGAACCGACACCATTCTGTGTAAACATATATATCTAAATAAATAACCTCAACCTTGCATGTCATCTAAAAGTATTTTATTATAATATGAAGTAATTACATTGATTCCATACATACTCATTTAATGAGAGAACTGCTGTTAACAAAAATGCACACAAAATCTTGATGAAAGACAAATTTAATAAAAGGTACAACTGGCACAATTATAGTGTTCATGTGCAGGACAAACACAAGATACATAGGAGGTAAAAATCAGGGAACGCATGCATGCTCACAAGCATAGAAAGCATGTAAACGCTTATGTACTCAACAATCTGGTCTTGAAGATGACGGCATTTGGATTTGACTATGTTTTTCCGATGCCGTTCTTTCCGCTACTTAGTGTGATTATGGGTTGCAATGCATTATTTCATGAGCGGGTCTCACTTTGACTATATAGATTGGTTTCATTGCTTAATTTCTTATATAATGTCTAATTAATTAATTTGTTCCAACTTTAGATTTCCTCATTTTAAAATACATGACTATCAGATTCAATTAGTTGACAAGCTTTGCTCGTTTGGGGTAAGTTCTGGTTACTTCAATCGAATTGTGATTGTTATACTTTATTAACATTTTGTTGCAGCTTCAAAAAGAAATACATACATTGTCTTTTTTAAATGAAGGCTAGCCAAAGTCAATGAATCAGATGAACTGTAAGTAGTTTAAAATGATTAAAATGAGTTGCCATATATACCATCCAGGTAGTAGCATAGAAAAATGAGCGAATTTGGGACAAATGTATATTCTCTGTTGTAAATAAGCACATGGTTTTATTTTATAGTTACCACATGCTTACTAGTACCACTGCAACAGAGTTTTCAAGCTCAAATAAGAGCAATCATGACTGTATCCTGTTTACCATACTATATGAGGGTTCTACAAGTGTTGAAAGTATCAAGGGTACTACTCACTGCTGAAAATATCTAGGATAGTATGAAAGATAATTTTCTTGATTCTATTGATTAATCAAGTTTTTAATACAAAAATTGGCATTAAGTTATAACTTTGCTGTGATCAATGATCGAAAGAAAAACTTTTATATTTAATCTATTAGTTGAATATAACATTATTATTAGTATATTTAAAATAATTTATGGATGCTTAAGTTAAGAAATCATATTAATAAAAAGAAAACTAATATAATCATTTTCAGAGAAATACATTAGAATATTAGTAGCTATTGAAATAACTGTCCCATATTCAAGAAAATCAAACTATAGGATTCCTTGTAACCTTTTAGATACTATGTCCAAGCTTTCCAAAATAAAAATAAGTATTTTGCTATAAATGATTATAACAATAACAAACATATATAATAATGTATATACATATCCCAGATATAAATTGGTAAGATAATTTTATATTTAAAGCAAAAAACACTTGTTACCAACCTACTACCAACTATATTATTCTTATAGTCCTATTTAATCGACACACTATTTATATAAATACTTTGTTTTTTACGTATTTTTTCTATTCATAATATTAGTAAGTAACCTGGAATAATAATTAATGACTAATAATAATGATCATCCATCATGCTACGATCTCCACTTGGTTAAAGGTGCGTTTTCATTTCAGAGTGCAGTTGGAGAGAGGGGATGACTATATAGCTAAAAGCCAGGGGCGGCATCCTCTAGCTTATATGTCGTCTATAGCTTTGTGGTTAATGGAAGACCGCCCCTACCCCAGCTTATAAAAGTATATTTTTTAAAAAAATAAAAATACTGACCGATGTATTTTAATTAGCTCTATCCAAAAACATCGCCATACTAAACTGCTCCACCTTATATTTCTAATAATAAATCAATAAAGATTTGGGAAAAAAAATTAATTATCTTGATTTTGATACTGCTATATCTTTTTAAATAAACAATATTTTAAACTGCTCCAAACTGCTCCAAACTGCTCTACATCCATATAATACTGCTCCATAGTAATTTTTATCGGCTCCGCTATAGTTAACTGCAAAATAAATAAAATTCATTTTGTCAGAAATGAGCTGACTGAAGCGCGTAGCGCGCAGGCGCGGCTCTCATTCATTGCCGAGATAAAGTTTAAATTACATGCCAATGGTGTTTAAAAACTTATTTTATTTTCGATTCTGCCTTAGGTGCCACTGTATTAACTATTAGAAGGAGATTTTCAGTCAAATAATATGTGATAATCTAAGAAACAGCGATGGTATTTTGATAATACTAAAAGGTAGCGATGGTAGTTTTATAATACTAAGGTCGCCAGTCAAACGAGTGGGAGAGTTATGTTTTGCACGTGCATCAAATATTGTTTTTTAATTCAGGATGTGTAAACTGCGACTGAAAATTCGTATAACACGTAAAGCGGCACTTGACACACGCTGCATCGAAAAGTATATATTTTCAAGTTTACTAATATCAATACAGTAAATGAAATTTATTCAACTTCAAATTTCTATAACTTAGAGAAGATCGCGATCCTGATCTAATTATTCGCGCGAATCACTCCAAAAATAAAAACACTTTAGCACCGGGATATCCTCGCAGGAGGTGTACACGTCACTTTTGGAGTCCTGGATTCGGCGTTCATTGAAATGTAAACTT
This sequence comes from Muscidifurax raptorellus, assembly GCA_020010945.3. Taxonomy (NCBI): domain Eukaryota; kingdom Metazoa; phylum Arthropoda; class Insecta; order Hymenoptera; family Pteromalidae; genus Muscidifurax; species Muscidifurax raptorellus. The sequence goes on from JAHUUD020000008.1 coordinate 763,017, forward strand.
TACGGGAACACGCGTAAAACCAAGAGACGAACTATTTTCTCGAAGAAAGACAAAACAGCGTGTAGCTTATGTAAGGGGCTGATTATGAGTCGGCTCATTGCGACGCTATATCAAGCATGCGCGAATCAGCAGGGAATCTCGATCAGGATACGAATCGTTTCTGGAATCCCTACAGCCTTGTTTTTTTTCTTCCTCTAATTTTGGATTTTCCTGCATCTCGAGAAACTCGCCGGATGAGCAGATGCGCGAAAGATTAATTAATGAAGCAATGCGAACGACGCTATGTGGATTTGCTTACAAGTTGTCCCGTCGCGCTTCGGAATATGGGTCACATACTGCGAGAAACGTACAAAAAGCTTTTTGCCGCATCAGGGGCGGTACTGCGGGTTCTCACAGGGTGTGGAATTTTTTTAAATCCCCCCCCCCCCGTAATGAAAAGCTCAGAAAAACTCAGGTAAACTAACTATAAACACAGTAAGTACCATCTTCAGTTGTATTTTATTATAAATTTTACTCGTAAAATTAAAACGATCACATTTGTCTTATTTTTAATCTTATTACTAACAGATATTTAGTTAAAACATTTCATTTACTATTTATTATTGCAAAAGTTTGCGCTCTTGAATTGCATTTGCTTATGAAGTTATTCATTAACTCATTAATATCCAAACTATCCAAGATATCTTGATAAAGATGTAATATTGTCATATTATTTAATCTTTTTTCAAGCATATAATGACTTTAATCGTCTCAACATTGAAAATGAGCGCTCGTTGGTGCAAGAGGAACCAGGAATTGGTTAGTGGTCAATAACAATTTTATGAATTTTGTTATTCCTGGTAAAATAGTGCGTAACTCTGGTTTTTCTTTTAGATACAAAATAATATCTTTCAGTGTTAGTTTGCTACCATTGTTGTCATCCGGACTTGCATTTTGAATGTCATTCTGTGTACTTTGAGAACAGTTATTAGATTTTTGTATCTTTCTGTTTCAAATTTTTCTGTTCTTTTTTTTGTTTTTGCAGAATGACTAATTTTTCCCTAAAAGATTTGTTATCCACTGCCCGCCAGTCAGTAGCGTCATGCGCCCGGGATTTCCTCGAACGTAGGCTCAGCAGCCGTTTTTACGCGTATCTTTGCCACATGCGATTTTTTGCTGAATTTGCTCGACCGTTAAAATTTTATGAACATATTATTTCAAAAATATGTTTCTATACAGTTATACGATTAGTATATTCGTATACAAGGGATATTGAAAGTATTCCTTTCTATCAGTGTATTTCAAATAGTCACACTGGGAGTATTGATGTTTAATACGGGTTAGTTTATTTAAAAAAATTTGTTTGTTGAATATATACACATGGGTTATTGAGGTTTATAAGTAATTTAGTATTTATTTAAAAATATGTTTTTTGCCCACATGAAATTTTTCGCCGCTGTGCATATGGAAATCCATACCCATAGACTAGCTGGGTATAGAACTTCCATACCCTCCATACAATTTGCCGCCCCTGCTTGTCATATAAATTAATAGTTCACCTTAAAATTGATTCAAACTTTATCCCGGCAATGAATGAGAGCCGCGCCTGCGCGCTACGCGCTTCAGTCAGCTCATTTCTGACAAAATGAATTTTATTTATTTTGCAGTTAACTATAGCGGAGCCGATAAAAATTACTATGGAGCAGTATTATATGGATGTAGAGCAGTTTGGAGCAGTTTGGAGCAGTTTAAAATATTGTTTATTTAAAAAGATATAGCAGTATCAAAATCAAGATAATTAATTTTTTTTCCCAAATCTTTATTGATTTTTTATTAGAAATATAAGGTGGAGCAGTTTAGTATGGCGATGTTTTTGGATAGAGCTAATTAAAATACATCGGTCAGTATTTTTATTTTTTAAAAAAATATACTTGTATAGGCTGGGGTAGGGGCGGTGGAGGATACGGACCCCGGTAGTCCCGGTACAGTGGCCGTTTCTCACGGTTTCCTTTGCCTTGTGTGCTCACAGCAGCAAGTGGAACGGCGGAACGATCGAGGTGTGTTGTGGCTTATATCGCAGGATCTGATTAAGACGTGTGCGCACGACTCAACCCGATACGGGGATTGCTTCTCGCGGCTGCTCTTACCCTGTGTGCGCACAGCGGTAAGTGGAACGGCGGAACGGTGGGGTGGTGTGTGTGCAGAGTCCGACAAAGACGTGTGCTCACGGCTCTGCAGGTCTCTGTCGTCGGTTTCTGGTTCCTATTACCCTGTGTGCTCACAGTGGTAACAGGGACGGAGAAACGGCGGAACGGTGGTTGTGTATGCAACGGTGTGTGTGCAGAGTCTGACAGAGACGTGTGCTCACGACTCTGCAAGTCTCTGCAATCAGTTTCTGGTTCCTATTACCCTGTGTGCTCACAGTGATAACAGGGACGGAGAAACGGTGGAACGGTGGTTGGCGGTGTTTTCGTGCCTGTAGTTGCGCCACGTGTGCTCACGAAAGCGCTCCTCCAGGTACCTGGTGGGTCTGAATTACCTTGTGTGCTCACAGCGGTAATTCAGATAGCGGTGCGGTGATTTCGATATATGCGTCGTTACGTTTGCGCACGAAAACGGCCAGATATCGATTGTGCTTCTAGTGCTCTCCTAGCGCTGTCGTGTGCTCGCGGCAACGCTCGGATCGGGAGCTCTAATCGAACTGCCGCTGTGCTGTCGCGGCCGGGCTTATATAGCCCCAGTCGCCGGCGCCAACGCCCTCTGGTGGTAAGTGGGTCGAGTATCGTGTATGTATTCGTGTGGTGCTTTTCGTGCTCTTTTCGGTGGTGTGTGTTAGGTTGTTTGCGCCCGTCGTCGGTTTCACACGCGGCTGTGTTTGCGTCGCTCGAGCACGTGTTGCTATACATGAGCATTCGGCTTGTGCTCGCGTTGTTGACGTGCGGGTTCGCCCTTTGCTCACTTATGTGTGTGACCGTTTGTGTATATTTTGCACGAGACTGACGTCTCGTTGCAGCATGAACAACCAGACATCCTCTGAGCTATAAAGGAGCCATTGATTCAGACGACAAACTGATATGGTTAGAAGCTATAAAACAAGAGTTAAAGTCTATGGAAGATAATGTATGGATAATCGTAGACAGACCCTCTCTAGACGAAGATAGCAAAAAGGTTCATATCATTGATTCCAAGTGGATATTCAAACCGAAAATTTCAAAAGACGGCTAAATAATCTACAAAGGAAGATTAGTGATCAGACGGTTAATCAAAAAGAATATGTACTCAGAGAAACTTACGCACCAATCTCTAGATTGCCAATAGTCAGAGTGGCATTCGCAATCATCAATAAGTTCAATTTATCTACTTATCAGATGGATGTGAAGACAGCCTTCCTGAATGGAACTCTCGATGATGATATATTCATGGAAATATCAGATGGTATAGAAATAGACCCATTCATCAGTAAAAATAAAGTGTGTAAACTTCAGAAATCTTTTTACGGTCTTAGAATAAGTCCTAAGCGATAAAACAAACGTTTCTCAGAAGTTGCTATGGAACTTGGACTGGAAAAAGACAAAAACCATGTCTGTTCACATGGAGATTACAAAATCAGATTGTAGTGTGTAACGCCACACTTTGTGTGTGTTACATAGCAGAGCAGGATGCGATGGTGCAACCACCAGTCCTGCTCATTCTGATAGAAAAAACCTAAATAGCGAACAGAGTGCATAGATTAGAAAGGCTCTACGCAGCCAATGCGATAGAACCTCCCCAACACCTAACCCCTCACAAACTAAATCCTACCTAACTAATGTATATATCTACATAAGATACCCTATCCCCTCACATGCTACCCTACGCTATACCCATATCCCTCTTTAAACCTTCCCTTCTTCAGTGCCCTGGCAGGCGTTGAGTCGTTGGGAGGCCAGCCACCGTTCCAACTAGCCCCCTGTAAAGAAAAGTGATATTAATACCTTGTCAAAAGAGAGAGAAGCAAAAGATAGTGCAGTGCAACGACACATGCTGACTTACCACGACTCCTAGGCAGGTTCTATAAAGAGGAAGAGATAGTACAGGGTCGCCACGATGAACTATGGAAATGAAGCGTACCTTCTAATGCTCAAGGAGTCACCATTGAATTACGCTGCTTCCCTGGACGTCCTGACAGAAGAAAGGAACAGCATGCACCAGACATCCTAGAAGCAAACAGTCACTACACAAAAACTGGCAGAGGCGTACAGTCAACACACATAGGTATCATAACCCTATGTATACACTTGCCAGACCATAAGTTACACTAGCATCTTCGAACACTGTGTCCAGGAACGTCGAGAAGGAGACGGGACGGCCAACTCACAGCACTAGTAACAGGAACATGGTGTAGTTCCACTACACCAGGAGGAAGCCGCACCTGTACAAACTCGCGGCACTGTACGTCGTAGGTTATGCTGTAGCAGCATTTTTGCTCTAGCTCGCTCTCTCTCACACACAAATCTAGAGTTCGTTCCCCGTCACGTGACTGGTCCTCTCAGCGCCTCGACGGCTGATAAGGAAATTACGGAATCGAGCCTCGCCGCTACCGAATCTCCGTAGCCTCGACTTACTTTGTTCCGGGATCGTACAGTAACCACTCGAATTTCGCTAGCGAAACGTACTCGACTCACTCTGTTCCGGCATCGCACCTAGTAACCGTCGTTGTATCTACATCACCGCAGCATATCTCGCCACGTTATCGTATCGCGCACCTGGAGCATCGAAGCCATGTTTTTTTGGAGAAACGAGAGCATCCTGTTAGGGCACTCAAACTGCAACCTTGGAGCTTTGCTCAAATTGTAAGTTATACTTAATCTTTGTGCGAGACCACGCGTATATTAAACCTTGTTCGGATTCGAGTCCCCGAGTTAGAAAATCGTAATCGTGCTACAACTGTAGCTGGCGCCAAACTAAATCGGAATAATAATTACGAATGTAAATTTAATGAATGTAAATATATTTTGCATATAACTAATTAGTGTTTTATATTTATATATTATATTTATACCTACTTAATTGCTTGATATTATAATAAACTATGTTAAAGTCTGCCAGAATGCAGCGCGCATATTCCGCTGCATTGACGGAATATGCGTCATAAGTGTTACTGCTATATGTAGACGACATTATTCTAGCAAGTAACAGTCATACGAAACTAAAACAGATAAAGGAAAAACTAAGTTCTACTTTTTAGATGAAAGGCAGAAACCCATGTAGACTATATAAAACAATTCGTCCTAAAAGGATAAATCGGAGTCAAATGGATATCTACCACTGAAAATGTGGCAGACATGACCACATGTTCCTGTGTCCCAATACCCCAGCCTAATAAAACTCATAAATACCTCAGAGATGAAACACTAAACATAGAAAGTCATGCTTAATGAAAATCTCAGATTTTCTATATATCAGACGAATAAGAATTTTAAATATGTTTCAGATACAGAAAACCAAGCAGATACTAACTCAGAAGAATAATCAGACTAACCTAACATTCAGACAAATAGAGGATTAAGCGCCTAGAAGGAAGGCGAGTGTTGGCGAGTCTTCGAACCGCCTTATAACTATCTGAGCAGTGCTCATGCGGAGGGCAGCTATACGCTTGCTTCGCGGAGCTCACTCACTTTCCCGTCGACCGCTCTTCCAGCAACTACTCCGTCGTCCGAGATTCCAGATCACCATTGGTTCTCGTTAATAAAATAAAACAGTATTTCATATCAACCAAACGGTGGTTACTTATTCACGCATCCTCCTCTTCGACCGAACAATAGGATTATTCCAACAAAAGACTTGGGAAATGGTCACTAAGAAAGTGTATTTAGTTGTAAAAATTTTAAGTTAGTTTGAATTTTTGTTTTGTATTTTTATACTGTTATACGTATGTACAAATGACAGGAACTCTATTTTCCAACTAAAGAATCATTTTGTTCAGTTTCAGCCAGATCTATGAAATGCATTTTATGGCCTCTCCTTATTAGCGATAAGGCGACATTCTAACTGTATTCATTTGTTACATTTAAACTTTATTTGATTATATTTATTTGTTAGGTGATTGTGAGTCACCCAACAATGTTTATCTGAATTCTGCGTGAGTTGAATTCGCGCACGCAACTATACAGCTACGGGTGAGATTCCACTCCTGAAATCTCTCCTGGCTGTCAACTTGATTTTTCTCTAAGTAGAAATGCGGACTTAAATATGATTCAGACTCTTACCTTCTCGTGGTGGCAGATAAAAAAAAAGAAAACAAGGGTCACTTCTGCTGCTCGGCCAATACTCTTCCTGTGCTGTGGTCAGGATCCCCTTTCGGACACGTTTGGGATTTTGGACTTTGACTTTTAAAATTAATTGTAAATACGCTTAAATGTTCTAATCGAGAGCTCGTTTATTGGTGCTTCAATAAAATAAGACAAACAAACTGATAAACTAATAGATGAAATGAAAAAAAAAATAGTAAATCAAATAAGTAAAACTGAATTGAAAATACTCGTCCGCACGGCAGCTTGGCTCGAGTCGGAGTGACATTAGGCCTTACGGGAGCTGGCAATGGTGCAAGAGTGGAGGGGAAGTTGTTTAGGTCAGCGAGATTCTTGGGTACCTGATACGTTTGTAGCCTTAAGTCTCGCTGTACCTCTTATGTGTAAAACTTTCCCAATTTTATATTCGAAATAATTCTTCGAATATAATTGTAGGAAAGTTGTCACATAACATCCTCCCCCCCTTGAAAACGTTTGTCGTCCCCGACAAACTTCGCGGGTCCTGCGGGTGGTGTGGTCCAGTTGGCAGTCCATAACAAGTAAGGTTCAATGATGTGAATATATCACTTAATGAAAATAAAAACTAAAGTCTCAAATCAAGGACAAGGGCGAGCATGTTACAGGAATGGTTTGTTAATGTGCATTTTTGTTTCGTGGGTATGGAGCAAGTTTATTTTTATGACACGTAAGTAAACGTGATGGTTCAACCAATCATTGGTTTGGTTTGAAGGATGTACCGTCATACTCTACACAAGATCTATATGTTTTTTTTTTGATAGTTTATGCGTTTCTCCCTTTTTTTTGTACATGTGCTTTACGTTCATTTGTCCCTCGCTCGAGTTGGCACGGTATGTCCCGCACATGATCTATGTGATGTTTATCATGTGCGCGGCAGGTGTCCTTTTGGAAGAATTTCATTCTCCTATCTGCACGAAGGGATGGGTTTATTGGGTGGATCGTCCCTTTCATGTATTTGATTTGAGGTTATTTTTATTTGTGTTAAATAGAAAGAAAATAAATAAGACTCATTGGAATTTGATTTTGTCAGTTGTTACTTACTTGTTATCGAATTATTTGGTCCGTAGTCCAGGGCCCTTTATAATCTATCTTAGTTCCTATTTTATTAGTATTGTTAGTTTTTTTTACCCAGTGCATTACTTATTTTGTATTTTGTAAAATTGTACATATATTGAAATTTTTAGGTATTTTCATTTGTTAGTACTTATTCTTAGGGATATTATATCTTAGCCTAAAGTTTGAAAATATATACCCCTTTCTTTTTAATTATTATTCTGTGATATAGTTGGTGGGGTCTGAAGTTAAATGGCCGTTTTATTCTGAAAATATAAAATATAATTTATTATTGAAAGAGCTATACATTAAAATTAATTTTTTTTTTATTCTTTTGTTGGGACCAGGACTATTGGTTCGCTTTCCTCCTTTGCTATGCTCTGGTCAAGCAGGGTTTTTATTGGTCCTTCTTCGGTGGTGGATTCTCCAAACTCCAGTAGGAGTTGTTCCAACGGGTCGAAGGAGATAAGGTCTGGTTGATTCTCTTGGTCGGTGGTTGCCACTGAAGTTGCTGGTCTAGGATCCTTGGTTATTTTGCATTCTAGCATGTGGTTGGTCCAAACTTTATATTCGTGCGTGAAGAATTGGACAAAACCCATCTTTCTTTTAATCCCAGGATTGTTTTCTTGGTCTTTCATGACCACTTCATGTATATGGTCAATTAGACCAAAACCTAGGAATTCTTTTAGGAATTCTTCCGTCGAATATCCCAAGGGCACCAGTACACACAAGCGTAGCCCTTGGGTATCGTCGAGTTCTCCCATTATAACCGCTGGTTCCGGGATCGGTCTCTGACTGGGCCTCAGTTGTAGACTCAGTTGTAGCTCTTTCTGCTGTGGTCCTCTTTCTTGTTTCTGAGTATTATCTTGGATGCTTGCTGGCTATTCTTCAGAACTGAACATGAGCGCACCAGCTACCGCGTCCTCTTCCTCGTTATATCGAACCCTAATGGTATGTGTGTTGACGGACTCGTGGTGCTTGAGTTCCATGATGCACATACCAAAAATCCTTAATAATTCTACGACCTTATTCGGGTCCCCAATGAATTCCAGCAGGGCCTGCTTTGGTCCCCGCCTTTCTACTTTGAGAATTCTTATTTGTCTTAGTAGCTCTGCTGGTTGGAGCTCCATTTCTGGAACATAAGAAATAAAAGAAAATTCTTTATTTTATGGGTTTGGGTACGGGTACTTATTATAGTCCTTATTTTATATCATGTTCGGTCATGCAACATATATTAGGTCCCTAATACATGCAATTTGGGTTGCTTTTTAATGATATATGAAATTGACAATTTTCCCCCCTGTCCTTCTTTTCTTTACATTGTGATTATGTAAGTGTGTTGTGTGTATTGCTGGAAATGTGGTTACAAATTTTGCTTTATGTGATAGTTGTGTGTTTTGGTTCGGGATGGGATAAGGTTATTGAAGATAAGGTAGGATATGTTTTGATTGTAGCTTATTCCAGGGTCCAGGATTTCAGTCATCCACATTCATTTGTTCACATACACTCTCAGCTTTGTTTTCACTCTTTTTCTTAATTTTTTGCACGGGTAGATTTTGAGGCTCCACTGGTCGGTTGATTTTTCTTTCTTGTAAGCTTTCTAAGTACGTTAGCGTCTTCTTCAGTTCGTCCAGAGTTGGTGTTTGACTGCTTTGTGGTGACTGCTCCGGATCTCTAAAAGTGGTCCACATGGTTTGTTTTTTGCAAGTTACTTCGTGTAAATTGTAGAGATTTAGATCTATCTCCTTTTTGCAAAATGAATGGAATTTGGTCTCCATTTCAGTTTTGCCTCGCATCTGTTTTCTCGGTTCTGCCAATGTTGCTTTGTAAATGGGGTTGCTCTTCCTTCTTGCTTCTTCAGCATTCCGGTCTTTGAAGTATTGACGTATCCGTAGGATAGACGTTCTTTCTTATCTCGTACAGTTTCGTAGTATAACATTGGTCCGAATTGAGCAAAATGTCTGAAGAATGCTTCATCTTTTTCTTTGTCTTTGCCTTCCCAGGGTGATGGGCAAAATAGTCTGTTTTTACTGAGTTCGTTGTTGTGCTGTGTGTTGGTTATGACATGCACTTCTGACTTCATATTGGGTTCTTTTTTCTTTGAAGTTGATACATTTTCTCTTGATGATGGTCCAGCCATTAATTTTGTGCGTCGTCTGAGTTTATTTTGTTTTATCAATGATATTTTTAATTCATTAGCCGTTGTTGCTTGTTTTTCAGTGCCGAAGCATATTGTGACTCTCTTGCTTTTTGGGTCCGTTCGGTGGTCTTCCACATATACACCATATGATGTGCCTATATATTCGAATTCTTTAACTATGCTCCATAGAGGTATGTTGATGTCACAGAACATGGACGTGTTGGTTTTAGTATTCATGGTGCCCTAGTCTGTAAATAAACGTTATTTTTATAAAATGTTAGGCTAAAAAGTCCATCGTATAAGGGTTCGAGTATTTGTGCGATGGATCGCTCAATGGTCGCCTTCTGCACGGTTTTGAAAATTGTTTCGGGGCATTTTTCGGTGTCGAGGGTTTTTGGTTGTCTATGAGAATAGTTTCTGCTTCCGCGATTGTGGGGTCTTTATTGGTATTCCCAGCTGAGTGCTCTACCAGGTAAATGTTGTTTTTTGACTTTGATTTTGTTCTTGGGATCATTATTCCATGTTTCATCCCTATTATTACTATTATTATTATTATTATGACCACTAGATGGAAAGTTACGCTACCATACAACAAATTATTTGTATGGTAATCCCGTCTTTTGTGATTTTTGATCTCGTTTAATTCGCTGATCATTTGTCCCAAGGGTTTTGCTTGATTAAACCCTGATTTGGGTCCGAGTATTTCGATAGTTGGTGGCAGACCGTTGTCAAGGTCCGAGGTTTCAGGATTCAGGGATGGATACATATTTCGTATTTTTGGGTCAATTTCGAGTTTATACAGGTATGTTACTTGGCTTGATTTGGTTTCTTGGCCGATTATTAAGGTATTTGCCGTTCTGCCTACGCACGCTGGTGAGATACGTATTGATGCCGGCTCCTTTTAAGCTTATTTTAACGTCCTCTTGACTTGGACATGAGAGTCGCAATTGGTCAGGATCTGTCGTGGAGAATAATCACGATTGGTAATTTTCTAGCTTTCCATTGCATTTTGATACCGGTCTTGTATTTTATGTCACAGTTTTTCAATACTTGAGTATTAGGGTTTAAGAGCATAGTTTCCTCGCAGTCCTGAGCATTTGGAGTGCTCTGTAGGGGTCCTAACACTGGGCAAATTGATGCATAATGGATTCTAATGCATTTGGTGGAAGGTTATCGTAAAATTTTATATGTTTCTCTTCATTTGAGCTTATCGCTATGTACTTGTGTCAGGGCTCTATGAAGGATAGTCCAGTGGTTCCGTTGGTCTTGTGTTAGGGTACTGTTACCGCATGCAATTTATATGTTTGATAGGGGCCCCTCTCAACCAATGGGATGTGTAGTACAGCTATAGTCCTACCATTTTCATGAATGGCATCGATTTCTGATACTTTTGTAATTTCTTCTATCCTTAGGTGTTCTGTTGGTATTGCGAAGTCTAAACTGCCGCTTTTCCTTTTTATGTCTGTCATTATTTGATGTATCATGTTTGTTGTTAAAACTTCAGGATGTATTTTTCCCTCCTTTAATTATCTCAGTACATCTCGTACTTTTTCATTACTCCTTACTAAGTGATCTAGTGTTGATTCTAGACGTCTGACGTATACTGTCCACTAGGTGTTTTAAGTCCTCTTCTTGTTTGACCACTGTTTACTGTTTTAGTCATAAGTGCTTCAAAGTTTTGCAGTAGCTTTTGATGATTTTGGGTAATGTTGTGTAACTCCTCGAACTGTGCTGACACTGTGTGTGCATTTTTGTGTATAATCTGTACCATTTTGGTTTGGTCTTGAAACAGATTGTCGATGTTCTTGTTGATGTCATCCACGTCATCTGTTGTGACTAAACCAAATAAGCTTTTGCTTAGAGTGCCGATTACGCCTAGTGGTGCTAACCTTTTGGTGCGAATGCTTCTGGGATTCCTCGTGATTGGGTGATTATAGTGTCCCATGGTTTTAATTGTTTCGTTTATTTCCTTTTGTACGTCACGCAAGGTTTGATGTCTGAGCTCTATGAGGTCCAATCCTAGAGCATGTTTACATTTATTTTCTGCAATTCTTCTTATACAGTTATTGTAAACGGCTTGATAAGAGTCCAATGGTTTGTGTATCTGCATGAAGTCGTCGACATTGATGTAGATTTGGATTCTCCAATCGTTTAGGGGGTCCAATTGGTACTGGGGTGCTCCTTGGGTCATCATATTTATGCTTAAAATCATTAGAATATTTATATTCGGGTATCTCATCCTGTAAAAATATGGCCATTAGTTTCATTCATAATTGATATTGTACCTTTGATTATTTTCTTTATTCATGTGATTTAATCAGAATTCGGGTCAGAATCCACCTCGACAGCTTTTAATTTGTCAATGTGCTTTCTGACTCTCTTTCCGTTGGGATATTCTAGAATTACATTTTTCCGACCTACGAATTCTAGGATTTTTAGTGGTTTATTCCTATATGAATCGAACTTAAGGACGCGGGGTTTTTTAATTAATCTAGCATATCCGCCGACTTTTCCTTTAAAAGTTCTGACCTTTTTGTCATACCTTTCTTTGGTCCTAAATTTGTTGGTTATTTGGGTTTCTCCTGCTAGAAGCTTCATTTCTTCTAGTCTTAGTACTAGGTCTCGCATGTAAACGCTATATGTTTTTAATTTTTCATCGGAAGGGATTCTCAAAGGGAAACGCGCTATTTTTCCATAAACCAATTTAAAGGGTGTAAAGTTTGTGGCCGCGTGTGCACTGGTATTATATGTAAAGGTTGCAAATGGGGTTAGGTGGTCCAAATCATCGTATCTTTCAGAATATATTCGGTTGAACTCTATGGATGGAGCATGATTTCTTTCCAATGACCCATTTGCTTCAGGTCTATAGCCTGAGCTTGTTAAATGATTTATCTTGAATAGCTTCAATAGTGATTCAACTATGCTTGACAAGAAACTGGTTCCTCGGTCTGAGAGTATGGCTCTCGGGGCTCCAAATTGACAGATGAGATATTTTGCCGGTGCGTCAGCTATTGTCGTTGTATTGAGGTTTTTGATGGGTATTGCTATTAGGTATTTGGTTAAGTTACACTGCCTCGTTAAGAGATGGCAGTTTCCTCTTGGTGTCATCCTCAATTTTCCTACTGTGTCAATTGACACTTTATCAAAAGCTTCTATTAATGTTTCTGTGATAATGATCATTGGTTCTCTCGTTTTGAACCGTTCTATTTTCTGTACTTGGCAGTTTGCACATCGTCCGACGTGGTATTGAACGTCGTTTCTGATTCCTAGCCAGTAGTATCGTTCCCTTAGTTTCTGATACGTCTGGTTGATTCCTTTATGTCCTCCTGTCAGGCTGTCATGAAGGTGTCCAATTATTTCTTTTCTGTGTTTTTCAGCGGATATTTCCGCTTTTCCGTAACACATTGTTACTCTTATTTTACTTTTGTAAAAATGTTTATAAAGTATTTCCATGATGGTTGGTGAGCCCATCTGGTCCAGAATCTCTCCTTTTTGTGCTACTCTGAAACTCTTGATATTTCTGTTAAGTAATATTTCTTTTAGATTTTTGAGTCCTTCGTGTACATTCTCCATTTTTATTGTATTGAAGTACTTGTTTTTCACTATTAAAGTAAATATTTAATGTTTCTTAAAAGGAGTGACTAAGACTTGTACTGGTTTTGGTTTTTTGTTTTTTATCTTCATTAGATCAATGGCTCCTATTTCTCCTAGTAGTGTTGTAACGGATCATGTATTGTCACAATCCGCCGGTAGGAAATGTACAATATTGTCCCGCTTATGTGTGAGGCATTCTCTCACGGTGGTTAGGTTGTTGGGAATTCGCATGGTTTCTGCAGTGGTACGAGTCAAATCGCTTTCAGATTTTTGCTCATCTTGTTGTATGTCATGACCTTTATTTAGAGGTTCTAAACCTGGTGGTGTGGGTAGGAGAAAAGGCATTGTGGCTTCTGGTGGTTTCGAAAATTATATCTACAATGGAGCCTTCTTCGGCTTCTATCTCACTCAATATCGCTAATTTCTTGCAGTTCTTCGACTTGTTTCTCGGCGTACTGTTGGCTGTAGGGCTGTCACTTTTTATGGTGGGTGTGACCGATAATATCTTTCTCACTGGTGGCAATATGATGTCAGTTACACTTTCGACATCTGACTCATTTCCTGTATCCCCTTGACCAGATGCTTCTTGTAGCTTCTGTCGTGCTTGTTTTATGAGTGTTTGAACACATTTTCTCCAGACTTTGTCTGCGCAAGTCTCTTTCTCAAACCGTGGATCAGATGTGTAGATTGCTTCGCGCACATCGTCAGGTACTTTGTCATCGTCAGAGAAGTGTGAGGGTAAATCTCGTTGTGTATCTGTTTCAGTTGTTGACCTATTGATATCAGCTTGTTTATCCATTTCATATTTTCTCATGCTTTCTTCAAATTTCCTGCTAGCTTCTTCTACTTCTTGTTTTGTTAGGGTGGTTCTGACTGATAAATTTCCTATAGATTCTTCATCTGCATTATCTTCATCTTGGGAATCTTCTACTGCAGTCATGTCTATTGCGATGTTGCTTATGGTTTTGTTCTGACTGTCTTTTGAAGAAGATGTTTCGTTCTCGGGTACTTCTTGGGCTTCATCTTCTGTAGTCTCTGAGTCTGGTTGTCGTAATCCGCTGAATCTGGGGTCTGGTATGGGTGGTTTATCTAAGTCGCTGTCTTCATTAGCCGTTGACGATAGCCATGATCTCCTGGATGGGTTGACTGCCATTGAAATGTCCGAGTTAATATCAGACGAACTTCCTGGCATATCTCGTGGTTTGATGGAAGTTGTCTTTGGGACTGCTGTCTCGGTTTTTGTTGGTGTCTCTGTTTGTCCAGTCTTCTTTGCACCAACGGGTTTGGACGTCTTGCTTGGTCCTCTTGCTTGATGTATTGTCCTACTGGACTCTCTAGCTGAGCACGTTTTGCTCTTGTCCTCTGCGCTACCACTCGATATTCTAGTTTGGGCGCTTCTTTATTTTTCTTCGCCTATGGGTCTACCTCTGCCTCTGGGTTCTGTGGTTTTCTCCGATGCTGAGTGTGCTCTATTGCGAAAACTAGTCTTCTGTGATGGTGCTTTGCTTTTGGCCTTTTCCTGTTCTTGCTTTGCTTTTTCTCCAATTATCATCACTTTGATTCTAGGTAAATTGTTTATCTCCTCTTCGGTGGTTTCTGGAGGATTTCTTGAAAGTGCATCGGCATTTTTGTTTAGCTTTCCTGGTTTGTATTTGAAGGTGTATTCATAGCCTGGGAATCTAAACATCCATCTCATGAATCTTTGTCCAGGGTCCTTTCTGCTATGCATCCAATTTAATGGTTCAGAGTCAGACACTAAAGTGAACTTGCGGCACAGTAAGTAAGGTCTAAACTGATGTAGAGCATATAGTACCGCTAAGCACTCTTTTTTAGTGGTGGAGTAATTCCTTTCAGCTTTATTTAAAGCTCTAGACAAGTATTGGACTGGATAATCAAATCCATCCATTTCTTGACTCAGAACTGCTCCGATCGCATAGTCTGATGCATCTGTGGTTAAGGTGAATTCCTTATCAAAATCCGGGAATTGTAAGATGGGTTCTTCCATTAGGCATTGCTTGAGTTTTTGAAAGCTTTCGTCACATTGAGGAGTCCATTCGAATTTCACGTTTTTCTTTAGTAGGTCATTCAATGGCTTCGCTATTTTAGCAAAGTCTTTGATATACTTTCGATAATATCCAAACATTTCTAGTACTTCCCTTATTTCCCTTATATTCTTGGCACTCTTGGGTGTGGCTAGTTTGGCTATTGCTGAAACTTTTTCTGGATTAGGTTCAACTCCTTTTGCGCTAATTATGTGTCCTAAGAATCCAACTTCTTTTCTAAAGAATTCAATCTTTTCGGGTTGCAAGACTAACTTTGTCTCTCTCAAACTTTCCATAAGATTTCGTATTCTTCTTTCATGGTCCTTGAAATTTTTATTGTATACTATGATGTCATCCAGGTATACTAACATTTCAATATTCTGTAGTCCTCTGAGAACCTTTTCTATGTGGCGTTGGAAGTTCTCCGTAGCGTTGTTCAACCCTTCAGGCATTCTTGTGGACTCATGGTGTCCATTTATTGTTGTGAATGCTATTTTATAACAATCTTCAGCAGCCATCGGTATTTGTTGGAAACCACTGGCCAAGTCAAATATCGAAAAGTAGGTTGCTCCTCCCAGTTGATCCATTATATTCGCAATGTTTGGTAACGGGTATGCATTTCTGATGGTTTTCTTATATAGTTCTCTAAAATCGATCACAATGCGCCATCTTGGGTTGCCATGACTATTTGGTTTCTTGGGTACTATCCAGATGGGTGAATTACAGGGAGAATTGGATTCTCTTATAATCTTGTCTCTGAGCTTTTTGGCTACGCTTTCTCTTACAACTTGTTTGTGTTGACGAGGATGCCTGTATTGTTTAGTATTTATAGGTACATTCTTTTCTAAATGAATACGATTCTCGATCATGTCGGTGCACGGGAGCCTGTTTCCTGGCAATAGGAATCGATCCAGAAAGTCTTCAATTATATGGTCCACAATTTCTAATTCTTCTTTATTCAAATGGTTTCTTCTGATTGATGCCTTCACTCGTTCTAATATTTTGATTTGATCAACGTTTGCATCTCCATCAAAATCACTGTCTGTTTCTTGTAGAAAGGCTGGTCCGGTGTCGAAAGGTATGAACTCTTTTGGATCTACTTCTGTCATTACATCCTGTTCACTTGTGTTTATGGCCATCATTTTGCAGGTATTGTTTACATTATTGACCACGCCTTCACCTAAAAATACGTTGACATTTCCCACATGTATCCTGGGAATGTAGCCTCCCTTCAAGTCACTTTTGATTAGGTTAATTTGAACTACTTGTCTAGTTCTAGCTTTTATCATGTATTTTACTTTGTCCGTAGGAATATTTTCTTGGTTCTCCATGTTTTATTCCATTAACTTAATCTTGTCATCAGTTTTTGCTTCCACTTTTAGTACTTCATTTGCTTGTTTGCATTTATATCCTCTCCTTAGATTCCTAGGATTATGTTCTTCATGTCCTATGAACGGTATGGGATGCATGACATCACCACTTACCATGAGAGCATTCTTATCATCGGTAAGAGATTACAGCTTCCTCCTTTTTTAGGTAATTCTTTCCTAGCATGCCACCTTGTTTTATGGGAAAATCGTCCTAATTCTCTGGCATCTTCAATGCTTATTGGTAAATCATCGTGCAAAGCTCCGATTTTTATTAGGTATACGATTGCACCATTATCTATCATGAAATCTAAGTACGGTCGTTGTGTTCCTTCGGGTATCCTTATTCTTACAGCTGCTACCTCTCCATCTTCCCAATTATAGTTTTCAGGTCCCTTACAGTTCGTGAAACCATCCTTGCGACCTCTCGGGCCTGGCTAGTATCGCTATCACTGGGACTTTTGCTTGATTTTCGTGCAGGCTCCTTTGACTCGAATCTCGATTCTGGTTGTACTCCTGGATTTGTTTTCGATAACTTGCTTGGTCCATATTCCTTGGTGTCTCCTGATCGCTTTGTCTCGAATAATTCTGTTTTTGGCTCGTCATCTTGGGTTCGTGACGAGCCTGTTGGTAGTTTAAATTATCCCTATTATTTTGGTTGTCGTATCTGGGATCTTCATTGCGCCAGCTACTGTTATTCCGTCTGCCGGAATATCCATCACGTGGTACATTTTGCGATCGATCTTGCACATAGGCAATGTATTCAGGTTCTTCATATTCATAACGTTCCTCCATATAACCTATGTAGTGAGGTACTCTGTACTGACTATTCCTGTATTGATCTTCGTCATCGTATCTTCTATTATTCCTATAATTCATTCCAGTTCGTGATTCACTATATAGTCTGGGGTTATTGTAGCCATGATTCCTGCCACGATATGGTCTGGAGTCTGGAATTATTTTGGCTTCCATTCTCGTCTCTAGACGTACAGCTTCTTCGTAGGCTTCACGCAGTGTTGTCGGTTTGTTATAGTCCACTCTTTCTGCTAAATTGGTAGGTAGACCTTTTATGAATATGTCCACTGCTAGCGATTTCAATGGGTCCATCATCTCTTTCTTATAACTGTTACCCTTTTCTTCTTGGAGTGCTGTTTTTGCACTGCCAAGCAAGACGTTGATTTCATCATAGAAATCACCGACGGTGTCATGTTCTCTCATTCGAACATTTTGAATTTTGTTATTGAAATAACTAAAGTTTCTTCCTGGTCTGAACCTCTGTTTCAGGCATGTTACGAGTTCTTCCACTGTGGTAATTTGTTTATTAATTAAACTCTTCTTCGCTGGTCCGGTGATTTTGTGCAAGGCATTCTTTAAAAACTGTGGTTGTATATCCTCACTCACTAGAGACGCTGCATTTCTTAAATCCTGTATGTATTCTCTAAGACTTCTCTTGCCATCAAAAGTTAGAATACCGCTTATGCAGTTTATGAGCGCGAAGGTATTTGTCATGCTATTCATTAGCATGAAATTGGAATCAGATGAAGTTGCATTTGTTGCTCTGGCACCTCTGGCATTTGTTTCGTCGCCGAGATTCATTTTGAATGCTCTTCTTGTATTTTTATAAGAAAATTCTAAATGAGCAAAATCTGATCTCCCTCACCCTTTTCTTCTTTCAAAAGGAAATAATTTATAATGGGTCTAGATGTTGGGATTGTTCATTCTATCGGGTTATGGGTCACTAAAGTGTGGGTGCAAGGTCACCAGGAGATACCTCAAACTGGTTCAAGGGTGACTAAATGTGGATTTAGTGTTAAACAAAAAAAAGAAAATTAATCGGCTTTGCGTTTATTCGTTTCCTTTAAAGTAAACTTCAAAAGTTCATTAAATTTTTTGCTTACGTAAGATTGAAAATTTAAATTATTCTCAGAAACTTTATTATTATTCGCGTTTATACTATTGTCTTCCCGGTAATAATTGTACAATTGATCATTTATTTCTTTGAGTCTTTTCTCTAATGCCTTATTTTCGAATAGTAATTTCTGCAAGAAATACTTTTTTCCTGATCTCTTTTTGTTAAACAATTTTTCTCTGCCTGAGTAATTTTCTTCCTTCATGGGTCGTGATCTTATTGGATACAATGACCGCTGTTGAGCTGGTCCGAGGAGAGCCGCTGCTCAGCTGACTGAGGATACACAAGAGTAGTTGCTACTAAGCAGACCAAAGGATTAGGTTGCTATTGAGCAAACTTTACGATATCGAGTGACCGCTATTGAGCAGATCTAGGGAAAAGCCGCTAATAAGCTGACTTATGAGGTATATGATGAATAGTCACTTTTGCAAGTAACCTAAAGGAAAGGTAGAAAATTCTTTAGCCAATGAAAAATTTCTCAAAAACAAAAATAAAATGTTTGTTTCAACTTTGCTTTGATAAATGTTCAATAAAAGAAATTTATTCTTTCAATTTCTTACTCCTTGAAATAATTTAACTGAATAAAAATAATGAAAACAGATCATTATTGATGCATCAGAGTAGTACCTCAAACGGAAATAATATTTGCAAAAATATTCAATACAAATATAAAAACCCAATAATGTTATTGTATTTTGTTAAAACCAATCAAGTTATATCTCATCCTTAATATTCATTCCCCCGAGAAAATTGTATTATTGTGAAAAAAAATTGTTTATTTATACCTATTGGTCCTTTTGTAATTTATTTACAATATTCAATTAATTTTTCTATTAGTAAACTTTATTTGAATATCGATCCGCATGAATTACAATTTGAATTTCGTGCGCGCTCGCTGTTCTTCAAAATGGCCGTTGTAAAGGTTCTAAGTAACTAGGCCTACACCACTATAGTATCCCTAGTGTCGCGTCTAGTTCTAGCCGCCTGCGCTGATGTTTGCTCTGAACAAACACGAGGCGTCGACTGCTGTATATGCCCTGTGTTTAACCTCCCGTGTGTCGCGTATTTTTTATTGAAAGTATTTCGTGCAAAACACGCTATTCGTTGTTGAAACCCATAATCCGCGGATTCGCGAGTGTCTTCTCTATCCGTGTGTATGTGTGTTTCAATTTATTTAATTAATTAGGACTAAAGCTGTGAGTGAAAGTGTTTCTGACCCGAACTGAAGTATCTCAAGCAGTGCAACCTGTTGCTGCTTATTAGATAAGTATTCCCTTTTTGTTATAATTTATTTGCATTTTGCCAATTTAGCACAAGAGCAAGTTGCTTTGTGTAAATTGTATGTTTTTATTACAGGTGGTAGTAATTTTTATACACCAGGCGAATGTATCCGGGACTTCCTTTTGTTTGCGAACACCACTTCATTGGTATGTAAACCCTTAACCCATTAAGTCCCAAACGCACAAAATTTTAACGTTGACTTTGACCGCGCATCATTTTAAAATAAACGAGGGACTTTGAACTCAAGGCACATATACTTATGTTTTTAAGGTCGCTCTTTCGATTAGCGATGTCGAAAATTCCAAAAAATAACGTTAACCTATTAGTTTTCAACAAATATAAAAAAAAATGCACTTTTTTAACTCGGATTTTTTTTTCAAACCTAATTTCAGCAATGTTCCGAATGTCTAGGCAACTTCTAATACAGATAAAAGGTGTTCCCGATACTTGCACTTCAAAAATATGCAGCGAAACATTTCGATATATAGCGTTATCCAATTCAAAATGGCGTCCGAACGCCAAATTTTTGTTTTAAATTTCACAGATTTTTTTCTCGAAAACTATAGACTTTCATAAAAATTTCCTAAGAATATAAATGTTTTAGATTTAGTCAAAGAATATACTCAATTTTTTTCAGATTGATCCGGTACGATTTTGGATTTTTCAAAAAGTCAAAAAATCGAAATTTCGAAAAACGTCCTTAAAAAATGTGAAAAAAATTGAGATCATTTTTTGATGAATTCTAAAACATTTTTGTTCTTTCCAACATTTTATAAAAGTTTATAGTTTTTGAGATAAAATTTGAATAAAAATTCGAAAAGAAAACTTTACATATCAGTTTACAGAATTTTATCTCAAAAACTATAAACTTTTATAAAATTTTGGAAAGAACAAAAATGTTTTAGAATTCATCAAAGAATGATCTCAATTTTTTTCAGATTTTTTAAGGACGTTTTTCGAAATTTCGATTTTTTGACTTTTTGAAAAATCCAAAATTGTACCGGATCAATCTGAAAAAAATTGAGTATATTCTTTGACTAAATCTAAAACATTTATATTCTTAGGAAATTTTTATGAAAGTCTATAGTTTTCGAGAAAAAAATCTGTGAAATTTAAAACAAAAATTTGGCGTTCGGACGCCATTTTGAATTGGATAACGCTATATATCGAAATGTTTCGCTGCATATTTTTGAAGTGCAAGTATCGGGAACACCTTTTATCTGTATTAGAAGTTGCCTAGACATTCGGAACATTGCTGAAATTAGGTTTGAAAAAAAAATCCGAGTTAAAAAAGTGCATTTTTTTTATATTTGTTGAAAAATAATAGGTTAAACGTTATTTTTTGGAATTTTCGACATCGCCAATCGAAAGAGCGACCTCAAAAACATAAGTATATGTGCCTTGAGTTCAAAGTCCCTCGTTTATTTTAAAATGATGCGCGGTCAAAGTCAACGTTAACATTTTGTGCGTTTGGGACTTAATGGGTTAAATTACTTATTCTAATATGGGTATAAGACAAATATTGTGAATGGCCTTACCTTTATGTTGTCGACCATTCAATAAAATTATATCATATATTAGAAAAATGCTTATTAACATATGCATATATATAATAGGTTCAGAGGGTCAAGCACGCTCTCCGGGGTCTATCACCTCTATCGAGCACCTGCATCAGCTACGCCCTGGTTCGACTGTGGCAGAAAGATGCCAATTCAGCTTATCCTTGCTGGTCGACCAGATTTTAGTGAATTTTGCTGGGTGCATACAAATTCTACATATTCACACCTTATGCATGTGAAAATGTTGTAATACATTTATTTTGATTGGGCCCTTCCCTTTTAATTGTATTCCAATGCTATTCGCACATGTTTTAAATTTTTGAATAGGATTAAATTTCACTTAGATTATCACTGCTATTACAGAATAATTTTTTGCTATATTCATTCTTCGACCTTTTTATTTTTGAATTAAATAATATTTAGAATTATTTAGACTTTTTTGTGTATCAAGATATTTTAAACTTTCATTTTTCTTTAGAACAAGGTTTATTATAATTTTACTGGACCGTGCAGCAAAAAAAAACTAATATAATGACCAATTATCTAATTTCAAATGGTTAAAACAATTTAAACTCTCTTTGTGTTTTCCAAATATTCAATCCTGTGGCTTTGTGTCAAAACCGTGGTTGTGACGTCACCGAACAACGCCACGCTATGCTTTTTGCGCGTCTGCTGTTGCCGATAGCACGCGGTCAGGTGATACGATCTTATCTAATTCTTTTGTATTTCTCGTTACTTTGAATATTTATTAGCTTCCACTGCGTTTTTATTATTTATTTATTCGCGCACCCCCTTTTTTATTATATTATTGTTAATTTTATTTAATTTTTAACATATATATTTTCCTATTTTCTAGATAACTAAAACTTTTACAGTCATGCAACAAGAGAGTGAAATCAGCTGGCAGCTATGCGCCAGATCTCGGTAGGACCTCCAATTTTTGTTAGGTGATTGTGAGTCACCCAACAATGTTTATCTGAATTCTGTGTGAGTTGAATTCGCGCACGCAACTATACAGCTACGGGTGAGATTCCACTCCTGAAATCTCTCCTGGCTGTCAACTTGATTTTTCTCTAAGTAGAAATGCGGACTTAAATATGATTCAGACTCTTACCTTCTCGTGGTGGCAGATAAAAAAAAGAAAACAAGGGTCACTTCTGCTGCTCGGCCAATACTCTTCCTGTGCTGTGGTCAGGATCCCCTTTCGGACTCGTTTGGGATTTTGGACTTTGACTTTTAAAATTAATTGTAAATACGCTTAAATGTTCTAATCGAGAGCTCGTTTATTGGTGCTTCAATAAAATAAGACAAATTAAACTTGAATGTACAAACTGATAAACTAATAGATGAAATGAAAAAAAAAACAGTAAATCAAATAAGCAAAACTGAATTAAATATACTCGTCCGCACAGCAGCTTTGCTCGAGTCGGAGTGACCTGTGGTAGCGTGGCTTGGGGACACTCGGATGTGTTTCCGGACCGCCCACGTGTCTCTAAGCTCTACTTCCCCATGCTGACGTCACTGCGTCTGCACTTGTCGCACTCATTAGGCCTTACGGGACCTGGCAATGGTGCAAGAGTTCAAACTGCAACGTGGCTTCAGTCTCGCTGTACCTTTTATGTGTAAAACTTTCCCGATTTTATATTCGAAATAATTGTTCGAATATAATTGTGGGAAAGTTGTCACATAACATTATTTATTGAAAAAAGGCTATAATAATTAAAATAATTTCCACTAGCTAACACCTCGGACCTGTACAATAAATCTATTTTATCATTTTCTAATTTTATTTAAAATTAATAATTATATAAAATTAAAATCATATAATTTCATTCACTTTATCTTCTGGGATAGTTGAAACATAGATAAAGAATTGCTTGTTACGCTTCTTTTTATTTCAAATAGTCTCTTTATTTTCTATTTAAAAAAATAAATATAGCATTTATTCTAGGATTAATGCATATTAGGACCGAAAAGAGCGACGATAGTTTTAGCTTATACACGAACGCATCAACAGTGGTAAATTTGGAAACAAATAACGATGACGATTTATATAAAGCTCTACGAAAAAAAGGAAAAATGAAATTTATAAAAAAAATATGGATAACTAGGTTTTTGCAAAAAATGAAGCTAAATACACAAGTACATACCGTCTCGTTAATATCAATTATAACGTGATTCTCACGCACAATAAGTATTAGTAGTATATAGAACAATAGGATAGGAAAAATTGAGATATTAGGAAATCGCATCACCAAGGATGGGCTCTTAATTGCGAGTCGATTTCATTACATGTTCGACTCGTCGACCCATATTCCTTCCGATGTATATTGTGTGTGTCAAAATAGTTCTTAATAAACTTCTATAGTAAATTAGTTGACATCCATTTGTATCTCCAAATGACTGTATTCAACGGTTCCCTTTCCGGGATATTTGTGCTCGCGCTTACTAAGTGGCATCTACCTGGCGCTCGATTACACTAATAAATATGGTAGACAACTTGTATGTTGTTCACGAAGTCCCTTGTGATTAATAATATTTTATTCGTTGGGGTTGCTATGTTACACATTAAAAACAAAATAAATAATGATAATATTTACAAGTGGTCGAGAGATCAGTATGCTTATACCCTACTAGTAATTCAAAAGTATCATATATTTGTTTGCAATGTACAAATCATATATTGAGTGTGGGAACGTGATTTTATAGAACTTTATATTTTCTAGTTATTATTAAAATTTTAACTAAATTTATTTTCACTGAGCTAATCAAAGACAAATTATGTTGATCTGTTACACAGTCGTTTAATACCAATAATATTAAAAACTATTAAGCTGGTAAAATTTTCGTTAATAGAGCTATTGTTGAAAGGTTTGACTGTACATTAAAATAATGAAAGCGGGGTTCCTTTCCGCATACAAATACAAAACATCACATCACCATTTTACATTATTAGTTCAAGGCTTTAATAATTCTAGACATTCCACTATCTAGATGGTGACAGAACCTGCAACTATATATAACGCGCAACTAGCTAAACGGAACATGGACTTACGCTGTAGAACAAAGGAAAAAGTACACAGTCGAGAATCTAATGTATATAAGTCGTATGACAGGTAATTTTGAAGTTATGAAGCTAACTCTTGGAAAAGAAAAATTAACTATAAAAATAAAAATCTGTTGTATGCGATTTTACCAAGCTATAGTTTCTTCAGTATGGCGTTTATAACACTTATATGAGTCCTTTCTGATAGCAAGAAAGAAACGCCAAAATTTATTATGGGCAAGCATGCTTTTAAGAATCTCTAATATAGAGAACGTATGTCTTAGTCCTCTGAAATAAAATTTGCTCGTGGAGACCATTAGATTTGTTAGACCATTTGATTAATGTTTTATTTCAAAACCATTCACATATGAATTCAGATTCTCAATCGAGCACAGCAGCACTTTTGTTTTTCTGATCGTACCTGCAGTAGAGAGCTTTGTAATTTTGAATTTTTTATAGACATATTAGTTTTTGCCGAAGTTTCCTCTAACTACTAAACGGCAATCCAGCTATAGCATCTCTACCTGCCAATACTTTAAATGGTCTCTCTATATATTTGTTTATTTGCACGTAAAACAAAGTCAGGGTGAACTAAGTAAAATGCAACCAAGAGAGGAAGACTTTAAATATTAAAAAGAAAACTCGTTCCATGCGAGACATTTTTTGAACCTAATTAATAAAACTGGCATTTCTTCACTCTCAGTCTTACGAGTGCGCAAAATCTGAACTTAACTCATTTACGTGAACGCATATTCAAACATCTACTGTAGGTACTCTAAGATATGAGTATAAATCTGTAATTCGTATTCCAGAAGAATCGTATCTAGAATTTCTTATTCTTGGAAACTTGGAATATACCTTGTGTTGCGTCTCGAGCGAATTATTTGTAGAGTACATTATAAAGATTTCTTGGAAACTCAAAATTTACCTTATGTTGCGTCTCGAGCGAATTATTTGTAGAGTACATTATAAAGATTTCTTGTAAAATCATATTGTGCATTTAAGTGAATGAAAAATCGAAATAATAGAACACATTCGTGTTAGAGTAGATCAGTAACCAATAAATAAATCCGGGCAAGCTTGAACGTTCTTGCAACTACGCCGAAAATCCAAAAAAAATTTTTTGAATTTTTTATCGACGTCCAGTCGTAACTCCGGACAACTTTGTTTAATGCTGCTGTTGGGATATTCATGTATCTGTCAACTAGCTGGCGTCTAGCTACTACTCAAACAATAACAGTAAATGTAAGAAGCCAAAGCCGTAGAATTGATAATAAGTACAAGGTAAAGAAAATGGCAACTGCGTCGGGCAATTATTAGAATTAAAACTGAACGAAAGTAACATTTACTGTCACAGTTTTTAATACGCTCAACTCTGATTGTAAGCCCAAGGAACTGCAGGCCAATGTTGTATCATCGGTCAGCTACAAATTTAATATTGTCGGTCTAGAAGCTGCTAGTCTACTGATAGTGTATTCGCAAACTATTTGACGTCGAGACACAAATGGTTTCACAAAGTATAGACTAATTGAACCATCTAATATTTTATGGACAATAACTCAAAATTTGGAAGGTGGAATCGGCAAAATATTAATCAAGAGATTATTAAGAGATTATTAATTCAAGGATTTTAGAGTCGTTTTAAAAGCAAAATATGTCGAAATTGAGACGAAATCTATGTGAGAAACGATAGCAAAAGGTATCAGATAGTATAGTTGTAATAATATAAGTTGCTTATATTTCAAGGTTTTAAAGATTGGAGCGTGCCAATAACTGCGAATTTTGACTACCGAAACGAGAGGAAAAGGTCTTTTGTAAAAAATGCATAGACTCTCCTATAAAAAGGTCCATCAAGATTATGAATAAGATTTTGAAGGTTTCATCTATGCTGACATTTATGATCTTGTCCTGTTTACTGGACATCGTATCTCTAAATTTTTCATGCTATTGAAAGATAAGAACTCAGGTTTTTGCTTTGTATACTTTGTATATTCCTAACAGCCTACTGATAAAGCTCTGAATCAGTTTAAAAAATTATAATGGGTTGCTTCGTCAAAATTATAATTCGTTGTACCCAACGAATCGAAAAATGACAAAGTTACGTCGTTCTTAGAATTGTCTCCTCTATCCGCTGGTATATACCATATGCGGTGAAAATGTAATACCCTGTATAGTAATGCTTATTCAATGAAGCTACACTATAACATGTTTAGAAGTTTAAAGTCTATAGAATATTCTAGCGAGTTCACATTTTGCTTTTCTACTTCCGAAAAAGGAAAAATTCAGCGCAGGCTTATCGAAAATTATGCAGTGTTTATGGTGATGAGTGCTTAAGTGAACGCCAGTGTCAAAATTGATTTGCTCGATTTGATTCCGGAAATTTCGATCTTATAGATAAACCTCAGAAATAGTAGATGAAATTCTTTAAAAAATCGAAATAGACTGACATAGTTTATCTTGCAACATCGCTATAGAAGTAAAATCGATCATAAGTTTTGAATCATTTACATAAGACTGGATACAAAAAGAAGCTCGATACTTGGGTTCCACACGAATGAACGTCAAAAAATTCAATAGACCGAGTTTTCATTTGTGAATCTCTGCTGAAACCAAACGAAATCGAACCATTTTTGAAACAAATGATTACGGTCGATGAAAAATGTATCACTTACGACAATAATGTACGAAACAGATGGTGGTTGAAGCCCGAAGAAGCTTCACAAAGAGTTGCAAAGCCCGTATTGATACGAAGGACGGTGTTGCTGAGTGTTTAGTGGAGTTGGAAGGGTATTGTTCATCATGAGCTGCTCGAGCCTGGAAAAATTATTAATTCGACGGTCTACTGTCAACAACTAATGCGATTGCAGCAGGCGATTGAAAAAAGTCCAGAATTGATCAATAGGAAAGGCATTGTTTTCCGTCACTACAACGCTAGATCACACATATTTTTAATGACTCGTCAAAAATTGAGAAAGTTTGGCTAGAAAGTTTTGATGCATCCATCGTATAGTCCTGGCCTTGTCCCGTCGGACTATCATTTGTTTCTATCAGTTTCTATCAGACTATCAGTTTCTGTAAAACTCTCTTAATGGTGTAAAGCTGGATTCAAAAGAGGCTTGTGCAAATCACTTGGTTAAGTTTTTCGCCCAGAAATCTCAGAAGTTCTACATTGAAGAAATCATGGTTTTGCCAGAAAAGTGACAAGATCATTGATCGGAACGACATATATCAGTATTCATTTATATTACAAAATTTACCTTAAAAAATATAGAACAACCGGTATTACTTTTTCCCCAACATTATAAGCAAGTTATAGTGCAGCAGGAAAGAGTGATAAATCTCAGAACTGATAACAACTTACAATGCTATAATAAGGACTTTAAGCAGTTCCTGGATATAGGGGGCATACAGTTATGCATATCAACTCCACATTACCTTCAAACAAGTGGATATAGAGAAAGGAAAACTAGAACCGTACTCTAATCAGCAAGAACTATCCTCTTCGCAAAGGACTTACCTACATGTTTATGGGTCAAATCAATAAATAATGCAATATATGCTCTAAATTTAATTACGTCAAGTAATAATCGAACGGTTATTCCATCTGAGATTTCATGTAAAAAACCAAGTGTCGATCATATGTGTCCATTTGGGACTGAAGCAATTGCACTACCTCTTAAAACTAATTATCACCAAGCTAGTGATCGCAGGCCGGAGATTAGGTTAAAATGAAGCTACAAATCCCCAGATGGAGCGAGATGAGTGGATGGAGGAAGTTGAATCAAGAGCCGATGGCATGTTGGATGACATTGCTCAACCCATGGAAGTCAAGGAACACATAGAGATTCCAGGGATTAAAATCGGGAAGAAATGAAGCCACAGGTATACCTCCAGATAGGAATGACCGAGGCAAAATAGCAGATCTAACGTATGAAGTGGATTTATTGTTATTATATTATAGAAATAGCTAATCTTGTTATAATAATAAGTTTCGGGATCTGTTAGGTGTCACACTAATAAGACAATCCTATAAAGTTGAGAAAAATGAATTCTTAATAGGTTTAGCGTATCTTTCCAAAGTCTAGTTCAAAGCAGACTACCTACGTTTTCAACGTCGTATCGCAATAAAATAAACTATAATATGTGCTTTTCTCATAATACTGCTAGCACTATATCAACTCTGTAAACTTATTTTGAGCACGAAGCGTCGAACTAAAATAGCCCCCCCCCCAAATCATTAAAAATAATATGAATTTATATTGAATGCGGTGGTCTGCTTTGCCTCCAAGGCACTCCCACCAAAGCGATTTTTCAAAATGTTGTTTTATACAACTAGCTTATTTATAAGAAAAGAAAAAAAATGGCTTCGTTGAATTTCAAAGCCTTTTACTGCTTTACACCATAGAAATCAGTTTTAAACCAAATTCTCCTGAAAACCTCTATATTTCGTTGGAAAATCAAGTAATTTACTAAACTGCTGAAAAATTAAACACCACTACTGGCCACACCCCATAGATTTTTCTCATGCCCTTTCAACAATTTTGATAATATTTTTGATGTTTTAACAGAACTTTATAACCGAACTGTCAAGAAAAGATTTCATACAACTATGCGCTCAAAGTTTAGCTGCTTGGCACTACTGGAGCCAAGCTGGTAAAGAAGAACTGGAGTCTCATGAGAAGAACGGAACATAGAAATTGTAATTTCTCCTACGAATGCTCTACTACTAGATACGAAGTAAGTCTTCAATTTGCAGAGTGATGCAGTTGGAAATAAGTACGGTATTGTAAAGTGCGAGTGGCGGATTTTTAAACATAGGTACACACAAAAAAGAAATGGATTGTATCAGAAACGAGATACATATATTCCTATGTATCTTGAGGTGCTGAATACGAATCCGGAGCTTGACTTCAACACATAACGTTCTAGGGTATTAGAAGGTCAAAGTTCGAAACATGTCTTTTGAGAAGAGATGACTAGTATTTATTGTCGTTTTGAGGATCGCTTATCTGAATCGGAGTTCTGTTTGACCCTGCGAGGTCAAGCTCAAGGTCATTTGAAGGTTAAACATGTTTATTTTTCAGTAAAATTAATTTCTGAGTGCACATTCTGAAAGAACGGAAAATTTTACGTTCAGATATGTATTATGATTTTTTTACTGTCATGGCCCCACAAGGTTATTTTGAGACCAATCTACGCTATTTTACGGTGGTTTCATGTGACAAATGCAAAAGTACGAAAATGTGGCATAACAGGAGGTGACTACTAAATCATTATAATTTTGGGGTCGCTGAATCCGAAGCCGGCGTCCGTTTGATCCTGTCGGTAAAGATCAAGTTCATTTCAAAATCTAACATGTTATTTCAAAAAAATTAATTTCTGAATTTGGTTCTTGAAATTACATAACAACAAGATTTAAATATTTGGGAAAACTGAAAACATAAGACCTAGAAATGTACTATTTTTTCTGTAACAGACCCTTTTATCTTGGAAAGATCTATGCAACGGATTTATTTTTATGTTTTACGTTTTTGACTCATTTTCCCTGCTTAAGCATCCAACAAAAATCTGCCATCATATTTACATCCTTGATACCACCGTTCCATTTCCTTGATAGCTTAATAAAACCGTTAACTATGTTCTTCGCTGTTGTCTCCGAGGTTTTCTGGAAAGTAATCAAGATGTGAATATAAAAAATGCAACTTTAAATTCATTAAGTAACCCAATTCTCTGTAGTTTTCCAAAAAATCTTCAACGAAAGTTTTGTAATCTTTACTCTTCTGATATCCTAAGAAATTTTCTGCGACTTCTTAAAAACTTGACCATGCATAATTTTACTTGAACGTAAAATTTTCCTTCTTTTAGAATCTGCAATCCGAAATTAATTTTTTTGTAAAATAAAGACGTGTTTCGAACGTTGATCTTCAAATTCGCTTTAACACTACATGCTGGAGTCAAACAGTATCCGGATTTGCATCAAGATACATAGGAATCCACTTCTTTGTGTGTGCTTGTGTAATTCTTTGTATCCTGTTTAGTGGTAGATGGCAATATAATGATAGGTAGCTGTATGAGCAAAATTAATAATGTAATGAAAGAGCTATGTGAATAATTTTACGCGAAAATCGTATTAGCTCATATGTTAGAGGGAATATACAGGTAGTATGAGATCGAAAGAATAGGCCTATGATTCGACATATATTGTAAACTATTCTAGTCAATTTGTTTTCTGTTTTGATCAAAATCAGTAGAATTTTGTAAAATGCCAATTAACATATCTAACCCTATTGGGGGTATATATTATTATATAGCTAGTTAAATCTCAGAGTCAGTGCATGTATGTGTGTATCTGCGAGATAGGCAATGCGAGTGTCGTGAGGTGCCGCTAGATCTAGATGCTCCAGTTGAAAACGATTCGATAAATATCTAAGCGTTTTGATGATATAATAAATTGTTATAATAAATGACTATTATATTCTTATTAGACCATATAATTAGGTCACTATAATTATCTATTGTTCACGGTACCTAAGTTAATAATATATATATGTAATTTCAGAAAGAGGTATGATGTGATTAATGTTTAATTTCCTATGATTGTATAGGCTGATGACATCTTCAATTTTGTAAGAATTTCCAGATATAGGATATGTATAAAAATAATGACAAAATTTAAGACTTTTAAAAAATAATGTATTTAATATTTAATTTCATAATGTGTTAATAGGTATTTCCTACAATACCACTGCATATTACATGTTTAAATTATTTTAAAAATCATAAGTACCTAAAGCCATTTAATATTTATAAAATGAAATAAGTTGCAGTGCAGTAAAAGCTGCAAATTCATACATTTATTACAACTGCTATACGCACAATATTTTATAATCAAACTAAATATTCGCACGTGATGTACAATAAAAATAAAAAATTATTAAAAACTAGTTATACATTTAATAATAGTGTCATAAAATAATACTTTCGTACAGTCAGATTTAACGTTAATATTAATATGTATCAAAATTGAAAAAGTGTTTACAACTTAAAAATTCTAATTTCGGTTAAATATTATTACAAAAGAGAGTATTGAATTATTAACCTAACGTACGTAAACATTTTATTTATGTATTATTATAAATTTGTTGTTGATTTCGATGAATACTTAAATGTAAACGCGGAAGAGAATTTTCAGATAAATTTTGTGTCATTTGCATGGTTGTCGTAGATTGTTTCATTTTAAATTTATCACTACATGTGATAGAACTTCTTCTTTCATCGCTTGATCCTATTAGACTTGGAGGATCTGATGATTCTTCTTCATCTGGGCCCAAGTTTCGAAATCTAACAAAACCATCTTCAGCCACTAACATTGTAGAACCCGATGACGAAGGATGCTCATGTACATTCAATGGAAGTGTATGAATTTTACTTCGATTTTCAGGATTGCAGAGACTTAGAGTACCATTTCTGCATTGACCGAAGGAACTTCGCATTTCTTGTGGAAAATGACCAGATGAACTCATAGATCTTTTTGTTGAACGTCTTTCGAACGTATTAGTAACATTTATACTTTCTGGTAATGTATTTAATGGAAAACTATCATCATACACTTGCTTTCCTGTTCGTATTGCATAATTTTGAATAGCTTGATTTGTACTGCATATCGCGGGGTACAAAGCATCATCCATATTTTCGGTTGATGTAGAATTACCACAAGGAAAAAGAGCAAATCCAGAATGAACAATATGTTGCTGAATTTGCTTTTCCTGTAGTTGATAATTAGATAAGCTTGCCACCCATGCTAATAAACCACACATAGACAATTCTAGGAGACGAACAGAAAATTCCCATCCACACCACAACCAAGGATATGGTTGAAGATGGCTTTTTATACCGAAAATACCATACAATTGTACAAATCCCATTAATATAAAAAGTAGAGCTGTAGCAACTGTTATAGTTATCGCTGTATTGAGTGTAGTTGTACAATCAGTTTTTACATGATTATTAACAGATTTTGTGCTAGTATTATGCAGCTGAGTACGTATAACACGGTACACATACATGTAGCTTAACCCTAAAGTTACACAAATTATTATGTATGTACTTTGACAAATGAGAGGAAGAATTTTTGAATCGTCAATGTAACCAAAGATATAACCACATACATGAAGAGAGATACATAAAGTGATATGTATAATAAACGCAAATATAAGAATTATTGGCGATGAAAATTTACTTCGGTATAAAGATGGTGCTGATGAGCAACGAGACATGTATAGTATAAGTGTTGCAAAGGCAGCTGCAAGCAGAGAGGAAGGTAAAAACATAAGTACATTTGATAATATTTCCGGAAAAGAATGATCCAAATTATAGGCATCATAAAATAAATGGAAACATCTCAATGTGCATACAACAGTTAGTAACAAATGAATAGTTAGAAAATATGATTGAGATAAAAGATTAGTAGCATCGTTATAACGGACTATTTTATAAACGGAATATAAAGCTACAATAGTGAACATCGAAGCTGCTAAATATACATGAAGAGACCACACTATTTTCCAAGTTGTTTCAAGCTGATCATTTTTATCTGGTTTTTCTGATGGATTTGTTGTAGGTTGTGTCTGAGGATATGGAAATCTTTCACTATGAATAATGTCATCATTTCGAACTCTGTATAATTCGTTACTTTTTTTAGGACTTCCATAAAAATTTTTAGTAACGATATCTTTATCATCAGATTTCCTGTTTAGTAATGGAATAATTGAAGAAATTGTAACAGTTTGAGACACATTGTATGTAGACTTTGTAATGAGAATAGTAGGTAATGATTCATTTACTGATTTTGTGGTTAAATAATTTAAGGGCGATTTCGTTGGAATAGGTTTTAATAAAATCTCTGGAATATCTTGTTTTCGGCCATTACTTCCAGATAATATTCTTGATATACTAGTAAAATGTAATGAAGGTACGAAATCAACTGTAGCATTTAATTCTTTTTCTCGATCAGACATCTCAAAAGAGTCCTTGATGACAGAATCGTCGACTCTATCTTTCAAAAGAATTTTAGTGTCAGGATATTTCATAGTATCTTCAATTAAATCAGGAGGCTTTATTGGAATTCTTTCATGAGCTGGAGTAAGACTTGGAGGT
Source organism: Muscidifurax raptorellus (assembly GCA_020010945.3). Lineage (NCBI taxonomy): Eukaryota > Metazoa > Arthropoda > Insecta > Hymenoptera > Pteromalidae > Muscidifurax > Muscidifurax raptorellus. Next base: position 796,451 of record JAHUUD020000008.1, read on the forward strand.
GGTATCGGACGTCTAGCACTTGAATGTAGTTCCATGCTGGTTCCTCTAAGGGTAGGTTTATCGGCAAATGGATTTGCATATTCTGGCGGTAGTGGCGGAGTAAATAAAGTTCTTGAAGGCGGTGCATATGATGGTAACTCACGAAGTAGAGGCGGATGCGTTACTTTTGGTACTATCATAGGATATAATATGGCAGAAGTTGTTAATGAATTTATAGCTGGAGATGGAGAGGTTGAGTGTGTTGTACTCTGGGAAACTTGAGCTTCATATGCCGGTACACTCCGTTTAGTTGTAGCAGAACTATGTGCAACTTTATTAAAAATGGCTGCAATATTTTTTTCAAACGCTGTATGATCTAAATTAAACACAGGATTATTCGCTTCACTTTCACTTGCACTAAGTGCCAGTTCATTTCCGATTAATATACACAATATATGAATCACTAACATATGCATCATTGAACACATTGATATTTCAACACAGCTACAGTGAAAGCTGTGAGAGCTATAAATAATTCTGATCTACAATTTATGCGATTTACATGTTTAATTTGATGTCTTTTTGTCTTTAATCATTATTACCGTAGAGTATAAAACTTAATGTTATTTCTGTAAAAGTACTTATGACGAGTATGAACATTTAAGTTTTACATAGTTGTAATACTTAATAAGTTTTGTGTTCAAATATTGTACCACATTGTTCAAAATAAGATCACGATATAAGCTTGTTTACCTAATCTATAAAATAAAAAAAGTGATCATGTTTAATTTTTGCGCAAATAAATTCATAATTTAATAATAGTCTTGCTACTTTTGCAATAACTTCATTTCAGTACGAAAAACCGTTCCTCGAATCAGTCTTTGGCGGTGAATATTTCCCGCCTGTATTATACTGTCAGTCCATTTGAAACATCTGTAACAAAAAAAATTTATTTGAGTTAGTTCAACTGTTACAGAAAACATCGATTTTTAAATATAAAAAAGACATAATGATTGAATTTTTGATACAATTTAAAGCATTGAGTAACCTATTTGCCTCGACTAAAATATCTTATTTAAAAATATAAGAGATTTTACAGTATCTTTTATTGGTCGTTTAGCGCGCACTGGAGAAGCCAGACGTAGACTATAGGAGGAGAGTTAGTGATGGATTTTGAGAATATAATATATAGAGGAAGAAAGAAGGGGATCGAGACAGAAGGAAAATAAAAGGAAAAGATGAAATAATAAATCAAGATAAGGTATGAAGTGGATGAAAGGCAACACACACAAAAGATAATTGGGATAAAACGGAACGACGGTAAAAAAGAGGAACATAAATTCAAGTCCCCGCGACGACTTGGAGGGACAGCACTCCAAAAATGAGAACGGGAAAAGGAGAGAGATTCTCACTGGAGGAAAGAGAATGAGGGAAAACAAAGGAGAGAGGCTCGGAAGAAGAGCAGACAAAGAAAAGAGAAAAAATAGAAGAGCTAGCAGAGAGAAGTCAGCTGGAGAGGAGCAGCTTTACGGCATTGACGACAACAAAAGCAGAAGAGGACAGGAAAGAGGGAGATTTTGGAAATATGGATAAATTGCAAGGCTTGTTAGATGAGGTGTATGAGATGAAAGAAAACTAGGGGGAGAGAAATAAAATAAGAAGGAGAAAAACTGAAAAAAGAAAGAAGGAAGATGAAGGTGAAATTGGAGGAAGAAAAAACAGAAAGAATTGAAAAGCAGGAAGAGGCAAACGCGAGAGAGAGAGAGAGAGAGAGAGAGAGAGAGAGAGAGAGAGAGAGAGAGAGACAGAGAGAGAGAGAGAGGGAGGAGGAGATAAGTGGATGGAGAAGCGCACGGAGAAGTAACGAAGCGTAAAAGTGGTTATTAAAAGTGCAGAGGAACTAACAAAAAGGGTCTGACGTGTTGGTAGAAGAACGACTTAAAGAGAGGGGTGGAACTGAGAAAAGTTGATAGAGGTGGCTAAGGATTGGAGTAGGAAAGGAGAGTCGTGAAATTGGGATGGAATAGATTAAGAATTAGAGAAACAGAATTTATATCCAAGGAGAAAGAAAGGGCGTTATTTCAAAATAAAGTAGGAAATGGGAGGTGAGATAGAAGAGAAGAAGACGGAGGAAGAGAAGTGGGTAGGAATAAGAGTGCTAACAAGGAAAGACCTCCAACCCGAACACTCCCATTTTCTTGAGTTCTACATATGCTGTATCATATGTTGAGAGACAAGGATATGTTTTTATCGGTGGAAAAACATCTTAAGGGAGTGAAATTCACTCTTAAAGTTTACCCTTGAAAACAGTTTTTTCTAAATATCACGGGCTGTAATCAATATTATCGAATAAGACCCAAACCGCAATTACTTATTACAAGAAAACGATCGTTTTACAAGAGATTCCAACTATAGGGGCTGCAACGCCTATGTTTTGTTTCAGAACAATGTTTTTTTTCAAACGTTTTTATATATAAAAAATTCATATTTGCTCCAAAGAAATTACAAATAATACGAAAATGTTCGTATGATTATAATTGGCACTTTATAATGAAAACTTTTTTCTTTTTATCCAACCATACAAATAATTTATTTTACTAGTCTCAACATCATATCTCTGATTTTAATCAATATTAGAACAGAGTGAACGATTCGTAAGCAACTTTGTTTGCAGAGGTTACAATTATTATTTATGTTACAAAAAAATGCACATTCGAAAATTTATGAAAATTAAGTTGTGTTGAAAAGTATTTAAAATGCTATTTTCATAGAAAAAAATGAGTAATTGTAGCGTTCTAACAAGTTAAAAAATTCTTTTAAAATATTCCTGTCGTAAATTATTATATATTGTAACGGGGTGAGGCTGTCTTTGAGAGGAGGAAAACACAAAAAGAGACCCCGGGCCTAAGAATCGATCCGGCGCTCCCGAAATTTCTAGGCGCACGCTCTATTCACTGAGCCAGTGCCGCCCTATTCCGTCACTCTGGTTCCTGCTCCGATTCATTTTTTTTGAGCGGCTTTATTCGATATTGAAAACGGTCTATAAAAAAATCAACAAAAGGTAATTCTGATGTAAAATTATCTCACCTTACGATCGACGCTATTAGCTTCTTGAAAAAATGTGTATTAACAAAGTTATATTCGTTTGTTTAACAAAAAACGTGGTTTTCGGAATAAGACCAATTTTTCAATCAAAATTTTGGTTTCGAAAGGGCTCATAAAGGGAACGTTATTTATAGACTAAAAGTGTCCACGGACCCTAAACTTCAAAGTATAGTGGTGGTTTTTCCAAATTCAACATGGCGGCACACAATATGGTGGCTTTAAGTAAAATTTTTTTTGATAATACCGCTAATTTTTTTGGTAACTCACAATTTTTTCCTATCTTTATGAAAATTGGTATATAAGGGTTTTTTTCGGTCGTTCATTACAAATTTGCTTTCAGATTTTAAAAATTCAAGATAGCTATCTTCGAGAGGAGGAAATCACAAAAGCAGACGCCGGGACCGAGAATCGATCCGGCGCTCTCGACATCTCTAGGCACACGCTCTATCCATTGAGCCAACGCCGCCTTGCTCCATCACTCTCGTTCCTGCTCCGATTACTGGCATAGCGGGGACTTGTACCTCGTTACAATATATATATATATATATATATATATATATATATATATATATATATATTGTAATGAGGTACAAGTCCTCGCTATGCCGGTAATCGGAGCATATATATATATATATATATATATATATATATTGTAATGAGGTACAAGTCCTCGTTGGCTCAATGGATAGAGCGTGTGCCTAGAGATGTCGGGAGCGCCCGATCGATTCTCGGTCCCGGCGTCTGGTTTTGTGATTTCCTCCTCTCGAAGATAGCCATCTTGAATTTTTAGAATCTGAAAGCCAGTTTGTAATGAACGTCCGAAAAAAACCCTTATATACCAATTTTCATAAAGATAGGAAAAAATTGTTAGTTACCAAAAAAATTAGCGGTATTATCAAAAAAAATTTTACTTAAAGCCGCCATATTGTGTGCCGCCATGTTGAATTTGGAAAAATCACCACTATACTTTGAAGTTTAGGGTCCGTGGACACTTTTAGTCTACAAACAAGGTTCCCTTTATGAGCCCTTTCGAAACCAAAATTTTGATTGAAAAATATGTCTTATTCCGAAAACCACGTTTTTTGTTAAATAAACGAATATAACTTTGTTAATACACATTTTTTCAAGAAGCTAATAGCGTCGATCGTAAGGTGAGATAATTTTACATCAGAATTACCTTTTGTTGATTTTTTTATAGACCGTTTTCATATCGAATAAAGCCGCTCAAAAAAAAAATGAAAATGTGTCCCGCCCGGACTTAATGGGTTAAATATCCTCACGTTTGAAATAATAAAATACATTTTTGCTGAATCTTTATTTTAGAAGAATGTTTTAGAAGATTTAAACATTCACAGCTTACGTGTTAAGGTCATACGAATGACTGCACAAGAGACTATGTTTCTACTTAAAATTACTGTTATTCGATCATATAATCCAGTCGCGTCTAGACCATACAGCTACTCTTGATAAATGTTCATTTTCATCGTTAGTAATATAATGGCAGAAGTAATTTTTGAGATTATAATTATACGCTATACTTAAAGAGATAATAAATGATATAATAACGCCGTAAGAGCAGATAACTGAGAAGTTTGAGGCAGTAAAAGGGATGAGGCTGAGCTGTTCATTCAGCCCCACTTTATTTAATCTATATTGATTGAAATTTGCAGATGATGTAGCAGCAATATCAGGCACGAAGGGGGAACTTCAAAGTATGTTAGGGGATCTAGCAAAATTTTACAAAGATAATCAAATAGAGATAAACAATCAGAAAACAAAAAAAAACAATCACTAAAAATGGGGGAAAACAATGAAATGAATGGGAAATATAAAAGTGGCCCATATGAAGCCATCGGTCAGAAGAGGTTAAGAGATGTTATATTAAAATATAATGTTTGTGACGATAGATTCAAAGAATGATGTTTGAATTGGAGTACCGTTAAACATCGAAGGGTATTCAAAGATCAGTTACCAAATGTATTAAATAAATTAAAAGAATTAAATAAATGTACGTCACTTCTTATAAGAAAAAAGATTGTTGCTACTGGCACTTCATATGATATTATCAGAAATACCTACAAACAAAATAAATTTTCTGCAATGGCTAGTATTTTAGGGAAAAATGAAAGGTTTATGCGTTTCAAAAGTTGTGCGATTTCTTAGAATTGCTGCCTAAGTAATATAATGTATTTATTAAAATACCTCTAAGTCAAATTCAAGCTGTGATCATTAAAAAAAAGTTAGAGAGTTTATAATTTAAAATATTATTATTTTGTAAGTCTGAAATTATAAATGTGGTAAGAGAAAATAAAAGAAGTCATAATTTAAAATACTATTTTTCAATTCAAATTAACATAAATATTGTTATTTGTAAAAAATAAATATAGGTATCTGTAAAACATAAACATACTAGACGAGCTGCAGACGACAAGGGAGAGCATGACTGATGAAAATTATACGTATTTGTTTATTTGTAATAACTTTTATAAGCTCTGAACAATACTTTCTATAGATGTAATATTTTCTTTATTTGTCTTTATATCGTTACAATTTTTTCAAAGTAATTTCAGTGTTAGTTCATTTGATATCCCGAAAATAACTTGAGTCTCCATAAGAATCAATGTAAAAAGTGGAAAAACTAAATTATGCTTCAGATACCCACCTTACTGGTTAAGCCAATACTCTCTACCCCCACAGAGGCATCGGGTCCGTCTCTCACAATCAGTGTAACCTCCCCGGAGAAGCTCTCAATTTCAGAGACCAGCTTCTCGTCGGTAGGGTCGGAGCTCCATGCATCCGATTGACTACCTGTGTTTCCACCCTACCTATAAAGTGTCCAGCTTACGCTGTGAGGCAGGGAAAATCCGGAATGAAGGAAAATTACGAGGAAAAACCTGCCTCGAAACAGCCGGTGTCTTATAAAGCTTCCCGTTGAAAACAACTCGTAAAATATCCGAGTGATTTCACTGGAAATCGAACTCACGACCCCATGAGCGAGAGCGTTTCGGTCGGCCAAGGCGTGCGCCTTAGCCAACTGAGCCACAGACGCTTTCAAAATTTCATTCAATTATACATACGAAATACACCAATCAACAAAGTTAACAAAAGTACACGTATCTTACCTCTCGGGTGGTGTGGAAAAAATAGAAAAAGACAATAGTCTCACACAATTACTTTTTCATTTAATAACGTTGAATTCCAATTTTTGCTATTGTATAATAATGATTACAAAATATTTCCAAAATAAAGAGTAGGGTGGAGGGAGTTGGAACAATTTTACGCTATTTGGTGGGGGGGACGAATACCAACAAATCACGCTTACAACTATATAATATAGGAAAAAAATATATATATATGTGTAAGGAGATGCGTATTCCACGTCAGCCGGTGGCGAAATTTCCTAAGGGGACACAACACCTTTAAACCCTGCAAAAAAGAACACTATGTAAAATCCAGAAATTTGAAGTAAATAATTAAAAAATTTTTATGGATATATTTAGCATAAATACCTTTAATTTCAGCAAGCTTAAACATTCATAACCCCTGCTGGCCCATTGTGGCACTCGGTACAAGAATTTGTGAACTTTTTCACTGTCCGTAGGACTGTAAGTGAACGAATCGTTCTTTTTGGCTGCAATTCAAGGAGGATATTTTATACACTTGTAGTTTTGGTATGAATGTAGAGATTTTAATTTGAATGTTTACAAATTATTTGGCGATGAAAAAACTGCATTTTTTAAATTATGTTCACTTATTCTGGCACCTTTTTGTGTATAGAACATTTTCTTTACATTTAAATCAAAATCCCTGCATTCATACCAAAATTAAAGCTGTACAAAGTATCGTCCTTGAATTTCAGTCAAAAAGAAACCATACGTTCATTTGGAATCTTACGGACAGTGAGCTGACATCAGTAAAAACAACATTTAGAGAAAATCAACTTTAAAGTTTATAAAAATTGTTAAAAAAACTTAAATTAGTGCTTACCAAATCCTTTGGGACCAAGTTTTCTATCTTCCACACGCATAGACCTTGATTTTCAGCAATTATGAGGTATATTTACTTATATCTTTGGGTTCTGTGCGGCTTTTCTTACCTGCAAACAAAAAAAGGCATTTTACGAATTTTTGACAAAATTTGATAAACGGAATATTTTTTCCTTGATAATGATAACACTTTATACTTATCTTTTTTTTGTTAGTGTGTTTAACCTTTAAGTTGAAACTGGTTGAAAATTACCAGTCTAACTTAAAAATGTCACCAAACAGATTAGTGTTACCAGGGTCAGCTGAAAAAGATCAAATAAATTAATATTTCAATTTATTAAAAATGAAATGTAAAAAATACAGAGAAGTATACTTATTTTTGTTTCGTCGTGATCACAAGGCCTTTTACTTCAAAATACTTCAGTGAACACTGCGTAGTGTGCTCCTGCAGCGTAGTAATCCTCCTCTTGTAGCTCCCTGGCTCTCCTTCTGAGGGTTCTAGTTTCCTTGGCGCTGGCCTGGACTTGTCGCTCAGCATGAAAAATTCTCTGGGCATCCGCAGAGTTTGCCCACTCTGCAGCAGCATGTCCAACTGCCACCTCAAACTGCTCCAGAATCCTGAGCAAACCAGAACAACCATCATTTAACATAGTTACTGCTGCATTTACACCAATTTTGAAGACTGTCGACCACTGAATGATATCTTGGGGATTAATCTCCATACACAATTATTAAAGCTCTCATTAGAGTTTTGTGTAAAACCACAAAGACATTTTTCAAGTAACTCTGGCTTTGACAGATCTTCATAAATTGGCCTCACTGCATCCATCACCACAGTCGGAAGGCTATTCTTGTGGCTGAAGCTTCTGAGCTGATTATCGGCTCTGGCTACTTGCCACTTGAACCAACTGTCGGGTCCTGGAGGGCATAACTGATGCACTGGCTTTGCATCCGTTGACTGTATGTGATTGAAAGTGGCCCAGATTGCATTGTACATATTGTCAATGGAATCTGGATGACTTTTAATAGCTTTTCCATAGAAAGTCGACAACTTATCAATCACTTTTGCAGTGAGCAAGGTTTCGAAGGCGACTACCCATCCTTTTATGCACGGGTTGGATGCACTCCTTCTTCTCCACGACAAATTCTTCGCCAAAAGGCTTGTTGTCACTCACTGTCTTGTACACTTTGGAGTCTCCATTTCCAATGTAGCGGTGATACTTTATATTATACTCCTCTTCTGAGCGTTGGAAAATTTCACAGATGTCGTCTACTTCCATTTTACCTGCACTACCTTTGTGGTTTGCAGTGCAGTCAGGCTCGTGCTTCTCGTACCACTCTTCATATTCTGCAGTCTGTAGACGGTTCTCCCACGCTGAGCATGCCTTGAAGAAGCTATTTTTTATAGCAACATCCAGAACCTTGCCTCTGTAGTGTCCCACGATGCTTACAAATCCTTGCAACGATGAAAAGCCTTTTTCTCCAGGAACCATCTCCAGAAACCTTCAGTCCAGGTGCTCCAGTCTCTGTAGCTGTTTTTTCTTCTATCACTACAGTCTTCATAGAGTCTTTGGCGACTTTCTCACATAGTTCACTAAATTGTTCATTGATTGCATCATATGCAGACTTAGCCATGGGTTTCAAGCAGTCCATCAACCTACAAAATGCTCACCACACTCAATGCATTCTACTTCAATCTTGAATCCTAATTCTTTAGCTCCAGATTCGCCAAGTTTAACTTGACCATGGAATTGTTTGCAAATCAAAAGTTCCTCGAGAGCAGGAAATAGAATGTTGATATCAATCAATCTATTCCTGACCTGAGGTGTTCCTTTCGCGGCTAGAATTTGAATCTTTCTTGCTGAACTTGAAGGTCTTCTCTTGTTGGCAAGTTCATCGTCGCATGTTGCTTCTAGAAATCTTCTTAGACTCTTCTTGTCTCTTCCTCAAGAGTACTTCTTGTCAGGAGTATCTGACACTATTACTTCACTTTTTTTGAAAAACTTCACTGCTCTGCTTTTACACTGATACTTCACTTCTTTTTCTTTTTAGGGTTATAAGCTATAACCTACAACACCAAAAACACTATAAACACTACTTAGATTAGTTCCATATCAGCTATGTTTACATAGTGTAAATCACATCTCAGTATTTTATCAGCTGTGTTCAAATATTTTCAGTCTACTATAGAGAAATCACGGAACGTTCGCTCTGTCCTTCTCCGACACATTGATTCTAACCTGCCCACAGGTGGCGCGCGGCCGTGCGATATTTGAATTCAAATAAATGCCCCTACGTAACCATCGGAGCTTGATATAAGAAGCGAAACTACATATTTATTTAGAATATAATGCAAAAAAATCTTATCAATACGCACTAATTTATTTAGTAAAATATGTATGCGGAGTATAATATACGTATATACTACGGTAAAAAAATAGTATTTTCAACATATACAATAAAAATTTTATTCAAATTGAGTTTATAAAACTTAAAATTAAAATTATCAGTCGTATTAGACAAAAATTTTGTTTTAGTATTTTGCTTGAAACTTTGTGGGAACATTTTTTTTCGATTAACGGGTTTCAGAAGCGTATTCTACGGAACATTTCCTGTAAAAATAGGCAATTAAAAAAAATTGATTTTTCCGAAATTTAAAGGTGTTTTGTCCCTTTAAATCTTAACCAATTTTCTTTTTCTAGCTCAGTATACTCTCAAGAGAGCGTAAAACATATTTCAGAGCGCAAGGTGCCTTTGTATTACAGTATAAGCATATCCAAATTTTAGTTTATTTACTTTTGTACAAAACTTAAATAATTTCTTAGACATAATAGAAACATTATATATATATATATATATATATATATATATATATATATATATAAACATATATATATATTTTGTTTTATATATATACACGCGCGCGCGCACACGCACTCGCACACACGCGCACACACACACACACACACACACACGCGCGCACATTTTGTCTGAACTTTGAAAAGGCACTTCGCCTATTTCGAGTCTCAAAGTTGCGCCTTCAATATAACGGTCGAATTACCTAAATATCTATCTATAATTAATACCTTTAATTTTCATAAAGAACTGTGTCAGTACTATAATATGATATACGTATTTATAGTGGTCTTTTGTGTTGCTGCTTCTGAATCTGTTATCAGGTATCAAACATTTGTTTAAATAATTTGTTTTATTTGTATAATTTATATTTTTTGCTAAAATAATTGCTCAAGAATATTTTTAAGAATTATAATATAATTTATTTACTGCTAACATTGTTGTAAACATACTTTCAACAATTGAAAATCTTTGCAATGTCCTTGGTTAAAAAAGCCACATCCCATAGAAAACATAGAGTTATTTAAACAATTTCTTGCAGAATTAATTTTGTCAACAAAATGATAACAGATTAGAAAAGCCCGGAGCGTTGCGAAAGGTATATAATGATCACCAATTCATGAATTATTACCAAAATTTTTCGTGTTAGAGATCAGGTTGGAGTAGTCGGCTAACGGTTAGATATTATTTTAAATAAGTATTAAAATTTTAATCAAAACTAGACATTATATTGGGATTGACGGGCGCCCAAAATTTTCTAAATATCATGGCTGTGATCATAAACTGAATATTTGTCATTGCATTTAAAGCCATATTTTATGACTGTAAGAAACTCATTAGTTAATTACTGATTTATGTATAATATTTTAATAAATGTTATATTTTTCTTTTAATGTACCATAAATTAGACTGACAAGTATTATATTATCATAGTTTTTAAACCGTATACTTTTATTAAATGTTCGATAAATACTAAAAAAGTAATCTAATTATTATTATATCTTCAGACTCATGAAGATGCTTGCTCTTATTTCGTTAGAAAAGTATGTAAAAAAGAGCATTCGGAAAATGGCCAATAAACAGCACCCACAGAGCCTTAGTTCCAGGCTTGTCTGAGGATTCTGCAATTTGTAGTTGTTGTAGACATGAAATAATTAAACAATTCAATAATGCAGGTGCAAATCGAAGCGATGTAAAAAACACTGACGATGCAGAATTCACTTCTGAATCAACATACGAAGATAAGAGCTAAAATCAGATAGAGAAATTGAGTTGGAAGAGTTACTTTTAGGACAAAAAGAAAAATATTAGTTTGGATCAAAATGATCCCCTTAGAACGTCTATACTCACTGAAACCCCCTTATTTTGGAATATCCGGAAAATTGCGAGTGAATTCGACGTGTCTAGGCAAATGGCAGAACATGTGAAAAATTGAGGGAAACACAAGGGGTATTAGCAGAACCTTTAGCATGAAAAGGTAAAAATATACCAACAAAAATGTTTAAAAAGGTAACCAATTCTACAACATTTATGATCTGAGTAGCAGAATGATGTCGGGAAAGTAAGATATAGTTTGCTTTAAAACTGATGGTGAAAGAATTTTGGTCCGAAAGCGTATGAAATTTTAGGATTAAAAGATTAATATATCAAGATTGAAGAATTAAGCAACAATGACTATCACATAGAATTTAGCACGTATGGTAAATTTCGACCTAAGCACTGTATTCTAGCTGAAGGTGCAGGGACACATACACTATGCGTTTGCATCATTCATGAAAATTGCAAATTACTCTTGGACGCAATAGTTATGGAAAATCTTTCGAAGCTATCAGAAGTTAAGATAATTATAGCGTACACGATTATTATAAACAAAGAGTATTTCTCAATACACGTCAGTTTTTATATATCATATATAATTATATGCATTTCGCATATATACGCGTGTTTCGACTACAGGCATTTCTTTTTATAAATAATTATGCGTATTTCATTCTTAGCCCAAGCTTTTTAGAGCAATGTAGATTTTCTGCTTGTTGCAAATTCATCAAACCACAAAAATATAATAATCTACATAACATGCTCTTGTACTTTATACATAGCTCAAGCGCTGGTCCCTAATCTCAAAAAACCATTATCTTTTAACAGGTATTCGTCTTTTTTAACAAAAATGATAATGCTATTTATATCTTAAAAATGTAAAGTGAAGTAACTTTACTATATATCGTAAAATTTAAAATTAAATATTTTGATATTTTTTACAATAGAAATTCTCATTAGCAAGTATAAAACTATTACCAAACTTTGATAGTATTAAGCATGCTGCTAACATAATATCTTATTGATAAAACCGATAGTACCATTAAGATGTAGGAATAAAGCAGATTCTTATATAATATAATACGTAAAGAAAATTAATAATGATTGAATAATAACAATATTAAATATAGCAAATGACTTTATAATGTCAAAGAAAATAATAATTATATTTATTTTATTATTATATTTTTTGCATTGTTTTGTAGTTAATAACATTTCTAAAATGACTAAAAAAACTAAATATTGCATATTTTAAAACTGTTGCTTTATCACTACACTTCAAATTTAATGTATAAGACCATGTTATGTAGCTTATTATATTTTTGTTGTATGACGAATTAGCCACAACCATACAATCTACATTGTTCTGAAAAGCTTGGGCTAAGAACGAAATACGCATAATTATTTATAAAAAGAAAGGCGTGTAGACGAAACACGCGTGTATATGCAAAATGCATATAATTGTTTTGTCGTTCCCAACGAAGAGTAATTGATCTCAAATTACTCACCAAGATTGGCAGATTTCGTTTTCAGCTACAAAAACTTTCACATTTCACGCCTTTGCCACGAAGACATTTTATACTCCCGGTTCAACAACTATATTCAATTTGCCATTTTTTAAAATGATCAATCGCGATTTTTGCAATAGTTTGATGTCGAGGAAAACTTTTTTTTTGTTTTTGCCGATAACTTGTTGAAAACTTTTTGTTGTTTATCGATTGAAAGAAATAGGATCGGATTCGTGTTCAGAAGCTCAAAATACATAAAAATGGACGACCCTTGAATTTTCTTAGCCACTGTAATAAAATAATGCTACATTTCTTATACTTTTAATTGTGATATTTAGGTTTAATTAGCTTCAAAGATACTTATAACGCACATACACACGCACGCACGTACGCTGAAGGGGAGGTAACGGAAATTCGACAAGTGGTGGAAGAAGTATTAGAAAAAGGTATCTTGATAAGAACCCTGCAAGATGTAAAGGTTTTTAAAATAAAGGACCTCGACGTAAAACATAGATACTATAAAGTTGAATTAAAATAGAAGCTAAAAAAATATATAAGGGTTTTTTAAACACCGCAGAATATAATTTAATGGTATAAAAACCAATGTGTACTATTTATATTATATTATATAATAGCCGGAAAATTTGTATACTGTTTGTAGGAGAAGAGACTGTACGATAGACGCGGGCCTACCAGAACAGCAGAAAGTGAAGAGAGGTGGTCGGATTTGGTACTTTGGAAACACCCACTGGTATTCGCCGTGCTGTAGAGGGGCGTGAGTTATGAGTTAGATACTGATAGATGGACTAACCGCCTATTGTCTTGGTATTCAAGCCTAAATATATTAAACACGGCCTTTAGCCATCTCTTGACCCGTAATGCGACCCCGGGACGGACAGCGTATTCTCGTTTTCATCTCCTCCGTGTTTGTCGTTATTATTATTGTTGTTGGTATGAATGCTGAGTACTATGATTATGTTTATTGATTTTTTGTAAAGGTTAGCAGGTGGGGTACGCCGGTTCTGGCGCAGTTAGCAATATGCCAGATCCTAACTGCACTACACCAACTTCCAACTGGGCTACGCCAACTTCCAACTGCGCTACGCCAGATCCCAACTGCGCTACACCAAACCCCAACTGCGCTATCCCGATTTCCAGCTACTTCTATTTCCTGGCTCTCCTATTTCCTGACACCACGATTTTCTGCTACCCCTATTTCTAACTGCGCTACGCCCAACTACTTTAAGTCTGCTCCGTGCTACCTGCTCCAGCTGGTCGCCCCTGCAGGAATCTTCTCTGTTTTACCGACCTGCAATCTGTTTTATTAATAATAAGGTATATTTTTAATAATTATTGCTAGAGATCCGACATGCTCTCTAACGGAAACAGTACAAAATTCTTGATTCGTCTAAAATTTAATATGGCTGATCGAATTGTATTACTCAGTATATTGACTATGAAGATGAATTGGGATGGATATGATAGTAAATAACAATAATAATAGAAAATCGTTCAGTCTACTTCTTTATTTAAAAAATTCTTATTATACAGGGTGTCCCATTTTAAAACCACCAACCAAAAATCTCCCAACCAAAGCATTTTAGAGAAAAATTTTTTAAACAAAAGTTGTCAAGTTTCAAGGGGGATACACAACGACGACCTTGACCTTGACTTCGACCTTGACCGTCATCGTTATTTTAAGGTCATATTGATTTTTTTTAAATGGAAACCCACATTTTTTATACCGGAAATGGAAAGAGCGGAAAACTCTACGTCCGACTATGATCTTAACCTCAACCCTGGCCTTGACCTTCAGGGTCAATATGAGGTCAAATCGATTTTTTTATGTTAACTTTAGTTTCATTTCCTATTCCGATAGTGCAAAAAATTCTAAGTATCGAATGATATTTAACAATTCTACCCACTGACTTTTCTAAGGTTGAATAAAAGGGCTTAAACCGCATAGCAATAAAGCTTCCTGGAAGTTTCCCTGTGAGAATACGAATCTTGCAGGAAGCTTCCAGAAAGCTTCCATGCTATGTGAGCACCATACTTTTTGCACCATCCAGAGATAACGATGTGGACGTAGTAAGCTCTGTTTCCATTGGCATGCTGAATTATCGTGAGTCCCCTTGCCTCTTACCTTCGAGATGCTAGATTAACGTGAATCCCTTTGCCGCTCACTACTGTAACTATTAAGATTTTTAATCTCGCAGCGAATGTCTAAAGTAGCTGTCATTTACTGGAAGGCAAAAATTTACTCCACTTTGGGAATGTCGTGTGACCAATAAAATAAGGGTTTCCATTTCAAAAGATCGTTTCACCTTATATTGACCTTGAAGGTCAAGGTCAGGATTGAGGTCAAGATCATAGTCAGACGTAGAATTTCACGCTCTTTCCATTTCCGGTATAAAAAATGTGGGTTTCCATTTAGAAAAATCAATTTGACCTTAATATAACGATGGAGGTCAAGGCGAAGTCAAGGTCAAGGTCATCGTTGTGTGTCCCTCTTCAAACTTGACAACTTTTGTTTTAAAAATTTTTCTCTAAAATGCTTTGGTTTGGAGATTTTTGGGTGGTGGTTTTAAAATAGGATACCCTGTATAAGTTGTGATGTTGGGATTATTCAGGAGAATATTTTAAAGCGTGAGCCTCCCAAATCAGCAAACTATTCAATCTCTCCCTCAGGACTCTTATATCCCGGGAGGGACGGTTTAGGAATTGTCTGCGAGGATCTGTCGGGTTATAATTAAATAGACAAAATATATACGTATTGTTATCAATTTATTCAATTTATTATTATGACGGGGAGCACGGACTTTAGCCGTCTCCCTACTGCTCCAGTCTGCTTCGTGCTGTTACCTGAAAAACGCGAGAGCGACGCGAAATCAAGTCGCTTGACTCGACTCTGCAACCACGATCGGCTATCTCCTGCCACGAACCGCGCCTGAAATCGCGAAAATCCCTTCAGGTGTTTGCTGCGCGACGCCAACTCTACTATTACTCGCGAAATCAGCGCGACGCGATATCTCACAACTTGCACAGGACAACACACGCGAAATAATTCGGCGCAACGAGGTTGACGGGCTCTAGGCCGCGTCGTCTTCCCGGCGTGAGCAAGACAATCTGCTCGTCACACGATAGGTAAAGGAAGGAAAAGCAGCGGCGGACTAAACACGCCACGTCGCTGCTCAGGACTATCACCAAGGATTATCAGGAGTCGCGGTGAATCTAACGATGAAATACGCGAACTCGCGGTGATAATATTATTAGCTTGCTCACCTCGAAGCTTTATTCTCGAGTAGACTTTTCCTGGCGTCTCGCTCTCTCTCTCGCTCTCTACTTTCCGCGCTAACACTCACTGCTGGCTCTCTCCTCGCTTCCAAAATGGCTCCTCTCCTATGTCGCAGTCGTCTGGGAAAATTTCTAGCTAATTATCCTGGGCGGCTGCTGCTGAAGAAGTGAGCTGTGGGGATTTTCGCCCCAGCAAATCACCTCGGCAAGGCCACAGGACCTCTCACGCGCGCCCTCCTTTCTGGTGGTGCTGCGCCGATCGTCAGCGCACCGTTATCGCGACGAGCCAACGCGGGAGAATCGATTTTCCCTTTAAGATCGATTGCGCCCGTCAGAGCTCGTCACGAGACCAGCAGCTTACCGCTGGTAACGCGCGCCAGTCGCACTAACCCGCTGTAGCGCGCAGCGAGGCGAGCGCACCTTATCTTTCTCTCGCGCGCGGCTCCCCACCGCGTGCCTAGTCGGCTGTTGCGCGAGAGCGGTGCGCGCGCGTCATTCTGCGCCACGCGGTCGCTCTCGTCACATCTCTCTCGCGCGTTCCACCTCCCGGCCGTCGCCGTGGCCAGGAGGCGTGTTCATCCTCGCAGTGTCTCACGACCGGGCCTTCGCGAGTGTGTGTGTACCTAGTGTCCTACGTATTGGCTGCTTTTCAGCCATCAGCCACCGGATTGGCCTCCCTGTGCGTGTATGTGTGTGTTTGCGTGTCTGGCTTTCCTGGTCATGGCGTCGGGGACACAGCTGATGCTGTTGTCCCGTCGCAAAGTATGTAAATACAATATATTATTTTTATTAAAACACACACACACACAAAATGTCTTAAAACAAATTTGTACATAAACATACAACTTCAATCTGTCTGTATTTCTGTAGAATATCATGTATACATATAAATATTTAATTAATCTATATGCGATGACTTATATAATGCAAAAGAACGCACATATTTACTTAGCCTATACATTGACGTGGCTACTATAAATGCAACTAAGAAAACAGATAAATGGAGTATATCAATGTGTACTTCGAGCAGGGAAGTTTATTCATCCATCCATCTATTAATCTCTATTTATATCGATAAGCAATTTTCTATCCAACTATACGATTATTTATGTATTACTACTACTATGGAGATGTTATTTGTAAATAAAAAAAATGTGATTTATATAAATTTAAACATTTTTAATACCTTATGGTTAAATGTCAAAAAATCATCAATATTTATAAATAGTGTTAGAATAATATTTTTTGTAAGACATCGACAAAATTAATTTTTATTATATGAGTAAAACATTCTTAAAACTAAAACAAACATAAAAATGAATATTCTTATTACTAAATTACAAAAATTGTTGAGAAAATATCAATTTATTGTAGAGATTGTTGACGCCAAAACATCTTAACTTTCTAGAAGAAATGTAGAATAATACGCTACATTTATTTACTTAACCTATACGTTGATATGACTACTACTTCTAAATTAAAATATGAAATATAAGCTTAAGAATATAGACATATATGGTAAGATGTCAAAAATCCTTAAGTATTCAAATAGCTTTAGAACCTCTAATAGTAATACAATCATGATTTATAAATTTAGTTAATGCATGTATAGTAAAATGTTCAAGGCTTAGGATTCTTAAGATCTTAATTTCTTAAGATCACAATTTGTAATTAATAAATTAAATATCTTGATGAAATTATTGTTACAAATAATAGCATTAATGAAATATATATTTATGAAACATTTAAAAATCCTTATAAGTAAGCGTATTAAAATAACCATAGGGTGTAGATCGAAAAGAATTTAGCAAATATAAGTAAAAGTTATTCAAATTCAATAATGCTGTTACCGAGATATTTGAAATAGATCTCTAGTATCTATCTCCTACTTCAACTTCGTAAAAAATACCGAAATATAAAACTGTTTTAGATAATTATATTTCATAAATATATAATTATTATTAAAATAAATTTGACATTGTTAAACCATATATCAGGTATCGCTTATCATCATGTAGACTCAAGGCAATCTTCTGCTCCTTCTCAGTCCGAATTACATGAAGACAACTGCGAATATTTTTTTGCTCACAACTAATACACGTCTTCTCTTGGAGGCAATGGATATAATCGTCAAAGTCAATATTTGATTTGACAACTGATGATTGCACACCCTTTATCTTTTAAATAGGTGTTTGACCTTGTACTTTGACTGAGTACATTTTGCTTTAGAGGCCAACGAACTCAGTCATGATTTTACCGTTACATTCATCCTTTTATTTATAGCACGTCCGATGTTGTTACGTGAATTTGTGTGTTCATATCACAAAGATATCTTGCCGAACTACATGAATAACAACAACGTGATTGAAGTATATATTACTTTAATCGAAGTAACAAATTCAATGAAATATATGGCTTGGACTACGAAAAATATGATCAGTTATTTGACGATTTATAACGACGCTCCCACATTTATGAACATTAATCATGAGATACGGCTGGGCTTTGAAATGGAAATGTCTACTATCCTTGGGTATTTTACAGATTTGAGCGATGATACGTTTCTTTACTTTGTGAGCGAAAACGACAATTGTATAAGAAAAAATATAGTACAAGAAGATTTTAAATTTTATTTTTTGTCAAACAGAGACAAATTATTGGAATTGAAAAAACAACACGAGCAGTTAAATTTCGCTAATAATCTGAAGACCATGCTAAAAGATAAGACAATCAGTCACAGTGATGTGACCTTAGAGTGGGATATGGAAGTCTAGACAAAGAAATAATTAATTAAATTATTAGAAGATGGATTAAAGGCTGGTTTGAGTAAAATTTTAACATAATAAATTAAGTTTAATTTTTTACAGAACTGCATGTGTGACAAAATTAGCTTTGTCCAGCCTGTTGAGACTTGTATCAATTTGAATGGTAAAAGAAATCTGTATAACGCCGTTCTATAGACAGATTTATCTATTTGTGGTTATTCTTGATGAGATAGACTATGACTGTGAGATAATGATGTAATTGTAAAAGAACAGATTGCAGTGAGAAAATAATTCAAGTTGTAGCATGTATATATATATATATATGTATGTATATATGTCCGTATGTATGCATGCGCGTAAGAGCAAGCGAATAATTTCAAAAGAATAGTATTGATAAGGAACGAGAAAAAATGTATGTGCAAAAGTAGTGTAAACGAGAGTCCTTTACAATATTAATTTTCCAGTATGGCAATGTTATCACAGTTATAAGTAATAAATAGTGTGACTTTATAAAGACGATTTGATGACTTTTATTAACAGACACTAAGCGTAATATTTTTATTTTATTATATCGCGTTTTGTTTCTAACATGAGTTACAAGCGTGTCCCTAGATAAACTGCAAAAAATATATACATATTCACCTTTATACATGTGATTGTTTGACAATAAAAAATATAAAAACAATTCGTTAAGTTATATGTTTGATACGAACACTAAAATTAATTTTAAAAACCACGGTAAATGACCGGAAAACGTATTGCCGGAGATATTCTAAAATTGCATTTTGCTGCAAATTAATCTTTTACACTATTAAATTAACATTACTCATTGTACTATCAAATCTGAACGATTCTTATACTGAAGAGGATTATTTAAGGAAAAGATTAATGTAAAAAGTGTTTGTTCATTAAATAAATATTTAATATCAAAATAATGTTTTACATGTTTTATATATTTTTGTCAGAGTTTCCGTCAATATTTTTTCAGCTATTACATTTTTCTACTTAGGTTTACTTCATTATGTACCTATTGTACGCATTATTTACATTATTTAACATTAACAAATTCATATAGTACATTACACTGTAAGGTTCGGATTTACTATGCTGAACCGCGCAGTAATTCTATATACGAATAATTGTTTATTTGAGTATAGGTGAACTAGCCTTGACTCGAGAGTCTTCTGTTACTATTAAGTAGGTTATGATTCTAATAAACTGTCTCTTTATGGTACTTCTTTGTTATGACTTTATTTAGACAAAGGCCCAATGCTTTGGTACAGATGTTACACAGATGTTTAATCTAATCTTTCGTTCGTTCTTAATGTTACGAATTTACTTATTTCTATATTGGTTCGACTTACAATCACGTTCGGACACTACTAGTAGATTGCACAGGTCGATGAGTGGGCGGTGTTTAGTATTATCCTACACGGATAGTTCCGTGGCGTGTTGAGAGTAAGTTTCCTTAACTAAGCTGCCGAAGCTAACGCCAGATATGTTGACGGTCCTTAAGCCTCGTACTGTACCAACTCACGTCCAGAGTATGAAGAATTCCACCGGTTAGCTTCCACGGAGTTTGAGTGGTTTCTAAGCACCCAATAGACGACGCGAAGGACTAAACGGCACTCGTATTCACACACCAGGTCCAGCAGTACAACACTCGTTGTCCTTGTAAAAAGAGACTTCACTAAAGACTAAAGGCTCTATGAGGACTGAGTGCGGGGCTTATAAGGCTTTGCGGATGATCTCAACGTTAGGGTAATAACCAATCACCGATCGCCACCGAAAGTGTCTTACAATATAGGTTGGTGATGGTGCAAAATAAGTAGGTTTTGGGATTGCTGACTCGGGAGTCAGTTGGTTTGATTAGTGGGACGCGTTTGATGTCGTAAACGCGGTTGCGGAAGTGCTTACATTGTGATTATCGTCGTATACCTGCGCCTGTACACATACACGCCGTCATACATCATTCTGTATACAGTATATCCATACATATAATTATCCTTTATGAACATGGGACGTTACAACACAACAAGGGACGAAAGTCGAACATCCCTCCCGGCGGCTTTGCCTTGGGCGGCAATCCGCCGGGAAGGGCGTTTGACTTTCGTCCCGTGTAATGTATACTATTTTTCTTCCTACCTGGTCGAAAATTCATATGCGATTAATAAGCGTTATTGAATTCAAGCGTGAGTTTGCCTCGTAGCCGCGTATCCGTTCGCACAAGCAGTGCTATCTCGATTTCATTCGTTGACATTCCAGTCGTCTATATTTATGTGCTCTGTATATTGTTGATAAAGATCTAAGGGCATTCAGCATCTACTAACATTTACGACCCGAGCGTAGCGAGGGTTGTAGGTTAGCAGATGCAGAATGCCCGAAAAAAATCAATAAGCTTGTAATATTAAATTGGAAGTGCATTATAAAAAAGATCTATTAATAAATTACAGGTCGTATGATTGAATGTAAATATTAATAATATTTTTTAATAATATATCAGATTTTATAAAATTTAAAAATCAAGGGATTTGCTCATTGAAAAAAGACATTCATTCGTTAAATTTAATAACATAGTTTATTAACATTAAATTTAATAACATATTTTATCTTGTATAACTTCTTGCGCTTCTTTATCAAAATCACGAGCTATTTCTTCCTCGTCGCTACTTTCCTCAGATAAGGAGCCGTTTGAATACATTTTTATAAATAACAGTAATATTTAATTAAATACAATAGTTATTCTATGTGAGTAGGTCTCAGCTTGTTGTCAGCCGAGAACGCGTCTCTGAATGTAGCCGCAAATAAAATACGAGCGTGAGGGATAATCTACTTTCGATAACTCATTGATTTACGATGACTCATTGATTATGATAAGTTCATTGTCACCATCGTCTTCTAATGTTTTATATTTTGACGTTGTTGGAGGAAGCGCGACGACTCCGTACTCAAGGCTTTCGTCAGTATAGACTTTTGGATGACTGGGTCAGGTTTCCTGATGATTCGTGACGGTGACGGCTACTCAGAGCTGATCGGTTTCACTGGTGCAAGTTTTCGAATAACTAAGTCTGCTGACGATATATTGGCGGCGGTGACTCTGGGGTTAGCGGTTTTGCCGGTCTTCGAATAACTACGACTGGTTGTGGTGTCACAGCTTTTGGCCGTAGAGGTCTATATGGCGCCGGAAGGTCGTTAATATCGATAAATTCGGACTTTTCTTCTATTGCCCCCCAGTAATTGTATTGCGGTCGCGGAGCCGCTCTTTCTTGTAGCAGTAGAGACTGCTCTTCTAAAGCCCAACCGTTCTCATCCATTAATATTTCCGGGGTGTTTTACTTTGTCCAGGGTATGGTGCTCTCTCTGTTAAGCAACATACTATAAAGCTCAGTCGTAAGCATTTTCTGAAAATTATGTTATAACATATTATTGTTATTATTATTATTATTATTATTTAAATATTTACCTCTTCAATAAAGGAGTGACTGCCCCATGTTTTTTTGCGTCAATGTATATATGTCCCGTAAAATAAATAATTATTGAGAGGTTGCTCGAGAAAGCAAGACGTTTACGATGTGCAGAAAGAGATATCTACCAGAGGTAAGAGAGAAATATGTCTATTGGAGTAAACGAGATGTCATTCAAAAGAGTCTGCAGCGTGAGAGAGAGAGAGAGAGAGAGAGAGAGAGAGAGAGAGAGAGAGAGAGAGAGAGAGAGAGAGAGAGAGAGAGACAGAGAGAAAGAGAGAGAGAGAGAGAGAGAGAGAGAGAGAGAGAGAGAGAAAGAGAGAGAGAGACAGAGAGAGAGAGAGAGAGAGAGAGAGAGAGAGAGAGAGAGAGAGAGAGAGAGAGAGAGAGAAAGAGAGAGAACGATGTAATATATAAATGAGGATTAACAGTTTGAGAAATAAATTGAAAAGTATTACAATGTATTATACATATATCGGTTATCCAAAATATTATTTATACTTTTTCTTATTCTAAAATTATTGTTTTAAGAAATATTTGAATACGCCGTAAAAGCGTAGAGTTCTGTTTAAAGATTGTAAATTTTCTTATATAGTAATTATCATAATATTTTAATCAACCCTTGTGACTTATATACGAAATATCAATTAAACACAAGCAAATCATTAAACTCTAGCAACTTTTATGTCAGAAAATCATACATTTTTGCATTTTTTGTTATTTTTTATATATTTTATATATGACTTGGTTTGAAACTATAGTATATAAGAGAACAGGTTAAGGTTAAGGTTAACAGGATAAAAAATGATGTTTGTTAATGAGAAAAATAATTACACTTACCTTATTTTTTTAAATGATTATACGATTGTGAAGCTTAGCAAATCACAGTTTTCCTTCACTCACCAATTTGGTTTTATATAAAACACTATGGAGTAGGGACAACTGAAATATATTGAAAAGTGTGAGGGTAGGGGATGCATGCTGAGACTTGGAGTCTGTGCCTTTTCTACACTATGGCATTAAATGAACTTTAAGCGCAAGAGGAACGATGTATATATCTATATATATCTATAAAAAGGAGGACCCCTCACTTAACGCCGAGGTGATCAGAATTTTTACTAACATTTCAATGTGTTTATTTATTATGTTATCGGACCTAAAAATAATGCAATAACTCTATACCTACCCAAAATTAGATGCTCTTTCAAAATCTAAGCACAAAATTTCGATTAGACACCGAGAAAAAAAATATGGCCGATTTAAACGTAAAAAGCGTAAAAATTTTCAAAAATAATATTTTTGAATTTTTTTTACAATGATAACGTAAGGTATCAACTTTGTACTATGATCTGAGGTGATCATGGCACTCGAACATTAAAAAGAATTTTTTTTCAGAAAAATTCATCAACGCGTTTTTTCAAAATGCCGGCGACAATGATAAAATTGTATAAATCTCTTAAACTTTCGTTTTCTTAAAAAATATAAGCTTTAAAAAAAAATTTCTAAGAACAAAAATGTCTTAGAATTAGTCAAATAACACTCAAATTTTTCAGGATTTTTGGAGGCAATTTTTGATTTTCAAAAATTTTTAAAAATATAATTTTTCAAAAATACTTAAAAAATGTTTGAAAAAATTTGCTTTGAAAAAATTTCTTGCTGATTCTGTACACATACATTGTTTTTTCTACTGTTAGCATTACCCAGAGACAACGGCGTGGACGTGGTAGAACTTTGTCTCCTTTGGGGTGCTTTTTTTTCGTTAAACGTATTTTTTCAAATTGGATTTTTTGAAATTTTCAAAATTTAAAAATTGTCTCCAAAGATTTTGAAAAAATTTGAGAGTACTATTTGACTAATTTCAAGACATTTTGTTCTTAGAAATTTTTTTTTTAAAGTTTATAGTTCTTAAGGAAACAAAAGGTTTATAACATTTTTTCATTCTCGCCGCCATTTTAAAAAAATACGATAATAACTTTTTCTGAAAAAAATTTCTCTTAATGTTTGAGTGCCATGATCACCTCTAATCATAGTAAGAAGTTGATACCTTTGCGTTATCAATGTAAGACAAATGCAAACAAATTTTTTTTCCGAAAATTTTCACGTTTTTCACGTTTAAATTAGCCATATTTTTTTTCTCGGTGTCTAATCGAAATTTTGAGCTCAGATTTTGAAAGAGCATCAAATTACGCGGAGGAATAGAGTTATCGCATTGTTTTTTTGGTCCGACAACATAATAAATACACACGTTGAAAAATTAGTAAAAATTTAGTTTATCTATTAGTTTATAAGGATTATTTGTAAATATATACTTGAATAAAAAAGTATTGTAAGTAGCAATAGATTATTTATTAGTTTATAACGATTTTTTGTAAAGTTACACTTGAATAGAACAGTATTTATCGATACAAATAGAGATTAATGGATCGATGGATGAGTAAAGTTCCCTGCTCGAAGTATACATTTATATACTCCATTTATCTGTGTTCTTAGTTGCATTTATAGTAGCCACGTCAACGTATAAGCTAAGTAAATATGTGCGTTTTTTTTGCATTATATAAGTCATCGCATATAGATTAAGTAAATATTTATATGAAGACAGATTGAAGTTGTATGTTTATGTATAAATTTGTTTAAAGATATTTTGTGTGTGTGTTTTAATAAAAGTAATATATTATATCTACACACTTATATAATCAAGTGGCGCGGTAGCGCCACGAAGGCGAGTTTGAGAAGCAGACGAAGCCGCGGCGCCCGTGACACTATTTACTTCTATATTGGGGTTCGGATTTTTTCACAATACAGACAAAAATGCTCATCGTTACTGTACGTGAGTTTTTTGGTTTATTAGTGTCTTTTCTGAGTTGAACTATGATTTCCTACGAAAATATTTGTAAATAAGCCGTTTTGTTAAATAATAAACGAGTGTATATATCCTGAATGCTCGGAACACTTTCTTTAACTTTTTCTCCAGTATGGTAGGACCGTGAAGTTGGCTTTTTATCCGAAAAGTGGTAGGACCGTGAAATTGGCCGCACGAGCTATATTATGTGTAATACAGTTGGGTATCGCTTTCCCACAGATTTTATACATCGCATCAGTGCGTGCAGGCCGTCGTGTCAGATCAGAAATCTTTACTCAACATACTTATAACATCGTGACGTCCAACAAGAAGATTCTCTACTATAATAAATAAACAAAAGTGATGAAATGAAATTAAATCATATTAGTAATAACAATGTTACTAAGAAACAATGACCTAAAGGTACTAAAAATGTTTATATTTTGTTTTTAGAACCAATTTAAGGTGCTCAATAAGTTCGCTCAAAAAGAAATGAAATCTCTAAAAAAAAAACTTTCAACAAAAGTAAAAGGTTAGGCGAGTTTCATTTATTCCGCACATTATTATGCATCTCAATAATATGGTTGGCTGACCCATTTATATGTTATAATCATCACAAAATCATTGTTACCAAATAAAAATGTAATAACCGTAGATATAATTTCATTACAAATAATTATGTTAACAATAAATAAAAATTTGACAACGAAATTACGGATAAAAAAGAAATGAGATCAATAAAAAAGTCAAGTTTATTACCAAATTATTATTTCAACAATGATATTGCAAACAAAAAGTGTTGTATTCAATTCTGGGCTGAGTCGAATAGTTGATTACAAAACTAAAGATTGATCTAATATTAGTAAATAAAAACTTAAGTAATAAATTGATCAATCACAAACAACTGTTATGATAAACTTTCTAGGTAATTTGCCAGGCCCGTTTCATTTTGTTTATAGGTAAACAAATAATATAATTAATAATTATATAATTATTAATAATAATTGAATACAACACTTTTTGTTTGCAATATTATTGTTGAAATAATAATTTGGTAATAAACTTGACTTTCTTATTGATCTCATTTCTTTTTTATCCGTAATTTCGTTGTCAATTTCTTTTTTATATGTAATTTCGTTGTCAAATTTTTATTTATTGTTAACATAATTATTTGTAATGAAATTATATCTACGGTTATTACATTTTTATTTGGTAACAATGATTTTGTGATGATTATAACATATAAATGGGTCAGCCAACCATATTATTGAGATGCATAATAATGTGCGGAATAGATGAAACTGGCCTAACCTTTTACTTTTGTTAAAACTTTTTTTTTAGAGATAAGAATTTTTCAAATAAAGAATAGACTGAACGATTTTCCATTATTATTATTATTTACTATCATATCCAATTCATCTCCATAGTCAATATACTGAGGAATACAATTCGATCAGCCATATTAAATTTTAGACGAATCAAGAATTTTGTACTTTTTCCGTCAGAGATCATGTCGGATTTTCAGCAACAATTGTTAAAAATATACTTTATTATTAATAAAACAGATTGCAGGTCGGTAAAACAGAGAAGATTCTTGCAGGAGCGACCAGCTGGAGCAGCTAGCTTGGGGCCGCAGCTTCCAACACTTCAGCTAGCATGGGCTTAGTAGTTGGACGTAGCGCAGTCAGAAATAGGGGTAGCAGAAAATCGTGGTATCAGGAAATAGGAGTAGCAGGAAATAGAAGTAGCTGGAAATCGGGGTACTGAAGCATATATCATTTTAACTTCCTAAAAAATTCTAAACTCATGTCTCATATTTAATGTATTAAATACGTAGTTTCAAAAAGTTAAATCAGTACATTTAATTTTATCACAAAGATTAAAGTTATCATAATAATCATTAATCATAATAATAAGATTAATAATATCATAATAACACAAATAATAAAGTTAATTTTTAATTATTATTCGAAGTAAAATAGTAGTATATTTAAAAGTTAAACATTCGTCATATTAACTTATATTTATTATAACTCTATTTATTTGAATGAAGTATTGATGAAGTAGTAATGAAAGCATTTATACTTATTTATCAAGTTCCATGTAGTTGTTATATTGGATTTATTTGCATAAAATATTCATGTAAAATAAAAATTTA
Organism: Muscidifurax raptorellus; assembly: GCA_020010945.3. Lineage (NCBI taxonomy): Eukaryota > Metazoa > Arthropoda > Insecta > Hymenoptera > Pteromalidae > Muscidifurax > Muscidifurax raptorellus. The sequence goes on from JAHUUD020000008.1 coordinate 823,722, forward strand.
GTTTCTTATATTAATAATCTATTAATTTTAATGTAGAGTTGGCAATAATATAACGACCAAGTATTATAAAATATCGACGTATTTAATAATGCATTTTTTATTTCATGCCCATTAACCATAAGAATCTTATTGTATCTCCGCCTTATTTGAAAAAATAGTATCAATTTCGAGATATTATTACAGCGTCCAGGTGATTTGGTCTACGTTGAATGTTTCGTTTTCATCAAATAATAACCATTTGATTTAATTATTCTGAAGCAGTTAATGTAGGCAGTTATTATAGAATTTAACCAAACATTTATTTGCTTCCTGTATATGTCCTGGAAATGCTGTTACTAAATTACCACCCAATGTGCAGGTAGAGCCCTATCAATCTGTAAACAATATTTTGATAATATAAAATCATTTAGTCTACACGATTTGGAGCACAAATCCACAGTTTTTAAATGTGAATTGTGCGCTAAGCTTCTTTCTACGAAAGTGTCTTTGCGCAAATAAACACGTGAAATCGCCTACATTAGCGTGAAGTCAAGTGTCTGGACTTCTTTCTAAACGAATCCGAACGAACCGAAGCGAGCGTACAAGACCATACTCCAGATTACCATCGTGTACATACAAGGTAACTAGGAAACCCAAGAGTCGGAGAAACATCATCCTCGTAAGCACACGTGGACGCTGTTTTGATACCTCGCCGACCGCACCGTCACAGACACATTACCGTACCATAATTTCCCGTTACTACAGTAAGCACACCTGGTAAGAGGAATCCTGGTGATAAAGAAAACTGAGAGCATCACCCTCGTGAGCACACATGGGTGCCACTCCCAGTTACAGACTCATACACGATGCTAGACCGTAGCTTCTTCCTCGCCACTATGAGCACACACGGTAAGGAAGAATCTTGCATCAACGATCAGACTCATACAGAGTAGTGCGTCGTGCTCACACACGTCTCTGTAGGACACTTCTATCATCTCTACACCATAGCATCGTATTGCTTTTATCACTGTGTGCACACAGAACAAAAGAAATACGTAAGCCGTAACAAGGTGTCTTGTCAATTATTACTGAGCGCTGACAGGATAATAGGAACCGTAGAGTCGGGTAAACATCTGGAAGCAGCGTAGTCGTGCGCACGCGTCCCGCCTCTAACAGATGAACGACTAATTGTAAGACACACGCATACACCGCGCCATACCGTACCGCACCAACTATAATATTGTAAACGAAATCTTTCTAAATCACACACGTATGGTTTATTTGTTTCAGATTGGAGAGAACAACTAGAACTCCACTTGTATAAAAATACATTATAATATAGATATAATATTTGTTACAAATAAGCTTTGTTATTTAACCATTTCTTTATTTTTCTTTAATATAATTGAGTTTACAAATTCAGGTAAGTGATGATGTGTAAAGTTATACTATATGCTTTTTCTATATTCAGCAAGCTCTAAAGCAGTCATCATATGATTCTGAAGAATATTGTGCGGAATGTATGCTGAAAATATACGAAAATATGCACGTCTGACTGTAGCTGTACATTTTTTTTTAATTAATTGTTGGACCATTTCCCAACCCTTAAGTTATATATAATGCACTTATAATCATAATTTATTATATTAGGAGGTCCGAACTTTGATAAAAATTCAACGGCTGGCAACGTTGTGATGAATAGAGAGAGATGGAGATAGATATAGCTATAGCTACACTCCACTCACAACACTGTACTGATTAAAAATACTGAGCTTGTGCCTTGCAGGCACGATGCGGATGAGTGAGTCGGAGATTGGCGGAGCACAACGATAGTAGAACACGTCTCTGGATGGTTTGAGGTTATGTAGCACAACTTTTTGCGGAAATCCTTCCCGGCTCTTAAAAATTACAAGTTTGAAAGGTTAGAGCGAGTTACGGAGAGGAGGAAAGTAGAGAAGAGAGAGAGGGGGAAAAAGAGGTGAAAGGGGAGAGTACGGGTTAGGAAAGGTAAAAGAGGACAGAGATAGGGGACGGGACTTAAGCCTGCTTGGAGCATGAACTTAAGCAAACAGCAGGTGAGAGACATTATTGGGATAGAAGGTGATAAGAAAGGGGGCGTGGCGGAACAAGGATTGTGCACTCCAAGGCGCACACAGGAGCGGAGGAACGGGGAAATACAGGGAACGAGTACGAATACAACAGCAGGAGAGGAAAAGGAGACGATGGGGAAAACGGGGGCAAAGGGCTGGCTTAACCAAGGAAAAGGAAAAAGGAAATGGGGGACACCGGAAAAGGCGGAACACAAGAAGAGAGAGAGAGATCGGAGACACCAGAAGTGAGTAGGAACAGCAACAAAACCCCAAGAACCACGCTGAAGGATAGAGGAGAAGGGAAACGGTAGAGATGAAGAAAGTCTAGGAAATGCTGGCGGATGTACACAGGATGATGAAAGAAAAAAAATAATAGAAGAGGAGAGAAGGAAGAATGGGATAGAAGATGGAATGAGAGAGAGAAAAAATGGAGGAAGCGTTGGCAATTTTTGGAGGAAAATTGGATTAAGAGACAGAACAAAGAAAAGCAGAAAGAGAAAGTTGGAGGAAAGCACTGGAGAATGAGGGGAGGAAAAGGGCAGAAGAGGGCATGTAGAGAAACATGAAGAAACCTGAGAGTGTAAGATGACATCGGCACTAGAGAAAGGGGCGACAGTACAAGAGGAGGGCAATAGGGAGGTGAGAGAAGCTGAGAAACTTGAGAATAGAGATGGTGGAGAGAGAGAAGAATAAAATCAATGTCAGGGCGGGAAATAGAGGTGAAAGGGAAGGAAGAGGTGGAGGAGTGGATAAAAAAGAGACTGGGGGTAGAAATAAAGTTGAAAAAAACCTGATAGATAAAAGGGACAAGGGCAAACATGGTAGGAGCAGAGTACAAGGACAGGGACGACAAAGAACAGATCATACGGAACAAGAAGAAGCTGAAGGATACGGAGTTTTTCATCGATCACAACACAACATGCAAGAAAAGGAGAACAAGGGAGAAGAGAAATGGGAAGGAGGTAAAGATAGGCTGGAACAAAATGTGGGTAGACGGGGAACAATATATATGGAAAGAGAGGGAGAAAGGTCTTTTTCGAAAAGAAAAAGAGAGAACACAAGGGGTGAGAAGTGAGGAAGAAAAGTGAATTAATTTAAGCTATAGTTTGAATCTTTTCCGTGATAATAGGAACTTAATTCTCAAAATAGTAGATTACATACCTAGGCCAGTAAAATAAGAAATGTCTCAGATCACATGTAATTGTCAACGGAGGCGAAGTCGAGGTTGATAAACATGTGATCTGAGGCTCTCATTTTGGCCTAGGTGTGTATACTATTGTTCTGTTCGACGTCGCCGGAACGCGGCAACATCGTTTCGCGCAGCCGCCAGAAAGTGGGCGCTTTCCTGCCGGAGGACTGAAAATCCTTTTTTCGGTACGGCGATTTTCAGAACCATAGCAGTGTCCTCGCAAACTTTGGCTACCTGGAAAAAGGATCCCCCGAAAAAGCAAAAATCAGTTTATACATTTATCGAAGAATTTGTATGCCGCATGTATGGGTTAAAAAAGATACATGACGTAAATTAGGCTCCTGTAGCTGATTTTATGAAAACATATAAAGTAAATGATAGTGATGTAATCTTCCAAAACAACTTAAAAAATATCGATGGAGCAGTATTACCGCCTAGTAAAGCAGAGCTGCACAACCACTTAAAACAAACCGCATATATTGCACATCTTTGAAGGCATGCTTATCTCCCGCAGCCGACGGGATTTTATCTCACTGACTATGGTTGGGAGGAATCAGATGATAAACTTGTTTTCCAATGGTTCGAAGGAGATCAATTGCTGAAATCCGTCAATGACATAGCCATCAACGCAGAAGAAAATCCAGGTATTATAAAAAAACATAAAAAATCCCCATATAAAAAAGTCATGACCGGATGTTGCGAAGCCAAGATAGAAGTTATGTGATTGGCTCATGTAGTGCGCATGCGTCTAAAACAGGAAGTCTAAACGTCTTCTAGGTTAGGGCGCGCAACGCGCGCTTTTCAAACTCTAGTTATATAAAAATATATATGTAGCCATTAATAAATTATTATATCTATCTAGTAACAGATCAACCAATAAATACAGATCGAAGCCAATATCAGTCAGATGTAGAAGACAATGCTGAAATCAATAACTCTGATATTGAGGACTTAAATTTAATATTGGATGAAACAGATGATTCTATTGATCAATGTGATATGGATGAAGGGCCATGAAATTACGGTTGTCAAACAAGATCAGCATCGTTATACATGTACATAATAAATATATAATTAATTTAAATCAAAATCAATAAATAATTATGTTCTAAAAAATAATCTATTAATGCCATAACAATATAGTAATATTTTATCAAAATTTACCAATATATTATATTTTTGTATGCTTTACAAATTTCAATTCAGTGAATAAATGTATAGCATAAAAAACAACTTCATGAGAGTCGTTCAACAATTTATGACAACAACGATCGTCTTTCAAGCCGATAAAGATGCAGCGTCATTGCCGTGATGCTCGCGCGGTCTATACCGAACGCAACTTCATAGGCTTGGCAGACGACCTTCGTTGTATCTTATTGGTGGCAAACTATTATTTTTGCGTTTGTTACTATGAAAAGAAGCATTTTTATTAATTTCATGCTTGCGGGTATACATTTTTTTTATATACTTTTTGCGCTTACTTATGTGGGTGGCAGACGAAGTTTGTTGTCGAATTTACGTGGCAGACGATATTTTCTAAGCTTCTTATGTTTCATCTAATAAGTACAATAGGTTTTGCGTATGGGGCTATACATTTTTTTTGTTTATTTTTAGCTGTAATTGTAACCCCCTGTAACGGGGGTGCGCCAGCAGACGTTCATATCTCTATTGTATATTGCACACACAATTCATAAAAAACATGAAGCTTGCGAAAATGAGACAGAAATTTCTGTCTTTAACTCCCGGACTAAAGGTAGGAGGGAATGTATAAGCGTTCTTCGCAGACATGAAATCGGCGTTCGTTAAAATAAAAAGGGCGGAGATATGGAGGATGCTGGAGATGCTGGGCACAAGTAATAAGGTAAGAGAGAGAGAGGGACAGAGGATAGAGGAGACATACATGGTGACTTGGTGTTAGGTTAAAATAGATGGAAGAGTGATAGGAGAGTTTGAGACACATAAAGGAGTAAGGCCGGGCTGTTTATTGAGCGCACTACTCTTCAGCGTAAAGATGGCAGACTTAGAAGAAGAAATGAGTAAGGTACAAAAAGGAAGAGTGATTCTGGGAAAAAAGAACAAACAGTCAGGAAGGCCTCAAGCAAATGATGAAAAGATTGAAGAAGGTTATAAAAAGAAAAAGGTTATCTTTGAACACGGAAAAGTCGAAGGTAATGATTTTGAGAAACGGAGGGAGAAAAAAGAAGAAGTTCATGTGGGAAGGTAAGGAAATTTAGGTGGTGAAAAAATTCGAATACCTGGGGTATACGCTAAGAGAAAACAGGAAAGAAGAGGGACTGCCAAGCAAACTAAAGGGACAGGCCAGCATGATAATGAGCACAGTTTGGGGGATTGGAGAGTCGTAATTCAAGGATAGCTGGAAATTGAAAATGAGACTCCTCGACACATTAGTTAAAAGCGTAATGGAATACGGAGCGGAGATACGGGGATGGAAGGGGCAAAAAGAGTTAGGGAAAATACAGAGAAGGTACATAAAATGGGTGCTAAAGTTAGATAGGACGATACCAGGACACGTAATATACTGGGAAACGAAGAGGTTCAAACTGGAGATAAGGGCAAGGAAAAGTGCAATGAAATACGAGGGAAAACTATGCAAGGCCGGAAAACCATCAAGATGGATGGTTTTTAAAAGAATGCTGAAAGCTACTAAAGAAAGAAGCGGGAGGAGAAGGGCCCGGGAGGGGAGGAAAAAGCTGGAGGAAATTAGAAGTTGAAAAATGTGGATTGTCAATAGGCGAGTATACAAGTAGGCTAGAAGGGGGGGAGGACATATGGGAGGAAATAGAAAGCATAAACAATGACAGAAATACTAAAGGAACAAGGCGAGATACCGGAGTACTTAACAGAGAGGGGACAAGAGAGGAGGGACTCACTAAGTACGATAGCAAGATTCAGGATAGGGAACGAAACGAGAGGAAACAAGCATTGGCTGGAGGATGATGAGAAAAGACGTAGGTTATGTGGTGAGAATAGGAAGAGGAAAGAGGAACGAGAAGAAGATGAATAGGAACGAAGAACATAGGGGAGATCGGAATATGGATCAACGGAACGGAAAACACCAGAATTTAGAAGAGCAGAGAAAAGAAAAAAGGCACTAGGAGAAGGAGAGAGCGGAAAAGAAACACGTGATTATGTAAGGTTAGGAAAAGAAAACAGTCGATAAGGGATAAGGAAGAAAGAGAGATATAGAAAATAAAAAGAAGGAAAATGTCAAGACAAGAAAGAAAAGTGGAGAGAGAGATGAAGAAAATACTAGAAGAGGTTAAAGAATGGAAAATTAAGATAAAACTGGAAAGAGAAAAGAGAGGCAGTAGATAGAAAGATACAAGATTTGAAAGGTGATATGGAAGTGATGAAGGAAAAAATAAAAAACATGAAAAGAGGAAATATCGAAGAAGATATGGGACGAGATGAAGAAAAAGGTGAGGAAACTAGAAAGAGGAGGGGTAAGAGAAGATGATAGGAGGGAAGACAGGAACAAAAAGCAAGTGAAAAATATGGATACGGTAGTGAAGGATAACAAAATAAAGAGCATGGAAGGAAGCAAGGTATGGGAGGGAGGACTAATAATACATCAGGGCAGTAACTGGTAAATATATATATTAGGGTGGCGCTTAATTCCCAAAGTGCTTGAATACCGGTCCCTGTGTCGGGAATCACTTGCTTTTACCCAAAAACGATGAATTCAGCAATAAAATCCGGTTTAGCAAGTGTTTAACCCCTTTCACTTTTCAAAAAACATGATTTTTTCGCTCCTACGTATTTAATGCTTTAGCATTCAAGGACAGTCAAACATCAATTTCCAATATGTAAGATATGTTTTCGATGTATTTCACGTAGAATACAATGGCGCTGTTGCTTGTATCATAAAAAAATAAGCTAAAAGCGCTTGGCGCAAAAAATCATGTTTTCTAGTTTTTTTCCGGTTGTGCCGGTAATCGGAGCAGGAACGGGAGTGACGGAATAAAGCGGCACTGGGTCAATGGATAGAACGTGCGCCTAGAGATCTCGGGAGCGCCGGATCGATTCCGGTCCCGGCGTCTCCTTTTGTGTTTATTCTCCTCTCGAAGATAGGCTCACCCCGTTACAATATATATATATAATAAAGTTTAAGTAATATACTAAATTTCAAGTAAAAATATAATATTTAGAAGTCCCAAAAATAGTCAAGTAAGCAGTTACTATTTATCTTTATAATATTGACCTGTTTTTATTTGTTTAAATCTATATAAAAACAATTATATAGCTTATGAGAGTACTCAAAGAGGAAGATGAGTCTTTGGAAGAGGTCACTAAAGAAGAAACTTTTTCTGAAGAATCTTCTTTTGAAGAAGATTACCGGAGCTAAATAGATGCTTCAAGAACTGAGTGTATTTATTGCGAAGACTCGTTGTGTCATGTTACCGAACTAATGGGGACTGATGACATTTGCTGCCTTACCCATTTATCGAATATATTATTATATTGTATAATTTTGATTGTTGATTTGAATTCATGTTATAGCATTTAAAAAATGTTGCTAACTTAATTAGCAGGAAACTTTTTCAAAGATTAGGAAATGTAGATAATAAGTAATAATACCAAAAAAAATTGATTTCTAAAATTTGTTGATAAAGCAAATTTGGATTATACATCATTCTATATATTATATCATTATATCGATTCGTCTTAAAGTTATGATGGAGCCAAAGATTGAGAAATAAAATCTGTTTTTTTTTTTTATTTTTAAATCAGATATATCAATAAATTTAGAATAAGTTGGCCAATCATCTCCAAAACTTAATGAGTCCGATAACGCAGATAGCAACTTACATAAGCTTATTGAAAAAGTATAATCCAGTCCGTGAGAGATAATCTTATGTAAAAACGTTTTAGTCTGAAAACTAAACAATTTAAAATGATATTCATTAAAATTAATATAATCATTAATTAATTAAAAATTTAAATCCGGAGTTGGCGAACGGAGCGAGCAGGGGGAGTACCCCCTAGTATATATATATATATATATATATAGTCTGGCCTAAAAAAAACATTGTAATCAATATATTCCTGTTATGATTAGTTATTTAAGTGACCCATTCGATTGGCCAGTCGTATTACTGATTGGCCAATCAGAACTTGTGAATTTAATTCCTAACCTCAGAAAATGAAAAATGAGGAAATATAAAACGCGCGGAGCGTCACTTAAGTCGCTGGTATATATAGCGTATATACAAATAATATGGTAAATAATAAAATGAATGAAAATCAATTAATCAGGAATTTTTATTGAAGTATCTATAACGTGAATATATACCATACTTTAGAGGATTCACACGGCTCTCTTTAAATGATGAAAAAGGCACATGTGGTGTAACGGTTTCGCTAAACTAGAACAATACACATTGATTCTTTACCATTAAATACTCCGTTTCACGGTCATTACCTATTAGTCGTAAGCGTTATTGATGAAATCAAATTACAGAAAGTAAGCGTAACAGATATAAAATACATTAACTACAAAAAAGTGTGCTGACAAAATGGATTGGCAGTCATTGCTGACTAAGGAAGATCCAAATGATGCAATGAATAAACTAATGCAGATGATACATAACTATCTTGAGAAAGGCTCATGTTGCAAAAAACTTGATAAAAAGAATAATGATACACTACCAAGAAAAAACTGGATCCCAGTCTCTTGTGATACTAAAGAAAATGTGCATAAACTTTGAAAAATGAATAAAACTAATTTTGTATTAAAAAATCAATGCAAAAATTACGAAAAAGTTTTGAATAAAGTTATATAAGATGAGAAATACAAATTTGAAAATAGTTAAATTGTTTGCGCCGAATTTTGAATATGATCAGGCTACCCGTATTATTCAGCTGTATCTCTGTATATGTATATGGCTGAGGACTTCACTGAGCTCTCGCGTCGAGTCGTTTTCACTTCGACCGCGATTGTTGCGCGAAATGTTCGAGTATTTGTAAACACGCAACTTTGACGAAACCCACACCGAGTTAAGATTATATTATAATAGATTCTCTACTAACGAACCATCGTAATATCACGTTCGTATGGAAAATTGTCAATCGAAGACAGTTATGGAATATTATCAATGCCAAGCCTAGTAAAAAATCTCAAAAAACAAGTCATTTGATTATTTAGTTATAAAAAATTTTAAAATTGAAGACAAATTTACTGTAGATAATCACATGAATTATTTGTAAAATAGTTTTGTAAAATAGGTAATGATATAAGTAACATAATTCAAAATCTGAATAAAGATCAACAAAAACCTTCACATAGAAATAACAAATCAATTTTCATTTATCCTACTAACAGTCTTGAGATTATAAAAACTATTGATGCGCTGAAAAATGAAACTGGAGGTGTTGATAATATCAATACTAAAACCATTAAGACAATTGCAAATTATATAGCGAAACCACTGAAACATATTTTTAATATGTGTATACAACAAGACACGTGGCTAAATGCATTAAAAAAAGTTGATATAGTTCCTATATATGAGGCTGGTGATAAATCTTGTATATCAAATTACAGACCGATATCGCTAATATCAAATATAGCAAAGTTATTTGAAAAAATTACATACAATAGATTATATACGTTACTAATGGATTGTAATATTATATCTCATAAACAATTTGGTTTTGATAAAAATAGAGGAACCACGAATGCTTTTGATCGCATCTCAAACATTATATATAATAGTATAGTCAAATATATTCTGACAATAACTACCTTGCTAGATTTAACAAAAGATTTGACACTGTAGACCAGAAGAAACTTTTAGATACATTAGATAGATATGGAATAAGAGGCAGTGCTTTTGGTCTGATTGAAACTCACCCAATGAATAAAATTCGCGCATAGTCTGAGTCTGGTTAATATAAAAAATTACGGAAACGAATAGGATGTCTCATAATGGAATAAAATAATTTTAATATGAGAAATAATAAGGAAAAATACCATGAAACCGTGCAATATTTAAAATAACTCTCCAAACCGCACCACGTAAGTGCTAATGATGTTGAAAATGAGAAGATAGCTTCAAAACATAAGATGGAAATGTCTGAAAGCTATTAATCTCCAAGCCAGACTGACGAGCGCAAAACTGTGCGGAGACAAATGAGAAAAAGGATAGGAAGGGGAAACTGCAGTATAGGAAAGTTAAACGAAAAAGACCCAAAATTTTTATATATGTAATAGTTGTGCATATCTTCAATTCTATTTAACGTGTTGTTACAATAGTGTATGTTAAGTATTTCCGAAAACTTTCTTTTCTTTTTCACATTCTCTAGTCAATGATTTTAAAAGAATCAAAATCAATATTGTGTCCTGTATTATCAACATATAAAGCAAGGACTGATGTCTCTGTCTTATTAACAATAACATCTCTTCGGTATTCATTCCTGTGTAATTTGCATTTACATGTGGTGAGACTGACATATGATGCAAGACAACCAAAACTTAGAGTTTGCCGTTATTCATTCAAGAGCGTGAAGTTCGTCCTTGCCTAATTTAATGATATCAAACTTATTAATGGTCCTGTTAACTTGGGTGACATTGTGCTTTATTAGAACATATTTTTGGAATTTTAAATATTTATTAAACGGGAGGACAATAAAGGATTTGTAATCCGTATTGTTTTCTGTAGTATTTTTATTATTATTCGTTTCAGGGCCAGCGTAATTATTATTAATGTCTCGGTTGTTATTGTTAAGTTGGTTGTGTATGTGAAAGAAATTTTTTAACTAGATCAATATTAAGTTTACGAAATTGATGATTAGAAAGCAATACAGATTTATTTATATGTAACAGTGGCGATTTTTCGCGAGATTGGATTATGTGAACTGAAACTAATATATCTGGTGGTAGCTATATTTTTCCTATACCAATTTATAAGGGGTGGTGCATAAGTAAACCTAGTGATTTCTAGGTCCAAAAAATTGATTTTTCAGTTGAATTTGTTCTCTATGGTAAATTATAATGTGGAATTATAATTATTGAAGGTTTCGAAAATATGTTTGATCTTGTCTGTTTAGCAACTAAAAAACAATCATCAACGTATATGATGTATAGCAAAATACCATTCTTTAATGAGATAAGGCAGTGTGTTTGTAACAGTTCTAAACACATCTCTGCAAACCAAGGACTCTTGCAAAAACGCATGAGGGCACCCATGATTTGTTTAAAAAATACGTTGTTAAATTGTAAATAAGTTGAATTAAGTAAGTTTTGATAGTAGGTTAGAAAACAGGGATACAACATCTAATAAAAAAGTGAGTGATCTGAGGGAATTGAAGTTTGATCTAAGATGTTCTTAACTGCGATGCTGTTTTTTCCAGAGGAAGCCAGTCTAGGAATAAATTTATTAAAAAGTAGGGAAAACCATTTATCTAATAATAAGTAATATTGAGTTAGTAAATTGATCTAGGCCATTGATTGCTGAAACTATAATTATAATTGGAAACTTAGTTTTATAAATATTAATGAACTCGTATGCTCGGGGCAAAACAGTATTGTCTAACTTGGGGTTAATATGAAACAGACCAACATCACAATCAAACACACCTCTATTTTTTCAATCTTCCATTAGTAAAGCGCTGCTATTTTGTATGGTTTTCAGAAGTTTTTTGTGACTCGAGTATAGTAATTTGTGTCATTTAAAGCTGTCATAACTTTCTCAGTGTACACATTCCGATCTATTGCTATTGTAACATTACCCTTATCCACTCTCGTGTCAAAAATAGGCAGTCGTGTGACTTGAGAAAGGCTTTCGTTTTTTTAATCTGTGTGTTTAAAATCCTTAGACGCCCTATCCATTTCCGTAATTTTTTCTGTTAATCAGACTTAGACAATCAGCCAATTTTATTAATTTTGGGTGAGTATAACTTGTTTTGTATGTTTTTGTTGGTTGAGATTGTTTCTGTACAATTATTGATTTTTGTAGCCCCAAAGAGGAATACAATAAGTGCTTAAAACGACGGCAGAATAAATTCAAGCAGTGAATAATTTCACCTCAACACCTTCGGAATAAAAATCCGGAAGTAGATAAAGGAAACTTTTCTAAACTAATTTATTACAATAGCCTCAGGAAATGTGCGTATCCAATAGGTTCATTGAATATCGTATTTATATATCGTATTGATATATAAAAATAACAAAATACGTCACTTGCAAATATAGTATTTCATCACTAATTACCATCTATAATCTAACTATGTTATTTTGTCGCAATCCAATCCCTTGTTACTATTTCTTATACTTTGTTTTTATGTTCTTCGTATTGTTTGATAATGTGTTAAAAAGTTTTGTTGCTACAATATTATTACTAGATATTCTTATTATTACTAGCTAGCTATTAATAATCTTGTAAACTTTAGGTAAATGGATATTTTTGTTTCTTGTTACACTGTTTGAGTTTACGAACATTGTCTTATGATTATCATATTGACAGCATAGCGCTTCCTTTGCGAATAATTGTATAATATTGAGTTGATTTTCGCTAGTCATAAACAGCTTTTTGTTTATAATTTTCAATAATCTTTTCTGCAAGATTAAAATAGGGTTTAGGACTCCAGTGTAACAATACTATTAAAATATGCATAATAAATTAGTTTTAACGTCTCCGTGTTTATAACTTTATGCAGCTTATAAAAAATAAAAAGGAGATATTTGGTCTTGCCATAGAGATAATTTATATGTTTATCCCATTTCATGTTATAATCCAATATAATACCTAGATTTTTACAGCCATCCGTTCTTTTTAATACTTTGATAACTCAGCCTTATCTCAAAATTAGTTGAAACACTATCGTGATAATTACCTAATTAAAATTAGTTGGAACACTATCGTGATAATTGCGATTAATTATAATGTATGTCAACTTATCCAGATTTAGAGAGAGTTTATTTAAAGCAAACCAGTTTGATATATTTAAGTGAGGTGTAGAAATAATCACTACGAGTAGTTAGTTGTTTGTTCGGCCGACGTTTCGGAGGCTTAATCCTCCCTCTTGAAGGCCACTAATATTCATCGATAAAAAAATATTTACAAAAGCACTGTTGTACAATAATTTGATTTTTAAAAAAACTTACGTTATGTGTGTCTGATAATGAAAGCTATACTTGTCAATTGTTAAAAGTTGTGTATAGTTTAAATTATTAAAATAAGTTTTCCAGAAAAGGATTTCTTGTCAGCTCTGAGTTGTTGAGCTGACAGGAGATATGGTAATGAAGGATTTGGTGCTATTGTGAGATGGGGAGAGTGTGTGATTGTGTGCAGTGTGTGGTGTGTGAGGTTGTAGGGGGTAGTGTTACGCGAGAAAGGCGAGAGAGCGGCGAGTTGGTATCTGCGTGGCAGGATAATCAAGAAGGCAACACGGTTTTGTGTACCAGTAGGCAAGTGAGCGCGTCGAGGGGGGGTGGGTTTCTCAACGTCAGCTCAACAACATCGGAGCTGACAAGAAATCCTTCTCTGGAAAACTCATTTTAATAATTTGGACTGTACACAACTTATAACAATTGACAAGCAATATAATTTTTGTAATAGTATATTATGATTGAATGTGTAGAAAGCCTTAACGAGATGTAGGAAAGTTATAGCAACGGGCTTGCTTTTATGGATTCCCAGTGATTATATAATTGCAATGTCTTTTGAATAACAAGTATTTTGTTTTTACCATATATTTTAGTAATTGGAGCGTTTGCTTTTTTGGTTTTACCCAGTTTTTTATTTATTTAAGTCCATAGGATTGTTGCTGTTTCTTTCCACTTGTAGTCAAACATACATTAACTTGGCATCCTTAATAATAACTTTATGTAGTATTTTATCATATGTTTTGTATTTGTTTTTTGCGGTGATGTTGTTTGGTTCCAGTTTCCAGACATTATACATCAGTGTTTCTTTTTTTTTTGTAGGAGTCGTCAATAGAAGTCTACTGCTACAATCTTATTTTTAGAAGCAAAATCGATACAGTTTTTTATTTTAGTTATTAATGTGTTTGTAGCAGGATTTGGATCACGCATTGACAACATTTCATTCCATTGATGTTTGGGCTACTTGATCTAGATGCTTTTAGCGATGTTACCGATTTGTTGCAAGTCGTTGTTGGTTTCCCAGGTTTGTTAATAACGATGTCTATCTTACCGATGTATGTTGTTTATGTGTTTTTTTATTTTATTTTTTAAGATCTGACAGTTTTAGCTGTCATTAGCCATATCATTAGTACTATAATTACTTCCGTTTTTCGTTGTTATAAAGGCAGTTCACACAACATAGCTTGAGCTGGTCTGCAGTTTATTGAACCATGTGGTCCAGTGCACTTTAAGTAAACTTTGTCATTTATGTATTTACTGCCACTGTGATCAAGTCTTACATATTTATAACACTGTAGTCTTACATTGATGTCATCGTACACATTACAGTTCTGATATCCAATAAAAATTTTGATTTTATTCTCTTTGACATGTCTGTAGATTTCTGCTGATTACTTTAATTAGATTACTCGTGAGCTTGTTTTTGCATTTTCAAACTTCTGTAGGACTTGACATTCTGTTTTAAGATTCTTGAAATTCCTTTTATTGATATGGCTTCTAATGCTTTCTCATTTTTTCAAAATTATTTAGGGCAACGATTTTTATTTTTAGTTATTTAATTTCTTCTTTTTCGATTTTACAGAAGGAGTTTAATTTTTCTTTAAAGATCTTATTGGCTTATAGTAAATTAGATTCGTTCATTCAGTCTACTTGACTCTCTGTGTCATTTTTAAATAGTATTTTTTTCGTAGTTTTCCTTTTCGTTAAATAATGTGTAACAAACTTTTTAATGTCGTTCCTATCTTCTGGGTTTTTCTTTTTTATGATTTGTTCAGGAATCTTTTTTAGTTTGGTGTAAATTGTATTTACGATTTGGGAGAATGTTGGTTTAGTTCCTACTTCTTCAGATTTAGTTTTGTTCACTTGTCACATCCAGATTTGTAATATTGGTATTATTAATTATATCCGTTAAGTAATCTTCTTTCATTTTTTCCACTTGCATAAGTTTTATTTGAGCTATATATATAAAAAATTTTTAAGTTTAATATTATTTTGTGTTTTTATTTTTATATACCAGTATTGCCAATAGGTGCCCCTATGTGTACTTCTCCAGGATTTGTGTATATTGTAATTGCACTGTAAACATATTGTGGTTAACAAATCACTGAATTATTAGCAGATAATTATTATTCAAAGAAACACTTGTACAAAGCGACCATCAATTACATTCATTTGCAATTGGGTCAATTATCCTGGCTAACTGAACAAGTGATCATTACCCCAAGGTTGGTTACGGGTCAGTTAAGGAGGGTTAGATAAAGTTTAATGCCACTACCATTATGCTTAAGTAGTATTGCAATTAGGAAGCTGATAGTGCTCTCTTACAACAATAAGTGTTAAAAAGAGTTTGTCTCCATAGCCCAACTAACCAGTGTATGCAAAACAAACAAGACCTCGCTGAGATATAGTTTGTATACGCAAAAAATAATAATTGCTTATGTGAAGAGCAATAATAGCGGATGCTTTAGATTTTTGCAAAGAAGACTATTTGTTATCAAGTAAATAAAATAATTTTCTTAAAACACGCATCAAAAAGATCCATTTCCATGCATCTGAAGTGAATTGCAAGCTCCTTATTTTGAGCATGCGGTATGGCCATTACCTTCCGCTACTCAAAATTAGTCATATTTTAAAAATTTTGAAAAATTTTTGAAAATTTAAAGGAAAGGTTAAAAAAAAGAATAGCTCTACGACTCAAAATGTGCAATATACCAATTACTGCATATGCATAAAATTGGGTCTTTACAGGATTGACTTTTTGTGAAAAGACTCGGATGGTTGTTTGAGTACTCAATCATCATTCTTGCTTGAAAAAGTCAACTTTTGTCCCCAGTTGTATAATGTACTATTCCTGATGATTGATTATGTTGATGAATATGTTAAAGATATGGATTGCAGGCATCAAAGTGATATTAGAAATCAATGATTTTGGGAATCAAAGTGATTGTGCAAAAACTTTTACCATTGCCTCTTCTACTGTTGAGTCAAGACTAGATGTGCAATTGTCCACAGATCCAGCTATTCAAATGGACACTGATCTTCTTTTATATTATTATTTTGTCTGACAGTGAGAACTTACTAGTTTTCAACCAAGTAGAAAATAGCTGTACCACTTTGGCTATTTGTTTTATTAAATTTAAGATTTCAAAGTTCACAATTGCTGTCATTGTACTTAAATCCTTTTCAGGTTTAATTACACTAAAACAAAGATCAGAATCCACTTGAATAGTTTGATTTTTGTACAACAGTAATTTTAATCTTTACTCAATGGTAAAAGTCGCACTAGCACTTTGATTCACACAATCACTCTGATTCCCATAATAATTTTTATTGACACAATTCATATCGTCAACATATTCATCAACATATTGATCAGAAAATGGTTTTATTTACCTGATAAGACATAGTCCACCAATTCTTCTTCATTGCTAAACATTATAATTTTTTTGTATGAATATATTTATTACTTCTGTCTACAGTGTAATTGTTTTTCAAGCACACAAATTATACCTCGGCAAGATCTAGTTTATTTGTGCACTCTAGATATCTTTTTGCATACGCAGTATCCACTGTGGACACAGACTCTATTAAAAAACCGTATACTTAAGAAAAATGTTGCTCTTACTGCCTCTTTTTCTTATCATAAAGTAATAAGAACTCACGTCAACTCTGCTATCAAATGTTTTTTTTTAACATGGTATTATTTATTGGTTGATCCATATACCTGGTAAGTATAAAAATAAATTAAAATTTTTTTGTCCAGTAATTGTATCTATATATGTAAATGATCTAGAAAGTATGAATTGATAAACTCATGGACCAAGCAATAAATTGACCACACATTTCGACAGAATTTGTACGTCATCTTCAACTCAAAACCAAATATTGTGATTCCAATACTGAGAGAAAAATACTCACTCTCAAATTTTAGACAAATATTTTATTATTTTATGATAAGAAGAACAGTTAAGATTAATTTTTCCTTGTCTGTGAGGTTTCATTATATTCATTATTGAAAACAAAGTGGATTTGATTCTAGCCACCTGATAGTTGCTTCACGTAGACATAGCAGTAACGGTATTCACCTGCTAGCCCGGCTACCAATATTAGAATCATTTAAACAGTTATAGCAATACAAAAACATTTGTTCCCTAATTTTATATGACTCAAAGCCTTACGTAACAATAAGAAAAAACTATGAATCAAAGTTTTCTCAAACTAACTAGTCATGTGATTCCAGATAATCACAAAAATCTGTATAACTATAAGAATTCATCTATAAAGCTTCTCTTAAAATTATAATGTTGCAAAATTACATAAATCTTGGTACTAATAGTGACGACTAATAATGAATTACATCGTATGTAATAAATATACATGTCTGTATATTAAGGGACAGTCAACTAAAAATTTTAAATATTAATTTTAAAAAATATTGGAAATATAATAATACAATATAAATGAAAACAAAGTATACAAAGATATTAAATTTAATGTTTTTAATATATAATTTTCATTTCTTTTTTTTTTTTGATGCTATAGAAATAAACAACAAAATGCATACTGTGTACAAAAAATTAATAATTGTAGGAAGTATTCATCAAATATCTTCTGATGTGAAAACATTATTTATAGAGTCCATTTTTTTTTAAATTTATTAATACTTTAGCCCGACCTATTTAATTAGAAATATTCAAGAATTCATTAAAGTATGATGAAGAAACATACTTTTTTTTCTTTCATAAAAGCATGAATCACTTTGTAAAGTTTAAGCAATTGAAATTAAGAATAAATTAAAATTTATTTTGTATTATTTTTGGTAAATATATTTTTTTACAAGATATTTAAGATAGCTAAATTCTTACACTACGTATTTTATTATTTATTTTAAAAAATACATACAAACATTTAAAACAGTTTTTAACATAGTAAATGTCTTTGTTTTAAAAATGAATTATTAGTACAAAACATTTTACATTAATCAACCTTCTCATGGTAAAGTAAAAAATTTAGATATTCTTGTTGAATAAAGATACTTACTTCTATAGGATGATTCTGACTCAAAAAAAGTCAGCTTTAAATTCAACTTTTATCTGAGATAAGTCTCTAGTTAAAATTGTTAAGATACACTAAATCAACAAGCACACAAAAATGGCTGCACCATAAGTTTGGATCATACTCCTTGTTAAAGTTTTGTTTCACGTACAGGTCTGTATCATCAAATCATAATATCCTGATAAAATCTGTCCGTACTAATCACGGATACTTAACAAATTATACCAATCAAGATTACATTTCATATTTAATACATTCTTACAGCCATTAATGTTCATCGTTTTTACCACCGACAAATGTTTGTACACATTGGATGAAAACGTTCGATCACATCATGATCAAATACACAGGAGACGCACGCACACACACACACCACACATACACACACATACGGGCGCGCGCGCATCACACAAATGCATACCAATTAGGGCACTGACACAGTAAGGACCATTACACGCTAAATGGAACAATGAATCAAATATAAGAATAAGGGATAAGAACAAGAAAAGTACATAGATCCCTTAGGGATTGTCCACATGGATACCGTACCCACTACCCGTACCCCTACCCGCTCCAATTTTACAAGTGAGTATTCCATCTTCATTACTTCGTATTCCTTCAAAAATTCGATAGTCGACTGAGGTTATTAATTAGTATGTATTATTAATTTTTAATTATTAATTATATATTAATAATTATTTAGTAATCCTGTTTTTGTATTTTTCAGGGAGAGAAGGAGACCAAACTGCTATGTCCTCGGGAGGCTAAAAGTGTTCCCATTTCTCCGACAATGATCGCCATGCACATTCGGTGAAAATGCTGAAATTTAACGTGTAACAGAGCCTCTTGCGAAAACCAAATAAACCAAATAGCGTTGTGGGCTTGTAAAAAGGCAATCGAGGATCGAATCCCGCCCGGGGAATTGTTTTTAAATGTAATAATAAATTTTTAAACAAAAAACAATATTAAATGAATAAGTGCATAAAATGTTACATAAAAAATGCAGCTATCTATATATTTTAAAGCAGAGACGAGAATTAATGAAGGTAAGTAGCTTTTCTTTGTACAATAAACGTATGTACAATTAATACTCCGAATTAATCCTCAGCATAAGCAGCATATTGAATAAGGTTAAGCTATAATCAATTAAATTACGCCTGTCTATACGAATATGCCACTTTTAATAAAATATACTTGTTTGCACTTGTGGTCTAGTGGCGTAAGTCTTTACCTCGAAACCTTTTGGCTCTGAGTTCAGGACTCGCTCGGACAAATTTTTTTTCTTTTTTTATATTTGAAATCAGCGTTATATTCACAAATAATATTTGAATATTAAATGTTAGAAATTGTTTACTTCAAAACACGATTATAATAATAATATCGTGCAACAAAATTAAATTATTAATTATACATTACGAAAAAATAGCGATTGGGTAATAAAATAAATAATAGTTTACATTTTTTTATTTATAATTGTTTTGCTTCATTTCCCTTTTTTGTTTAGTGCTAATTGATTTAAAAGTGTAAATCGAAAAATTTAATTCTTATGTATACAAAAGTCGTTACTATATCTATCTAAATAAATATATATAAAATTACCAAACATATCTTACCTAATTTATTACATTATATTTATTCTAAACATAATATAATTTGTTAATAAATATATATAATAAAGCTACAATAAAAATCGTACCGATGTAACAAAGTATATGTGGAAATACCCTTGATAATATCATTAACATTAATTATTTTATTACCCAATCGCTATTTTTTCTTAATGAATAATAAAAATTTAATTTTGTTGCTTGACATTATTATTATTATTATAATCATGTTGTTATTACTATTTTGCAACTATATATATTGCATAATAGATAGTTTTAAAGCAAACACTTTCTAACGTTTAATATTAAATATTATTTGTGAATATAACGCTAATTTAAAATAAAAAAAGAAAAAAAAAAGAACTTGTCCGAGCGAGTTTTTAACCCAGAGTCAAAAGGTATCGAGGGAGAGACTTACGCCACTAGACCACAAGTGCAAACAAGTATATTTTATTAAAAGTCGCATGTGCGTATAGCTAGGCGTAATTTAATTGACTATAGCATAAGCTTAATCAATATCCTGCTTATTATGAGGATTGATTCGGAGTATGAATTCTACATACGTTTATTATACAAAGAAAAAGCTACTTACCTTCATTAATTCTTGTCTATGCTTTCAAATATACAGATTCCTACATTTTTATGTAACAATTTATGCGTCATCTACGAATAAGTTTTCATCTAAAAGCGTCAAAGGAATTCTTCATCTACATTCTCATTTCAAGTTTGCTTGTATTGTTTAATACAAATAAAAAAACAATTAAATAAATACGAAACAGTTTACCATTTAGCTACACATATCGTTGTAAGCGAGTGTACGTAAGCATATACTTATTCATTTAATGTTACTTATTGTTATTGTACATACAAATACTATCTTCATTAAAAAAGAAAAAAAAAAATTTCCCAAGCGGGATTTGATCTTTGGTTGCCTTTTTGAAAACACACAACTCTATTTAGTTTGTTTGGTTTCCACGAGAGGCTCTGTTACTTGTTAAATGTCAGCAGTTCCACCGAATGTGCATGGCGATCTTTGTCGGAGAAATGGGAACACTTTCAGTACACGGAGTTGGGTCTCCTTCTCTCTCATTACTGGTATTTTTCAAGCAAACGCTAACCAAGCCATAACAATTTGTTAGATAGGTAACCTCAGTCGACTAACAAATTGGCACCCCTCCCTGTTCCAGTCCGCCAATATACATATAAAAAAAAATACTAATCGATAGATCTGAATTAGCTCAGTCCGCCTACGTTGTTACTTTAATTGGCCCCGCTTTCATATTGCCAGGAAAAATTAAAACAACCAATAAAAAGATTTGTAACCTTGAAGTACCTATATCTCTTTAAGTGAGCATGATTAAATAATTACCGCAGCGACAAAAAAATTGCTCAGGGGCTAACTGAATTTGCTCGGTAATAAAACATTGAAGATATTCAATATTTGTTGTAAAATAATTGAAAAATCGATTTCAGATTATCATCATTCGGTAAATTCGGCTTTTCAACTCCAGTTTGGGTATTAGAATTAAGGAACAACTGATTTATCCAAAATTCAGACTAAAATTTTGTGAATAAGTGATTTAATATATATTTATATTTATATATGTTTCCTACTAGTATCCTATTTATCGTAGATGTCAAAAGATAACAAATTATAAGCTAGGTCGTGTACTTTACTTATATGAATTATACATTTTAAGGTTTGCGAAGCAATCATGGAATTTCACGGTTCAAAACAACGATTTTCTACATCAAAAATCACCATGTATATAGTACACGTAGCCATTACTACTACTATAATAAATGTAAATACCATGGTTATAGAAGATATTATATATAAATGCTCATATGACATTTGAAATTTTAATAAAAATATATGTCCTACGTTAGGAAAACATCAACCGTATATTGTAAAAGTTTTTAATTATAAAATAAAAAACTAAGTTAAAAATAATGGTTTTCAATTTTTTCTTTCAGAAATATGTAAGAAATCCAAATCATCACGCGTCACACAAAGTATATACTAGTATATGCACATAAAAAACCGGTTATAAAATAAATCTCGCTAATATAACTATGTAAATATGTTCTAGAGGTATTCGTGACCTCTGTTGATTTTTTTGATCATTCTTTTCCGAGTTATAGGGGCTCAAAGTAGGTGATCTAAGCAATTTTTGTATTTTTTGGCTATTTTGATTAATTTACAGCTTTCCAGAGAAGTATTTTTTACTATAAAGATAAATATGACTTTGTTCTTAAATTTTCTGAATTTTCAATTAAAAATATTTTTAAAGTGATAAATATATATATATATATATATATATATATATATATATATATATATATATATATATATATATATATATGTATAATATACTAGTGGAAAAAATTAAAGGATCAAAAAAAAATTCTGAATTTTTAGGGGTTCTTTAAATGGCTGTATTTCCCTTAAAAATGGTCGTATCATGATTAAAAAAAATCATATTAAAGCTTGATGTATCTAGTTTTAAGATCTTACAATGATACAATTTTTCAAGCATCACGTACCGCGCAATCCTAAGAAATACTAAAAAAAAATTTTCTCAAAATTTTTTAGATTCTTTTTTATGGTCCACCAACTTGGGAAAAATTTTTCGAATTTAACCACCATATGTGTCGAATAACTTGTTTATTCAGCTTCAATTTGCTTTGTTTAAAACTTCGATTCGACCACTTCTCGCTGAGATATCGAGCTTTGAATGGAAAGATCTTTTTTCTCTTTAATCATCAATATCTCAGCAACCGCTTATTGTACAAGAAAATGTAATGAATAAATTTACCACAAAAATCAGCGATAGTTTTTTCAAAAAAAAATTTTTCTTTAGTCTTTACATTACCTTGAAAAAGCAAGAAAAAAATGGCCTTTCGTGGCTTTTCGGATAATCAGGCGTTTAGTTGGAAATATCGCGTAAACCTGTAATGTTAAGTATGCCTTTTACAGTTCAATATGCCCACAAAAATCTCACAAAGTTTCAATTTGATCCATCAAACCGTTTTTTTGTTTCTTTCGATCGAATTTCAAAAAAAATTAAAGGATCACGACTTTGACGGTAAATGATCATAATCTTTAACAAAATGAAAAAAAAAATGTTTTTTTCGGTCTTTGACTGCAGTTTTATGGATAGAGGTGTTCAAATTTATTGGAAAAAAAAATATTTAAAAAAAATTTTTTATGTTATTTTTGAAAAAAAAATTTTTTTAATTTTTTTTTTTCATCTTTACAAAATTTAAAAGAACAATATTTTATCATTCTCACCATGATTCTGTTGTTGCATTCCATGATTTTTCTGATTTGTAAACTGCATTGACTCAAACATTTAATTCAATTTAAAATGAAGTTTATATACCCAATCGTATTTCGAACTCGATCTACACGTTTTTCAGAAATTGCTTATTGTTAATTTTCGTGAGTTCTTACAACGCTAAAAAAAACAGTTTTTTTCAAAACTACTCCTTTTGCATAAAAAAAAATTTAATAAATTTCCGTAAATCAAAACTTTATTTTGATTTCTTATCATGGTAAGACGGCATTTAACAGAGCCGGAGGTTGCTCGCTTAATTACTCTGCTTGAAGAGGGTTACAGTCAACGTGATGTTGCCAATCGGATGGGTGTTAGTCAATCTGTCGTATCCCGAATGAATGCTCGATACCAGGAGATGAGCCAATACACTCGTCGTCCTGGACAAGGTCGTCATCGTGTCACGACTGTTCGTGATGATCGCGCAATTGTCCGACAAGTTCGACGTGAGCCTTTCATCAATGCGAACATCGTGGCAAGAAATTTCCCAAATCGGGTACAACAGCAGCAACAGCGACTGCGACAAAGACAGCGACAGCGACAGCGACACCAATTCCGTATTATTTCTTCCCGGACAGTCATTAACCGTCTTCGTGAAACTGGGTTAAATGCACGACATCCTAATCGTGTACCACTGTTGACAGCAAGACATCGCCGAGCTCGTTTAGCGTATGCAAACGCACATCGAGCCTGGACATTAAGACAATGGGGAAACGTTTTATTCACCGACGAATCCCGGTTCAACCTTCACGGGAGCGACCGACGTCCCCTTGTTTGGCGTCGTCGTGGAGAACGTTTTCGCCAGAACTTTGTCCGTCCGATTGTTGCCTACGGCGGTGGATCAGTCATGGTCTGGGGCGGCGTTTCGCGAAATTGGAGAACACCTCTGCTGATTGTGCGTGAAAACTTAACAGCTAGACGCTATATCGACCAAATTTTGAGGCCAGTTGTACTGCGCAAATGGCAACGACAGAGGGCATTTATTCTAATGCAAGATAACGCACGTCCACATACGGCCAACATCACCAGACGCTTTTTTGAACGGCATGACATCTCTCTGCTTCGGCACCCACC
The DNA here is from genome assembly GCA_020010945.3 of Muscidifurax raptorellus. Classification (NCBI taxonomy): domain Eukaryota; kingdom Metazoa; phylum Arthropoda; class Insecta; order Hymenoptera; family Pteromalidae; genus Muscidifurax; species Muscidifurax raptorellus. Next base: position 848,180 of record JAHUUD020000008.1, read on the forward strand.
AATGAGCCCAGATCTTAACCCTATCGAGCATGTTTGGGACATAATGGGTCGTCGTTTGCGCAGAGAGTATCCAAATTTGCAGAACTTGGCCGCATTAGAGCGTGCACTTCTGTGCATTTGGAACACTATCCCGCAACCTCAGATTGCCCGCTGCATCAATATGGCTGAATGCTTGGCAGCCGTAATTGAGAACAGGGGTGCTAATACCCGTTATTAACAATACGGACGAACGGACAGACGAACAGACGTCAACATACACAGACACCCACACACTCTTTGGAGAATGAGTTTGGAGTCAATAAATACGGAGGAACTGACGAGCCTCTGGGTCTCATTTCTGCTACAGAAACACACTAACACACACAGTCACCCACACACTCTTTGGAGAATGAGTTTGGAGTCATTAAATACGAAGAAACTGACGAGCCTCTGGGTCTCATTTTTCCTAAAGAAACACACTAACACACATACAGACACACACGCAAGAAGCGTAAATCCGACCGGGCAATCTCCACTTGGTACGCTTTGGGTAATGCGAATGCCGGCGGTTGTTTTTGATTAAAATTTTCTGCAGTTAAGAAGAAAAAATTTTTTTTTTTTTAAATGTTTTTTTTTTAATAAATTTGAACACTTCAATCCATACAACTGCAGTCAAAGAACGAAAAAAACATTTTTTTTCATTTTGGTAAAGATTATGATCATTTACCGTCAAAGTCGTGATCCTTTAATTTTTTTGAAATTCGATCTAATGAAACAAAAAAACGGTTTGATGGATCAAATTGAAACTTTGTGAGATTTTTGTGGGCATATTGAATTGTAAAAGGCACACTTAACATTACAGGTTTACGCGATATTTCCAACTAAACGCCTGATTATCCGAAAAGCCACCAAAGGCCATTTTTTTCTTGCTTTTTCAAATTAATGTAAAGACTAAAGAAGTTTAAGGGAAATACGGCCATTTAAAAAACCCCTAAAAATTCAGAATTTTTTTGTGAAAAAACTATTGCTGATTTTTGTGGTAAATTTATTCAAGATTTCAAAACCCTCCTTCATTTTCTTGTACAATAAGCGGTTGCTGAGATATTGATGATTAAAGAGAAAAAAGATCTTTCCATTCAAAGCTCGATATCTCAGCGAGAAGTGGTCGAATCGAAGTTTAAAAAAAAACAAAATGAAGCTGAATAAACAAGTTATTCGACACATATGGTGGTTAAATTCGAAAAATTTTTCCCAAGTTGGTGGACCATAAAAAAGAATCTAAAAAATTTTGAGAAAAAATTTTTTTTAGTATTTCTTAGGATTGCGCGGTACGTGATGCTTGAAAAATTGTATCATTGTAAGATCTTAAAACTAGATACATCAAGCTTTAATATAATTTTTTTTAATCATGACATGACCATTTTTAAGGGAAATACAGCCATTTAAAAAACCCCTAAAAATTCAGAATTTTTTTTTGAACCTTTAATTTTTTCCACTAGTGTATATATATGTTATGACTATGTTTTATGTTAGATAAACTTTAAAACTACGATTTCGAAAAGTTTGATCCTGAGTTGAAATCTAAAAAGAATTATGGAGATACCTTAGATATAGAGGCATAACTTTTTGCGGTGGTTTTAGAATGGCAATAAGTTTCGTTTACCTGAATAAATAATAAAAACTGACAGCGAGAGGACTAGATAACATTTTTTTTCAAACCAAAAAAATATTTAAAAAATAAAAGTATTCTTGTCATTTTTGATATTTTTTAATATTATGCTTAGTTTTCGAGTTAACAATCTTTAAAAAAATCACATTTTTGTAACAAGAAAACGATATTTTTCATCAATTTTCCAATACTTTATTTCTATTAAAAATAACTATCAGCTATTCAGATATTCTATATAAAATAACTATCAGCTTAAATTGTGGTGTAATGAGTAGATGTCTTGACATGATCGGGTAATTCATATATTATTATCCGAGATGGCGGGGGACGGAGGAGCCCCGCCTGATCTGTCTGATAAGTTGTACGTTGACGATTCAAGAAGAAGAGTGTGTATAGTGATTTGTGTTATTTGTGAAAATGCGTATCACGATGCGTATTTTAATAAATTAGAATCGAAAGGTGCTGTGAGAATTAGTAATATTCTAGGAATATGTCCAAACCACCAAGATGTCGACCTAACCTCAAAAAGCAGTGATATTGCATTAAGTGTTCCAGCTAGAATAATCATTGCACAAGTTAAGTTACTCGAAAAAGAAAAAGTACAGGAAGAGATTCTCAACAATGTTTCAGTACACGTGCATAAATACACTGTTGACAGACATAACCTAACTATAGCAGGGTAAGAAGAGGATGACTATGCTGTAATAAAAAGCGAAATTTATTTACTAAATTTAGTCAGGGAATTACAAGATAAAAACAATATATTGAAACAACTATTCGATGAAAGAATTAACACAATTGATGAACTTAAACAAAAAGTGATAAGTACAACTCCTACATATGCACAAGTTATTACAAAAAAAGAAATACAAATCCAGCATATCCCATTAATTATGGTAATACCAAAAACAAATGAGTACAAACGGAAGACTAGCAAAACAGTTATTAATAAATTAATAAATGATGTTATAGTTCCAATTAAAAGAGTGCAGGAAAAGAAAGATGGTTCGGTCAATATCAAATGTGCAAGCAAAGATGACGTGGTAAAATTAGAAGCTATGCTGTCTGAAAAGATTGGGCCACATTATACGGTAAAGCAGGAAATAATGTAAAATCCAAGACTCAAAATTGTTGGAATCGATAATAACATGACAGCAGAAGAATTGGAACAAGACATTCGAGAAAGAAATTTTGAATGACAATGATTCTTATTGCAGTGTGGAACATTTACTTACCAACCATAGTACAAAAAAGCAAACGGCAATTATTCGTGTTCCAACTGATGTTTACAATATCATACGTGGAAATAACTATAAGATCTATTGTGGCTAGCAATGTTTACGTGCGTTTGATGATTTCAATATCATGCCTTGCTACAATTGTGGCCGAATTGGACATAGTGGAAAAAAGTGCAATAATACATCTGTATGCCTCAGGTGTGCTGGCAATCATCAGACAAAAGACTGTGATGGTAAATTACCGACCAAATGTGCAAACTGTTGTTTCGGCAAAGAAAAGTTTAAAGACGATCGTAATGTTGATCGCATTGCGACTGACACTGAAAGGTGTACGTACCTAAAAATAATGATCAGAAAAAAAATAAGTAATACTGATTATCCCATCAAACCTGCAATCCAAAAATTTTTTGGATACAATGGAAAATCAGATGACCATGCAATGGAAAAAAAGAATACAAACAGACTGAATTCAAATGAAGTAAAAAATGCGAAATCAGCAAACTCAACGGCAACAGACTCGGAAGATGGTTGAACCCGACTACAGCTGTGTCATCGAAAGCGAATTCGAAATACAAGACATTCATTCTTTGAACAGTGCGATTAGCCATAGAGACTTGAATATACTAAATGTAAATGCGAGAGGTTTAAAAACAAACTTTAATAACCTTGAAGTGTTTATTGAAAGGCTTAGTTTTAGACCCGAAATCATAGTTTGCTCCGAATCATGGTATTTAAATTTTTTTGAATACTACCGCTCGCCTAACTATAAAATATATTACAATCACAGCTACATTAACAAAGCAGATAGTGTAGTTATTTATATTAATAGCAGTCTGACTGAGACTACAAAAATTGAAAGAATAAATAAAGTCACCTTCTTGAATACGAATCTAACTAGAAAAGATGGTAAAAACTTGAACATAACTTCCCTATATAGGTATCATGATATAGAAAAGATCAATTTTGTCAACTCAGTTAAAAGCTATATAAAAGAGAAAAACAAAATAAAAAATCACTTGGTTATTGGTGATTTTAATATAGATTTAAAAAGCAATGATATAGAAACCGATCAGTTCTTAAATAATTTTTTACGAATAATTTCAATTTAGGCAGTTGTATTGACAATGTTTTTTTTTCAAAACTAATGACATAAAAGTCAAAGCATATAAACTTATGAGTTGCTTCACTGATCATTATCGACTCTTTGTCTCATTATCAATGGAAAAACACAATAACAATCAAAATTGAAATTATACTTATGTTGACTACAAGACCGTAAAAACGAAAAGCAGTAGATTGGATTGGTATCAGTGTAGCAATCTTAAGGAACCTGAGCAAGCTATAAATTCACTAGTTGAAAACATTAACAAAATTATATCAATGACAACAAAATCACAAAATAAAAATAAAAATAAATCTCCCAGAAACCCTTGGATTACGAGTGGCATCATTCAATCATGTTTAACTATTTGTATAATAAAGCTAAAAAAAATACAAATGACAGAGAGTTACAAACAAGGTACAAAGATTATGTGAAACAGCTAAATAAAGTAATAGCCCGTGTAAAATATTTATATGAAATAAATGAAGTACAAAAAATTCAAAATTACAGTAAAAAACTATGGCAGTATATTAAAAACAAACTAAATAGAAATACTACAGTAAAAACTAATCATATTGATTGTATCGAGGACAAAGGAGTAAAAATATCGAATATTTTAAGCATAGCTAATTCTCTTAACAAATTTTTTATTAATATAGGTATCGAACTAGCTGGTAAAATCCGAAAACCAAAAATATTGAATCCCAAAAACATAAAACCAAATGAACGTTTTTTTTTCAAACCAACAAATGTAGAGTAGACGGAATTAGCATAAAAGTGCTTAAAACTATTATTGAGTATGTTAAGTACCCACTGGAACATATTTTTAATCTATGCATTGAAAAAGGAATTTGGCAAAAGTGTTTAAAGGTGGCTGAAGTGGTACCGTTGTTTAAATCAGGTAGCAAACACCTCGCAACCAATTATAGACCTATTTCTTTTTGGATGAATGCAAAATTCTATCGAAATATCAATTTGGTTTTAGAAAAAATCGAGGTACCAAAGATGCATTAGCACTAATTTCGAATGTAATATACAGGATGTCCCATTTTAATTTACCACCCCTTAAAACTGGTTAATAATTTGCTCTGAGAAAAAAATGTTTCAAATAAAATTTGTTGGGATCGAAGGGGGGCATCTTTTGGCTATTTTAGCTGCGACCTTGAACATGACCTTCAAGGTCATTTGAAAGTCAAGACCAAATTTTCATATGAAATGTGCATATTTTTATGGCGGATTCGGATTCTACTAAAAAAGAGAAACACTTTTTGTCCAAATCATTTTTTGAAAAAATCCTAAATTTTTGTTGTAAACGGCTTTAAAAAAGTTGAAAAAATTACTAATATCTCTTATTGCCCCACCCTTTAAAAGAAGTTAAAAATTTGCTCTGAGAAAAAAATGTTTCAAATAAAATTTGTTGGGTTAGAAGGGGGGCATCTTTTGGCTATTCCAGCTGTGACCTTGAACATGACCTTCAAAGTCATTTGAATAAGATTTATCACAGATTCGGGTTCTACTAAAAAAGTAACCCTTTTTGTCTTAACCATTTTTTGATCATCAATAGGTAGCTCTCCCTTTAACTGAAAAGAGAATTTGTCCTAGAAATAAGCTGTTTTAGATGAATGTTACTAGCTTCAAACAAAGACAGAGGTATCCTTTGGATCACTGAAAGCAAGACCTTCACGTCCAGCCACTTAAGGCAAGACCCCGTCCAGCCACTTAAGGTAAGACCCCGTCCAACCACTTAAGGCAAGACCCTATCCAGCCACTTAAGGCAAGACCTTCACGTCAGGCCACTTAAGGCAAGACCCCGTCCAACCACTTAAGGCAAGACCCTATCCAGGCACTTAAGGCAAGACCTTCACGTCCAGCCAAGGCAAGACCCCTTCGTTCAGCTAGTCACGGAAATGTCAACGTCTCAAGTGCTCTATCAATTGCCCATTTTGTTGAATGCACATTTGTATTCTCTGCCGAAAACTTCTTTGGACATCTATTAATGTTTGTGGGGTGAACGCCCGGAATGCTGCAACAATTCTCTCCATCATATTTTGTGCCGTCGTCGGGGCTTCCGCGTAAACTCTCTGCTTCACGGCCCCCCACAGAAAGAAGTCCAATGGGGTCAAATCTGGCGATCGCGCAGGGAATTCACAGATTGGACTACCAATTCCAATCCAACTATTTGGGTATGTCGCGTTCAGAAATCTCCTGACAAGTAGTCTACGATGAGCGGGAGCACCATCTTGCTGGAACCACATGTCTCGCCTTATTTCTAGCGGACTGTTTTCTAGAAGAGGTGGAATTTGGTTCTCGAGAATATCTAAATAAAGCTCGCCGTTTAAATTACGGTCATAAAAAATTGGACCCACAACGTATTCCCCAACTATGCCCGCCCAAACATTAATTGACCACCGTCTTTGTGTAAGGTGATCTCGCTGCCAATGTGGATTTTCTTCTGCATAATAATGCGCGTTATGAAGATTAACTCCTCCCATATTGTCGAACTTTGCCTCGTCTGTAAAGAGAGTCCGATCAAAGAAAAATGGATCTATGCGCATTCGTGTTTCCGCCCATTGACAGAATCTAAGTCGCCTGGCAGGATCACCAGGATCAATGGCATGTGTAAGGTGCAAGTGATATGGATGAAATCTAAAATGACGCAATACACGGGAAACTGTTGATCTGTGTACTCCATGCATTCGCTGAATTTGTCGCGTCGAAATATGAGGATCCTCGGCAATTACAGCACGAACCCCAAGCGCAATATGCTCTCTTGGGCCCGTCCGTCGCCTCTTCCTTCTTAAGTTACCTCCTTGAGCTCTTATCGTTAGAAGTTTAATATTCCTCCTACTAGGATGACGAGCGTGCGGATACCTTTCAGCGTACAGCCTCGCTGCAGCCTTGTAATTGTCGTGATATTCTCCCAGAATCTTCATCATGTTGACTATCTCTACTGGCGTGTAGTCAGCCATTATCTGTTGTATTATTCTGCTCTGAAATTCAGAAAGTCAATGAAAACCTAATGATGAGAAGCTTTGAGGAACTGTAAGAATTTACAAGCTTTACCAATAGAACGATAACAAAGCAAAAAAATGTCTTTTAGCGAGAAATAAAGCATTTACGAGAAAAATATTTCTTAAAAAGATGCGTACTTTATCAGAGAATCTGAATATGATTTAAAATATGTACAATTTTACTTTATCAGAGAATCTGAATATGATTTAAAATATGTACAATTTTCATTAAAAAAACTAAGCTTGATTTTGATTCTCAGTTGAAAACATGCCCCTTACTGCTCAAACTTGCCCCAGATGATGTCAAACTTGTCCCAGTTGTGACCGTAAACTTGCCCCAGATGATGTCAAATTTTCCGCAGATGACGTAAAACTTGCCCCAGAGAATGTCAAACATACCCCGAAGATTGCAAACTTGCCACAGAGAATGTCAAACATACCCCGAAGATTGCAAACTTCCCCCATGTGATAAAAAATGAAACAGATTAGCGTTCTAATAAACTTTGGTTCTGTTGATAAATTTTTTGGTAATTTCATTTCTTTGAAAAAGAGAGTATTTTCCATTAAAGTGATGGTTCTTTCTTAAAATGAATTTAAGGTTCGAGGTCAAGGTCATAGCCAAGCTTCAATTGCCGGAATAAAAATCGAGGATTACCGTTAAATAAATTGACTGACCTTTGAATGACCTTGTTGGTTAAAGACAAGTTCATGGCTAAGGTCATACTTGGACTTAAATTTGTAAAATTGTGTACGTTTCTAATTCCTCGGATAAAATGTAAAATTTTTAACTTCTTTTAAAGGGTGGGGCAATAAGAGATATCTAGTGATTTTTTCAACTTTTTTAAAGCCGTTTACAGCAAAAATTTGGGATTTTTTCAAAAAATGATTCGAACAAAAAGTGTTTCTCTTTTTTAGTAGAATCCGAATCCGCCATAAAAATATGCACATTTCATATGAAAATTTGGTCTTGACTTTCAAATGACCTTGAAGGTCATGTTCAAGGTCGCAGCTAAAATAGCCAAAAGATGCCCCCCTTCGAACCCAACAAATTTTATTTGAAACATTTTTTTCTCAGAGCAAATTATTAACCAGTTTTAGGGGGTGGTAAATTAAAATGGGACACCCTGTATAATAACCTTAACAATGGTTTATCTACTGTTGCAACCTTTCTTGACTTGGACAAGGCCTTCGATACAGTTAATCGTAGTATTCTTCTTGACAAATTAGAAAAATATAGTATTAGAGGCATAACGCATAGTCTACTGCATGATTATCTTAACAACAGAGAACAATTAGTTAAAATTTCACATTGTAAAAGTGAGAATATGTCAATTGGTACAGGCGTCCCACAAGGAACAATACTAGGACCATTATTATTCATTGTATACATAAACGATTTACTAAGTATGTTGCCTGAAAAATGTATTGTATCATATGCTGATGATACAGTAATTCTAAGTTCTGATGAAAATTGGCAAAAAGCAGAAGAAAAAATGAACAGGTACCTACTCGATGTGAATACCTGGCTCGCACTAAATGAACTATCTTTAAATGCAGCTAAAACCGTATACATGACTTATGGTATTTATAGCAACAGCGTTCCGGCTAGTATGCGAATTTTTATTAACGATACTGAAATTGAAAGAGTCAACCATACCAAATATCTAGGTGTAATTTTTGATTATCAAATGAATTGGAAAAATCATATAGCATACATCGTTAAAAAAACGAAATACTTACTGTTTATTTTTAATAAATTAGCAAAAGTTATGAATAAGAAGTCGCTACTAGCTGTTAACTACGCTTTTTCCCATTGCATTGCTAGCTATGGAATAATCGCTTGGGGTGGTGCTTATAATAATGTGATAAAGATAGTAGAATCTCTACAACGTATAGATTATTAAAAATAATCCTAAATAACGATAAAGAACTGTCTAGACCACTTAATATAAAAGAGGTATTCGAAGTGAAATGCTTGATGCATTTTTATAGTGACCTAAGTATGAAGTATGAGCTCTAAAAGTATTACGAGAAACAAAAATATTATTTTGCCTTAAGTAAATAAAACCATTTGTTTTAAAAATTGTGAACTTATTGCAATAAAAGTATTCAATTCGTTGCCAAATGAGCTAAAAGTCTTAAAATTAAGTAAAAAAACAATTAAAAAGAGAATTAATCAATGGTTGCGGAAATAATCATGTTAGATTATTTCAGGTTTATGGAAAGATTACTAAGTGCAAACATGAAAATTAGCTATATAGGGTTAGTTGTAATTTTTAGTTTGTAAGTTAGTTTTAGTTTTCTTTTCAGACCTATGTACAGGTAACTGTGATTACCTCTATAGGATGCTGGTTTTATCAGTTATATATTTGTATAATATGATGTAAACCTGCGTGTTTTTGTACTCTGGATTAAATAAATAAATAAATAAATGATAATATTTAATTGTTAGGTGATTGTGAGTCACCTAGCAATATTTATTTAATTATTGTATGAGTTGATCTCGCGCACGCAACTATACAGCTACGGGAGAGACTCCACTCCTCGAACCTCTCCTAGTTGTCAGCTTGATCTTTCTCTCCATTGAAACGCGGACTTGTATATGATACAGTTTCTTACCTTTTACTCTTTTGTTGTTGCTCGATAATTTGTCCCTCTCTGTATTGGCCCTGGACCAAGGAAAAATCCAATCTATTTATGTATGGTTTCAACACAAGAATTAACACAAATATGGGTTCAAAAATGATTCTATATTTATTTGGTCCTTTTCCGTAGACAATTATGACTTGTGTTTATGTATAGATATTTGAAAGAAAAAAATGAATCGCCGCCACAGATTAGTTTAAATAAAATGAGTAATTTTAACAAACAATTGAAAAATAAGAAATAGAAAATATAACAAACAATTCGAACGAAAATAAAATGAAGAAAAACTATTGAAAAACAGTCGTCCGCTCGGCAGCTTGGTTCGAGTCGGAGTGCTTGAGTTAGCGTGGCTTAGGGACGCTTGGAAGTGTTTCCGGACCTCCCACGCGTCTCCAAGCTCCACTTCCCCATGCTGACGTCAGTGCGTCTTCTGGCAGCTTCCTCTGTTCTGTAATAGTGGCAAATGAAATTATTACAATATACAAACAAGTAAATCCATGAGATTCTTTCTTTGACAACAGAACAAGAGAACTCATCGAATTACTTTCTTCATCAACAGATATAGCAATTTGAATTCACATTATAAAGTCACTATTCACTATACCTGTGCTGCCATGAGTGTAGATCTCTTGACATGATCGGTAAAATTATATTATTATAATATATAAAGAGTAAATCGATGAAATAATCTGTTTAATAAAAAAACAAGATGACTTATCGATCTACTTCATTTATTAAGGGAGTTGGTAATATTGACACTTTATAAAATCACTCTCGACTTCCTGGAGGTAGGAGTTTTTATCCGATCGGCACAAGTAGATTATGATAATATATAGACAAGTAAATCGGTGAGATGCTTTGTTTGGCAACAGCTCAATAGAACTCATCGATTTACTTTCATCGTCAACAGATATATAGCAATATAAATTCTTATTATAAAATCGCTGTTCACTTCACCTGTACTATAATGAGTATAGAGCTGTTCACATGCTCAGCTTAATTATATTATTGCAATATATACAAAAGTAAATTGATGAGGTGTTTTGTTTAATAAAAAAAGAAGATGAATCATCGATTTACTATTGATTAACGAGGTTAATAATATTGATACACATTATAATGTCACTGTCGATTTCCTCGTTATCTATAGGGTTTTCAACATGATCAGTATAAAATTATATGATTTCAATATATGAAAAAGTAAATCAGTGAGATCTTTTGTTTGATAAGAAAACAAGAGAATTCATCGATTTATTATATTCATCAACGGATATATAGCAATATCAATTCATATAATAATATCACAATTGATTACCTTATTCTGTCATCAGTCTAGGTCTCTTGACATAATCGGTAAAATTATATTATTACAATATATAAAAAGTAAATCGATGCAATTGATAGAATATAAGGTACATTTATATTGAGAAAGAGAAAATTGGTGTAAAGCGCCACCTTACGTTCATGATATGTATGCGCGTGCGAGTACGGCGCGAGATCGCCACTTGATTGACAGGCTCCACACCGAGCGGTTGTACAAAAGAGAGCCTGTCGGGAGTTAGTTCAAGTTTACTTCATTTAAATAAAGTTAGTTGTGTTGAGCCGGTGCACTAATTTATTGCCGCCACCTCACCTCTCGATCCACGGAGTATCTTAACATGGTAGCAGAGGTCCGTGGTTTTGGTTTTTCTCTGCTCTCTACGTCGACTTTCGAGTGGCGTAGGGACAGTTAAAGCGCAGGTAAGCGCACGAAAAGAAGTACTTCAGATCAAAGGAAATTTTTGATACAGAAGAGAAAAAGGTGAAAATTGAAAGTAATGAAGTTACCGGCACATTCGAAATGACGGCTTCCGAGAACAAAGGGTTCACACTACAAGTATTTGACGGAACACACTATGATAAGTGAAGATATAAATTGAAGTTATTCTTGGAATTTAAGGAAGTTATAGAAAATGAAGAAAAACCAGAAGCAATAACGGGAGCTGAGTGGAAAAAGAAAGAAATAAGAACGAAAAATTATATTGTGAACAGTATGACAAATACGAAATTAGAATTAATTATTTCAGAAGAAAGTGCCAAGAAAATGATTGATAAATTAGATGAGAATTATTTGGCTACAAGCAGTGCAGTGAAACTATTGTTTAAAAGAAAGTTACTCGACTTGAAAATGGAAGAAAGTGAAAATCCGACCGACTTTTATAATAATTTTGAAAAACTTGTGAACAAACTTAAAAACAAAACAGGAGAAAAGTCAGCAAAAGAACATAGATTGAATGATTTTTTATTAGCACTGCCAGAAAGTTTATCGCATATAGTGGATATAGTTGATGCATTACCGGAAAAGGAAAAAACTGTAGAATTTGTAAAATCAAAGTTGAAATTAGAATTCAAGATAAGAAACGGTGATAGTGAAAATTCTTTTGTATTTGAGAAAGGAATAAAAGAAGAAAATCAAAAGACATGCTTTGTATGTGGTGATATAGGACACATGCAATACGATTGCCCGACGAAAAACAATTTCGAGAATCGCGCGCCATATCGAGGAGACGGCCGGGAGACTCGCGCGCCACAAAGAGGAAGGGGAAACAACAAAGGCTACTCGCAGCAGTGAGACGGCGCACGCGGCGGATACTGAAGCAGCCAGCTTCGTGGAAATTTCAATCGGCGCGGCGGCAGCGGCTACGGGCAGCGCGGCAGAGGCACGAGAGACAACAACGGCAGTCAAGGTCAACAGACGAACAACGACGGTACGGCATTTAGCGCGTTAGTACTGGTTAATTCTGCGAATAATGAGAACGGTAATGTAAATAGAATTGATTGGATTTTAGATAGTGGGTGTTCTGATCACCTGATAAATAACGAAAATTATTGTAGCGATTTTATTGTACTAAGAGAACCGATTAATGTTAAAGTAGGTGATGGTAGAATTTTGAAAGCAACCAAAGTAGGACATGTAAATAGTAAGTTTGAAACTTTTAATGGAAATGTAAGTAATATCGAAATGAAAAATGTTTTTTATGTGAAAGATATGGATAGAAATTTAATTAGTTTTGCAAAAGTAACTGACAATCATAAAGCTGTATTAATTGGAGAAAATGCTAAAATTTATAAAAATAATAAGTTTGTATCAGTAGTTTGAAAAAAGATAGAATTTATAAAATGACAAGATATTTAGAAAATGATCTTGAAGCAAATTTGACAACTAAAAGAGATAAGGATAAAATGACTTTGAAATAGAAATGTCATAGAACGTTAGGCCAAGTAAATTTTAATTATTTGAATACTATGTGCAAAAATCATATATTAGAAGGTTTACCTAGCGAAATAGAGTCTGAGAATTTTATATGTTATACGTGTATTGAAAATAAAATGCACAATATACCATTTGATAATAGAAAAATAGATACTAGAAAAAGGGCCAGAGAAATTTTAGAAATAGTACATACAGATTTGAATGGGCCACACTTTAAAGGTTATAAAGGGGAAAGTATTTCCTTACTTTTATTGACGATTACAGTAAGGTTGCTAAAATGTATCCTGTTAAATCGAAAGATGAAGTATATGACAAGTTTGTTGAATATATAAATTTAATTGACAACAAAACGGGAAAGAAAATTAAGAAATTGAGATATGATAATGGCACAGAATATTTGAACAAAAATATGTACCGACTGTTTAGAGAAAAGGGAATTGAGATTGAACCATGTCCACTGTATGTACATGAATTGAATGGTACTGCGGAAAGGTATAATAGGACAATTATGGATAGTGCGATGTGTTTATTAGCTGAGGCCAAATTAGAAAAGAAATACTGGCCTGAAGTAGTTTGTGCTGCAGCTTATTTAAAAAATAAAGTCATGGCCAATACAATTGAAAGAAATAAATCTCCATATGAAATATTTTTAATGAAAAGCCAGGTACAAAATATTTGAAATTATATGCGAGCAAAGTATTTGTTCGAGTGCCAGAAAATAAAAGAAATTCTAAATGGGATAGGAAAGCTGATTTAGGAATTTTAGTAGGTTATGGCGTAACTGGATATAGAGTTTTGATTGAACATAGAGTCATTGCAGCAAGACACGTTGATGTAGTTGAGGAAGATGTTAAATGCATAGGTTTAAATGAGGAATTCGAATGTGAGAACTCAAATGAAAATTTGAAAGAAAATGACGATGAAAATTTACATTCCCGTACTACGACTTTCGAGTCTAGTAGGGGAAGTGAAACTGATATTAAAGAAAATGAACCTGAAATAAGAAGGTCTCTAAGAGAGATTAAAAAACCTGTTAGAATTGACGATAATTATGTATATCAAAGTTGTATTCATGTAAACTATTGTAGTGCCAATAGTCCTGTAAGTTTTAAAGAGGCTATAGAAAGCAATGAGTCTAATTTTTGGAAAAATGCTATGGATAAAGTAATGAACAGTTTAAAGAAAAATAAAACGTGACAATTAGCTGAAAAACCAAAGGGGGGAAAGATATTAGATTTAATGTGGATTTATACAAAGAAAAGCGAAAATGTATATAAAGCAAGAATAGTTGTAAGAGGATTCCAACAGACAGATGTATTGGATGATATTTATTCACCTGTAGCCAAGACTCAGACGAGAAAAGTACTATTGTCAAATTGTTGTCAAAATGGTTTATAGCACGCTAACCTCAAAATGACAACTTTATTGTCGATTTTGAGGTTGTCGTGCTATAAAATATCGTATGAGACTGTTGTGGGAGGTGTTTCTCTACCTTGCTCGAGGTTTTTTGCACGAGCGAAGCGAGAAAACCATCTACCACAACAGTGTCATAATACACTATTGTTAATTGAACAAATGGATGTAGAGACAGCGTTTTTAAATGGGAATGTTAAATCGAAAGTATTTGTTAAACAGCCTCAAGGCTATGAGGATGGAACTGAAAGAGTATGTATGTTAAATAAAGCATTGTATGGATTGCGAAAGAGTCCACGAGCGTGGTATGAGTGTCTCGATGATTATTTAAGTGAATTAGGTTTTGTAAGAAGCGAATATGACTATTGTTTATATATGTTAAAAGAAAAGGATGAGATTATTTATTCAATTATATTTGTAGGTGATCTATTAATTTGCTGTAAGAATAGAAAGAATTTAGATTTAATCAAAAGTTTGATAAAAGAAAGATTTCAAATGAAAGATTTAGGTAAGATAAGTACGTATTTAGGTATTAACATTGAATATGATGAAAAGAAACATAAAATGTCATTAGATCAGGAAAATTACATTGGATCACTAGCAAGAAAATATCAAATTGAAGAAGCGAAATTGTATGAGACTCCAATGGAGCAAAATTTGAAATTAGAACCTGCGGAACAAACAAATGAAAGTTTAAAATATAGACATTTTATAGAAGCACTTTTGTATATAAGTTCAGGGACAAGATTAGATATACGTTATAGTGTTCAAAATTATTACGATGAGACACATTTTAAATATGCCTTGAGAATTTTAAAATATTTGTATTTAACTAAAGATTTGAAATTAAGGTATAAAAGAAATGATAAAGTAGATATTTTTGAATGTTATGTTGATGCCGATTGGGCAGGAGATTGTGTAGATAGGAAATCAACGATTGGTTATCTTGTAAAATTGTATGGAAATGTAATACATTGTAAATCTAGGAAACGATTGGTTATCTTGTAAAATTGTATGGATATGTAATACATTGGAAATCTAGGAAACAAGGATGCTTAATGAAATCTTCAACAGCTGCTGAGTACGTTGCTCTGTCTGAAGCAGTAAGCAAAATATTATTAATTGAAGATTTGTTAAGTGATTTTAATGTTAAATTAGAAAAACCTGTTAATGTATTCGAAGACAATTCTGGTGCTATTATTAATATAGCGAAATACGGTACTTTACCAAAAGATCAAAGTACATAGAAGTACACTATCACTTTATAAATGAGAATTATGAGAAAGGTTTGATAGGTATTGTAAAAGTTAGTTCAGAAAAAAATTTTGCTGATATATTGACGAAGGCTCTAGGACGCATAAAGTTCGAAAGATTAAGGAACATATTGAATTTGATTTAGAAAACATTGTAATTGCGAAAACATAAATGTAAGGAGGCGTGTTAGAATATAAGGTACATTTATATTGAGAAAGAGAAAATTGGTGTGAAGGACCACCTTACGTTCATGATATGTATGCGCGTGCGAGCACGGCGCGAGATCGTCACTTGATTGTCAGCCTCCGCACCGAGCGGTTGTACAAAAGAGAGCCTGTCGGGAGTTAGTTCAAGTTTACTTCATTTAAATAAAGTTAGTTGTGTTGAACCGGTGCACTAATTTGTTGCCGCCACCTCTCCTCTCGATCCACGGAGTATCTTAACAGAAATGATCTATTTGATAAAAAAACAAGATGACTCATCGATTTACTTTATTTATTAACGGAATTGGTAATGTTGAATCTATAAAATCACTCTCAACTTCCTAGTAGGTAGGATTTTTTACGTGATAGGCAAAAATAGATCATTATAATATATAAATAACTAAATCATTGCGATGTTTTGTTTGACAACGGATATAGATTATTACAATATATAAAAAAGTAAATCGATGAAATGATTTATTTGATAAAAAAACAAGATGACTTATTGATTTATCAATCCCTATTACATACTTTGTGAATAATTAATATAAATATGAACATATATAAATATAAATATACGGGGTGTCTGAAAAGTTCCGGAACGGCATGATAACATCTAAACTAACAATGGTAAACAAAAATAAAAACACATGGTTGTTAGGATTTTTTCCCAGCTCTCCGATGGGGACCTTGAATTTGACCTTGACCATGTTCATCAGGGTCATTTGAAGGTCAAATCGATTTTTTTAAATAGGACCCCCTAATTTCGACCCCGGAAATGAATAGAGCGGAAAATTTTACGTTCAAATATGGTCTAAAATATTTTAAAATTTGACCTTGGAAGGTATGGACAAGGACAAATGCAGGTTTGATACGATAATATGAAAACCAGAATTCGTAGAGAACAATAATTAGAACGTAATATTCATAATATTTCTCCAACTATCTGATTAGGACCTCAAATTCGACCTTGACCATGACCTTCCTGATGATTTGAAGGTTAATTTTTTTAAATAGGACCACCCATTTTTGATTATTTAAGGCAGACCTGGTGTTATCCAAGCAGTTAAGATAAGACTCGGCCCAACCAGTTAAGGTTAGACGTGGTTTAATCAATCAAGGCAGGTCTTGGTTTTTCCAACCAATTGAGGCAAGACTCGGCCCAACCAGTTAAACCAGTTAAGGCAAACTCAGTTCGAACATTTAAGGCAAAACTTGGTGTAGTTCAATCAGTCAAGGCAAGACTTTGTATTGTCCAACCATTTAAGGCAAGACTTGGTGTTGTCCAACCAGTTAAGGCAAGACTTTGTGTTGTCCAACCAGTTAAGGCAAGACTCAGTCCGACCAATTAGGGCAAGAATTAGTTTAGCAAATAATAAAAACTATGAATAGAATTTTGAATGTGTTCTGTCGAAATCAAAGTGCTGCATCAATTATCCTTTGCCGTAATTCATCTAAATTGTGTGGCTTAGTTTTAAACACGATCTTTTCAGTATCCCCAGAGGATGAAATTCAGATCAGGTGATTTGGCGGGCCATTCGATAATACCTCTGCGGCCAATCCAGCGATCAATGAACACAGTATTCAAATACTGTCGAACATTGCGTCCATAGTGAGCTACTGCACCATCCTGCTGGAACCACGTGTGTTCAAAATTGGCTCCCGTAACCTCTATAATTCTAGGAACGATTTACGTCCGTAACATGTCCTCATGTTTAGCTGCATTTAAATTACCCTCTATGAAAAAGGGACCAAGCAATCGATTATTTAATATACCAGCCGAAACATTTCATTTTTGGGGATATTGGGTTTTGTCTTCGCGCATCCAGTGAGGATTTTGCTGAGCTCAATATCTGCAGTTATGCCTATTCATAATTTCTTCGCAGAACTCAACTCTCCTATCAAAATCATCTTCATTCAGCTCTTGCACAAGATTAACCTTAGATGGATGTAATTTGTTAGTTTTTAATATTTTCTGAATAGAAAATTTGCTTATTTCATATTGTTGATGCATTTTGCGTATTGACATATGGGAATCCTCTGTGAGTGACAATAAGACATCTAATGATTTTTCTTCGTTTGTTGCAGTAGATGGTCTTTCAGAACAAGGACGATCTTTTACACTTCCTGTATCATGAAACCGTCTGACAGCCCTCGATACTGTAGATTTAGAAATTGGAGTAAGGCCAAGTCTGAAAGTTTCATTGAAGAGAGTTTTGGCATCTTCGTAAGATCGTCTAAGTTCACACCAGCCTATC
Source organism: Muscidifurax raptorellus (assembly GCA_020010945.3). Lineage (NCBI taxonomy): Eukaryota > Metazoa > Arthropoda > Insecta > Hymenoptera > Pteromalidae > Muscidifurax > Muscidifurax raptorellus. The sequence goes on from JAHUUD020000008.1 coordinate 866,206, forward strand.
ATCATCAAAAGTGAAATTCTTTCTCTTTCATTAAGTCGTTGCATGTTTATGTGCAGATAATAAATATGCACGACTGCAAAAAATGACAAATTAACTACTGAAAAATATTCGACGAAAAAATGACCAATGAACGAGTAAACACTATTTTCAAGACAAAATTAGAGAAATACTTCTTTTCTAGAAAAAATGTTGTCAATCTCTACATATCACGAGATACTAAGAAATAAAAAATGAGCTTTGGTAAATTGAAATTGAATGAAAGATGACTGAGATTGAAAAGATTAAACGAAGAAATTTTTTAGAAATTCTTGATTAACAATATCTTTGATGGTCAAATTAAAATTTAATTTTAAAAATAGTTTTATGGTTTATTATGAACCCTTCTTTAAATTGTTAATGTTCATTATTCATTTAAACAAGTCTTGTCCATTTAATATAAGGTTTAAAAATTGAGACGTTACTATTATTATTATTATTATTTGTGTCAAAAAAATTTAAGCAATTAATAAGTGAATGTAGAAGTGGAGTAATTTGAGCCCACGGGGTGAAAATTATGCTGAAGCAGGGACGTTCAACAATGGGGTTGTTTGAATACCGGAATAATTTGAGTTGATGATGTAGAATTTACGATGATGCAATCAAGTTAAGTAAAGATTAAAATTGGATAAGTTTTTAAGACGCAAAATTATCCACGATTTAATCCACAAATGGCCTTGCAGGTCATACTCATGAATATTGTATCTTAAATAATTTTCTCTACGAATTCTAGTTTCCGGTTATCGAACTGAACCTGGGATGAACCTTGTTCATGACCTCGAAAGTCAAAATTTAAAAATGGTCAAGACCCTATATGGACGCTAAATTTTCCATTCCCTTCACTTACTGGGTCAAAAATGGAAAGTTCTATTTAAAAAAATCGATTTGACCTTCAAATGACTTTGAAGGTCATGGTCAAGGTCAAAACCAAGGTTTCCTTCAAATAGCTGGATAATTATTATGAATATTACGTTTTAAATGTTGTTCTCTACTAGTTCCGATTTTCGAGTTATCGTACCAAACCTGCATTTGTCCTTGTCCATACCTTCGAAGGTCAAATTTTAAAATATTTTAGACCATATTTGAACGTAAAATTTTTCGCTCTTTTCATTTCCGGGGTCGAAAATAGGGGGTCCTATTAAATAAAATCGATTTGACCTTCAAATGACTTTGATGAACATGGTGAAGGTCAAATTCAAGACCCCCATTAGAAAGCTGGGAAAAAATCCTAACAACCATGTGTTTTTATTTTTTTTACCATTGTTAGTTCAGATGTTATTGTGTCGTTCCGGAGCTTTTCAGACACCCTGTATATAAAAACACTTATTCACAAAATTTTAGTCTGAATTTTGTATAAATCAGTTGTTTCTTAATTCTAATACCCAAACTAGAGTTGAAAAGCGGAATTTACCGAATGATGATAATCTTAAATCGATTTTTCAATTATTTTACAAATATTGCACATCTTCAATTTTTGATTACTGAGCAAATTCAGTTAGCCTCAAAGCAATTTTTTGTCGCTTCGGTAATTATTTAATCATGCTCGCTTAAAGAGATGCAGGTACTTCAAAGTTACAAATCTATTTATTAGTTGTTTTAATTTTTTCTAGCAATATTAAAGCGGGGCAAATTAAAGTAATAAGGTAGGTGGACTGAGCTAATTCAGATCTATCGATTAGTATTTTTTTTATATGTAGATTGGTGGGTTGGAACAGAGGTGGTCAAATTTGCAAAGGAATACAAAGTAATAAAGATGGAACACTCATTTGTAAAATTGGAGCGGGTAAAGGTACGGAGAACGGGTAGTGGGTACGGTATCCATGTGGGCAATCCCTTAATTATACATATATGAAGGAATTAGGGGCTATACACGTAAAAAGGAATTAAGACACAACGAGGAATACGGAGGAATAAGGAGGAACAGACCGCGTCTGTGTGTGTTGCTGTTCCTCAATGTAATTCTAACCTAAAATTCACGTACATAAGAAAAATAGAGAACTCACTAATTCTTCTATTATGCACACAAGGCAATTGTTTAATCATCCCATCAAATTATTGAATGTTTAAACATTTCAAACACATGTAAATAAGCAGACGAGGGAGCAGGTCACACGGTAGAGCAGCAAGGCACACAGACGCGTCTATTCCGCCTTATTCCTCCGTATTCCTCGTTGTGCCTCCATTCCTTTTAACGTGTATAGCCCCTAACATATATGGATTAGGCCTAGGTCCGTATCCTCCAGTCTATATGTCGACTATAGCTTTGTGGTTATGGAAGACATAGTTGTCGTGTGGATCATATGTTTTATGGAATTTATCTTGTCGATTAAATGCTGTGGTGGAAGATCGACGGAACGCGAACCGTGACATTAACAACGGTCACATCGCGCGGCAATTTGAAAAACGACTCGAATATAGGCGGAAAAGAAAGTATTTAATTATTTTATTTAATTTTAATGAAATTGTATATGAACCTGTTTAAAAATGTAATTCTTAATTATTAAATAAAAATAAATATGGATATCAATGTGTTTGTGATAATTGCAATGAATATTGATTCATCCCATGGATGTTCATATCTCCATATCATAGATATTCGATCTAGTTTCAATTAGTATTAAACTTCTTCTCCACATAATTTATAAGTTGTTCGTTTAAATTGCAGTTAAAAGTCGTTGCGATAAAAATTTATTTATATTTATTTATATTTAGTTGAAGTTGAAAAGAATAAAGAGTTGAAAAGAGCTTTAACAAGCTTTAATAACATTTTATTGTAATAAAGAATATAAATTGTTTTCATATAATTTTAAATAAAAAAGGGTTCATAATAAATAACACGTTTTCAATAATATTGTATACAAAAATTATAATTTTTATTTGTAATACAAAATTATAAATAAAGTTTTATAAATTATTGTTGAGCAACACGCTTCAAACTTATTTCCTATACATATCTCTGATGAAGAGATCCATACAGCTGATATGGCAGATAAATCTGTTGCTGACTGCAGCATAAATTTTGCAAAAAAACAGCGAGGTAATTATATTTATTTTTATTTAAATCATAGATTAAATCAATAACTGAAAAACATTTGATTATTTACAGTAGAAGTCAGTAAGTGTGAATATGCAGTTGATGAATTACCTACATGTAAGTAATATTAAAGTATCTTACATGTATTTAAAAATAAAATGATGTCATATATTTATTAATTAATAATAAATTTGAAATTAATTATTACAGTTGACAAAATGCACAAACAGTTTTTAAGTGATTTACAGAATAGTGTGATAAAAACTATGAATGAGAAAATAGAAACAGATATTGTAAATGATGTAAGGAATATCAGAAAAGAATTTGACGAAAAGTTTATCAACCTCAAAACTGACTTAATCAAGATGATGGATGAAAAGATGGAGGAAATGCAAAGGAAATGCAACAACTAAAATTACGACAAATGTTGCGACTTTATTTAACGATTTTGTAATTTATCATTAACTGCCTTCTTATTGCGATGTTTATTTTCATAAGGTAAGGCAACATTATAATTACAAATATTTATCTTGGTACATAATAGTTTATTGTATGCCTTTATTATATTTTACAGATTTCTACCATACTGTTTTATTGTTCTTGTTGAATTCAATACAATTTGCGAACGTATGAAAAATGATTCAGATTTAGACAACTAGATGCCATCTTTATTTAACCTTGAATATGGATGAAGCATCTGTTGGTGGAAAGCTTCCACTTTAACCATATAGCGATATCAGCTGAGCTGAGCCAAGATTTGAGAGAGAGCGAGAAAGCCTGTTGAGCGTATAGCACCTCGTCGCAGAGTAATAAGAGTATTATACGAGTGAGAAATAGAGACAGAGTAAGGAAAAAGAGACAACAACCGAGGTGAAGAAGAAGAAGAATCGAGGAATCTTTGAATCGGCGCGCCCTGCATAACACTGCATACCTATATCCTACTGTATACATGCTTGCAAGCCGTCGTGTACAAATATAAATGCTGATGTCAGTGTTGCTATGAGGTGCGAGCGGACGAGGCTCTTAATTGCTCGTTTTGACTACGCTGCACCATCTGCTGGACCAAATCGTTCTATTGCAGCCGCAACCGCCGGGTTATTTGTCGGCCTTATCGAGACGCAGAGAAGCGAAGGGTGCTACGGACTGCAGAATCGACAATTTCTTTATCTGCTCTAGATTTGAGATGTCATAAGGTAACGGAGAGAACAAGTGCTTGGAAAAATGGGCTTTTCCAGCAGTTTCCAGGGCCAGACTTCACACGAAGCTCTGCTGGGCCGGCAGGATGCTGAGATCAAGCTGCTTGAGACAATGTGCAGATGTCTCACCACAAAAGTCAAGTCTGATAGATAGTATGCATCTAACATAGATATGTTAGATGCATACTACCGCTCATACTACTAGCGCTCAGTACCCTTGGGAAGAAGGTTGATCGCATAATGGAGTCAATTGATCAAACAGCCAAGTTAATTAAACAACAAGCAGATTCTATGGAGAACATTGTTGTAGAGCATATATCTTCCCTTCATTCTGAGAGAAGAAAAGCTAGGAAATTTTATCAGGAGGAACAAGCTTGGTTGAATAATCAATTCCAACAGGTATCGTTTACACATTTCATTAACTTTACTAAGTGTATTGGCAAGTCATAATTATTGACAAGCTTCTTTTGTAGCTGACTGATGAAGTCACTCGAAAAAAGGGACAATATCAAAAAAATCTTGAAATGTATAAATTGATGAGATAACGGTTTGAAGAACATTATGTAAAATGTAAGAAAACATAGTATCTCAGGTTTGCCTGGGTTTATTGCAAAATATACAATTTTTGATATTTTTTTTCTAGCTGGTAGAGAAGGGAGAAAATTAGCTCAAGTGAGAGAAAAATATCAAAAAGCTTGTCGCAAACTCCATTTGACCCACAATGAATATGTGTTACTCTTGGGTGCTGTTACCGAGTGTGAGCATGATCTATGGACTTGCTATTTGCCTAGTCTTCTTCAGAGGTGACAAGCTATTCATCAAGACTTTTTCATTGCTTGGTAAGTTACGAAAAATTGTCTTGTAAAAATTATCAATAAAATATTGATACTTAATTTGTAAAAAAAATTATAATTCTTACATGCTTGCTTCTCATATGAGAAACAGAGGTAAAATAAACATAAAAATCAAAATTCTAGAATCTTTGAGACGAGTTTTTAAAATATATTTCACATTTTTAGGAAAGGAATCATGCAAGATGTAGTAAAACACACAGATTTTACAAATGGAAAATTTCAAGAAATTCACACACGTATGCAAAAGGCTGTAAATACTATAAAACAAAACATTGTTTCACACAAGTCCAATCCTTACATGCAGTGGAAAAATCTCGTGCACAAAAAATTTAGTGGGGTGTATGAGCTCATATGGAGAAACAAGCATTGATGAAGATGAGCAAAGATATGTTTGAGGGTAAGGACTATCCAACTCAATGGGCCTTGAATCCCGCAGCTTATCAAAATATGAACAGTGACCAAGGTAATTCCATTGATTCCAAGTCAGATTGTTTTAAGTGGATGAAAAAATCAATACTTGCTACTCAATATTGTAATAATTGAATTTCCTAAACATGTTCATAACACTTCCTATTGTATTTCATAATTCTGAATTTGTTATAGTTGATTGGGCTGCCTTGGCGCAGCAATGGATCAAGATGAAGGAAAATTCTATTTCACCAGCACCACTGCCACCATCAATAGCGGATGAATTGCAATGTTTATCATCAAACAATGGAGGTGGAGAAGCACCTATGGACAAAATCAATTGTCAAATCAAAATCAAATGGCCAAATCAATTGTCAATCATCTGAGTCCCCATGCTTCTGTGATAGTTAATCAAACGCTTTTTCAGCGAAAAGATTTTGAAGTCCAATTTTTGAAAAATCCATTGGACATTAAATTCCAGTCTATTACCTTGTCCAACTCAAAATGTGCTCCATTTCACAATGTAAGTATACAAAGCATCGAAATTCTTATTTTTTTTCAAATTATATTGTTTTTAGTGGCAGCAAGATTTTAGTTAATATCCTGGATATGTTTGGAAACCTTGTATATGCAACCACTGCCGAGTTCATCATGGATAGTAATTACTTTAAATTCTTGAAATTCAACTAGTACTTGATTTTCTTGGCAACTTTTTTCAGATGGTGCAAATTTTCGTTTCAGGCTTTTTGAACAAATAGAGACTGTTAATCTCAGTACAAAGCTTCCCTCGAAGAAAGGATTTTTTGTCCTTAAGTTGAATAGTTTGTAGAGTGAAAATTGTAAGTAATCAGCATTCGCCTAGATCTTTATTACTGATGTGTACTGAATCTACTTTGAAAGCTGACGACATTTTTCTATTTTTCTTTCAGTTGCTGACTCTCTAATAGTTGCTCTAGGATTTAACCACTCTGTCCAGTTGTTCCAGTCGCTGAAGCAGTGGTACGTATCATCAGAGACAGGCCAGTAGAACCAGCGCTGCTGATGGTCTTATCATCAAGGAAGACACGAACAGAAGGCTCAGGAACGTCTACAGGCTGAGCACAGGGGTTAGTATTGATTTAATGTGTATTTTGTACTTGTAAATACAAAATACACAAACTTCTAAAAAACAAACTTATTGTACTTGAAATTTAACAATTTGGTTCTTCATTTAAAATGCAGGGCTCAGAACTACCAGAGGGAATCAGTCCCATCAACAATGATCCCTATCACTCCTTTGCTTTAAGCGGAGCCAGTACTTCAACACCGTTGGCTAGAGGTGTAAACTTGCGAAAGGGTATTCAACAAAATGGGGAAATCTGATTTTTTACACCCATAGTTTATTCTCCAGCTAAAAAAATGGCACAGTTACAGTTAAGATGCGAAAACAAGCAGCCTGTATTACCTCTTTCTCGTTCACCTTGGGCAAACAGTATTAGTACTAAAATGAAAGACAAAACTACCGTCAAGACAGTGCAAACTGTTGCTGGATTACTTTTGACTTCCAGTAGATACAACATTGATCCAAAGTTAGTGTATATTTTTTTCTATACAAACATTTAAGTCTATATTGACTTGTTAAATTTTTTGCTAATGTTTAACATTTATTTCAGAACATACACAGATATAAATTCTCCTGGTTTAACATCTCGTTTAAATAAATACGCAGCTGAAGCCAATAGCAGATTAACTCATCAACGGCACAGGTACATTTCCAAAAGTAAACTTGAACGCTACTCCAGTACCCTTGCTCTGCAGTCCTAAAGTTGCGAGAGCAAGGATTCCAGTCACGGTTAGAGTGGAACCTCCTGAAGCTGATTCAGATTTTAGATTTTAAAAATTAATTTACATACATTTACAATGTTCAAAAGACATGTATAGGAAATAAGTTTGAAGCGTGTTTCTCAACAATACTTTATAAAACTTTATTTATAATTTTGTATTACAAATAAAAATTTTAATTTTTGTATACACTATTATTGAACACGTGTTATTTATTATGAACCCTTTTTTATTTAAAATTGTATGAAAACAATTTATATCCTTCATGACAATAAAATGTTGTTAAACCTTTTTAAAGCTCTTTTCAAATCTTTACTCTTTTCAACTTCAACTAAATATAAATAAATATAAATAAATTCTTAACGCAACGACTTTTAACTGCAATTCTACATTGCAGCTGCATCTGTACATAAACGAACAACTTATAAATTATGTGGAGAAGAAGTTTAATACTAATTGAAACTAGATCGAATACCTCTAATATGGAGATGTGAATATCCATGGGATGAATCAATATTCATTGCAATTACACAAACACATTGATATCCATATTTATTTTTATTTAATAATTAAGAATTACATTTTTAAACAGTTTCATATACTATTTCATTAAAATTAAATAAAATAATTAAATTTTTTCTTTTCCGCCTATATTCGAGTCGTTTTTCAAATTGCCGCGCGATGCGACCGTCGTGCGACTGTCACAGTTCGCGTTCCGTCGATCTTCCACCACAAACATGTAATCGACAAGATAAACTACATAAAACATAACACTCTGAATCACTTTAAATTATAGTATATTAGGAATTAAGCGCGCGCTAGGCGCGCGTCTCCATCTGTAATTTTGAATGCAACAATATTGATAATAAAAAAATATTATGATAATTTAATATTATTAATGTGTAGATATTTAAAATAATAGAATAGCCTTAATAAAAACGTAATTGAATTAACTTGTTAATGAAAATCGAAGTATATAAAGAACGTTGAATATTTTGGGAACTGAACGATACCGCCACGATACTGGCGGATTAATTTAGAAGTTGTGATAAAGTACTCATTGTTGCGACGTTGTACGTCGCTGCCGTATCGAGTCGGGAAATTTCCGACCGATTCGGCGAGTCTAAGCCTGCACGTAAACAGTGCGAGAGCTAGACGATTTTCCGTGAAGCGGCGCCGGGCTAGCTTGTTGTCCTTGCCTGCCGCGCGATTTCTGAGAAATCGGCGCAGCAAGGAGAGGCACGAGCGCGGGATAGCGCGCGTAGCCAGAGCCAGCGTCTCGCGGTTTCAGCCTATCGGCTGACTGCAACGCGAGGCTCAACGGCTCGCGCGGACCGCGAGCCAATCAGAGCGGCTCTTACATGAGCGGGCCCGCGAGATGCTTTGAGTATGTGGCGCGGCAGCTCACGAGAGCGCGCGCGAATCTGGTCAGTTCTCGTGCTGACATCGTCGACGCAACGTCCACGATTCGAAGTATCCGCAAACGCGAGTGTGTGTGGTGAGAGAGAGAGAGAGAGAGAGAGAGAGAGAGTGATAGTGCCACGGCACGGACACCTTGAGTCATCGCCGTCCCCAGGACTATTTTCCCTGTTTCCGTTGGCGAGTGTGTCGCCAACGGCTTACAGGATATCAGCAAGAGGAGAGAGCTAGAGGACGACCAAGGCCAGCCGGAATCAACGAGCTCGCGAAAGCTTCTGCATCCTCGCCAGCCCAGGCGCAGAGAGTGAGAGAGAGCGAGAGACCCAGAGCATCTGGGAAGCCAGCGAGCCTGACGGCAGCGGGGCTTCCTGAGCTTCGTGGGAGAAGAGGGAACCTGGGGCTCGTCGCCCCCCCCCCCTCGTAAGGTAAGAGTTTGGTCTTTGTTTTACGCGAAATCTCCGGCGCGAGCAAGCGTGCCGTCGGAGACTCGTGTGTGCATGTGTGAGAGAGAGAGAGAGAGAGAGAGAGAGAGAGAGAGAGAGAGAGAGAGAGATTTAGATTAGATTTATTTCTGTACATTTTGTTGTACAAAATAACATTAACATTACGTCAACAGTAATACAGATATTAAAATACATAGGATTTAACATTTAATATTTGATAAAGGTGATATGTCTAATGAAACAGTTTGAATGAGTGAAAGAAATGGATGATGAGATGAGATTGTGATATGAAAGTAATTTTAGTTATTCTCAAGATTTAAGAAATATAATTTAGCCTGACGTTTGAAAGATGATAATGACCTATTGTTGCGTAGATGAGAGAGCAGTGAGTTCCAGAGATAAGATGCGCTTATATGGAATGAGTTCCTCAGTGTCTCCGTTACAAAGGTGGGGATGTCCAGAGGGGTCACCTCACCCCTCACAGGGCGGAGTGCGACGTGGAAGTCAAAAAAAGCCATGATATAAGATGGAGTGGCGGTGTTAAAGAGCTTCCTAAGGAAACAGGCCATAAAATACTTCCTACGACCGGCGGTGGAGAGCCATTACAACTCGCGCCTGTAGGGGGTGATGTGCTCGTCCCTCCTTACATCATAGATGTAACGAGTTCCTGTGTTTACCAGTCTCTGTAGCTTGGTGTCCAATTCTTGCGTCAGGTCACAGTATACTAATGAGCAATAGTCGATAATAGGGAATAGTAGGGCTTGCGCGAGATGCTTGCGTAGCTCGAAACTGGTGCTCTTTCTAAAGAAATATAGTCTGTACATAAATGAGTGTGCGCGCTTACACAGTTGCGTAACGTGTACCTTCCAAGTAAGTTTAGAGTCAAGCACCAGTCCAAGACTACGCACAGACGACTGATATTCGACCCTAGCTCCTCCTATGTTAATGTAAGTGTTGGCTTTAGAAGGTAAGGCATTTATATAATAGGAGGAGCCCAGGACGATCGCCTGTGTTTTGAGAACATTTAGTTTAAGATGATTCTGTGCAACCCAGCCCATGATCCTCTCGGCGTTAGCACTCATCCTCTCGGAACAGGAATCGAGCTCCTCAAGGTGGCATTGGCTGTAGATTTGCAGGTCATCCGCGTAAATGAGATGAGATACGTCAATGTCTAAACAAAGCCTGATATCATTGATGTATAGTGAGAATAATAGTGGGCCAAGTACAGACCCCTGCGGTACTCCCATGTTTAATGGAAGAAAAGTGGAGAGTTCATTACTATCACCAATGACAGCCTGCATTCTACCAGTGAGGTAAGAGGCGAACCAGCGGATAACCTGCTTAGAGAAGCCGAAAGAGATTAGCTTTCTGAGTAGCTTGACGTGACACACAGTATCAAACGCCTTGCTAAAATCAAAAAGAAGTAGAAGTGTTACCTTCTCTTTGTTCATGCCAAGCCTGACATCATCAGTCAGCTTGACCAAGCCGAACTGTGTGCTGTGGCCAGTACGGAAACCAGTATGTAGGGCGTCAAGGAAAAGTCTAGATTCGAGATATTCAGAAGTTTGCCTGTGCACTAGCCACTCCAGCGCCTTGGACAAGAAACACAAGAGGGAGATCGGACGATAGTCAGTCAGAGTTGTTGGAGAACTTACTTTGTTTAGTGCGTGCACTAGTGACTTTTTCCAGTCCGAGGGGAAGCATGACTCGCTCAAGGATAGGTTGAAAATATGACATAGAAATGGAGCGAGCACCGGCAGCGCTTTGTAAATGACAACCTGTGGTATGCCGTCACTGCCCCTGGCCTGGGAGTCAAAGTGCATCACTGCGTCTAGGACGTCCGATTCCGTTATCTCCCTGAAGTTTAAATACTCGGGGATATTCAGACCCTCTAGGGTGTGCAGATATTCCTCTACGGCAGGAGCCAGCGGATCATTGGAGATTCCTCTAAAGTGCGCGTTGGGGTCTTTAATGGAGAAGCGAGAGGGTGGTTTATCTTTGGAGGTGGTAATTCCAAGTCTCTCAAGTTCTCTCCAGATCTCGCCGACAGTCAAGGAGGACAGGCGTGAGTGATAGTATTTCAGCCTGGCATCCTCAACCTGTCTATGAGCATCGTCTCTCGCAAGTCTATCAAAATACAGATCCAGCGAGAGACGTGATCTGCGGAACCGTCTGTAGAGTCTTTTCCGTTCTTTTAAGAGGTCACGAAGAACCGTGGTAAACCGTGGGTGACGTTTTGATCCAGGAGTCAGTGTACGCAATAAGGCGAGACGATTGATGGCGTTAGTGAAGTTGGTGTTGAGAGTGGTGATGCAAGCGTTAAGTTGCAACGAGACGTCAGTCTCGTGCAAAATATACACAAACGGCCACACACATAAGCAAGCGAAGGGCAAACCCGCACGTCAACAACGCGAGCACAAGCCGAATGCTCATGTATAGCAACACGTGCTCGAGCGACGCAAACACAGCCGCGAGTGAAACCAACGACGGGCGCAAACCACCGAACACACACCACCGAAAAGAGCACGAAAAGCGCCACACGAATACACACACAATTCTCCAGCCACTCACCACCAGAGGGCGTTGGCGCCGGCGACTGGGGCTATATAATCCCAGCCGCGATAGCACAGCATGCAGTTCGATTAGAGCTCCCGATCCAAGCGTTGCCGTGAGCACACGACATCGCTAGGAGGGCACTAGAGAACTACCGACATCTGGCCGTTTTCGTGCGCACACGTAATGGCGCAGATATCGAAAATCATCGCACCGCTATCTGAATTACCGCTGTGAGCACACAGGGTAATTCAGACCCCACAGGTACCTGGAGGAGCGCTTTCGTGAGCACACGTTTCTCCGTCCCTATTACCACTGTGAGCACACAGGGTAATAGTAACCAGAAACTGACTGCAGAGACTTGCAGAGTCGTGAGCACACGTCTCTGTCAGACTCTGCATACACACCGTTGCATACACTACCACCGTCCCTCCGTTTCTCCATCCCTGTTACTACTGTGAGCACACAGGGTAATAGGAACCAGAAACCGACGACAGAGACCTGCAGAGTCGTGAGTACACGTCTCTGTCGGACTCTGCACACGCACCCCCTCACCGTTCCGCCGTACCACTTACCGTTGTGCGCACACAGCGTAAGAGGAGCCGCGAAAAGCAATCCCAGTATCGGGTTGAGTCGTCCGCACACGTCTCAATCAGATCCTGCGATACAAGACACTGCACGCCATCACACACACCTCCACCGTTCCTCCTCCATCGTGCGCACACGTTCTTGCAAGGACTCCGCGACATCAAATACACACCTGGGTGCTTCGCCATTCCTGCTGTCGCTGTACGCATACAGGACAGGGGAATAACCGAACCGCCGTGCTCCAGGCCCAGCGTACACGATTTATATGTAAGCGACGGAGTATTTATAACCGCACCGAGTAGATGTTAAGTACCGAAACCGCACCGAGTAGATGTTAAGTACCGTAACCGCGCCGAATAGATGTTAAGTACCGCAACCGCGCCGAGTAGATGTTAAGTATCGCCTAGATATTAAGAACTTATTATAAGAGACAAGTCTTTTTAAACAGCGTACTTTTGTTTGGTTTTGTTACAGGTGGCGAATGACAGCGCGCCATATTGATCATTAAATATATATAATTACTTAAACCAAAACCAAACGGACTTATTTTTAACCTAACTTCCCTCTCCGAATCCTGGTCCCGACTGACAAAACCCGGTGGCAGGGAAACGCAACCGTTACAAAGTGATGAAATATCGAGTAATGACCAGTCACAGGCACCGAAATAAACCCTTAGTCTCTCGGCGCTGATTCCTTTGTAGTTTCGGTAAGTAAAAGTTTTTGGTTTGTGGCGTGGAATCTGTACGTCTAGAGTGGCCGTAATAAGATCGTGTCCGTTAATGAAAGGTGTGTCAGTCTTCCAGTGCGAGAGCAGGCGATCCTACTCATCGATTAACCAGAGGTCAAGCCAGGTGTCTGATTCCGGTTTATGATGTGTAGCACCATAAGGAACCAACTGAAGGGCATCCTCTGACCGAGAGAGTTGGTCTGCATTAAAGTCACCCATGATTATCTTTGTGGAATAGTTGTGCATGTGCGTGATAAGCGTTTCAATAAAGTCATTGCCTTGAATGAAGGGGGCATGCGGCGGACGATACACAACGCCAACAAAGATGGGTGCAAGACCTTTTGCAGAGATCTCACAGATAAGATACTCCGGCTTCCCTGGCTTGCTCGACCAGACACCGTCAGATAATGTCAGAACCGTAGCTGTGAGTGAGTGATGAATATAGAGGGCCACACCTCCACCGTTTCTGTTTCTGTCCCGTCTTTGAAGTGTGTAGTTGTCAAGTAGGGGTATGGTTTTCACCTTGTCGTCCAGCCAAGTTTCAGCTACAGCTATTACGTGATAGTAGGGACGAGTGGACAAGAAGAGCCTTACCGCCTCAATGTGACCCATAAGGGAGTTCGCATTGAAATGACAGACCCTTAAACCATCGGACAGAGTTACCTTGGAGACGGTTGAAGATGTGGGCGATGATGGTGTGAATGATGTTGGTGGTGAGGCGGGATGATACGAGCGATGTTTAGCGGCCGTTGCTGTTGTTGTTCGGTGTACTCTTCGCTAAAAAATTCACCAGGTCTTCCTCGCTGTTTATGATGGTAGCCTTTCCTACGCCCTCGGCAGCACGGATATAAATTCTGCCATCCCTGACATAGGTCCTGCAGCCCTGTGCCTTCCTGGCCTCCTGTCTGGTCTTGACGCCGAGTTTATGGACATCTGGAGGTAGCAGCTCATTGATGTTGATAAGCCCCTGGTGGTCTGGGGCTAGAGCCTTGGCCTCCTCCAATAGGTCCGCGACGAGCTCAGAGGAGTGCAGCTTGCCCTTTTTGATTTTTGCTGCCAAGGTGGAGCGTACAAGGGCATGGGAGGCCAGGGTGCCAGCAATAGGTGGTAATCTGCTGTCTGCGGCCGGGGTGTTGGTGGATGCATTGAGTCTACCCATGACCCTTGTCGCAGCTATGTCCCTCCTGAGGACAGTAGGGTCAAGGGCGGAAAGCACTGAGTCGGCAAGCACCTGTAGAGAGGACTCTTGAGTGTAGTGCAGCCCAGTTATCACAACAACTTTGTTGTTTGATGCCTCCCGCCGATGTTTTATAGCCTCGAGCTCCCTACGAAGACTGGAGATCTCGGAGGGAACTGTGGCGGCAGGGGAAGGCGGTCCATCATTAATGTTGTTGTTGCTGCTATGCACGGGCTGAGATTTGAGATGGGCAGATGATAGCTCTTGTAACTGCACCTTTAGCTCAGAGATGGTGGATTCCGCAGTTGTTAGGCGAGTCTGTAGCTGGGGTAGGACATCAAGAGCGTCAAGGCACTGTTCGATGGGGCCTAGCCTTGCCTCTAGCCCGAAGATCCTCTCGGAGGTGTCTCGCTGCGCCTCCACCGCTTCGTCCTGCTTAGCACGGATATCTGTCAGTGCAGCAAGGATGTTATGTAGCGTGCTCTCCATATTGGAGGGCGGTGCTGTTGCTGCAATGACTGCAGGGCGCGCAGGAGATTGACTGCGTTATGGATTAGTGGATGGAGGTGCAGACTGGATCTTCTTTTTGTTGTCATTATTATTCCCGGCTTTAGATGACATATTAGAGCTGTTGAGCGAAGATTCCAGACGCTTTCTTAAGTTAGCCTCCGCACAGGCAGAACAAGCAAGTGTAGGAACGGCTCTCACCGTCACAGATCTGAAAGAGATGCATCTAGTGTGGAAGTGGTTGTTGCAGATCTCACACTTTTTAGGGTCTTTAGTCTGTATGGCTTTATCACAGGTCTTGCAGATGGTGGAAAATGCTTCAACACACTTCTCTCCACTAATACTTATATTTGCCGGTAACTTATTGGCAGTTGATAATGTCAGTCGTCAAAGTAAATGAGCTTGTTAGGCTCGCCGTTAGATGGTTCCGGTAGTAAGAGTAGAGAGGTGCACACTGACCTGTAAGAGACCGTTCTACGATGATGTTGATTCGCTGTCTTGTAAGATGTCACTACGTGTCTGTCAAAGAGTGCAGATAGGCAAGCCAAGCAGGAGAAAGTGAAGCCAGATGATTTGCAGGTTATATTGCAGAGGAGAGAATTTCAGATCGCAAAAGATGTATAGCAAAATGCAGCCTCCAGCAGAATAATATATCGGCTTGAAGGTTGCATTAAAGAGCGTGCAACAGCCTACAATTAAAAGAGCCGGGAGGCAAAGTGCGGCAGAAAAACAGACAAGAACAGGAGCGTGCTAGATAAGCATCAAGTGTACTCACCTGATGGCGAGAGAGAGAGAGAGAGTGAGAGAGCGAGCGAGCGAGCGAACGAGATACGACGAGTGAGTGCGCGCGGTGCGGTATATCGTGCTCTGACCCGGCGCATCGCTGCGCTGAGGAAAGAGCGAACGCGAGTCGGGCGCACGTGCGTGTGTGCGAGAGAGAGAGAGAGAGAGAGAGAGAGGGTGAGTGAGTGCGGCCGGCGGCAGCGATCTGCACGGTCTGGCCCTGCACTAGATCGGCGCGTGCCGTGCGAGGCAGACGAAGAGAGCGTGCAGAGAGAGGTTGGCTGGCTGCTTACTAGGTGCTTACGCACCGGGAGAGTGCCGAGCCTGCGCGTAGTGGCCAGAGCGAGAAGGCCCTGCGTGGCTGTGCAACGCGTGGGAGATTATTGAAGATTCGTTGTTGTTATTCTCCCTCCTCTTTCCCAGCTCTTCCAAGCGAAAGTGATCACGTCGAATGCCCTCGACAATAAAAATAAATCGGGCGCATAAGAGGCGCAAGAGTAGCGTGCGCGCTGCATGGGAGGCAGCACGTCGCAATTGGCATCCCTTGTGGGGATTCTCCGTGATCGCAGGGAGAGAGGAGAGAAGAGATTTCGCGGCTAGAGTGCGTGAGTGTGTGTGAGAGGCCGCGATGCATCGAGATAGCGCATTAGGGGGGATGGGGAGACGGCCAGCGACGGCCGCGCAGCAGACCTACGCCGCGACGTCACATGCAGCGGCGATGAGGAAGTTGCTCAAATCGCGAGAGGCGCGGACGTTGAAATATGACGTCAGTCGGCTGGTCAAGGCTGAACTAGAGGCAGAGCTCGTCACTAGGGGGTGTAGTGTGCGTGGCTCGGTCTAGGTGAAGCGGGACTGAGTATTGCGCGCGTGTTTTGTGGAGAAGGGGAAGGATGCACCGTGGTATGAGTGGGACAATGCGGGCAGGGATCTCGCGCGTCCAGAAAACGAGATAGAGAGAGTGGTACTCAGCGAAGCTACCAGGGCTTAGGCGATGGGTAGCCAAGCCTAAGAGCACATTGAGGGAAGTTAGACCACATTCTAGCGAAAGCAAGAATGGTGGCGACTTACCCCTCAATAACCGTGAAAATGAGGTAGCGATAGCGGGGCCTGCGATTGCGACTACGACAGCGCAGTCAGTAGTGACATCCCAGTCGATCAGAGCGATGGTGACGACGACAGCTTCGTTGTCGGGTCGCCCCATTGCAACAGTTGCAGTCGGCGATTTAGACCAGCTGTCGGCAACACCGGCGACGGGGCTGCAGAGTTACCTGGTTAGGAATCCTACTGCTAACTGGGAGTATATCTTAGCGAGGGTGGTGAGGGGCTATAAGCGGCCACCAGCGGGTCCTGCCAGGCGCGATGCCAGAGTTGAGAGCTCTGGTAGTGAGGATGCATTCGCCGAGAGGAATGAACGCTATTATACGCCTGCGGCGAATATTGCAGGCGTAGATCGGCGACTTCGGCGCAGGAGCTGCCAAAGCGGTGAGAGCTCAGCTGAGAGCACGAGCAACGGGGCTGAGCGTCACAGTGCGGCGAACGAGTTGTTCGCCGCTCGCGCTGCTCGGATAGGAGAATTCCACGCGAGCGGATTGACCTAAGAGTAAGCCAGGGAGAGAGTTTTCAACGAAGAACTCTCTTCCGAGGGCGAGCGCGTGCATAATGAGACGCTCGAAGAGCTTCGCATAGAGCGCGAAGAGCGAGAGGCCGAGAGAGAGCAGCAACGTCGCCTAGAGCAGGTGCGAGAGGCTGCTAGAGCGAAAGCTCAACGCGTAGCGCGCACAGAGGCTGGGCAGTCCATCCTTCGCGGAGAGGATGAGCTGAGGCTGAAAAGCCAACGGCTTATCTCTGCGAGAGGAGGAGGTCTGCCACTATATTCCTCTGGGGGTAGCGGTATGCAGAGGAGAGATTTGCTAGCTCCGGCGGACCTGGCGAAAGGCTGCAGATCCAGCCGTGCGAGGCAGGTCTCTGAGGAGTCGGAGAGCGAATGGGAAGTCCCTCACGCGAGTAATCGTCGCGCAAAGAGGGCAAGAGAGAGTGAGAGAGTAAAGAGGGATGTGAACGTGAAGGTCTCGCGTGGTAGAAGCCCGAGAGAAAGCGTGAGCCTCCTTAGCAGTGACAGCGAGTTCGAGCGTGTCTCGAGTCACGCGTCCAGCAAGGCGAGCTCTGCACACACTCGCCGTGATGGCCATGATAACACGGCTCGTATTACCAAGAGGCTTAAGGATTGGGACTTCAAGTTCACAGGGGAAGGCCGGAGTGAAGATGCGGAGGAATTTATAGATCGGCTGAGCAACTGCCGACGGGAGGCAAAGGGAACTGACGCGGAGTAGCTCAGTGTTCGGCCCTGTATTTTTAAGGGCGATACTAGACGTTGGTTCCGGGCTAAGCGAAACAGAATTCAAACGTGGAGAGAATTCTGTCTGGCTTTCCGTCGATGCTATGTACCGGAGTATAAACGGGAAGATCTGATGGAGGATCTGAGGCTGAGGACGCAGCACAAGGGAGAGAAAATTGCTAAGTTTATTAGCAAATTTGAATACATTGTGTTGCGCTTCCATCGGCCTCCGTCGGATCGAGAGGTGTTGCGGATATCATACCGCAACATCCTCCCCGAATACCGCAAAGCTATTGGTGATAAGATCATCGATAGTATGGAGGATTTGGAGCGTTATGGTCGTCGCTGGGTGAAACAGCGAGACCTGGATAGCCGCTACACACCACCTCCGCCAGCCGAGAAGATGCGCGTTCCCGGCGCGGTATACAACGGTGGTGCTGCTCGACCGAAAGTCGCAGCAGCAACGACGTCCGAGAAGGAAGTAGAGGAGCTCGAGGGAGCTTCTAAAAAGGGGAAGAAGGCCAAGGCGACGAAAGCCACAGTCTCGCCCCGTACTTCCGAGTCAGAGAGGGCTGCGAGTGCGAGTATGCAGTCGAACACTGGCAGAGACAACTCGCAGGGTAAGAGTGCCTCGCCAAGCCAGAACTCGGCACGTGGACAGAGGGGCGCTGGGTTTCAGCCACGCGCTGGGAATCCAGGTGCGGGGGCGGCCCAGTCGCCAATGAGGGCGACTAATGTGAGAAAGGGTGAGTTTTTGGGGGCATGTTTTACGGGCACCGCGCTTCAGAGTGTCCTGAAATTGTCTGTTTCCGATGCAGACTGAAGGGACACACATCGAAACAATGCACTTAGCGGGTGAGTGAGCAGGGAGCGACTGTCTCGCCGGGCACGTTTCAGCCTGCAAAGTTTGGAATTTCGAAATAAAAAAAATCATATCTGATAGATCTTAATTAGCCCTTTCGATCTACGTTAATTAATTTATAAGCCCCTTTTCCGTTGACTTAAAGTACTTCGACTGTCTTAAAGTACTTTGCAGTCTATATCCATGGTTTCGAGGTACAAAGTCTGATTATAATACAATACTGTGATAACAACTTGAAGACAAATTGTCCTTAATTCTGAAGTTTTGACCTTGCGTGTTGATCATTCTAACATGAATTGTAACTAGTTCCAACACTGTAAAATTATTACTTCAAAAAATTTTGCTGCATGACATTTGGGATCTTCCCTTGCGTCACCAACTATTAAAGCCTTGCACATGTTGAACATAGCTAAGATATGATTTTCGTTTGGTAAAAATACTGGCATATGTATAGTGATATAGTTATGTAGAGCTGGCATCATGTCTGTAAAGTAATTGAAACCATCTTTTTGGAAAAGCTCATACATTAGTCCCAACACTTTCCACATATCAACAACTATAAACCATAAACAAATGTAGTATACCGCGCTACACATTTTTCGACAACAACCGACCAAAGAGCACACCCTTAGGCGCAGCAATGAGTTTAACCGAAACTCCAAAATGCAATATCACAGCAAGAATCACTTCTCCAAGCAACCGCGAAAACAACAGAGACACGTGTCACAACTGCACAATTACACCGGTCCGCAATTTATCGATAAAAGACGCAACAAACTCTATACCAATGTTCGACTGCATCAACATACCAGTATCGTACCAGTAGTAAGGTATGATTTTCGTTTGGTAAAAATACTGGCGTATGTATAGTGATATAATTATGTAGAGCTGGCATCATGTCTGTAAAGTAATCGAAACCATCTTTTTGGAAAAGCTCGTACATTAATTCTAACACTTTCCACATATCTTCTGATACTGATTTTCCTGTTAATCCAATTAAATACTGATGTAGTCATGCAGTTCTTCTCTGTTGAGTGAAGTAGTGAGGTTATATTCGACGTAAACAAAATAATGTTTCACTTTTCATTGTCAGGTAACGTTCAACTCAATACTGTACACCACAATATCGTACACCTCATTTTTTTGTTAAGATAAATAACTTTATATTTTAAATGCCTTGCAAAGTCAACACTTTCAACAACTTACCAAACGACCTAAAGATCTTAGACATTAGAAAACCTTCCAATTCTAGAAAAATAAAAGATTGGATAGCAACAAATGTGTAAACCATCCAGCGACTCTAAGATAGATTGCTCAAAGCTTAAAAACTGGCTGATAACCTTCTACTCAAAAAATAATACAACAGAAGCAAACAACACAGACTCAAAAGAAAAAATAATTAACCTTATCAAAATAAGTCAACTAGAACTAAATAAATATACAAACATAACTTTTCACAATTCTGATAATGAAAAATTAATTTTGGACTTACGAACATATATCTGTGCTAATGGAAACTGTAACTATCATAATAACCGACAGCATAGTCGATTAACAACATACAATTTCAACATTTATCTACATACATTAAAATTAACATACAACTTGATTATATAACTAAAGAGATAATTTATATATGGCTGCGAGACACAGAGAAAAAAAAACATATCAAGTTTACAATATATGAATTTTGTAAAAGAAACTGCAAGTACAAACACAAACAAATCAGATCTCAAATCTGAAAGATACAAGCCTATTGAAATGGTATTCACAAAAATTGATAACATGGCGGAAGAAAATAGCATAAGAGCAATAAACAACAGTTCGCCCTCTGCACCTGGATAGACGATACAACAACCTAACACTTATAGAATGTCATACGGAGATATTAACTACCTTGGGTCCAATAAGGCTATTTTCTATTTTGATAGGGGAATAAGAGGGAAACAAATCTTTACTAACTTTATGGAGTTGATCAAAAAACAACCAAAGCATAAAGACATAGTTGTGATTGATGAAATCGTCTTTGTATCGAATTACAAATGTGATTCTGCTCATCAACATAGAAAGATGTTTCCTCACTATAGAGTAACCTGTGCAGTGGAACTTACGTGTCCTGCTAGACTAAATAGGATGGAGAGATTAATCTATGCTAGGGACAAAAATGCAATTTTAGATAATTATACAACTGAGAGGTCTATGCTAATAAAATACTGGTAGAATAAATAACAGGGTAAAAAATAAAATTAAGTAGTTTAGATCTGGGCCAAACACTATGTTTTAGCAAGTGTATTTCGAAATTATGTGATAATAAGCAGACTGCTTAAGCACCGTATGGGTTAGCTGACAAACTAACACAAGTTAACGCATAAAAATATAGAATCTCAAACATCTTGTATTCTATTAAATTAGGAAATGGCCAAATAAAATAAATAAATTAATTTCGGATCTCATTAACAACTAAGACTTTATTATACTAGGAAATGATAACTTTTAATAAGAATTTAAATTTTTTATTATTATTATTTACTTATAAGTGAGTTATGGGACTCCTATATTGTAAATAGTGTGAATGAGAGAATGAAAGGGTAGGTATTTGCAGACCAAGTTTGGAAGTCCGACAAGGAATTGTGCATGCATACAGAATGACTGTCCGGAGGATGGCTAGTTTTGTTTTGTACAAGACAGCAATTTTATTTTTAAGTGTTAGTTTTAAGTGTTAAGTTTTGTAAGCCAGACCTGCATACAGAAAATCTTATTTTCTCTGCAGGATTGGCGGCGTTTTCATTGTTGATTATTGTAAAATAATACTACTTATGATGGGCTGCCAATGTAGGTGCATGAAGTTTGTCTTTTTGTATAAATTTTATGTAACTCTGGTGAAATAAATAAAAAATAAGTAACGTTGATATATTATATTATACTGTACTAAAGAACGATATTTAAGTAATTTTATTTTTTCATTATATGGCTATGCAGTCTTTTGGAATAAAAAATGACTCGAATGAAAACTTTTAGTATAATAATTACGATTTGTTTACAAAGCAGTAAGTATTAATAATACGTAATACAATAATAAAGAATAAATCGAGTTACTACACATCAATATCGTATAAACCTAAATTATTTTTTTTTCTAGTAATTTTTTAAATCAAAAGCATCTTAAATATTCAGTAAAGCTACTCATTGGATAAGAATACCGTATTATTATTTGTTATTATATTTTTACATTTAATGTCTATGTAGTCGTACGTTTGAATAAAAAATTACTCGAATGAACACTTATAGTGTAATAATTATTACAAGTTAATACTTAAAAACTTTTATTTTTACTAACTGTAAAAAGAACTTCAAAAACTTGAAAATACGTAATAATTTATTAAAGTAGTAATCTATGAAAAGAACTTTACAAATTGAACCTACATAAAACTAAAAACATCAATCTTAAAAGCAATGTGAGTTTTCGCTTATGAACTCTGGTTCCTCGTAATAATTGTAAATCTGTTAGAGGTTCAACACCATGCCGTTGAGTGATCATGCTGGAGTCCTTACAACTTATATTCAGAAGTCCAGCTATAATTGCCAAAATATAAATAAATGAAATAATTATTGATAGTATTTATAAAATTAAAAAAATTAAATATTTTTACTTTTAGATTTATTTCTCCAATAACATTTAATGCTAATCCTTTTTGTAATGATAAACCTTGAAAGCTGGCGATGTTCACTGTAATTTTATAAATATCATCGGTTATGAAGCCACATCCAAAGCTTGCTTCTTGGTGTCGAATAGGAATAGCAACAAATACAGTCTTGATATAAACATCAATTGCTGTAAAATAAATTTTATTATTTCTGTTATTTTTAGTCTGACTTGTCAAATGTAATATATTAATATACGTGTGTCTTACATATTTTTTCTTCAGCGTTGATTATATTTTCAAAGTTTACAATTGTCGTTGGTATAACTGGTGGTATATTATTATATCCATTTGCATGTATTCCTAAGAAGTTCACTACTATTGCACGTGCAAGAGGACGGACGTCAGCTTCCTCCAGCAGACGCAGTGGTTATGTCGTCATGATTTATGATCATATAGGTCATTCGAAATCCCGTTCAATGTCTATAGCACGCGTAGTTGCTTCTACGAATGTGCTTGCGCGTGTCATACGTGTTTTGATTCCGCTGTGCAATCCGTGTACAAAGAATCTAATTGCGTCTAATTCTATTTCCTGTTCTAATGTTCTTCTGAGTCTGTTTTCTCTTTCGGCTGCGTCGCGAACCTCTATCTCTATGACTTTGACTTTGTTGGAGAATGTGATAACACGTTCGTTTTTGTGTTGTTTTAAAGATGCTATCTCTTCTTGTAGCTGGTGGTATAAGTTAGCGGTTCCGAATCGACTATGAAAGTATGCGATTGCTTCTGATACGGTCTGAAATGATTTTGATATGCACACTTTTGTGCTTCGCCTTGTATTCTAGTTTTAATGAATTTAGCTATTTCCGGTTCGTTATAATGCGGTACGACTAGACTTGCTTATCTGCGGGCGATCGCGAATTGTGATACTGGTATGTTGAAGCAGTCGAACATTGGTAGAGAGTTTGTTGCGTCTTTTATCGATAAATTGCGGACCGGTGTAATTGTGCAGTTGTGACACGTGTCTCTGTTGTTTTCGCGGTTGCTTGAAGAAGTGATTCTTGCTGTGATATTGCATTTTGGAGTTTCGGTTAAACTCATTGCTGCGCCTAAGGGTGTGCTCTTTGGTCGGTTGTTGTCGAAAAATGTGTAGCGCGGTATACTACATTTGTTTATGGTTTATAGTTGTTGATATGTGGAAAGTGTTGGGACTAATGTATGAGCTTTTCCAAAAAGATGGTTTCAATTACTTTACAGACATGATGCCAGCTCTACATAACTATATCACTATACATATGCCAGTATTTTTACCAAACGAAAATCATATCTTAGCTATGTTCAACATGTGCAAGGCTTTAATAGTTGGTGACGCAAGGGAAGATCCCAAATGTCATGCAGCAAAATTTTTTGAAGTAATAATTTTACAGTGTTGGAACTAGTTACAATTCATGTTAGAATGATCAACACGCAAGGTCAAAACTTCAGAATTAAGGACAATTTGTCTTCAAGTTGTTATCACAGTATTGTATTATAATCAGACTTTGTACCTCGAAACCATGGATATAGACTGCAAACCCTATTGAAAAATCTCACGTCAGATCTCACATGAGATCTCACATGAGATCTCAGGTGAGATCTCATGCCAAAATCTCATCTGACCAATTCTTTGCTTATCATAGGTTGTAAGCCCTTCTTAATTGATTAATAACATTTTTTGAAAAATTTGAACTTAGAAAATTTTTGGGAAATTCGGACTTAGAAAATTTTTTGAAGTCTATATTTTTTTCTAAGTCCAAATTTTCCAAAAATTTTCTAAGTTCAAATTTTTCAAAAAATGTTATTAATCAATTAAGAAGGGCTTACAACCTATGATAAGCAAAGAATTGGTCAGATGAGATTTTGGCATGAGATCTCACCTGAGATCTCATGTGAGATCTCATGTGAGATCTCACGTGAGATTTTTCAATAGGGAAGTACTTTAAGACAGTCAGCAGAGCCGATTGTATCACACTTTATTAAAAAATCGATTCCCGACACAGATTGCTTCCTAGGGTAAATGATCCTTTATGATTGCAAAAATTTGTTTAATGTAAGGGTCAATTTTTGATAAATGTTTGTATTTATTATTTTTAGACTTCACGACAGGAAACTTTCTGTTTAACAAATTATTCCATCTTTGATACTTCTTTGAGAATGAGGATAACGAGGAATTTTTTTCAGACATTCAGATGACTGATACAACGTGGTATAGTGCTTTAACTAATCATCTAATACCAGAGCAAAAAACATCATTATTGGAAATTATAGTATTAGCAGATCAACATAGAACAGCTGTAGAAAGCAATCGAATTCAGCAAAGTGGAGGTTATTTTTTTTAATTAATTTCATGTCTGTTACTGGACAATATCATATTCATATAAAGTTTAATCTTTAATTCTGAATATTCATTAATCGAATATTTTTTTCGCAGGTTATGCTTTTACATCACAGACTGTAACTACTTCGTTTAATTTTGGTGGTACGCTTTTAGGGCGATAAAAATATAAACGTTTTTTACTCATGTAAATAAAAAAACTGTATAATGAGCGAATCGAACACTCGTAGCATGCGAATGCAATATAACCACCTACAAAACAATTATGCATTTCCTACACCACTATTATATACCGAAAACGGAACAATTATAAAAACACTAACTTAGGTTGAAATATTATTTTAATCAGTTTCATTTTTTTGTTAAGATAAATAACTTTATATTTTAAATGCCTTGCATTAGGTACTTATATGCAGCACCATGTGCAGCACGCTTTTGTTGTACGTACCACCTTAATTCTGCCGCGCATGCGCAATGCGCAAATAATTGGCTTAGAAATACTATTACGGTTTTTTATTTTTTATATATAAATTACTGAATATTTATAATAATTGACACGCGGAAAAATTAAATTAGGTGAAGGGCAATTTTTCTAAGCTTAGTAGAGTATAATAAACCCATTTTTTAAAGAGATATGGGTATTTGAAATGCATCAAAATGGAAAATCGTATTTCGATTTTTCCTGGGAAAACGAAAAAGGGGCTTATAAATTAATTAACGTAGATTGAAAGGGCTAATTAAGATCTATCAGATATGATTTTTTTTATTTCGAAATTCCAAACTTTGCAGGCCGAAACATGCCCTGTTGTTTCACTTGAGACTTAGTATCGTTGTTTTAAGAATACTAGCGCTTTTGTGAATATCGATTGTCGATCAGCGGGTACGAATTTGTTATCTACTTTGCTAATTTGTTTTGTTATAATTTACAGGGTTCCCGCGTTCCTGCTTTCAGCCCCTGGTATTTCTTCAAACATTCTGAGACACAGAGTGGGAAAGAAAACAAATTTTAATCGCTCTGTTAAATTGCCTTAGTTATTCCGAGGTTGGGCCCCTAATTGTAACGACACGACTAACAATGTAAGCGAGAAGTCGGTAAAGAAGCGATTCTCGTCGTCGCGGTTTCGATAAGCGAATAATCACTTAAGCGGGATTGCGGCTCTAAGGTTTTAACAAGAATAGACCATAAGTAATTGTGACGAGAAGGAAGGCAACGTGAACGTTAGTAGAATTAAGCAAATGTCAGTATATGCAGCAGGGTTAGCTTGTAGAATGATGTCCTTGGGGATGTGTAGAGAGCGTTGGATCCGGCAGTCGGATAAGGAACGTAGAGTAGGCGCTAGTTTGAATGAACAATAATCTAAGTATCTTTATTCTTACATAATTTATTCAAGACAATTATAAGTAACAATAGGAAAAGTAATTCCGATACAGACTGACGTGAACGACTTTACAATTAAGCTGACTACCGGTTAAGAGACTGGAGCCCGACGCGGGCCACGTATATATACCCCGAGGGGTTGCGTGCGCTACAAGTATGAATGTATAAATTATCCTAGCAAGGAGGGTGGGATTAATTAGTGAAATGGTTGGGAAGGAAGGTTCGAATAGGCAAGTTTGATTGCTTCTGGTAACCAGGTCAACGTGGAGTTGAACGAAAACGGCGGGAATTTGGTGGGGATGGTAAGGTAGTTATTTCTTGGTAACGTGGCGTAGAGTTCTTCCTTATCCAGTCTGGTGTGCTGTGATAGCGGTAGGTGTCAGGACATTACAAGTGGAAGGAACGTTGACCGTCACTGAATTACAAGACATTTTCAAATAAAATCAAATGTTATATTGTTTTTTTATATTATATTTTTTAAGATAAGGAATAACTATTTATTTTATATTATAACGTATATTTCATCAACTTTTTTAATATTTATTTACTGGTAGTTGACAAAAAAAGTTTTTATTGATTTTGAAATTTTGTATGTACTTTTGGCATTTTGTGTATAACTTTATAATAAAATTTTTTAACGTAATAAGAACAACGACACACGGTTGACATTGGCGTTGGTACCGTTTCGACGACCCCATAAAGAAAGTCATGCTACGGTCTTTATAAGATTTGCCCTAATACCTCCTTCCACATGAGAAAATAAAAAACACACACGCACACAAGAACGAACGTCCGCACGGAAACACACACATATATCGAAAGGTGAAAAAATGTCAAATTTGCGATAAAAAGGGATATGCGGCGCAAAAATGCTAGTTAAGAAATCAAGTACAACAATGGGAGACAATAAGATCAATGTCAGAATACAGGAGAATATGAGGGCGGACCTATCCTACCCCAGCCTACGAATTTGGGATATCGGTATTATAAAAATATAAAGGCACACATTTTTAAGTCCAGATCGCGCAACCGATAAGGTCGCATTTTTTAAAACACCAAAAAACTGCACCATCGTTAAAAATCGATAAAATATGACAGATATTGCAAAAAAAAACAATAAAATGCAATTTTCCTGTTAGCGAGCGAATGTGGCGCGTGAGCGCATGGGCGGCGCGGGTATATAATTTGGAGACTCTAAATTATATTTGATACTGTTAGATGTAGGTATAAGAAGGTGATTTCTTTAGACATGTATTTATTACATCATATCACACATGTTTATTGATATAAACAAACATGATATCCTTATCTTATCTTAATTACTTATTTATTTATACTGATAAAATAAGGAGCGCCGGTGATGACGTCATTTGTTATGTGTCGCCATCCCAGCTTACTTACTACTGTCGCGGGACTACTTGGGACATGGACTTTGTAAAGGACTTCGGTTGACGATTCCGCCTCTCCGAGGTCACCGATGTGCGACGCCGTGCGTCGCAGCCGTATCGAGTCGGGAAATTTCCGGCTGATTTGGCGAGCCAGAACGTGCATGTAAATAGCGAGAGCTAGACGGCTTTCCGCGAAGCCGCGCCGGGCTGGCTCGCTGTTGTTGCTTGCCCCACGATTTCCGAGAAATCGTCGAAGCGAGAAGAGTTTTGAGCTATGTAGCGTCTCGCGAGTTAGTGTGGAAAAGAGAAAGTGCGAGTCTGTGATCCGTGCATCGGCGTTGATAACTTGTGCCACTGCGATCACTTGAAGTGTATCCTTGTCTCATTGGCGGGCGCGTCGCCAACGCCCTTCTAGGCATCCGCGAGGAGTGAGAGGGGACGACTAGGGCCAGCCGGGATTCACGGGAAGCGGGAGCTTCTGTGTCCTCGCCATCCCAGGCGCCAGAGGTAGAGAGAGATAGATAGATAGATCTTTATTTGCTTACAGCAAAAAATAATGCAATATTTTAGGTATCACAGAAAGCAAGTACGTTGTATACAAAACAATTATATAGTATAAAAACAGCGTGAGATACGGCTATTGCTTCTCGTACGTAAAGAAACATAAAACTAAGGTAAAACCTTGATAGGTATACCGTCACACACATACATATACATACAGGGTGATTCAAAAAGGCCGGGACACCAGCGTAACCCCAAAAAAACGTTTTTTACAAATAAATGCTTCAAATAAAAGGTGTAGGGTTTAAAAAGATGCACCTAACGGTGACCTCGCGTTTGACCTCGAGGTCGAATTTCAAGGTTATTTGAAGGTCAACTTGGTTTTTTTAAATGGAAACCCTATTTTTCGACAGCGGGATTAGAAAGAGCATAAAATTCTACGTTCAAATATATATATACTGCCCCTATAGTGTGGGGGCAGAGTGACCCCAAAGGTCATACGATTGTTTTCAACATTATCTTGCGCTGTGAATGCGTATCTGCGCCCTCACGTCATTACGTCGCAACTTATTTTTCAATATGTACTTTAGGTTTTTATTAATTTTTTAACAAAAACATTTTTACAATCGCATATTGTCGAACGTAGAACTAATTTAATTGTGACATCGAATATAAATTTGCAAAATAAGTAAGTTTCGTAAGTCCAACACAAAAAAATCATTATTACAACAAGTGCTCGAAATGTGCACCATTAACTGATTGACAGTGAGCTAGTCTATCATAAAAACTATCTACGGCATTTTGAATCAAGGTCAAACGCGAGGTCACCGTTAGGTGCATCTTTTTAAACCCTACACCTTTTATTTGAAGCATTTATTTGTAAAAAAACGTTTTTTTGGGGTTACGCTGGTGTCCCAGTCTTTTTGAATCACCCTGTATATCGCAATTTGAGATCAGAATAGAATCAATCTTTTCGCATTTGGTATGAGGTTTGGTCATAGACCTATTTACGTTATACGTAATAATCTTAATTATACATTAAGAAGAAAATGCGACCTGTAGGCCAAGTCAGACTAGATAAAAATACGCAGCACCAGCGTGCTTGGATAAGCTACGATTCGACTTATAGCAGGTGCCGTCGCAGTGCCCTTTTAAATGAAGCAAGTGATGAAAGATTGCGCGAAACAGAAGGGAGAGAGTTCCAGAAACAAGCACTCTAGATCTGGAAGGCCCTAGCCCCCCGGCTGAAAATACTCATATGAGTGCTCATATGTGTGTTTATATGACTGCTCATATGATGGCTCATATGATAGCTCATATGATATTTTCGACCCAATTCTCATATGAGTACTCATATGAGTGCCCATATGAGTACTCATATGAGTGCCCATATGAGTACTGATATGAGTGCCCATATGAGTACTCATATGGTTAACCAAAGTTTCCAACTTCGAATTATAATAAAAAATTCTCTAAAACATTTAAAAATTCTTGTGCATTAATAATGTATTTTTGGGCATTATATAATATTTAAAGAAATGAATTAATATCAAAAGTAGACAAAAAAAATATTAAAAAACTGTTGTCACCGAGACTTGCACCTGGTACGTTTAGATTCAGAGTCCTTTACTCTACCATCGAGCCACTGCTACTTATGATGGCTTCTACCTTATACTGTGTCATAGCATAAGTTAAATTTAATACTAATATATTTTAGTAAAATTTATATTATTTTTGATAAATATGTTCTTAATAGTAGCATTTTGTAAATTATTAGCAAATCTTACTGATATTTAATGAAGTTCGGCATAAAAGATCCTGTCGCATGGTTTCCTATATACAATTATAAATATTAGTAAGATTAACTAAGAATTAATAAAACATTTATATCGACGATACTACGATAGAAAATGATGCGCATTTTACGAAACATGTTAATATTAAAATTAACTTACGCTACACAAAGAAAAATTTCGAAGGTTCAGCCTTCCTATATTATTTCGGTAGTACAGATCTCTATCGATCGTATGTATTTATGTCTATTGTGGGATTATAGTATACCGAAACTTGTACTCTGTGAATTATATAATTTACGGAGTATTTATACTTCGAATTCGAATGTTTTGCAGTCTATTTTTGTCATTCCCGAATCCAAAAGTTTCGGCATTCTGGCAATACGAGCATAAGCGTTTATCACTTCGTCTTTCGAGCTCTGAGACTCCCAACTTCGAATAACGCGAAGGACTAGTGTAGTGTAAACACGAAACACAGCCGCGTAAAACAGCGGCAGTCCGTGCCATAGTATTCAAGTTTCGAGGTCTGAGACTGCGAAGCGTCGAGTCCCTGCGGTGCGGAGAGTTCGGAAAATGGGAGAGTGGGGACTCTCCCATTTTCGCGACCATACATGCATGAAAATCGTTCAGTATTTACACTTCTAATTGGAAGCCTAATCATTCTTAATTAGATGGGACAGAGTACAATATTATTCGCGTTTCCATAGTTTCGAAAGTATCGAATATTGACCCTCAGAAATTTTCTTCATGTATGACGTAGCATGAGGTACAAGCGATCAGAAGTAACTTTGGCTTAATGGTAGAGTAAGGGACTCCGAATCTAAAGGTACCGGGTTCAAGTCTCAGTGACAGCAGTTTTTTAAATATTTTTTTTCTACTTTTGAAATTAAGACATGTCTTTAAATATTATATAAAGCCCAAAAATACATTATTAATGCACGAAAATTTGTTTTAAAAAATTTGTTATTGTTATTCGAAGTTGGAAACTTTGGTTAATCTTATGAGTACTCATATGAAAATTTGGTGGAAAATATCATATGAGCCATCATATGAGCACTCATATTAGTATTTTCAGCCGAGCCGGTTTCAGTACTCACTGCAGGTATGCTCAGTTCCTCAGGAACTCCCCTACTGGAGGGTCTCATTCTAGACGCCTGCGGTTACTCCCATATGCTCATCCCTTCTAATATATTAGTCCCATATGCTTATCCATTCTAATCCCGAAAATGAATCGCACACATGAATTGCTCAGTCTCTGTATTCGTATTCGTTGTTCATTCGACGCCTCCAGGATAGTCACAGTGCAGTAATGAACCGTAAGCTCTACAGGGCTTTGTGACTCTGTTCGTGATTGAATCCACTAGCGGTTTCCTAGTGAGTTTACTATCAAGTACAACACGGAGACTCACGACCAATTCACTGAAAGTGACGATCACTCCGCCCGGCAACGGAATTCCTGGTAGGTTCCATGACTTAATATCATTTATATTTTTCATAGAACCAAAAAAGATGGACTTAGTTTTAATAGGGATGCATCGCAGATCAGAACTCCCTGGCCAGTCAGAAACCAGCCGTGCCGCTTCGATAAAATTATCCTTACTAGTGTGTAGGTAAATCTGAAGGTCGTACGAGTAGAAATCATGTTAGATCGATGCACCGTCGAGAAGGTTCTGCAGGTCGTTGACATAGAGACTGAACAGCAGGAGTCCCAGGACAGAACTCTGTGGAACTCCCAAATTCGTATCAAGCCATTCCGAGTTTACATTTTGTTAGAAACTACCATCTGAGATTGCCCCTGTAAATATGATTTAATCCACAGGAGAGCCGTCCGTGAGAACCCCAGCTGTCGCAGTTTAGATAGCAGCTTAGAAGGTGAGATGGTGTCGAACGCTTTGCTGAAATCGAACAGCAGCATGAGGGTCATCTTCTTTTTGTCAATGGCCATGCGTATGTCGTCGGTCAATTTTAGTAGCGCTGTTTGTGTACTGTGGAGCTTTCGGAAGCCGGCCTGGAAGGGATCCAGTATCTGAGTTTTACTAAGATACTCCGTGATCTGGGTATGAGCGATCTTCTCGAGTACCTTTGAGAGGAAGCAAACAGTGCGATCGGCCGAAAGTCAGTGACGCTGGACGGAGCACTGGTCCTTTTTAGGGCAATTAACTGTGCCTGCTTCCAGATACTCGGGAAGATACCCCGAGCGAAGGAGTAGTTAAATAAATTTAAAATAAACTCGCCAATAGTTGGGAGAGCCTTGACGACCACCCCGCCGGGAATACCGTCAATACTCCTCGCTTGCGAGGAAAAATGTGAGATGGCAAGGACAACGTCGCTCATACTAATAGGACTGAAGGAAAAGCCCTTCTTACTTGCTGTTAAAATAGTATCCGTTGCATTATCGATATTTTGGAGGGGTGATGCCGAAATTCCCGTGAAGTGCTCGTTCAGCTCACCCGGCGTGAAGCCAAAAAACTCCTCCTTCTTACGCCCAGACAGGAGGCCGAGATGATGCATTACCTTCAAAATATTTTTATTCTCGTCAAGAACGTCCGTGAGTTGTTGGCGAAGGAAGGAATCAGGCTCTTGAGCAGAACACATGTCGACCTCATTGGTAAGTCGAAGAACCTCATCGAAAAACTCCGCTTTACCCGTGCGTTCATAGCGCCTAAGTGTAGCAATGCGTTTATCGCTGAGAAGCTTCAACTCTGGGCCAGATCACGGAGCCTATTTTTTCCGCGGGGAAACCGTTTTTAGAGGCGCCAATTCATCGATTGTAAGTTTTTGATTATTATTAAGAGCACTTAAAACACCCTCCAGACTGGCTTCGAAAGAATTCATGGCTGTCCAGTCGCAGCAAGACAAGAGGTCACAAAGAGTAGCAGAATCTATGCTCTCTTAATCACGGTAAGAAAATGAGCCTCTCCCGGGGGCAGGAGAGTAGATGCCAAGGGTGACATCTATGACACAATGCTTGCCGAAACTGGCAAACCATACATTATTGGAGTCAAGGATCGTGTCGTTTTCGTCGGTCATGATTAGATCAATCCATGTGTGAGATTGTGATGTGTGATGCATGGGACCATGCCGGATTATTTGAAGAGATAACACTTCAGACAGACGCTTGATGGTGGCAACGTCTACAGTAAGTAACTGCATTCAGATCGCCGATGATGATCTTATGGCTAAACTCGCTGCTTAGATATCGTAAGACATTAAAGAGATCGGAGTCCTTTTGCATCGGCATTTTTGGTGGCCCGTAAATAACTTCGACTAATACGGCGGGGGGGGGGGGGGTGCCAGGTTTTTCTGGTCTCATGGTTTCACTTACATTGCGATCCATCCTAATGACGGAGTGTCCACCTATGCTAACTAGGATGTCGTCCACAATCGGATCCAGCCATGTTTCTGGGAAGCCAAAAAAGTCATATGGGAAACTCTTAGTCAGAAAGTCACGAGTCTTCTCTATGCGGTCCTGATCGAATTCACGTTTAAGAATTCCACTATAACGCCGCAAATCCTGCAGAGGAAAACAGTATTTCCTGTTCGCAGGTCCGGATAACAAAGATAACGAGAATACATATAAATACTGGTTTGTCATTGCTTTACAGCAATAACCTCCAGTCATACTACATAAGAGTCCAGCCTACATTCATACGTAGGAATAGCATAAATCCTTGTCGGACTTCCAGACGCAGATCATACCATCCTTTTCATTCACACTTAACCTAAGTTGGGTTACAGGAGTCCCTGGACTCTATTCGCCCAAACTCTGATAACAGTATATAATATTAGTATTTACTTAAAAAATTAACAATGACATATAATCAATATCACATTAAATAAGATTATATTGCACGATTCTAAGATTCTATATTTTTGTGTTATAATTTGATGCTGTTTAACAGTAAAAACATTTGAAGATTAAAATTCTACTTTGCAGCATAGCACTTTTTACAGCTTTCTCAATTTCACCAGTTCCGAACTAACATTTGTCTTGCTGTCATAAATCTGTCCGTTGTTGCATTTTTTCTCTTATGTATGACGTTTTCTCCGTAGAGGTTAGCCTAGTCGGGCATGTGAGTCCGACCGCACAGGTTACTCTATAGTGTAAAAACATTTCTTTGTGCTGATTAGATGTGTCACATTTACAGTCTGACGTAAAAGCAATAACATCTATGATTACTATGTCTTTGTAGGGTGATTGTATTTTAAGTGAGGACACTGAGTTCTTAAAAAGCTGTTTTCCTCGTATTCCTCTATCAAAATAGAAAAAAGCTTTGTTGCATCCTAGATAGTTGATGTCGCCATACGTCATTCTGAGACTGGCTGATACTGTGATTTTTAGGCTCGGTGCGGCCGTCGCTTCTCTACTCCTTGCTTTGCTGCTATTTTCTTCAGCCATTTCATCTATCTTAGAGAAGACCGTTTCTATTGGTTTGTATTTTTCAGCGTTTACGTTTTTGTTATCATCCCATTCATTTGCAGTTTCCTTTACGAAATTAATAAATTTTATATTTGCTTTATATTTTATAGTTTTGACTTTGAGATTTGAGACTAGTTTTGATTTTGAGATGCATCGATGTTTACGTATTTTGTGAGAATTACATTTGCCCTTAGCGTAAAAGTAAGTTCAAATATCTAAGTAAACAGAATTTATTTCAGTTTTTTGTCTATTACTTTTCATATCATTTCTACGCTGCATTAAATCCTGTATTAATGAAAATATTACTCTCTGTTGCTCACCATGCTCCTGATTGGACATCTATAAGAAACATGATTTAAGTTGCTTGCAGTCAATTGAAGTGGGAGTACTTATCTCACTCATTATTTCTCAACCAATCTTGTATTTTCTTGATGTTAGATTTTTTTCGTAAATCTATGATTTTGAGATTATTTGGTAGATTATTGTAGATGTTGATGGCTTTAATGTAGCTGGTTTTTGTACTAATAGTTTTATCATGCTTCGGTAGGATTATTAGCTTTTCCCTTGTTATGCTTGATGATTTTGTATACTGATCTTTGAGGCTATTGTAGTGGTACTGTAGGCTTTCGTAGGCGAATAATTGTTGAATTGAAGGTTAAGTGGGTTAATATTTTGATAGGTATTTTTGTTTATAATTCTTCTGATTCTTTTTTGGACCGCTTGTAATAGTTGTAGGTTATTTTGATACGCACCACCCCCCGCAACTATTCCATAGTTAATCAGGCTATGAAAGAATGCGTAGTAAATTATTCTTAGAGTAGTTGTGTCCATGAATTTGGAGATTTTACTGAAGATAAAAACAAGGTATCTTGTTTTGTTTATAAAGTATTCAATATGTTTATCCCATCTAATGTTTGTGTCAAAAATTAAGCCTAGGTATTTCGTTTCTTCTACTCTCTGTATTTTTTCATTATTAATTTTAAATGCAATTTTTTCGGCACACTAACGCAGTAATTTCCAAAAGTCATGTATACTGTTTTTTGAACATTGAGTGTCAATTTATTTAGCCGGAGCCATGTAGAGATATCGTCGAGGTGTTTGTTCATTATTACTTCAACATCGGACCAAGTTTTCCCAGTAGTTATTATTGCAGTGTCATCTGCATAGGAAATTATGGAGTTTTCTGGCATATTTATTAGCAAGTCATTTACGTAAAGTGTAAATAGCAAAGGGCCAAGTATCGTACCTTGGGGGACGCCCGTATTTACATTTTCGAATTCGCTTGTATGCGAACCTATTCTCTTTTTTTGCTTCCTATTGTTTAGGTAACTTGTAATAAGTTGGTGACCCTTGCTTCTAATACCATATGCATAAAGCTTGTCTAGAAGTATTCTATGATTAACAGTGTTAAATGCCTTTGCTAGATCTAGAAATATAATAGGTATCGGTGTACTTTGATCCAGGTTTCCATATATTATTTTTAAGATCGTGTTTAATGCATCCTTGGTTCCAATGTTTTTTCTAAATCCATATTGATTTTTACTTCATATTTTACTTTGACATATAAATTCTATTATTCTGTCATGTATAATTTTTTCGAGGATTTTAGCAATGTTTGATATTAGTGATATAGGCCTATAGTTTCCCATTTCTTTTTTTTCCCAGCTTTGAATATTGGTATCACTTCAGCTGCCTTCAATATATCAGGCCAGATTGCCATTTCGATACATGATTGATTACGTGGGCAAGGGAATCTGCAATAATAGTAGCTATAGTTTTCAGTGCCTTTGAACTTATCTTATCAATACCACCTTTTTTAAGTATCATGTAGTCTATTATTTTGATAACTTCAATTTTGCTGGTTGGCTTGATGTAGATTGTTTTTGGATTGCTTTTAGATCATTCTAGTTTTTTATTTCTGGGTGTAGTTATTTTATTACTCAATGTTTCTCCAAGTTTGCAGTAAAATTTGTTCATATTGTTGGCAATTTCGTTCTTGTCGGTTATTGTAGTATCGTTTTTAGTTTTTAGCTGACTGATAGTAGTATCTGTTTTATTTTTATATTTGTTTATCTTGCTATTAATGCAGGCCCAGAGTTTTCTGGGATCATCCCTATTTGTCTCAATTGTTTTTTTTCATGTTTGAATTTCGCTTCTTTAATAACTTTATCTAGAGTTTTAACGAAAAGTTTATAGTTTGCTTTTAGTTCTTCATTATTCGGATTTTGTTTGAGTTTGTTGTAGAGGATTTCTTTTGTATTACAGGAATATAGAATCGCTTTTGTTATCCAGTCTTTCCTAGGGGTTTGTTTGGATTTCCGCAGATTTGGTTTTTTATATTCCGAACTCTCCACGCAATCTTGGATTTCTTTTATCATTTCGTTTATAATCTCATTTGGATCATTTGTATTCTTAAATTTTGACCAATTTATTTGCTTAGCAGTGTTATATAGTTTTTTATAGTTGTAATAGTATATATCTCCTTCTGACTCTTTTTTATTCTGTTTTAATACTCCGTTTTTTACTTCTAGGAAAAGTGAGTAGTGATCGGTAATGGACGGCATGAGAGTTAGTGATTTTGTACGTAGAATATCAGTTTTGACAAAGATATTATCAATGCAAGTTCCTTCATTTGTAGTTATGTTTGTGGGTCTGGTGGTGTTAGTGAAACCTGGGAGGAAACCTTTTTCCTGAAGGTTGTTCATGAATTCCATGCTTACGTGATTATAGTCTTGAATATTTATGTTAAAATCACCAATTATAATATGGTTTTTTGCATTTTTTTTTATGTTCTAGATAAGTGTTTAGGTTCTGATTAAATTCTATGCTACTCAGTACGTGTGATCAATATAAGGATGAGATCTCAAGTAGTTTATTATTATTTAGATAGATAGTATTATTTAATATTTTAAGCTTACCTACAGCTATCATTTCGTTAATATGTTTAACATTTTTATTTACATAAACCACAACACCATCATTTTTGTTGATGTCTCCGTGATTATAATAAAGTTCGTAATCTTTTATTCTATAATACTGATAGTGTGTTAGTTTCCATACCTCTGTACATACAATAACGTAAGGTTTTATTTTTAGACTTTTAAAAAAGATTTGTAATTTATCGAAATTGGCATTTAGGCTTCTAATGTTTAAATATAAAATTAGATCATTACTATTAGTCCTTTCCTTATTGAAAGACTCAATATCCATATATGTTCGCTCTTGTTCATTTAGGCTATTTTGTATTTCGTCGATTAAATTTATTTGTGTTTCCATTATTCAACTGATGAATTTGCTGTGTTCTTTGGAATAATATGCTGACTGTTGTTTTCTTGCTGCGTATCAAAACGTAGAATTCCCTCTTTTTTCCTGCCGTTATCGATCTGTGGTATAGCAGTTTGTTTGTTTGTAGATTGTGTATTTGTTTACGTGCACTTGTTTCGTCCCACGTCGGTAATATAGGTGCGATCGGGTAATCAATAGAGTTGATATATTTTTTGATCTTCTTTTTAAGAATTGTACACTTTATTCTATCTGTTGGCAAATGATCCGTTGATAGACTTGTTTTGTATGTGGCGTTGTTAAATGTACAGTTCACACACTCAATTCTATCATTCTTACAGACACTTACGTTGTGGTTATTCGAGCACTTTATACATGCTGATTTGTTCCTACATTTGATGCACTATGTCCGTATCTTCCACAGTTGTAGCAAGGGGTAATGTTAATAAGATCGTAGGCTTTGCAGTACTGATGACCTATAAAAATTTTGTTGTTATAATTTTGAAATTACGAGTGTTAATGTAATTTTCCATATCCTATGCATCCATATTTGTAGTATTGTCTATTCCAATAATTTCCAATTTTGGATTACATTGT
Source organism: Muscidifurax raptorellus (assembly GCA_020010945.3). Taxonomy (NCBI): domain Eukaryota; kingdom Metazoa; phylum Arthropoda; class Insecta; order Hymenoptera; family Pteromalidae; genus Muscidifurax; species Muscidifurax raptorellus. The sequence continues at coordinate 904,320 of JAHUUD020000008.1, forward strand.
TGTTCTACTTTAATTTCACAATTTTTTAATTTACTTGATAACACGTTCTCGAGTGTTTCCAAGCTTTTAGTATTCATACAGCTGATTTCTATTTCTCTTTGATTCTTCTTGCTTATAAACTTAGATTGCACATTCTTTCTGTAACCAGACACTTCGTAAGTAGCTCCATTGTGTTCGTCTGTTCCGGGTCATTGACCTTAACCATTATACTTGGGACACGTTTCGGTTTTGGCTTTATCTCTCTCATAGCATCAGCATATGATTTTAAATTTGTCTGCGGCTCTGTATTTTTCTGTTTTTGTAACTCAAACATTTCTTTCTGAAGCTGATTTTTATCTTGAAGTTCGGCAATTAGTTATTTTAATAAGGTATTTTCAGTAACAAGATTTTCCATTTCGTTCTCCTCGCCTAGTATTGTTGAATTATGATTTTCAACTGTTTTGTTATGAATTTCTTGTAGCAGTTGTTCTCTGATTTCTTCAGATTTCTTCATTTTTTGAGTGCAATGGTTTTTTTTTGCCACGTCACTTAGCATATTCTCTTCCGAGTTGGATGTTATGTGTCCCAGGACATGTTCGGCGCAGATAACCAGGTGTTCACCAAAAAAAACAGGATTTTTGATCTTCTCATAGTCACTTTTATGATAAACATTTTCGCATATTATGCAGATCACTGTTTTCACTAGCTTTTTTGGATGGCACTTGTAAAAGCTGTGGTCCGGCTTATCCAGAGGTGTTTTCCCTTTCGATGCCATATTGGCAAGATAATATGTAACTATTTAAACAAGTGACATGTTTGAATTTTAAGTCACATTTAATCATACACAAACTTTATATATACTGCTCGAAGTTAACGACACGCGTGCAAAACACGACCGATCGCTCCGAGCGCTGATGATACACTGATGTATGGATGGCTGAATGGACAGAAGGATATATGGATGGATGGATAGGTAGGTAGGTTTTTTTTTTCCTTATACAGTGAGAGGTTAAGGGCAAATCCATTATGGACGATATGGCACCGACTGGCACCACCTGTGTGGGACTCTCACCCACTAAACCCTTCGTTTACCGTTAGCTTTTGAGTTCCAACAGCAACCGAATCCTCTCCGTCCTCCTTACCGACCGTAAGTAAGTTGGACCTGGCTCTTTCTCCAATAAGCCCCCCCGCGGTAACACCGTTTGAGTATTGCTTCGCGGGGGAACTTTGGGCTACCGCCCTCGTCTGTTGATGTGGTCGTCATCACGTTTTCCGCTGCCGTCTACTTCTTACCGCATCGTCCGGTCGTCTGTTTCTTGCTGCATCTCACGTCTTCTTCTTCTTTTTTCTTCGTCCTTTCGGACCTTCTTAAGGATGTCTGCAACAAAATTGTTTATTGCGCTCAATCCGTCGGCCGAAGTCATCATGGCTACCATAATAGACTCAGGCGTTACTCTGGTCTGTAGGTAGCACTCAAGTTCTTCTCGTTCCTGTTCATAGCGTGGACATTCACTGAACACATGGTCAGCGTCCTCGATTACATTCAAGCACGTCGGGCAATCCGGGCAATCCTCCAATTTAAATCGGTGCAGATACGCCCGGTAGCATCCATGTCCACTCAGAAACTGCGTTAGGTAGAAATTTATTTCCCCATGTCTTCTTTTTGTCCAGTCTTCTACACTTGGTATGAGGCGGTGTGTCCACCGACCCTTACTACTAGAGTCCCATCGCTTTTGCCACTCCGTCATTGTTACTTTCCTAGCGGCATCCCAAATTTCTATCTTGGTTTTGCCGCTGTCACGTCTTTTTCCTTCGTCGATTGATTTTCTCTCCCTTGCTAGTAGGTCTATTGGCGGGAGACCGGCAATAACGCAGACCGCCTCGTCCGATACCGTACGGTAAGCAGACGCGACCCTAAGTGCATTTCGCCTGTGCACTGAGGGGAGCTTTCATGTGTTTGCTGTGTATTTGTCAATATGCGGGAAGGATAGTGATTTAAAGAGTGAAATTTAGTGTGTTAATTTTTGTGACTCAATGTTAAAATGTTCCAAGCATAAAAACCTCAAAATGCTTGATTTGTACGTTGTCAAAGCGAAGTGTTTATTTCAATATGTATACAGAATTGTGATTATGCATATATGCATGTCTCTGCACTCATTTGTGTAAAGTGATTGCTGTCTATATATTTTTTATTTCTACGTGTAGCAGCTGTGTGTAAATTTAAATGTTAAACAAGAACATGTCAGGGATATAAGTTTTTATTTGTTAAAAATTACTGTGCACAAGTGTTTTTGTGTGAAGCTTCGGGTTTTTCTTTTGTGTCTGTTTCTTTTGCGTGAATGTACATTACATTTAAATGAGTGTGAAGGAGTGTTTAATTTGTGTACAAAACCTTATGTTAATCGTACTATGTATTGCGTAATGAAAATTTGTGTGCCGATTTAAAAACTATGTATTTTTTTGTGAAATGTAAAATATTTTTGTTTTCAGACCAATCATATGTTTATGCGTTTATGTTAAATTTTATTTCGCACTCAAATTTAAGTACTTCCCGTGTGCTACTTTATTAGTAATACAATTATTTGCAATGATTTTTTTTAACGTTTATTACTCGTAAAATTTACGAATGTAAAATAATATTAATTGTATTAAGTGAGGTGGAGAAATAATGACTACGAGTAGTTTGTTGTTTGTTCGGCCGACGTTTCGGAGGCTTAATCTTATCTCATCAAGGCCACTAAAATATATTGATAAATATATTTACAAAAGCACACTGTTGTACAATAATTTGATTTTGAAAAAACTTACGTTATGTGTGTCTCATAATAAAAGCTATGCTTGTCAATTATTAAAAGTTATGTATTGCCCAAATTAGTAAAATGAATTTTCCAGGGAAGGATTTTTGGTCAGCTTTGACGTTATTGAGCTGACAGGGGATATGGTACTGAAGGATTTGGTGCTATTGTGAGATGGGTAGAGTGTGATTGTGTTTAGTGTGTGATTGTGTGATTGTGTGTGAGGTTGTAGGGGGTAGTGTTTCGCGAGAAAGGCTAGAGAGCGGCAAGTGGGTATCAGTATGGCAGGAGAATCAAGAAGGTAGTATGGTTTTGTGTATCAGTAGACAAGTAGGCGCGTTGAGGGGGAGGGGGGGTGAGGGTGGGTCTCTCAGCGCACACAATCGCCCCTGGGATTTGCCGCTCTGGATAGAGGCACGGCCCACAGCTAGCAACCAGGAGGGGGACCTCCCAATGCGTAGCAACCGTGTCTATGTGTTTACCAGTAGCGGCTGTGTGCCACCTCCTCGGCCTCCTATTCGCCTGCTCCCATCGCAGCGCTCTCGCCCTGTCTCGGGTCCATATTTAATCCCAGGGGCGAGTGGGCGCGTTGAGAGATTAAAATTAATATTAATTGTATTTGAGTAGATAGGCTATAGGCATACCAAAACACCCCTCTCCTCTTAATGGGTTTTGGTACCTGATGAAAGGTGGGATAGAGCTTAATGTGAGTATGATTGATGTACACCCAACGGTAAAGATAACTTTAAATGAAAAAGTGGTCCCGCCAAATCTCAGGTTAACTGGGTAATGGCGGCACGTGAAGGTTAGGTATAACCGATCGGGTGTGCGAGTAACCTCTCTTTCGCTGGTCATTGTTCGTGCTCGATCGAAGAACAATGATTTTGAATACCCGCGCTATAAAATAATTGTAAAAATGAATTTAGGATGCAATAAATATTGAAAATGTTAAAACAGCAAAAATACAATAAACGTTATTGAATAATGAACCGTTTATTATTTATATTAATTACAATGAATAGAATTACAGCAATTTTATGGCTATAAGTTGTTAATAATTAAATTACTTTCATTACGCATGCTAGAATTTTGAATATTATACAACTACTGTTGCATACTTAGCTGGACACATTTTACACCTTACACGAAACTAATTTTTGGTTCTGGTCAGGTTATTTTGTAAACAACACTTTTATCCGTATAAAAAATGTATTATTAAAGAGACTTTGACATACAAGGTCTATTTCATTTACACTTATACATTAATAAATACTATAAATGATACGAATTAGAATTGTTTTTGCTTTTTCCTTGCAATTCGTGCGTCCAGGCTTTAACTTTGGCATCGTCGAATTGTTTCTACGCCAAATTAAACATTTACTTGTCGGCAGTTTAAATAACAAGCTCTCTGCTTGTTCGAATGACATCTGTTGCAGACGATACAACCGATGATAGTCAGGCCACATCAATACTTCTATAGCACGAAAGTTAAGGCTCATGTGCCGACGAAGAAAATCGGCAAGCGGCCTTACAACAGCACTGGAAACTGCTACCTGCTGTTCAATCTGTTCTTCAGGTGATCAGCCTCGAGAGCAGAGGCATCACTTTTAGCATCATCCGGGAGCATAATTGTTTTTATACACGTACATGTACCAAAAATCCACGAAATCATTTTTTGTTTTTACACGTACTTAACTGTTAATTTATTTATTTAAAAACGAAATTATTTTTTGTTTATACATGCACATAACTGTTCATTTATTTATTTAAAAGTTTTTGTTTAATAGCTGCCTTTTCTTGATAATACAACGCGGACACATCCAAACCTTAAACTTAATGCTGTACGACCAGTGTATACGTTAATATTTGCTCTGGCGATGATAGTGCACATGGCAGAGGTAGCACTTGTCGTCCTGTATGATTTTTCTCATTATACTGTACGCCCCTTTACAAATGCTCCCGGTAAAATCACAGCTACAATCAAGCATGATAATCACCCAGAGAGAGTTAAACCATCACTGATGGTTTGACTCTCTTCCAGAGGTGTGATACTGCGACACTTTGTTAGCCCTGAACACGTGCGATCTCACTCTACAAGCACATCTTGCTCATTCTCTTTTTGCTGATGCTTCAAAATTCAGGAACAATATCTTTGACCAGCTCCCAAAACATTTGCACGTGTATTGGAGCCTGTCCTGTGCAGCTGCATTTTCTTACCCATGCTTTGCTCGCTATAACAGCGCAGCTGCATTATCTTATTCATACTTTTTTCGCGGATTATCAAAAACAGAGAAAAAGAAATTCCGTAACGACACTGCTTGAGACCGAGGACATTTACAGATGTATCTAGTATAGCCATACAGCTGCTTTATAAGTCATTATTCTCAAAAAAAAAATATACATTTGCCCTTATTTCAAGCTTAGTGTATATAATATCATTTAAATAATGACTAAAACTTTATTTTGACCATGGATATGGGTATTATACCCTACAATCGTTTCTCGCAAGAGAATGAAAATTCCGTTATTCTTTCGATATCTCCAATATTTACGGATATATCGCGATCATTTAGTTTTAACCTATTTAGCAAAAATTTAGTTTTCAGCCCAGAGCGACGATTTTTGGACTGTAAATGTATCTTAACGCACTCTATCAATTGCCATTAAAAAAAAATAAATTTACCAAAATTTGCGATTTTTTTATGTCTGAATTCCGCAGGATATCAAGTGTCGTCGATAAGCTCGAGGATCGTGAACGACGATCTCAAGTATTTTTTATAGCGCTCTCTGTTTCTTGCCAGTACAAACGCCAAAATTGAAATGTAAGAACTCTATAATGGTATTGTAAGATTTCAATGATATGTTGAAATCAAACAAACCCAAATTCGAGTCGCTATACTACCAATCGGTGCTGCGACAGTTCAATGACGTGTTGAGCGCTCGGAGCTCCGCAACTTGGAAGCGCAGCATCTCGATAATGGGCGTCTCAGACGCCCATCAGTAGAGCTGTGTACTGTGCGGTCCTACCGCAGCGCTATAGATAGGCATGTGAAGCTCCCATTATCGAGCTCCAGGCGCTCAACGCTTTCTTGAACTGTGGTACCACCTAATTGGGAGTACAATAGCTCGATTTTAGGCTTCTTTGATTTCAATATATTATTGAATTTGTATATTACCATGGTCGAGCTCGTGGGTCTCGTTTTTCGTAATTCTAATGCTCTATACGATGGTGATTGGGAGATTCGACAAATCACTGGAATCTCCGGTTACCAAATTTCTTTCAGTGCACGTGCACATAAATAGCTAGTATGATCTTCCCGAGATGTATTGTCCCGTATTAGCAGTATCACAGAAAAAAAGCGTTGTGTTTTGTGCTGCATTCCCACCGTATAGACAGAGACAATATTTAAGGAGCTACACTTGCACGTTTCAGCAGTTCCATTTAGGATAGTCAAAGCATCTCTGTCAGAATGATTAGGGTAAGTGTGGCACATTTAGCCAAAGTTATTGGTCAGGCATTGAGTATCGCAGAAAGATCGAGACACACAATATGTGGCAGAGTGTGGGTCTCAGACCTACGGAACCAATCAGCAGAGGTTTTATGTAGAAAGCTCCATTTTCTCTTGCTGCATTGTAGAACAACCACGGTATATTACATGTTTACCGACGGTCTATTCTGTAATACAGACGTTCTGTCGATTGCTCTCCAAGCTATACGACAGCGCAACGATCACGGGCACACACGGGTATCAATTAATTTCTTTTCACATCTAAACTTTTAGAATATTATTGTTTATTTCAATCAACATTATTTCAGTGATTACCCACATGATGAGAGACACCGAGGGTGATTCTTTCATTATGGTATGTGATGAGTCGATAGGAAACGAAAATAATTGTAAGTATTGAGGTAATTAAAATACAAATATTAATTTTTCATTTTAATTAAAAAATTTTAATTCTCTTGCGACGTTGCACGTCGCAGCCGCATCGACTCGAGACATTTCCGACTGATTCGGCGAGTCTAAGCCTGCACGTAAACAGTGCGAGAGCCAGACGATTTTCCGTGAATCGGCGCCGGGCTAGCTCGTTGTCGTGCCTGCCGCGCGATTTCTGAGAAATCGGCGCAGCAAGCAGAGGCACGAGCGCGGGATAGCGCGCGTAGCCAGAGCCAGCGTCTCGCGGTTTCAGCCTATCGGCTGACTGCAACGCGAGGTTCAACGGCTTGCGCGGACCGCGAGCCAATCAGAGCGGCTCTTACATGAGCGGGCCCGCGATATGCTTTGAGCATGTGGCGCGGCAGCTCGCGAGAGCGCACGCAAATCTGGTCAGTTCTCGTGCTGACATCGTCGACGATAAAAAAGTGCCCGCAAACGCGAGTGTGTGTGGTGAGAGAGAGAAAGAGTGACAGTGCTACGGCGGGGACACTTTGTGTCATCGCCGTCGCCAGGACTATTTTCCCTGTTCCCGTTGGCGAGTGCGTCGCCAACGGCCTACAAGGACATCAGCGAGAGGAGAGAGCGAGAGACCCAGAGCATCTGGGAAGCCAGCGAGCCTAACGGCAGCGGGGCTTCCTGAGCTTCGTGGGAGAGGAGGGAACCTGGGGCTCGCCCCCTCCCTCGAGAGGTAAGAGTTTTCTCTTTGTTTTACGCGAAATCTCCGGCGCGAGCAAGCGTGCCGCCGGAGACTCGTGTGTGCATGTGTGTGTGAGAGAGAGAGAGAGAGAGAGAGAGAGAGAGAGAGAGAGAGAGAGAGAGAGCGAGAGAGAGAGAAAGAGAGAGAAAGAGAAATTAGATTAGATCAGATTAGATTAGATTTATTTGCTGTAGGTGTTATACAAAAAAAGAGTTAAAAGATATAAAGTACAGAAATATTTACAAAAGTGTTTATAGAAAAAATACACAGCTTAAAAATTTCGAAATTTAAATGAAGAATGAGGATGCGTAATGGTGTGAGATGAATGCTTTGAATGAGTGTGGTATGCATGATTGTATATGGGGTGAGAAATATTATTTAAAGCTGGATTCGAGACGGCTATTTAAATTTTCTCGAGATTAAGGTAATGTTGCCTGATCTGACGTTTGAAAGGAGGTAATGATCTAATGTTGCGGAGATGAGCTGGTAATGAGTTCCAGAGATATGAGGCGCTTACGTGGAATGAATTCCTCAGCGCCTCTGTGGCGAAAACAGGGATGTCCAGGGGAGTCACCTCGCCCCTCACTGGGCGGAGTGCGACGTGGAAGTCAAAAAAGGCCAAGATGTAGGATGGAGTAGCGGTATTGAAGAGTTTTCTTAGAAAACAGGCCATAAAGTACTTCCTACGTCCGGCGGTGGTGAGCCATTGCAACTCACGCCTGTAGGGGGCGATGTGCTCGTCCCTCCTTATACCATATATGTAACGTATTCCTGTGTTCACCAGTCTCTGTAGTTTGGTGTCAAGTTCTTGTGAGAGGTCACAGTATACCAATGAACAGTAGTCAATGATTGGGAAAAGTAAAGCTTGCACAAGATGATTGCGCAGCTCGAAGCCAGTGCTCTTTTTAAAAAAATACAATCTATACATGAGCGAGTGTGCACGTTTACACAGTTGTGTAACGTGTTCTTTCCAGGTGAGTTTAGAATCAAGCACTAGCTCCAGGCTACGCACTGTCGACCGATATTCAACCCGGGCCTCTCCTATTTTAATGTAGGTGTTAGCAGTGGAAGGAAGAGCGTTTATATAATAGGAGGAGCCCAGGACGATCGCCTGAGTTTTGAGTACGTTCAGTTTAAGATGATTTTGCGCAGCCCAGCCCATTATCCTTTCGGCATTAGCGCTCATCCTGTCGGAACAGGAATCGAGCTCCTCTAGGTGGCATTGGCTGTAAATTTGCAGGTCATCCGCGTAGATGAGATGAGATACGTCCGAGTCCAAACAGAGGCCGATGTCATTGATGTACAATGCGAATAATAGTGGTCCCAGTACGGACCCCTGTGGTACTCCCGTGTTTAGCGGTAGAAAAGTGGAGAGTTCGTCATTGTCACCAATGACGGCCTGCTTTCTGCCTGTGAGATAGGAGGCAAACCAGCGGATAACCTGCTTAGAAAAGCCGAAAAAGATTAGCTTTTTGAGTAGTCTGGCGTGACACACTGTGTCAAACGCCTTACTAAAGTCACAAAGAAGTAGAAGAGTTACCTTCTTTCTGTTTATTCCAAGCCTGACATCATCAGTCAACTTAATTAAGCCGGACTGTGTGCTGTGGCCAGTGCGAAAACCAGTTTGTAAGTTGTCAAGGAAAAGTCTTGACTCAAGATACTCCGAGATTTGTCTGTGCACTAGCCACTCCAGCGCCTTGGACAGGAAACAAAGAAGAGAGATCGCACGATAGTCAGTTAAGGCTGTTGGTGAACTGACTTTGTTCAGTGCATGCACCAGTACCTTTTTCCAGTCCGAGGGGAAACTTGACTCGCTCAAAGAAAGGTTGAAAATACGACATAAGAATGGAGCGAGTAGCAGCAGTGCTTTGTAAATGACAACCTGTGGGATGCCGTCACTACCCCTGGCCTGGGAGTCAAAGTGCATCACTGCAGATAAGACGTCCGATTCCGTTATCTCTCTAAAGTAGAAATGTTCGGGGATGTTCAGACTCTCCAGGGTCTGCATATATTCCTCAACAGTGGGCGCCAGTCGGTCGTTGGAAATGCCGCTGAAATATGCGTTGAGGTCTTCGCTGGAGAAACGAGAGGGTGGTTTTACTTTGGAGGTGGTGATTTCAAGTCTCTCAAGCTCTCTCCAGATCTCACCGGCATCGGTCAAGGAGGAAAGGCGTGTGTGATAGTAGTTCAGCCTGGCATCCTCGACCTGCCTATGAGCATCGTCCCTCGCTATTCTGTAAAAATACAGGTCCAGCGGGAGACGTGACCTGCGAAACCGCCTGTAGAGTCTGTTCCGTTCTTTCAAGAGGTCACGAAGAGCCGTGGTAAACCACGGGTGACGCTTCGGTCCAGGTGTCACTGTCCGTAATGGGGCGAGATGAGTAATGGCGTTAGTCAGGTTGGTGTTAAGGGTGGTGATGCAATCGTCAAGTGATGAAGTGGCGAGCGATGACCAGTCACATGCACCGAGGTAGGCCTTAAGTCTCTCGGCACAGATTGCTCTGTAGTTTCTGTATGTAAAAGTTTTCGGGTCGTAGCGTGGTATCTGTACGTCTAGAGTGGCCGTGATTAGGTCGTGTCCGTTTATGAATGGTGTGTCAGTTTTCCAGTGCGACAGCAGGCGATCCTGCTCGTCTATTAAGCAGAGGTCAAGCCAGGGTTCAGATTCCAGTTTATGATGTGTTGCACCATAAGGACCCGACTGAAGGGAGTTCTCCTCTACGAAGGCCTTGATGAATTTGGCATCTTCAGATCTAGAGAGTTGGTCCGCATTGAAATCCCCCATAATTGAGAGAGAGTACACGTGAATTTTCGCGTACAGTGCCGGGCGCACGAGGACGTACGCAAGCAGTGCAGGGCTTGCGAGTGCGAGAGAGAGAGAGAGAGAGAGAGAGAGAGAGAGAGAGAGAGAGAGAGAGAGAGAGAGAGAGAGAGAGAGAGAGAGAGAGAGAGAGAGAGAGAGAGAGAGAGAGAGAGAGAGAGAGAGAGAGAGAGAGAGAGAGAGAGAGAGAGAGAGAGAGAGAGAGAGAGAGAGAGAGAGAGAGAGAGAGAGAGAGAGAGAGAGAGAGAGAGAGAGAGAGCGGCCAGCGGCAGCGAGCTGCACGGTCTGGCCCTGCGCTAGATCGACGCGTGCCGTGCGAGGCAGACGGAGAGAACGTGTAGAGAGAGGTTGGCTGGCTGCTTACTAGGTGCTTACGCACCGGGAGAGCACCGAGTCTGCGCGTAGTGGCCAGAGCGAGAAGGCCTTGCGTGGCTGTGCAACGCATGGGAGGCTTTCGTAGCCACCACGTTGTAGGGAGGGGTTGGCCGAAATACAATATTATTTATTGAAAATTCGTTGTTCTTATTCTTCCTCCTCTTTCCCAGCTCTCCCAAGCGAAAGTGATCACGTCGAATCCCTCGACAATAAAAATAAATCGGGCGCATTAGAGGCATAAGAGTTGCCTGCGCGCTGCTGGGAGGCAGCACGTCGCACTCTTAATACTTAGTTTCAGAGCCACATGCACGCATGGCGGATTAACAAGACGCTGCACAGTTAGTCATAGCCAATTGTAAGTGGTGAATATGTTATAATTAAAATTTTTGTAATTATTATATAATTAAATGCACATTCCCCATTTTAGTTATAGATGCTGGACCATCAACATTTGGAAATTACCACCCACAATCATCGGACCATCAAGGAGACTCATCATCGTCAAACATAAATAATAATCGTAAGTTTTAAGCCTGTCTGTATATAATTTTCATTTATTGTTTTTTCTGCAATATAAAAGCACGCTCTAATACTTAAGTTTCAGAGAGGTCAAAGGAAAGGCACCAGCGTAATCGAAATGGAAACAATGACGACGTATCCGAAAATAGCTGTAGTGATGGGGAACGCAAACGCAGAAGGCTTACCCGCAGTAGCAGTAGCAGTAGCAGCGGGAGTGACAGTAGCAGCAAGAGAAATCAGTGGTTCATTTAATGTGTGTATGGGCGTATGCATATAAAAAAGTACGTCGTGGAGAGTGGGAACAAATAGCCCGTGATCGAGAGCGTTTTCGAATGTTTGCACTTATAATTTTTTTCTAAATAAATCTATTGTTTACTTTCATTGTTTCTTCAAATTTCTTAACCGCTTATAGATTGGTCAATCATCACTCCATCGCTAACCTGATTGGTTGGTTGCCTCTGACACAATCCACGACCTTATATGTGAGGTTTAAAGTGATGAAGTTCCTAAAGGATCTTGATAATCTGTGCGATACCTAAATCGAAGGTGTCATTATCTATTACGCAGAGTGGAAGCAGAGTTACAAGGATCTTCAAAGCAAGAAGGTGGAATTTTGCGAGGGTTTGCCACAGACTAGTGACTGGATCAGTGATTCCAGAACGGAACTCGTGACTATTGACGATTTGATGCGAGAATCGTCGTCAAACGGTAATATAGTCGACATTTTCTCGAAGGCCTCCCACCATTACTCGCTCTCGGTGATATTCATCACATAGAACGTCTTTCATCGGGGTAGAGGACAGCGTGACATATCTCTAAACGCACAATATATTGTCGTGTTTAGAAATTTGCGAGATAGATCTCAGATACAGCATCGGTCGCGTCAACTCTGTCCCGAGGATCCACGATTTTCGCAAGAGGCTTACTGGGCCGCCATATCGAGACCATACGGATACCTTCTGCTGGATTTAAAACAGACTACACCGGACAACTGTCAATTTCGCACCTGTATCTTTCCGGACGACGAAGTGCACTACGTCTACGTGTCACGGAATAAAAAGATGAATAGTGGCGACACGTTGAATCTCGTACCAACCGTGCTCTTGTGATGGGTGTGTCTAAGAGACGACATCACTTTGCGCGTAAGGAAGCTGCCATTTTAAAAGCGCTGTTCCATTTGAACGATAAACAGCGAAAGGCTCTCTTGCAGACGGCTAATTCAAAATTAGTGCGTCATATTTGTGATTGTACTTTGAATGTGTTGATCGGTAACGTGCCTTTAGAGAAATCTCACAAATCACGCTTACGCAGCATGCACAAACACTGCGGATGTTAGCCGAACCTTGTGTGAGCCTGTCGAAAAAAAAAACATTCTACAACGCGGTTGTTTCTTACCAGCATTATTGGCTCCTATTATTGGTACACTGTTGGCTAGTATCATTAGTAAGTGGACGACATGAACGTTGAACGTCTCCAGAGTGTGCTACCAAATGGCGGTTGCAATAATGCTGTTAATATATTAAAGACTGTTCAAACACCCGGAACCGTGATGACTAGAGTGGATGCTGAAATGAACAACATACTGAATTCATCTACTTGCAAAAATGAGCGGGAAAAATGGACACAATATCGTTCTGTGCTGCAGCGTTATCTCCAACTCAAGGATGTCGATAACTATGATAAGATTAGAAAAAAGGAGGAAAAAGATAATAAAGATTGAGGTCAAATGCAAAACAAAAACAATGATGATGATGATGAAAACGACGACAATTATAATGACGAGGCACAGCAGCTCGAGGAAGAGGATCGGATTGATGCGAGGATCATCGAGAGCGTGCCTACAAAGTACAGGCGTTAAGCTGGACAAGTATTGCGTAAATTACGTGTTAGTGGGAATATCGCCTGGGATGCAAATTGTACCGTGACAATAAGTGGTGTGCGTATACACATAGCCAAATGATTGACCTGGTAAATGATGCTATGAGAAATAGAAAAGGTTCTCTACCATCTGGATACACGCAATTTGCCGTTGCTCTTCGAGAATCGTTTATACCACGCGAATACATTGGTAACAATCGTGTTTGGAATACCATAGTGGCCAGTACACCAGGTCAGGCGGTCCCGTCTGGGAATATACCAAGCAGGTGGTGCCACACTATGGAACATTGTGGACATTTTTTTTCACAAAAAAAATACATATTTTATTTCTTTAATAATGATCATTCCCAAAATATTAAATGTTATTAAATATTTTATGAAATATGAATAAATGAGCAACACCAATATTGAAAATTCTAACATTAATTGTGGACGGAATAATCTGAGAGAAATGTTCTTTATTAATGTCCGGTTCATTTTCTTCTCCACATTATGTTAATTTTATTAAACTTATCGTTATACAATTTCTTTACTCTGAATTTAATATTTTAGTATTATAGACAAAATTCGGAATCATCAGAATCTTATATTTCTTCAGTATAATTTTCGTCCTCAATAAATACAACTGCATTTTCATATTGACCTGTTTTTAAGCTCTTCCTGAAAATAAATTATTAAAGGAAATATTATAAATCTAAGTAAATAGCTTCTTATTAAAGCTAAATTTTTATCGACTTGTTTCAGTACATTTTAAATTTATAGTTTTTTTTAACATTTAATCTGTTTTAAATTAATTCAAAAATTTAGTTTATGAACTTTAAATTACTACAGTAGAATAATCTTATTCCAAGCCCTGCAACGGTCAAAACATGTGTGTATGTGTCTGTACGTATGTATGTGTACGGCTCACATGCGTCTACCGCTGCCTTTAATCATATACTCAACTTTTCGAGCGTGGGAATGTGCAGTACGAAACTGCGCTTATGTAGGCGGGACCTTGCGCCTAACTCGAGCTCCGTATCGAGCGGTGATGGACTTCTCAAGCAGTTCATTTTCTACCTTCCACGTACAGAATTCGAGACATTATGTAGGTATATCATATTAACTTTTATTGTATTCCGGCTAATACGGACACAGGAATAGCCCTCAGGCGAAACTGTGTGCAGTCACTCGACTGCTTCACCGTAAAAGCTTTTCCTTATTAACTTTTAATACCGCATGCAGTGTTGAAGGGCTAGTAGCACTAGCTTGAAAAGGCGAAGCTACGGGTTGCACTTGCCCACACGCTGTAGTCGGTTTGTGTCACCTCTGTCTACAATTCACGAGGGCGATAGGATTAGCTGCGAGCGAAACTATTGGCGATAAATCGCATTCCCTATCGTGCTTTTGCGGGACACTCTGTAATTTGCAAAGTTACTGATTAATGTGCAACAGGATTAACCGCTTTGGCGAAACTGTTGGTGGCATCCGCCACATCCACACTGTCGCAACCTAGCTCATTACGAAAATTCCTTTCCACGACATTTTGTGTATAATAACCTCTTATCTTTTAGCATGAAGGTAACGCGAGTATAAACTCGCTCATTCTTAACGGGCGTTCGACGCAGCATAATCCATAAATTAGTTCAACTCTTATATATATATATATATATATATATATATATATATATATGGACTGTGTATTTGCCTCAATTACACCTCAATCGAATTTAGTCATTTGATATTGTTTGGTACGAGAATAAAATAAATAAAGCAATAAAAGCTTTGTCCACCATTGATCTGCATAAAATAAATAAATTGTTGTAATTTCACCTTATCCTGCATACCTTGTGTCATATTATTCTGTTTCATACATATAAAAAAATAAAGAACCTTCCAACCCATTTAAAAATATTACAAATTATCTATTTACCAACCTTTCTTTCATATATATCTTGGTATCATTAATGAATTCTAATTTATGTTTCTTTGTGCGATCATTAATATTTATAAGAGAAATTTTTGGATCGCTTAAATATATCATACGTTGAAATACGTCAATAATTCGGAATTTACGACTACTTTGACGTGCATGCTGAATCATGTATTTCCTAAAAAATTTATGGCTTGTTTCTAGAGCATCTTCGGCATAGTATGCTACTGGTAAAGGAAATTGCTTTATAATGTCACATCCATGCACAAGTGCTTTGTGTACATTGGGGCTCATGCACGCCCATGGATAAAAATTAAAATAAATTCTTATTGTATCATTACATAATATATCAACAAAACTTAGATTTAATAATACTTTGCATCGATACAACGATATTATAGTTGCTAAGTTACAAACCAATATTTCATTAACTTCTAGACAATTCGCAAATTCTCTTGGATAACTTGATCAACTCTGATGCCAAACTTCAGTTTAATTTTTGCTTGTACTTCTTTTTTACGAACTTCGAATTCATCTACAATATGAACAGATTATATTAAGATTTTATTGTAATATAATGAGGAAAAGTAGTAGGAAAGTACTACGCTGCAACGGGAGGAAAAGTTTTTTCCTCACGCTGCTCAAAAGTTTGAAAATTATCAAAAAATTTTTTAATAGTTATACAGTTCTCTATCTCCTATTTCTTTCTCATATACGAAAAAAGAACCTATTTTTCTTGCCCTTGCCAAAAAAAGCACGGTGTGCAACAAGGGGGGAGTGGTTTTTTCAGACTCGGGTAATGTTTTGAACACTCGTGTCCGTCTCAGGCCCTCGACTCCCACTCGTGCTCAAAACATCACCCTCGCAAGAAAAAGCCAATTTCCCCCCCCCCCCTAGTAGCACAATATACTATTTTGTATAACATAATCGATATAACTGAACATGTTACATTTTCTTATGTAAGAAAGATCATCTTTTTTTAAAAATAATATAGTTATACCTTTTAGTGCTCTTGAAATATTCCAACTTTTAACCGATTGTTTATATGACTCAATCTCAAATTTTATTCTTTTCAACTCGTTAATAATTGTTTCTTCAGTTTCTTTTTCAAAAACTATTCGAATTGAACGGCAAAATCTATAGCTCTGAGGAGTAGCATTTAACCATGAGCAGTTATCTGAACAAAAGAAAATTAATAAAAGAAACTTATTTCATGCTTTTAATAATTATACAACTAAGTATACCCAAAACTTATTAAAATATTATAAAATTTATAGGAATGTATTGTTCAATCATTGTTATATTTACCATTAGTTCTTGAAATCAATTAAATGATGAGCGCACAAGTAATAAACAAATGTTAATGAGATTCGGAACATTCATTCGTAGTATTTTCATAGCCTTGTTGTGGGTTTAGACATCCCGCTGAACTATCAAATCCTAATGTAGCAGTTAATCGCAAATTTAAGTATCTTTCTTTCCAATACTTTCACATAATCATTCAGCACTCTTATTAAGTAAACTTTGAAGCGGTATGATAACTTCAGTTTCTGCCGATTTACAGTTATTTACATGAGACATTAACATTTCACATTAATCATGCAATATTTGATAAGAAGGATATATATTTTGCAACCTCTTGAACGACTATCTTTCACCAGAGCTACATACTTATTTTTAGAGTAATCATTATCTAAATAAAATGCTAAAGCTGTATCTTTAGTATGCCGTAAACTATTTGTATCGGTATTATTTGATTCTACTTTTGTTTTTTTTTCGTGTATATTTATAGCTAATTTTGAAATAATAATGAAATATCATTCTGATCAAGAAGTTTATGAGCACGTCGATAGACGGTACTTAGTGAAGAATTTTTTAAATCAATTTTTCTCTCACCTTTATTACTATTTAATCTCTTGAGTTTTTTTGGTCGACCTGTTTGATACTTCCTCGTTTTAGCAATCATACTAAAATTATATAATAAGGCTAAAATATTTAAGTTTATAAGTTGTCTTTTTTATACTTGCTTGATTTTACTAATTCGTCAAAAATACAAATTGTATCAAAATTTGACAATTATTACGATTATTGAGAAAAAATTTATATAAGAAACAAAAATTTATACAAAAAACTCTACTAGAATTTTTTATTGTTTATAATAATGAAATTTGTAAAACAAAAAAGTTATAGTGTATAATCTCGGACTTTATCAATTTTTTAAAATTTAATTCGCAATTTTCATTTGATTAATATTTATAGCAGTTTGTCGTAGCGTCAAATTTATTATAACTTACATTTTTAGATAGTTAAACTAACATATTTTCTGATGAAATAAAAAAATATGATTGACACAATTAATTACATGTACCCAGGCGAAAATTCATTTATCTAAAAACAGGTAATAAAAGCTCAGACATATTTTATAATAAATTTATAATATATGGATTTTGAATTCTAATAATAATAGTTTAAAGCTTTTATTAGATTTTCTTAGCTTTTATTAACTTTTCGATATTCTAGCACAAAATGCAAAAAATGCGTGACCTCCAAAATAGCTAATAACTATTTATAAATTAAAAAAAATATTTACACTAAAGAATTTAGATTTACAGGTATTTATAATTCTTCTGATTAATTAGTAATATAGTAAAACGTTTTTAAAAATCTTATAATTGTTAAGAACTATTATAAAATAAATTTTAATTTCTTTCCTTATATCATGATTTGAAACTTATGTTTATAATCACCCGTTTTCGTCATTTTTAGAAATGTTTGAAAATAGTAATAAAAGCTATACAAATTTAGTAACATTTAATAATAGTTATTAGCTTTTTGCTTTCGGTTATTTTCACGTACAAAAAAAACTAATAAGATCTAATAAAAGCTTTAAAGTTTTTATACAATTTTCAAAATGTTATAAACCATCATAACGTTCCAAATTCCACACTTTATTAACTATTATTAAAATCTAATAAAAGCTAATAAGTGTTGATAAGTTTCAATAAGATTTGCCTGGGTAGTTTTATGAAATATTTATTTATATTAAATCTTGATAATATTAAATAGAATAAAATATTTTATGGAAACTATATGTAGAATAAACATTTAATTAAGTTGCATCAAGTTTCATCAAGTTTGAATAATGAGTTTAAATTTTATATCCAACACCTTAAAATAGTTTAACAATCGTTTTTCATGATATAAAAGAATTTTAATTTACTCAATTAATTATATAAAGATTACAAGAACATAGATTTATATCGAAGTTAATTTTTGGAAACTGTATTCACAAAATATGTTGAATGAAACATTGTTTCATTTATTATAATAAATATTGAATTAATATTAGTAGCAGTTTGCCGTAGCATTGATAACTATATATATATATATATATATATTGTAACGGGCGGCGAGACGCGCACGTCGGCGCGGGGAGCCAAAGCGCGGGAAGGCCGGTAGTGATCTCGCAATTCGAGGGAAATTCGTGACAGTTAACTTTTGACCGCTCTCGCGAATAGTACTGACGTCGCGCGCAAAAGTTATAGCTACAGCAGCAGCAAAGAGAGCAGCCCAAGCAGCAACCACAGCACAGCAGCCCTAGCAGCAACAGCAGCCCTAGAAGCGACAGCAGCATCTGGAGCAGCAACAGCAGCAACGGCAGCAACCCAACGCTACCACAGCCCCAGGATACGGCAAGGTCGAGCAGAGGACTCCCTGGCCAAAGTACAACGAGGATCGTCGTATAAGCTAAAGTAGGATCTCATTTTCCTTTTTATTTATACGCGATCGACTGGCGAGGCATTTGGCCCCAGTTGTTGTTCCGGGATATTTTGTGGCCTTCTCGCGACGCGAATACGCGCAATACGGACGCCGGATTGTTTAACTGAATAAACGCCTTTTTATTAGAATCGGTAGTGTGTTCATTCAATCGTCGTCCCGATCCCTCTTCCTATCTAAACCGCCGAATACCGCCGCCTCCGCGGGCACTACACAGGAGTGTAGTGCATACTGAGCACCGGGACATCGTCGCAGGTAGGCGACCACACGAGCGAGTACAGCATCTCGCAAAAGCAAAGTACAGGAGGATTTTGCATTTGTACGGGGTACATAGGCAGATAGCCGCCTAGAAACCACCCCGTTACAACTGGCGCCCAAAACGTGTGGATACGCGAGATAGGAAGAGAAAAAGTGTTGCGCGCGAACTCGAGATAGGGAATTCCCGATTCGGCGGAAAGTAAACGAATTTCGTAGAAAGACGGTTGAATTTCCGCGAGTTCGAAAAGGCCTAGGCGTGATATATAGCATTATACTTGCACCGAGCCGATCAAAACAAATATAGGTTCGTTGGTCGGCTAAGCAGCAGCGCGCGAGAGTAGGAAAATCCGTGCGCGCTATAGTAGTGTGCGAGCGCCGAGTACGAAGCAGCTGGCGCGTGTGAGTACGCTGCGTAGCGGGAGTATACGTGAGCGCGCGGAGAGTGTGTGCGCGAGCCGCTTGGTGGGAGCATCTGTGAGCGCGCGGAGAGTGTGTACGCGAGCCGCTCGGTGGGAGAGTACACGCGAGTGCTACGAGTGCGTGTGCCCGCTACAGTACGTAGCGCAGGCATAGTGCAAGCGCCGTATCGCCGTAGAAGCGATATAGTACGCGTACCCGAGCGTGTGTGAGTGTGCGTGCGTATAGGAGAGCACAGCTGGCTGATGATAGAGCCTACCTGTATATACGCAGCATAACGCGAATTATACTACAGCAAAAGAGTGCGAGATCAGAAATTCGGTGCAACGCACGCCGTCTCGTACTTAGAATCCGCGAAATAAAATCACGCCACAGCTATTAGAGTAGAGGCGTTAGATTTTTATTTTTTGATAGACTAGCTAAATCTAGGTAGACAAGCGGAGGTTTTCGTGTATTGGAAATATACAGAAACACGCAAATAAATTGTCAGATTAGTTAGCCGCTGCTGCTGCGCGAATCTATTGTTAATACCGTGACGTAGAGACGCGAGTAAAAATGTTGACGCAAGCAAATAGGGCAGAAGAACTGCGGAGTCAACAGAAGTTGATAGCTGATGCGTTGGCAAAAACCGCCGAAGATTTAAAGGCGAAGAGTTGTAGCTTATATCAATTGCCAGATGAAGCAGTATTTTTGGCAGAATTGATATCGAAAAGCACAACTGCGATTACCTACAGTGACGAAGCTCAACAAAGGATAGCTCAGGAAGTCAATGGATTTATCTGGAAGCTGTCAGTTAAATCCTTAATAACTGTAGCAGACGCTCTGTTATTGGATGCCAAGGATCCACCAATGGTTACTCTTATCAAAGTTAGAGCTAGGCTCGGAGGTGACTATAATGAAGAAGATTTCGTTACGTCAAACGACCTGGGTAGATATGTCACTCGAGATAAGAGGGACATAAGGCTGTTGTTGCTGTTACGACCAGTATTACCGCAGTTTAGCGACGTAGTGGCAGCACGAATGGCGGATGAAAGAAGTGTCTGCGATATTACAAGTATAACGCAAGACACAGAAGATGACAGCCAGATGTCAGGAGTGGACCAAGCAGAACGAGACTGCAGAACGCCTTCGTCGAGGATAGACAGCGTTTTGGGGAAGGAGAGTACCCATCAACTTGCTGTAGATGCAAAAGCTGCAACAGAAGATGAAAACGCTGCTATGGCCTCGACTACGACCAAGGTAGCGCAGACGCCTGTAGGCGCAGAAACAGCTCAAAGCTTAGAGCACGAGTCAGATACAGAGTCGCAATCAGACTCAATGCTCAGCAAGTCAAGCTATAATCCTTGTGAGGAGGTAACATGTCTCCTCGCACACTCGCAGATACTCAAAGAGGTTCAGAGTATGCGTCAGGAGTTGCTAGAGCTGAGACAGAAATTGAGCAGTCTCGAGAATCAAAAGGCAGGCCAATGTAGTTGTCAGTGCAATGACGCTAACAAACAGAGCTCGCCAAGGGCCAGAAGAAAGCAGAAGAGGAAAAAGGTGTCAGGTACCGCACAGCAGAATAGGAAGTCTGCAAGCGAAGAACGACACCTGGGCCTAAAGAAACGTCCCAGACGCCGGAGTAAAGCGAAGCCTAAGGAAGGCACATGGCTGTCTGAGTGGACCCGTTCTCAGCAGACAAAGAAGCTAGAGCGAAAGAGCGGCAAGGCCGCCAAGGCCAAGACAAGCCAAGCCTGTCAGGTAAAGGCGGAAAAGTTGCCTGACAGACGGAAGTGCCAAGGGCCCAATACGCAGAGGGAGCGGCCTAGCCCAAAGAGTAGTCCAAGAAAGGGGATACTGCTAAAGGCGCGTTGCCGGCATAAGAAGTGTTGGGTATGTGGTTCGAAGGATCACTTGAGGCGAGATTGCATCGAGGCGATAAACCAGGATGTGCAGCTGCCTAACCGAGTGCATAAAAGACTCGAATGTTGGACATGTGGTCAGGTGACTCATTGGATGAGAGACTGTCCTGAATGGATGGACTGGTCGCCAAGAGCACGGCCGAGTCAAGTTGCTAAATCTGGCAGAAATGTTCCTAGCGAGACAGAGAGAAAGGGATGTAACGCTAAAGAAGGAACAACCAACAGAGGACAGGGACGGACCCTACTTCTAAGGCAAAAGAAGTAGTCATTCAGTATCGCAAGGCTTCGATACCACCATCTGATGGACGAGGACGACAACACCCAGAGCTGGGTGGGTGCAGGTCAACTGGTAGGAGTCCATAAATCAGAGATCCACTCGGAGGAGGACAATCAAAGAGGGATGATATGAAAATCCGATGGATGTGGTAAGAATAGATACGAAGCGTCAGATGTTGCGTGTGAGCGAAAGAGACTCTGGTAACGAACAGAGCAATAAGACGGAATCGCGTTCTGCTAGTTCGCAGCACAGCGGTGCTCGAAGTGTGAGCCCCCCTCATCGTATCACTGAGCGTCAAGGTGACGACGTAGGAGACTTGACCCCGTCCCCTCGTAGGTTGCGCGGGCAACGCAACGCTACGCAGCAGACGGGAGGTCCAGTTACAGGGCGGCCAGTAGCCAGGCCTCGCGGCAGGCCTCGGAAGGCCCAGCACGCGACTCTACAGGTGCCAGCACAGCCGATGAACGAGGCTAGTGCGACAGGCACGGCTAAGAGAGAGCCTGGTCGGCCTAAGGGCTCACGCAACCATGCGAGGTAGGCAGAATAATCTGTATTTCTGTTTCAGGATGGATTCTGGAGATTGGGACGGTGTCCTCAGCAGGATGTTCGAGGAGGCTCGCCTACCGGCGGACTCCCTCACGGACGAGGAGGTCCTCATGGACCTAGACCACCCGTCGGAGGAGGAGGACCGACCGAGAAGGGACTGGGCAGAGGAGACTCGGGAGGATGAGCTCCTGACAACGCCCCCGAGTACCACCATCGACCAACAACCGGAGGAAGACGGTGAGGCTCTGCCGCGCCGCCTGCGATTCGCAGGCCTGCCCATCTCGGCGCGGTTGGACTCCGCCCAGCCTATCGATCCAGCACCATCATCTGCTCTGGAGACTACCTCAAGTGAGGTGGAGAAGGAGTGGGCCAAGCTGCGGCCAGCTATCGAGGAGGCGATAGAGGCGAGCCTGGAGGCTCGCAGGTTGGCACGAGAGGCATTTAGGCGCTATGATAGCGCCGTGCGCCAATACGGAGTGGCCTTCCAGCAGCGCTCGAAAGCCTGGACGCGGCTTATCGAGGAAGAAAAGGCGGCGCTCAAGGCTGTGGATCAGCCGCGCCATCACAGGAGACCTGAGGGCCAAAGAGTGGGCCCAAAGGTAGTGCCCCATCCCGGAGCAATCGCGCGAGCGCGCGAGGAAGCTCAACGGCGGCGTGCTCAGGAAGAGCAGAGCCGCGCAACCCGGGCTCTTAAGGAAGCCGAGGCGGCTTTAGAGAAGGTCCGGGCGTGGAAGAGGCTCGCCGACAAGAACGCGGCCAGAGGCGAAATTCGCCGAGGGGTCCGGCCAGGGGCGTGCAGGCGACCCCGGAGCGAGGTGCGTTCGGGGAGCACACCGCAACCAGAGAAGCATACGCGCTCTGCAGGCGGTGGCTCTACTCGGCGTGACCGGTCTGGGAATCGGGAGCACGTCTCTCCCGTGAACCGGCGAACGACGCCGGTCGTGCGGCGCAGCAGGTCCCGCACAGGGACGCGGGGACCTTCGGTGGACAGACGTGAGGAACACCCCAGGGGATCGAAAAGGCGCCGAACTAGTCGTTCACGGTCCAGGTCCCAGAGGAGGCGCCAGCGATCCAGCAGCAGGGGATCAGTTCCGCCACCACTAGCTCGTCCGCATGGAGTGCGGACGACCAAAAGGAGCTGCTTCGTCTGCGGCCACGAGAGGGTGAACCGAGCTTCGCGGTGACCTAATTATCCTCATTAGGGCGGCGCCCGGGGCGCCCCCTTTTTCTGAATAAATTTTTATTTTTTTATTGTTACAGATGAGGAGTATATTATTTGGCACCACCCTATCCCTCTACGTATGGTAGAACCAAATTCGGGGCGATATTTTGGTTCTAGGGGGGGGTTGTAACAGGCGGCGAGACGCGCACGTCGGCGCGGGGAGCCAAAGCGCGGGAAGGCCGGTAGTGATCTCGCAATTCGAGGGAAATTCGAGACAGTTAACTTTTGACCGCTCTCGCGAATAGTACTGACGTCGCGCGCAAAAGTTATAGCTACAGCAGCAGCAAAGAGAGCAGCCCAAGCAGCAACCACAGCACAGCAGCCCTAGCAGCAACAGCAGCCCTAGAAGCGACAGCAGCATCTGGAGCAGCAACAGCAGCAACGGCAGCAACCCAACGCTACCACAGCCCCAGGATACGGCAAGGTCGAGCAGAGGACTCCCTGGCCAAAGTACAACGAGGATCGTCGTATAAGCTAAAGTAGGATCTCATTTTCCTTTTTATTTATACGCGATCGACTGGCGAGGCATTTGGCCCCAGTTGTTGTTCCGGGATATTTTGTGGCCTTCTCGCGACGCGAATACGCGCAATACGGACGCCGGATTGTTTAACTGAATAAACGCCTTTTTATTAGAATCGGTAGTGTGTTCATTCAATCGTCGTCCCGATCCCTCTTCCTATCTAAACCGCCGAATACCGCCGCCTCCGCGGGCACTACACAGGAGTGTAGTGCATACTGAGCACCGGGACATCGTCGCAGATAGGCGACCACACGAGCGAGTACAGCATCTCGCAAAAGCAAAGTACAGGAGGACTTTGTATTTCTACGGGGTACATAGGCAGATAGCCGCCTAGAAACCACCCCGTTACAATATATATATATATATATATACAGGGTGTCCCATTTTAATTTACCACCCCCTAAAACTGGTTAATAATTTGCTCTGAAAAAAAATGTTTCAAATAAAATTTGTTGGGTTCGAAGGGGGGCGTCTTTTGGCTATTTTAGCTGCGACCTTGAACATGACCTTCAAGGTCATTTGAAAGTCAAGACCAAATTTTCATATGAAATGTGCATATTTTTATGGCGGATTCGGATTCTACTAAAAAAGAGAAACACTTTTTGTTCGAATCATTTTTTGAAAAAATCCCAAATTTTTGTTGTAAACGGCTTTAAAAAAGTTGAAAAAATCACTAGATATCTCTTATTGCCCCACCCTTTAAAAGAAGTTAAAAATTTTACATTTTATCCGAGGAATTAGAAACGTACACAATTTTACAAATTTAAGTCCAAGTATGACCTTAGCCATGAACTTGTCCTTAACCAACAAGGTCATTCGAAGGTCAGTCAATTTATTTAACGGTAATCCTCGATTTTTATTCCGGTAATTGAAGCTTGGCTATGACCTTGACCTCGAACCTTAAATTCATTTTAAGAAAGAACCATCACTTTAATGGAAAATACTCTCTTTTTCAAAGAAATGAAATTACCAAAAAATTTATCAACAGAACCAAAGTTTATTAGAACGCTAATCTGATTCATTTTTTATCACATGGGGGAAGTTTGCAATCTTCGGTTTATGTTTGACATTCTCTGGGGCAAGTTTGCAATCTTCGGGGTATGTTTGACATTCTCTGGGGCAAGTTTTACGTCATCTGCGGAAAATTTGACATCATCTGGGGCAAGTTTACGGTCACAACTGGGACAAGTTTGACATCATCTGGGGCAAGTTTGAGCAGTAAGGGGCATGTTTTCAACTGAGAATCAAAATCAAGCTTAGTTTTTTTAATGAAAATTGTACATATTTTAAATCATATTCAGATTCTCTGATAAAGTACGCATCTTTTTAAGAAATATTTTTCTCGTAAATGCTTTATTTCTCGCTAGAAGACATTTTTTTGCTTCGTTATCGTTCTATTGGTAAAGCTTGTAAATTCTTACAGCTCCTCAAAGCTTCTCATCATTAGGTTTTCATTGACTTTCTGAATTTCAGAGCAGAAAAATACTTATAATAAATTATTTCTAGTAAGATTAAATATTCCCTAAAAAATCTACCTACAACAGATAATGGCTGACTACACGCCAGTAGAGATAGTCAACATGATCAAGATTCTGGGAGAATGTCACGACAATTACAAGGCTGCAGCGAGGCTGTACGCTGAAAGGTATCCGGACGCTCGTCATCCTAGTGGGAGGAATATTAAACTTCTAACGATAAGAGTTCGGGCCCAAGAGAGCATATTGCGCTTGGGGTTCGTGCTGTAATTGCCGAGGATCCTCATATTTCGACGCGACAAATTCAGCGAATGCATGGAGTACCCAGATCAACAGTTTCCCGTGTATTGCGTCATTTTAGATTTCATCCATATCACTTGCACCTTACACATGCCATTGAGCCTGGTGATCCTGCCAGGCGACTTAGATTCTGTCAATGGGCGGAAACACGAATGCGCATAGATCCATTTTTCTTTGATCGGACTCTCTTTACAGACGAGGCAAAGTTCGACAATATGGGAGGAGTTAATCTTCATAACGCGCATTATTATGCAGAAGAAAATCCACATTGGCAGCGAGATCACCGTACACAAAGACGGTGGTCAATTAATGTTTGGGCGGGCATAGTTGGGGAATACGTTGTGGGTCCAATTTTTTATGACCGTAATTTAAACGGCGAGCTTTATTTAGATATTCTCGAAAACCAAATTCCACCTCTTCTAGAAAACAGTCCGCTAGAAATAAGGCGAGACATGTGGTTCCAGCAAGATGGTGCTCCCGCTCATCGTAGACTACTTGTCAGGAGATTTCTGAACGCGACATACCCAAATAGTTGGATTGGAATTGGTAGTCCAATCTGTGAATTCCCTGCGCGATCGCCAGATTTGACCCCATTGGACTTCTTTCTGTGGGGGGCCGTGAAGCAGAGAGTTTACGCGGAAGCCCCGACGACGGCACAAAATATGATGGAGAGAATTGTTGCAGCATTCCGGGCGTTCACCCCACAAACATTAATAGATGTCCAAAGAAGTTTTCGGCAGAGAATACAAATGTGCATTCAACAAAATGGGCAATTGATAGAGCACTTGAGACGTTGAAATTTCCGTGACTAGCTGAACGAAGGGGTCTTGCCTTGGCTGGACGTGAAGGTCTTGCCTTAAGTGGCTGGATAGGGTCTTGCCTTAAGTGGTTGGACGGGGTCTTGCCTTAAGTGGCTGGACGTTAAGGTCTTGCCTTAAGTGGCTGGATAGGGTCTTGCCTTAAGTGGTTGGAGGGGGTCTTGCCTTAAGTGGCTGGACTGGGTCTTGCCTTAAGTGGCTGGACGTGAAGGTCTTGCTTTAAGTGATCCAAAGGATACCTCTGTCTTTGTTTGAAGCTAGTAACATTCATCTAAAACAGCTTAT
Source organism: Muscidifurax raptorellus (assembly GCA_020010945.3). NCBI lineage: Eukaryota > Metazoa > Arthropoda > Insecta > Hymenoptera > Pteromalidae > Muscidifurax > Muscidifurax raptorellus. Next base: position 931,030 of record JAHUUD020000008.1, read on the forward strand.
TTCTAGAACAAATTCTCTTTTCAGTTAAAGGGAGAGCTACCTATTGATGATCTAAAAATGGTTAAGACAAAAAGTGTTACTTTTTTAGTAGAACCCGAATCTGTGATAAATCTTATTCAAATGACCTTGAAGGTCATGTTCAATGTCACAGCTGGAATAGCCAAAAGATGCCCCCCTTCTAACCCAACAAATTTTATTTGAAACATTTTTTTCTCAGAGCAAATTTTTAACTTCTTTTAAAGGGTGGGGCAATAAGAGATATTAGTAATTTTTTCAACTGTTTTAAAGCCGTTTACAACAAAAATTTAGGATTTTTTCAAAAAATGATTCGGACAAGAAGTGTTTCTCTTTTTTAGTAGAATCCGAATCCGCCATAAAAATGTGCACATTTCATATGAAAATTTGGTCTTGACTTTCAAATGACCTTGAAGGTCATTTTCAAGGTCGCAGCTAAAATAGCCAAAAGATGCCCCCCTTCGAACCCAACAAATTTTATTTGAAACATTTTTTTCTCAGAGCAAATTATTAACCAGTTTTAGGGGGTGGTAAATTAAAATGGGACACCCTGTATAATTATCATATATATATATATATATATATATATATATATATATATATATATATATATCTATATATATATAACTATATATATAACATATGTTTCAACATGGCGCCGCCTGAAAGTAAGCCACCTGACAAGGTAGATCTAAATTTTTACAAATGTCATAAAAAAGAAAAGTGTTTCAATAGTGATGTGTATAATATGTGGTGGTGTGTATGATCAAAGTTGCTTTGAAAGATACAACAACAAAAAGTACATTACTGAACACATGGTAATATGTCCAGAGCACAATATAACCTCAAATTGTGATGAATCGACACTAAACGAAGAAGCCAGGGAACTCTTCGTACATATGAGACAGTCCTTGGAAACAGCCGTTAGACAAGAAATACTAGAGGAAATTCAAGATACTGATAACGGTAAAATATAAGTACGCAGGGCGATAATGATCTAATTACTGAAAATAGAAACTTGAAAAAAGAAAATAGATTGTTAAAAACATTGATTGAGGAAGTACAAGACAAAAATAAAATTCTAAAAGATCATTTAGTAACAATGCCAGAAGTAATAAATAAAACATATGCACAAGCAGTAAATATTGAACCCAATATAGAAAAACGTATACCAAAAATTGCAATAATAAAGAAAAACAGAGCTGATGGAAATGATCTCAAGAAATACGTTACACACTACTTAAACAAGGAAAAAGCAATACAATCAAAAAGGGTAACATTTAAAAATGATAGCGAGATAATTATAAGCTGTATGAATGAAACAAGTGCAATTGAAGCAGAAAAATTATTAAGTAAGAAACTATCAAGTATATGCAATATTACAAGAGAAGAAATTAAAAAACCAAGAATATTAATTGTCGGTATAGATAATTATGAAAACATGGATTTAAAGGCATTAGAAGAAGACATAAATACAAGGAACTTTAAAAAGAAAGAAACGAAAGCAATAGCCTTACATACTTTTGTAAACAAGAAAACTAGATTACATAGTGTAATAATGGAGGTAACATCGGAAATATATATACACATCCGAGAGAACAAAAATAGAATTTTTGTAGGATACCAAAACTGCAAAGTATACGACGATCTGAATTTACAACCATGTTATAATTGTGGTAGATTTGGACATAATGGAAATAAATGTCGAAATGACACAGTGTGCCTAAAATGTGCAGGAAAACATAGTACTACTAATTGTAGAAATACAGTCGAATTATGTTGTATCAATTGTAATTATTATAATAATCGATATAACACACAATATAATACTAAACACGTGGCTAATGATAGCATGAATTGCACGACACTACAAAAGAAGATTAAGAAATACATAGCTGAGACAGATTATCCTATAAGTCCAATTATCGACAGATACATTGGCAAGGTAGATATTATAAGAACAGAGGGCAATAAACTGAAAAGTACAAGACTAACATCTACGTCATCATTAGCATCGCTATCACCAAGAAGCAATGTCAGCGGAAATGTAAACAGTCTCTGTCGGACTCTGCACACACCGCTACACACACCTCCACCGTTCCGTCGTTCCACTTGCCGCTGTGCGCACACAGGGTAAGAGGAACCGCGAAAAGCAATCACAGTATCGGGTTGAGTCGTGCGCACACGTCACAATCAGATCCTCCGAAATAAGACACGGCACGCCCCCACACACACCTCCACCGTTCCACCGTTCCAGTTGCCGATGTGCGCACACAGGGCAAAGGAAACCGTGTGAAACGGCCACAGTACCAGATTGAGTCGTGCGCACACGTCTCAATCAGATCCTGTGAGACACAGTCAACACACACCGACATCACTCCGATGTTCCTCCGTTCCGCCTGCCAATGTGCGCACACAGGGTAGGAGGAAGCCAGGAACCGGCACGGAGGCCGCACAAGATCGTGCACACACGTTCTTGCGAGGACTCCCTGATATCAGACACACACCTGGTTGTTCCGCCATTCCTACTGTAGCTGTACGTATACAGGACAGAGGAATAACCGAACCACCGTACTCCAGACCGAGCGTACACGGTTTCTATGTAAGCGATGGAGTGTTTGTAAGTTAGCGACACCGTACCGTTACCGCACCGTACCGGATAGATATTAAGTACCGCACCGTACCGGATAGATATTAAGTACCGCACCATACCGGATAGATATTAAGTGGGTTCCACTCGGCGTGTCAGAATTTTTACAGCGTCATCTTGCTCATCCTTCACCGATTCCGCTGTTTCTTTCCGGTTTGCCGTCTGTATGGCAGCCTGACCGCGCCCTCGCTGTACACTTACTTCAGCCGTTCCTCTACCGTGAGTCGGAAAGGAGCTGGTATCAAGCTGCTCATCGTCCTTCCTACGTCTATCTGCAACATTTCTTGCATCCTCCTCCTCATCAGAAAGTTGCATCGATGGGATTACCCACAGTGTACTGGCTGAGGCTCGCGCTACCTTCTTTATAGCGCCTTGCCCGCATGGGACCCGTGTCTCACTCGACCACCTTAACCGTTCTGCTACGGTCTGGTCGTGCGCCAATCTTTTTAGCGGGTGTTTTGCCGTAGGGTCTTACGATTCATCCGCAATCGTATCATCTGTCGTTTCCAGCTTTGTTTTGTCTACAAATGTTTGCCGGAGTAGCTCTCTTTCAACGCGAGCTTCCGATGGCAACACTTCTCCCGTTGGCATAAAATCCTCTTCAGCGTAGTCGCGCATTAACCATCGATAAATATCGTAGATTTTACGCTAAAATTTACGGACGCTATAAAACGAGTTCACGCAGCAACAGCGGCTACCTAATCTGATAATTTATTAGCGAGCTATTGTGTATTTGCAATACACGAAAAACCTACACTTTCCTATCTGGATTAAGCTAGCCTAAAAAAGAGAAAATAAATAAAAATCTAACGCCTCTACTCTAATAGTTGTGGCGTGATTATATCACTTGAGTACACTCTCATGTACTCTCCCATCAAGCGGCTCACACACACACTCTCTGCGCGCTCACAGACGCTCCCACCGAGCGGCTCGCGCATACACTCTCCGCGCGCTCACGGACGCTCCCACCGAGCGGCTAGCGCACATACTCTCCGCGCCCTCACGTATACTCCCGCTACGCAGCGTACTCACACAGCTTCGTACTCGGCGCTCGCACACTACTATAGCGCGCATAGATTTTCCTACTCTCGCGCGCTGCTGCTCAGCCGACCAACGAACCGATATTTGTTTTGATCGGCTCGGCGCAAATATAATGATGTATATCACGCCTAGGCCTTTTCGAACTCGCGAAAATTCAACTGTCTTTCCACGAAATTCACTTACTTTTCGCCGGATCGGGAATTTCCTATATCGAGTTCGCGCGCAACACTTTTTCTTTTCCTATCCCGCGTATCCCCACGTTGGGCGCCAGTTGTAACGGGGTGGTTTCTAGGCGGCTGCCTATGTACCCCGTACAAATGCAAAGTTCTCCTGCACTTTGCTTTTGCGAGATGCTAAACTCGCTTGTGTGGTCACCTACCTGCGACGATGCTCCGGTGCTCAGTATAGTGCTCAGTGCCCGCGGAGGCGGCCGTATTCGGCGGTTTGAATAGGAAGAGGGATCGGGACGACAATCAAATGAACACACTACCGATTCTACTAAAAAGGCGTTTATTCAGTAAGAAATCTGTCGTCCGTGTTGCGCGTAATCGCGTCGCGAGAAGGCCGCAAAATCTACGACCGGAACAACGACAGGGGACAAATGCCTCGCCAATCGATCGCGTATAAATAATTAGAAATTAAATCCTACTTTCTTTTATCGCGTTGATCAACGTCGTCCTCTGGCAAGGGAGTCTCCTGCTCGACCTCGCCGTGTTGCTGTTGCGGTGATCTATCAGGAGCAGTGGTTGCTGCGGTTGCTGCGGTTGCTGCTGTGCTGCAGTTGCTCCTGTTACTGGCTCTCCTGGTTGCTGTTGCTGCTCTTGATGCTGTCCTTGCTACTTTCGATGCTGCTGTTGCTGCTGCTGAACACGTTGAACTTTTGGCGCGCGTATTCTCAACTATTCGCGAGTGCGGACAAAAGCTAACTCACTCGAATTTTTCTCTAATTGCGAGTGGTCTATTGGCCTTCCCGCGCTTCGGTTACCCGCGCCGACGTGCGCATGTCGCCGCCCGGTACAATATATATATATATGTAAATATAAATATGGAAATCCAATCTTTTGAAGATTATATTCCGTACGCTTCAATCTTTTGAGGATTATATCGTCTTTTGAGGATGCATCCTCAAAAGACATCCTATCTTTTGAGGATTTTCTAAAGTCTATTAACCCAGAGTTACTTCGGCTAACCAGATAACTCACTTGGGTTATCCAAGCGGTTAACAGAATGAGATTATACACATCCTAATTTGGTACTGGGTTAGTTTGGTTATTTTTTAGCAATCTCGAACTCTGAATGAAGGGAGAACATGTCCTCAAAAGGCGGGATTACTATATCTATATATATATATATATACATATCTTCCTATATTATATAGTTGTAAGCGTGATTTTTTTTAAAAAACCCCTCCACCCCCCTCCACAAAATATCGTTAAATCGTTTCAAAATTTACGTTATTTTGAGCCTCAAAATCCCCTCCACCCCCCTCCACCCCCTCCACTCCCCTCCACCCCCCTCCACACTCCCTCCACATGCCCCTCCACATGCCCCTCCACATCCCCTCCACACTCCCTCCACATGCCCCTTCACATGTCCCTCCACACTCCCTCCACATGCCCCTCCACATGCCCCTCCACACTTCCTCCACATTCCCTCTATACTCTCTCCACACTCTTTCTATACTCTCTTCATAGAGAAAAATAATTAAAATCTCTGATGTGTGATATTTTATGCCTTATATATTAAAAAATTTTGCTTGATTTAAATCGAGGAGTTCTGGGTAATGCATACTACTTAGTACTTAAATTTAAGAATGACAGTTTTCCACACCACCCTAAAGGTACTGTCAGAAGTACATTGTATTAAAGTTATACAATGTGCTTCAAGCGCGTTGATTTTTGTTTTGCTTTTGTTATTTTATTGTATAAAAATCACCAATAATTTCATATAATTTTATGACATGATAAAATTATATAAAATTATGGTTATTGTCAAAAATGGATTTTGATCTAAAGTTAATATACATTAGGAAATTTAATAATCATCCATTTTTACAAATAAAATTTATACACAATAAATTAAAAAAAGCCGTGGAATCATCGCCTAGAGCCATATAACCACGGGAATCTTAGATACCACCTCCTCCCCTAAGACTCCACCTCATACCATCCTCCATCCAATAGAAACACTTTTACTTAAAAAAAGTTTTAAATGTATTAATTAACTTTATTATTATTAATTTATTTAAAAACAACTGTGTATTCATATACTTTTATAATAAACCTGTTAAAAAACATAATTTTTTAACAGGATAAAAGTTTAAACTTTTTTTAAATAAAAGTGAACAAAAAATCATATAATTTTCACGAGTTAATTAAATATTATTGCATCATGTCCTATAATAATATGAAATTAACTTACCATATTAAATGATCATTTGTTTGCCTGTTTTCTGTTTTTGTATTGTGTATCTAAAGTCTTTACAAAAAATTTAAAATATAATAAATTTGATAGTGGTTAAAAAGAGTAAATTTAAAAAGGGAAATAACTAGTCAATAAAAAAATAAGAAGAAATGACTATTATAGACTTAACCTTCGAAAATCTCACGCCATACAATATTTTCAATGTTTGATGAATCTGTTAATTCACTTTGAATAAATATCTTATCAGGATTTTTGCATCTCGATAAAGCTACGTACAACTGACCGTGAGAAAATAATGGTCGTCTAAGGAAAATCCATAAAGAATCAAAACTTTGACCTTGTGATTTGTTAATCGTTATAGCAAAAGCTAATGTGATTGGAAATTATTTTCTATGAAAAATAAATGGAAATGAAGAAGACTCGTTAGTAGTAAGTGTTATTCGTGGAATAAAAACTTTGCTACCAATATTTTCTCCTGTAATGATTTCTGCCTCGATGTTATACTCGTATAATTTTGTTATTTTTAAACGTGTACCGTCATGTACATTACATAGACCGTCTGTGATACTTAAATTTCGAATTAACATTACTATTGCATTAATTTTTAAATTTAATTTGTGTGGTGGGAGACCCTCTCTAATATCATTTAACATTTCAATTGGATAATTAAGATGTATATTTTCATCAGTTTGATCTACACCTTTATGTGTTGCAAAATCTACACTGTAATATGTTTTTGAATCTCCATATAACAATTTTAAAACTTTATCGTTAATTATTTTAATATCCTCATTATGAGGAGCTAAGATAACGCTATTAATGGAAATGTTTTGATTTATATTACTATAAATTTGATCACAAACATTGTTAGTCTTCCAATTTGTAGGAATCTCAAATGGTTTCTCAATATTTTGAAAAGTATCCATAATTTAGAATATTTAATTGTTTCTTCAACTATTGAATTTCTGTAACCATGTTTTATTACTGGAAGAATTTGCCTAAAATCACCGCCCAAAACTATTAATTTTCCTTCAAACGGTAAATTATTATAACAAACATCTTGTAATGTACGGTCTATTATTTCTAAAGCTTTTTTAGGAATCATGGATGCTTCATCCCAAATTATTAAATCGACTTCTCTTAATTTTTTTTTATCTGATTCTAATTCTAAGAATGCACTTTCTATACTACTAAGATCTAAAGGTAATCTAAAAGTCCTATGACTTGTCATTCCTTTAGGTAATAGAATAGAAGCAATACCAGTCCAAGCCATTGATAAAACTTTCTTATTTTGCGAAATATAATAATGTATCATTGTTTTATATAAAAAAGTTTTTCCCGAACCTCCAGGACCATCAATAAAAAACATTTTAGATTCATTACTCATAATTTCTGTAAAAATAGAATGTTGCTCTTTATTTAATTTATTGAACATACATTTATAAATATTAGCACTATTCATCACATCTTCTGAAGATATTTCATCATTATTATTGATAAAACTATCTGGTTCAGGTAAACTAAAATCTTTACAAGACCTTTCCTCAGATTGTAATATTTTTTAATAAAAATAAAGTTTCGCATGGTCTGTTAAATAATAACAAATAATGTTACAAATTGTATATTAAACAGTGCAGAAATAAATAAAATACTATAATTTTTTATGAATATTCATTCAAAAATTAACGTGGGGGTTGGTGAGCGGAGCGAGCAGGGGGTTACCCCCCTAGTATATATATATATATATATATATATATATATATATATATATATATATATATATATATATATATATATATATATATATATATATATATATATATATATACTTGACCGTACGGTCAAGATGGCTGCAGTGAGTGGAGGTTCGCTCCTTCGTGACACAACAAAAACTTATAATGTTATCATACGAGTGATTTTGTAAAAAAACGAGAAAGCAATACTATTGAGTTCAGTTCTGGGAATCTGTCATGAACATGAGGATCTAGACCTAACCTCAAAATTACACAGTAAATCGCTGAGTAACGATGCGAGAATTGTAATCACTCAAGTGAAGTATTTTGAAAAAAATGAAATGAGAAAGCAGTTACTGGAAGATTTTCAAAATAATCTATCAGAAGATAATAGTGAATTAATAGATGTCAACTTGAAGCTTGAAAATGCTCTTTTAAAGGAACTAAATTCAGAATTGAAGGAAAAAAACTAATTATTAAAGCAATTATTAGACAAAAATAGGAATGAAGCAGTGTCGGTCAGAAGCAAAACTTTTGCTGAAGCAGTGTCAAGTATTAAAAATATTCAAAAGCTTAAACGTGTTCCTAATATAATATTAAAAAAACAGATGAAGACGAAAGTATTGACAGTTTAAACAAAATGGTATCCCATTATCTGATAAAGGACAAATCCATACAAATGAAAAAGATTATCAAAAAAGTAAATAACGAGGAAAGTGTCAACAAAGCACATAAACTATCAAAAGGTAAAGTTACAGACGTATGTGATGTAAACAGAGAAGAAGTTGAAAATCCTAAAGTTAAGGTAGTAGAAATTAATAATTTCGAAAATATGGACAACAATACAATTAAACATGATATCAATGAGAGAAATTTTAGTGGTTTTTAAAAAAAATGTGTGATTCTGAATTCCTATAAGAACAATAAAACTGGATTTCAGTCTGTGATATTGGAAGTGACTGCTGAGATATACCAAAACATCAGAGAAAATCAGAATAGATTCTTTGTAGGATAATCAAAACTGCAAAGTTTATGATTATATTAATGTTAAACCATGTTTTAATTGTGGCAAATTTGGTCACAATGGCACCGAGTGTAAAAATAGTAATATTTGCCTAAAGTGTGCTGGTGAGCATAAAACAGGAGACTGCCAAACAAATAAGTTTAAGTGTGCAAACTGTGTTTTCAGTAATGATACTTATAAAACAAATTTCAACGTAGAACATGTGGCAATAGATACCCACGAATGCGAAATCCTGAAATCTAAGATAAGGAAGTATATTGATTATACCGACTATACAATTAAACCTACAATACCAAGATATATCGGCAGTGTAGAAACGTCTGAAAAAGGCATGGTAGCTAAAGCTTCAGGAATTTCGTCAACGTCGCTTCAATCGATAAATTCAAATATTGCAGGAAGACTACGGCGAAATAAGAAATAGCAATGGATCAAGACAGTGTTGAAGATATAAGCAAGTTTGAATTTGAAGTTGATGATGTACATATAATAAAACATTAGAAGCTTAAATGCTAATTTTGAAAAACTGGAAGTTTTTGTAGAGTCTTTAAAAAGAAAACCGCGTATAATTGTATGCACGGAAACTTGGAATTTACAATTTGCTCAATACTATCAACTACAAGGCTACAAAATTTGTTACAATGAAAGTAAAATTAATAAGGCGGATGCCGTCTTAATTTATATAAGAAACAATATATATAGCAATAATAAAATTGATGTAGTTGACAGATTGAGCGTTGTGAGTACTGACATAAAACTTATCACAGGAGAATCAGTTGTAATATCTGCTATGTATAGGTGCCATGACATATCAAAGTCTGAATTTGTTAATAGCGTTAAAAAATGTTTGATAAAACATAGAAATGTTAAAAATTATAGTATTGTTGGTGATTTTAATATTGATATATTAGATAATAATGTAGTAAATTTGGAGGTTAGTGACAAAACAATGCGTCAGGAATTCGTAATGAACTATCTTGAGCGTGAATATGTATTTCCGAGGAATTACTCGGCCCTGCTTAGATAATAAGAAGGGAACGTGCATTGATAACTGTTTCGCTAAAACTACAAGTATTGAAGTTGAATCTATCAAGCTAAATATTCCTTTCAACGATCATTATCCGTTAATGATAAGTATAGATCAGATTATGTTATAGATTCCAAGCGAAACAGATAGCAAATGCATTAATTATAGGAAATTACAAAATATAGCTGGAAATATTGATTGGCAGATAGTTTTTGCAATACAGGATCCGAATGATGCTTTAAACAAATTGATACAATTGATACATGACTGTCTTGAGATGGCCTCATATTCCATAAAAATAATGAAAAAAAATAACAAATCAATGCTAAGAAAAAATTGGATAACTAAAGCAATCCAAATCTCTTGCAAAACTAAAGAAAATTTGTATAAAATATGGAAAATGAACCCAACTAATTTGGAATTGAAAGATGAATATAAAAACTACGAAAAAACCTTAAATAGAGTCATCAAAGATGCTAAATACAAATTTGATAATAATGAAATAAAAAAATTGAGTAGCAATCCAATAATTCTATCAATATTCTGATTCTATATGCAATATATCGCATCTGAAAGCCAGAAATGTTTATATACCGGATATGATTGAATTAGCAATATATATATATTGCTAATTTAATCATATTCTGAATATGTAAGCAATATCTCGCATCTGCAAACCGAAAATGTCGAATTTCCCAAAAATTGCGTATATTACGATTTTTCCTGGACCAGCGACAATTGCTAATTTAATTTCTAAATTTTTCTCGTATTCTGTAGAGTATAACCTACAAAACAAAAAAAAATTGTCCAATTCGGTCAATACTGGAAGGAGATATTTTATTTTGAAAAAAAATTTCCAAAATGTCCCATAGTGTGTCAGTTTCGATTTCTATAGCTGCCCTGGAAATGTCCTCCACGGTGTTTTCTGTCCCTAGCTGGTACTTTATTTCTGATTTGAGACCTTTTTTATATTTCTTTGCTGCTTCTGCGTTTAATTCTGCGTCGAATTTTTTTAGATCCTCTTCTGATATTGCTTCTCGTTTTCGTAGCTCATTATTTTTAGCACTATTTTACGTAGCCTATTCGTATATTGAACCACAGTTTCGTTTTCTCTCCTTGTATGATTCTACGCATTTTAAAAATTAATTCGTAAATATCGTCGTCTATCGGATATAGCGTTCTAACTCCATTTATTAAATCCTCTATGGTTTTTATCTCGTTGCCACTCAATGCTTCCTCTGCTTCTCCTGTCATTCTTACTTTTAGAAGGCTAGTAAGATTTCCTTCGTCTACGGTATCTATAAGATTTCTGACCTGTTTTAATTTTTGTATGTAATCTGCCGCTGACATATTTTTTCCGTCATATTCTGGGACGTAATTTGCTACATCCTTGAGATTTAATTTTATTGGTGTTTCCGGGGGACTCATATTTGCGTTGTTTCCTACTCCTTGATTTAGATTCCCTCTGTTGATTTCGGGTTGACTGTCAGTGGTCTGCCTTTCCTGCTTTTCACTCGTTCTGTTCTTGTCGTTGCTTTGTGTTAGACTCTGGTCTATTTTATTTTCAACGTTATTTATGTTATGTTTGTTGCTCTGCTTGTTGTTAACAATTTTTTGTATGTTACGAATTTCCTCGCTGACCTGCTTCTCGAAGTCAATGAGCGGTTTATTATCTTCTAAACTTGTGTTGAGCGAAAATCTTGTTGAAGGTTCGTCGTAGTTTATTAAATTTAATTGTGGATCTCTCGCAGTTCCCACTACAAGGCTTTCTTCTGCTAAAATTCCTCCTATGTCAGAATATCGTTCGTCCTTTTCCAAATCAAATGTTTTATCTAAAATTGATTTATTTGCTTGGAACACGGATAGGCTTGATTGAAATGTTGAAGTTTTTTGTATGCTTATTTCGCTGGTATTTTCCAAGCTTTCTTGTTGTTGATTTTTAGGGCTTCCTTGTATATTCCGATTATCCAAGATATTTACTTTTTGATCCTTTGTTTTTGTTTTTAGTTTTACTGTTTCTTCAGGTTTTGTTTCAATTTTACTTCCTGCTCGAAATCGGTATTTTCTGTGACCTTACTAATTTTGCGCTTTTCTTGAACGCGTAATCTTTAAGTGATCCTGTTAGTAAATTTTTTAATGCTGGATTTTGTAGAACTTGTTGTCTAGTAATTCTTGCGCTATCTGGCATTTTATTGTTTGGATTTGATTTCTCACTCATTTGAAACTTTCATAATTAAGTTAGAAATATAATTCAATTATTTGCTTGTAACCCATTTAGTCTTGTATATTTTTGTCCGTGACCGACTTATTCGGTCACGGACAAAACGCGTCTTTACTGACGTCTGCAGACTCCGTAGGTCACTCACCGCGTTGCGAGTAGCTATTGAAACTTGACGCGCGCTGCTTTTTATCGTGACGTATATTTTGCAGCTTGTTCTTTTAATCTTATCCGCACTTGATATTTGACTATTTAGACACAAGCGGATATTAGACGCTTGTACAAATCGTAGATAAATATATTTCCTTGACTTTTTTTTTAATGTTTACTTTTGATATTTTTAAATTTTAACTCGTTTAACAAAAATTTATTGTTGTGCGTTTTTTCTAGTTTTTGCTAGATTTTATTAGGTATCGGAACCAATTGTTATGTCCTAACTATCCTAAATTGAATAGCTAGAACATAACTTACCTTTACGTCTAATAGTGTGCTAGTTACGTAGATTGCAGCTCTAGACATTTATTGGGTAGATTGGTTTCTCTCGTAAATAAATATTACTCACAAGAACTCTTTTTCGGTAACCCGATTATTTATTCGAATAATTTTTAGAATAATAAATCTCGTTTTGGCATAGAGTAATATTCTCACTTAATTTAAAGAACTAAGATTTGTAGTTTATAAAATCTGTATATTTAGGTTTTGTAAGAAATGTGTAATTGCGGCTAGGCGACTTTTTAGTTTTAAAGTAATTGTGACCGATTGTCGGACCGGCGCGATACGGAGCTCGTCACTGACGACGATAAAACCTGACTCGTTTGAGTGTGTATAAGGCTTTTAAACCGTTGTTCGTGATGTAATTTTTGCAATATTTACAAACATAAAATTACGGAAAATGTATACATAAAAAGTAGCGCTCGCTTACAACGTCACACATGCTTGCGTCGACGATTTTTGACAAGTCAACAGTCGCCGGTTGATCTGCATTATGCCTACAGAGCTTTTTCGGACTCATCTTCAAATTCAAATAACATACTTTTGACCTAATACATTAGACACAATTTCGCATTATTTTAATTAAAGATTTATAAAGTTTACGTCATAGGACATAACAAAGAGATGCACGTGGTTTAGCAATCAAACGACTATGTAAGCCCCTGATCTCCATCAAACGCCTTGCTTGCGAAGCTGACAACTTTTCCAGCGCTGTAGGAGCCAAGGTAGACTGGCCTTTTCGATAATCTAATTAAACGAAAGGAGAGAAAAACGAGAAAAGAAAAATAAACAAAATTCGAAACCTGCAGTCGTCCGAGAATCTGAAAATTATTTATACTCGAGAGGAACGAACAAGCACACAACTGAAGAGAGAAGTCAAAATAACAAAATAAACAGCAGAATGCGCGGCACGAGTGTGATAATCGCCACTTAGTGCCGAGAATCGAAGTATTTACTTCGCGAGTCTACGGCGCAACGCCGAACTGACTCTATCTGGTCTCGGAGCTAGTGCAGCTGGCACAGCTCGTTCGATTGCTCCACCCATTCTTCATTCAGCGATAAATCCCGGCTTCCAGGCTGAAACTGAGATGTTAGTTCTCCCCAAACTTCTTCCTTCCTATGAGTTTCCAGAGGTCCCGCTCGCTGATCCGGAGTTTGCTGTGCCGGAGTTTGCAGTGGATTTTCGTCTGACTACGGTCAATTATGGGACGGCTTGTGCTCCTTACTTGGCGATACACAATCTATCGCAGCTGGTTAAGGATGAAGGGCACCGCTTTCTACTCGGAGCTCACTGTCTGGAGTCGCAGACATACGTTGATGACACTTTCGCAGGGGCTGATGATCTCTCGATTTCAATTCAGCAGAGGGTCCAGCTTACCTAGCTGTTGGCTTAGGCTGGAATTGAGCTGGATAAATGGGCTGTAAACCATCTGGAGCTGCTTCCAGAGTCAGCGCGTTAGCTCTTGGAGAAGCAGATCGGCGAGAAAGAGTCTGTTAAGGCCTTAGGCGTTTACTGGGTTCCATCGCAGGACTATTTCAATTTCAGTGCTGCCAGTGTCGAGAGTTTGTCTGCAGCCTATACAAAGAGGTCCGTCCTCTCGAACATCGCACGCTTATTCGATCCCTTAGGTTAGCTTGCTCCAGTCACGGTCATGGCAAAGGTGCTTATGCAGGATATGTGGATTCTGAAGTGTAATTGGGATGCACCCCTACCAGCCGAGATTCGTGAGCGCTGGTAAGAGTATTGCAAGGGTTTATCCGCATTGCCTTCCTTGTCGATTGAGCGTTGGTTAGTGCCTAATTCGTCCGTCGGACGAAGGCGAGCGGAATGTTCGGATTATGTATGGTCGTTTACGAATATTTGAATTTCGCGCCATAGCGCGTCGATTGATGTGGCGAGAGCGGGCGAGCGCATGCGCGCGCCGCCAGGGTCATCTTAATTTTCGCGCTAGATTGGAGCTCGCGAGCACGTGCCTGTCAGTTCTAAAAGCTCCTCTCGAGTGATCAGTTGATATTGCGTTTTACTTGAATCTTGCGAATAACCCTTTTGTTCAATTGCGTGCGAAAAGAGTCGTTATCAACGTCCTTTTCAAGATGACCGACTTTCTTTTTGTATCGTGGTGCGTTGCGTAGTGAGTGTGCATTTTGCGACTGGCGTGCTATTTATGTGTGTGTTCTTCGTGTGTTGGGACTTTGGCCACGAGCGAGCTTCCTCGACGTGCCAATCTCCATCGGGCGATCGCTACCTAAGCGGAGGGCTGAAAGAGTCTGCTCGTGGTCCAGGGTAGGTTCCCTCGAAACGTCGAAGCGCCCTGCGACTAAGGAAGGTGCATCCCAACCACGTGCGGTCAGGGCTTTACGTCGTGCTGTGCACGTTGCGTTCTGCGATAAGGTAGGACAGCTCTGTAGCGTGCGAAAGGTACCTCGCGCTGTTGGCGTACATAATACTTGTGTTTCTTTTTCTCCTTTTTTGAGTCTATCCTAGAGTCACTTTATATTATTTCTCTTAGTTCAGTCAATAAATTAATTCGCTTGCCCCGGATTTTCTCTCTAATTCGCGAGAGTTGTTACGTTGTGGCAAGTCGTCTTTTTTCCAGCTAAATAAATTGTGTTTATGTTTGATTTATTAGCTTGTTCATAGGCTATTGAAAATACATTTCTACAAAAAATTACAAATGAAATATAATAATTCAAAAAGCAATACTGGAAACAAAGCAATCAACCTACCCGAAATTAACAAAACAATTTATACTAAGAATTGTAAACTTGTTGCTATAAACATTTTTAATTTGCTGCCAAAGGTTCTGGAAACCCTGCAAGAAAATAAATTGTGCACAAAAGAAATGATCATAAAATAGCTAAAAGATTAGACCTGACATGAAAGAAAAAAAGCTGTTAGCAAATAACCTATACATGTATATTATTTTATTTAATTTTTAAGTTATAGTTTTCCTCTCGTTACCTCAACAAACAACCAAAAAAAAGAAAAGAAAGAAATCAACTTTTCGTTGCAGTAACGAGAGCGAAGCGAGGAGTCAGTGCCAGTCCGGAAGAGCCAACCTTATTACATCTTTAATGCATTATTGCAATGTCACAATATTTTTTTTGCGTTACAAACATTTTTTGTCTTGATAATTAGTTAAATTAAAATATTAAACTGCAAATAAATTGGTTTTTAATAATTACAGATCATAGGTACAAAGTAATTTAATGCAAGATTTCATTCATAGTTATTTTTCAGTATACTAAAAATTGTCATTATAGCAGATAAATTTTCCAGTAAATACAGTAATAGCCAAAATTAATATCAAGAGACAAAAATAAACTTTGATTTAAGCTCAATATTCAAAAATCAATGCTCAATAAAATTTCTACGAGCAGTGCACAACGATTTACACTATTCGAATTTATGATCAATTGTGATTAACGCAGTTTTGCTTGCTAACAACGCAGTTAGATTTATATTAATATTTATAAGTAATTATATATGTGTACATCTTAAACACATAACTAGATACAAACTCACATATGTCTGAATACATTGCATAATGTGATCACAAGCTTCCAAAGCTCTCGGATACCTGCACAGTTCAAATAATCAATTTTTTTGTCGAGCTTAGTAATTCCTACCTATTCTAAGGATACATTAAATGTTGAGGAAGAGAAAATTTGATCGGATAGCAAATGAGGAAATTTCGTTAACTTGTTCGTTGACTTATGATTTATTTTCTGAAATGTTTCAATTTGAATTACAAACAAAACTTGATGACATTATAACATTTGACGATTAATAAGTAATAATTGGAAGTCATCTTACCATATGTGGTCACAAATTATTTTTCGAACAAATATTAGTCACAATGTGACATCGAATGATAACGAATATGTGGGAAAAGACTTCACAACAACGCATACGGACAAATCGTAGGAACGCACTCTACGATTTGCTTCGACTACGGGCTAACGAATGAAACGCATCCATCGCCCGCTTTATTCATTTCGCATGAATACGAATATGAATATGCCATCGAGATTTCGAGCTCGTTCCAAGGACTTGTGCATAGTTCCATCAAATAAATATTTCGAGCAACCACAAGTCTCAAGTAAACCCAGAGGCCTCGATGGTTCGAGGTTAAAACGCATATCTCGACCCGCTGCACGTGGCTACAAATCAACATAAAAGACCATCACCGCGAAATTATCGTCATGCGTGCGCATTACCGGTAAACGCTGCTTCCGCGTTTTCACGCTTCGACCGGTGTTCCTCGAATTGAAACAAAGATCGTCGCAACTCCCGCGTTTTCGATATGTCGTCTCATGTACCCCTTTCTTCGTATTTTCGAGTCTCGAACGAATCGTAACATTAGTCGCGATTTCCAGATTTGGATTAAACCCGAATTACCACGAATCTAACTAACTCACACATGTTACGAACAACCGAAACTGAGTAACTAAGACCTAAATGAAAGACAACTTACTCGTTCAGAGACGCGTAGAATGCTTGAAGAACGTTGAACCCAGGAAATCGTCCTTCTCGAGTCGTCGGTGAGCGAGCGAAGACAATCCGCGATGTGGTGTGCGATTGCGGGTTTTCTCCTTGCAATCGCCAATGGTTCCGAGAATGTCGTTCTGAGACGAGATCAGGCCAGCATCAGGTCTCCAAGCGGGACGATTTAGATGAGCACCAGCACGAGGCGAAGGATCTTCTCAGCTCCTACCAGTCCTCGTCGAATCCTTTCGAATCCTCCAATGCCTTTGTTCTCGCGATACGAACTTTTGTTTCTTTTTAAACCGCTCTTGCACCTTGCCGCTAACTTGCTTCTATCCAACTGAACTGTCCCTACGTCGCGCTCGACGCTCGTTTTCCTTAGCTCGGTACGATTCGCTCCGCAACGACCAATCAGATTTCTCGCCTCTTCCCGTCTCGCAGAGTCAGATCGCGCCCACCTTCACATCGCTACATTCACGCTACCTTTCTTCCCTGGCACGATATTTTCGACGAAACATACATCAATAGTTGATGATTATATTTACATTAAGTATATCAAAGAAATTAAGTATATAATTAAATTAAGTATATCAAAGAAAAACTTTCACATGCTTGAATAATTATTTTAAGCAATATTAAATTATATAAGTATTATACAGGGTGTCCCATTTTAATTTACCACCCCCTAAAACTGGTTAATAATTTGCTCTGAAAAAAAATGTTTCAAATAAAATTTGTTGGGTTCGAGGGGGGGCATCTTTTGGCTATTTTAGCTGCGACCTTGAACATGACCTTCAAGGTCATCTGAAAGTCAAGACCAAATTTTCATATGAAATGTGCATATTTTTATGGCGGATTCGGATTCTACTAAAAAAGAGAAACACTTTTTGTTCGAATCATTTTTTGAAAAAATCCCAAATTTTTGTTGTAAACGGCTTTAAAAAAGTTGAAAAAATCACTAGATATCTCTTATTGCCCCACCCTTTAAAAGAAGTTAAAAATTTTACATTTTATCCGAGGAATTAGAAACGTACACAATTTTACAAATTTAAGTCCAAGTATGACCGTAGCCATGAACTTGTCCTTAACCAACAAGGTCATTCGAAGGTCAGTCAATTTATTTAACGGTAATCCTCGATTTTTATTCCGGCAATTGAAGCTTGGCTATGACCTTGACCTCGAACCTTAAATTCATTTTAAGAAAGAACCATCACTTTAATGGAAAATACTCTCTTTTTCAAAGAAATGAAATTACCAAAAAATTTATCAACAGAACCAAAGTTTATTAGAACGCTAATCTGATTCATTTTTTATCACATGGGGGAAGTTTGCAATCTTCGGTTTATGTTTGATATTCTCTGGGGCAAGTTTGCAATCTTCGGGGTATGTTTGACATTCTCTGGGGCAAGTTTTACGTCATCTGCGGAAAATTTGACATCATCTGGGGCAAGTTTACGGTCACAACTGGGACAAGTTTGACATCATCTGGGGCAAGTTTGAGCAGTAAGGGGCATGTTTTCAACTGAGAATCAAAATCAAGCTTAGTTTTTTTAATGAAAATTGTACATATTTTAAATCATATTCAGATTCTCTGATAAAGTACGCATCTTTTTAAGAAATATTTTTCTCGTAAATGCTTTATTTCTCGCTAGAAGACATTTTTTTGCTTCGTTATCGTTCTATTGGTAAAGCTTGTAAATTCTTACAGCTCCTCAAAGCTTCTCATCATTAGGTTTTCATTGACTTTCTGAATTTCAGAGCAGAAAAATACTTATAATAAATTATTTCTAGTAAGATTAAATATTCCCTAAAAAATCTACCTACAACAGATAATGGCTGACTACACGCCAGTAGAGATAGTCAACATGATCAAGATTCTGGGAGAATGTCACGACAATTACAAGGCTGCAGCGAGGCTGTACGCTGAAAGGTATCCGGACGCTCGTCATCCTAGTGGGAGGAATATTAAACTTCTAACGATAAGAGTTCGGGCCCAAGAGAGCATATTGCGCTTGGGGTTCGTGCTGTAATTGCCGAGGATCCTCATATTTCGACGCGACAAATTCAGCGAATGCATGGAGTACCCAGATCAACAGTTTCCCGTGTATTGCGTCATTTTAGATTTCATCCATATCACTTGCACCTTACACATGCCATTGAGCCTGGTGATCCTGCCAGGCGACTTAGATTCTGTCAATGGGCGGAAACACGAATGCGCATAGATCCATTTTTCTTTGATCGGACTCTCTTTACAGACGAGGCAAAGTTCGACAATATGGGAGGAGTTAATCTTCATAACGCGCATTATTATGCAGAAGAAAATCCACATTGGCAGCGAGATCACCGTACACAAAGACGGTGGTCAATTAATGTTTGGGCGGGCATAGTTGGGGAATACGTTGTGGGTCCAATTTTTTATGACCGTAATTTAAACGGCGAGCTTTATTTAGATATTCTCGAAAACCAAATTCCACCTCTTCTAGAAAACAGTCCGCTAGAAATAAGGCGAGACATGTGGTTCCAGCAAGATGGTGCTCCCGCTCATCGTAGACTACTTGTCAGGAGATTTCTGAACGCGACATACCCAAATAGTTGGATTGGAATTGGTAGTCCAATCTGTGAATTCCCTGCGCGATCGCCAGATTTGACCCCATTGGACTTCTTTCTGTGGGGGGCCGTGAAGCAGAGAGTTTACGCGGAAGCCCCGACGACGGCACAAAATATGATGGAGAGAATTGTTGCAGCATTCCGGGCGTTCACCCCACAAACATTAATAGATGTCCAAAGAAGTTTTCGGCAGAGAATACAAATGTGCATTCAACAAAATGGGCAATTGATAGAGCACTTGAGACGTTGAAATTTCCGTGACTAGCTGAACGAAGGGGTCTTGCCTTGGCTGGACGTGAAGGTCTTGCCTTAAGTGGCTGGATAGGGTCTTGCCTTAAGTGGTTGGACGGGGTCTTGCCTTAAGTGGCTGGACGGGGTCTTGCCTTAAGTGGCTGGACGTGAAGGTCTTGCTTTAAGTGATCCAAAGGATACCTCTGTCTTTGTTTGAAGCTAGTAACATTCATCTAAAACAGCTTATTTCTAGAACAAATTCTCTTTTCAGTTAAAGGGAGAGCTACCTATTGATGATCAAAAAATGGTTAAGACAAAAAGTGTTACTTTTTTAGTAGAACCCGAATCTGTGATAAATCTTATTCAAATGACCTTGAAGGTCATGTTCAAGGTCACAGCTGGAATAGCCAAAAGATGCCCCCCTTCTAACCCAACAAATTTTATTTGAAACATTTTTTTCTCAGAGCAAATTTTTAACTTCTTTTAAAGGGTGGGGCAATAAGAGATATTAGTAATTTTTTCAACTTTTTTAAAGCCATTTACAACAAAAATTTAGGATTTTTTCAAAAAATGATTCGGACAAGAAGTGTTTCTCTTTTTTAGTAGAATCCGAATCCGCCATAAAAATATGCACATTTCATATGAAAATTTGGTCTTGACTTTCAAATGACCTTGAAGGTCATGTTCAAGGTCGCAGCTAAAATAGCCAAAAGATGCCCCCCTTCGAACCCAACAAATTTTATTTGAAACATTTTTTTCTCAGAGCAAATTATTAACCAGTTTTAGGGGGTGGTAAATTAAAATGGGACACCCTGTATAATACTTATATAATTTACTATTGTTTAAAATAATAAATATTTTGGATCTTTTATTTTGAAAATCTGAGGTTATATTCTTGTTCAGCGATCCCGAAAACTCCCGAGTATCCATTGTCAAGTCAATTTTGACCGAAATAAAAAAAAGACCCACCTGATTTTGAAAATTTACGTTTATAGGATCATTTTAAGAGTGCTCCAGACTTGTTTTTTTTGTTCGTTAGACTTGGGAAAGAAATAGGGATTGTGAATATACGAAAGGGAGCCTAGGTTTGCACACATATAAGAACATAGACTTTTATTAAAAATGGAGCTTAGTTTTTCTGATGCAGAGACATCGGGCGTACAAAAACTTAGACACCTATTCGCCTACGATGCTCGCACAACACTAACTCTCTTGTAGTACGATTCCTTGCAGCAGGACTCAAGACTCCAACCACTAAAACAGCCCCTACTCGAAGGCCTTTTTAATATTGCTACAAGCCAGGGACATATTTTCCGTAGACAATAAAATGATAACGGCCCCGAAGCATCTTGTTACCTGAGAGTTTTTGGCTCTTTCTCCGCAATTAAGCTAATCCTTAATCCCTATCATAAAGTAGGTCCGCATTTCCGCTATTGCTTAAGCTTTTTATTGTTGCGGATGCACACAAATATCTTAGTATATAAAACTATATTACAAGCGGTCGAGTACATGTGTATGTTCTCAAACTTTGTCTATCCTAAATGTATTTTGTGGGTAAAAACCCGCGTTCACAAACCCAACATCCTTCCCCACAAAGGAGAGTGTATGCATATATTTTATTCACACAAAAAATCACTCAGTTATGTATATGAATAATACAATAATAAGACCTTAATCTAGCACATATTTAGTTTACTGCCAAAGAAATTAAGACACGTATCATAAAAAAATTTAAAGATTAAATTCATACAGACAAAAATAAACTAAAAAATTTAACTATAATTTAGACAATCAGATATTTTGGATACCCGTCCACTTTTGGTTATTGTGTCTTTTGCTTGTTTTTTATCATTAAAAAACTTTAGCTTTGTCAACGTTTCATCGGTTCTTAATTTCTTTGTTACAATTTCGGTGTTGTTTGTATCTTCAAATTCGGAATTTAATTCGAGAGGATAAAGCCTCTGAATTGGTCGTGTGATCTCACCTGTAGATGTAATTAAACCTGCGACGCGTACATGTCCATCTTTTCTCTTGAACAGTTCTTTTATTTTTGCCAATGGCCAATCTAAACGTTTAGTATTGTCACTGCCTACTAATACTTCGTCGCCTATTCTCAATTCTTTACAAGTTTTATCTTTACGCTTCGGATACGTCAGTGCACCTAAATATTCGCTGCGAAAACGCTGTCGCAAATCTCGCTTAATCTTTTGTCTATAAGCAAATCTTTTATTTAATTCTATGCCCTCTACTCTGTCTAAATCTAGCATGCCTATTTCTTGCACGTCCTGCAAAAACATAGCTGGAGTTAAGGGTATAATCTCTTGATAACTGTCGGATAAATGCGTAATCTGTCGCGAATTTATAACGCCCTCACAATCTGTTAAAGTAGTCAGCATTTCCTCGTAGTTCAAGCACGATTTTTTAAGCGTTCTTCTTAATAATCTTTTTAAAATCCCTATAAGCCGTTCCCAGAATCCATCCCACCAAGGTGCTGATGGGGGGTTGAAACGCCACTCTATTTGTTGAACCGCGAGTGTCTTTGCAATTTTCTCATAGTCAAGTGTTTTTAATTGATTGTTCAGCTCGACAAAATTAGTCCCATTGTCACTAAATATTACGCTTGGTCTACCTCGTCTTGCAATGTAGCGCCTTAAAGCCATTAAAAATGATGCTACATTTAATGAATTTACCAGTTCTAGGTGAATTGCTCTATAAATGGCACATGTGAAGATACATATCCATGCTTTTTGCCCTCCTTTCAAATAAATCGGGCTCGCAAAATCTAATTATCTCAAAAATCGCGGCATCCCGAACTCTATCGAGTGGCAACGGAGCTGTTTGTGCATTTACTGGTTTTGCATCATGTCGATGGCATTCCACACATTTTTTAATTATCTCTCTTGCCAATTTTCTCCCTCTTATAATCCAAAACTTTTCTCTTACTACGTTCATTGTCATGGCAGCTCCGGCATGCTTAAGTTCTGTATGCTTTTCTTTAATCAATAATTCCACAAAATGATTTTTGTCCGGTAAAATAATTGGACATCGGAAATTAAATGTGTCTTCCCGAAATAAAAGTTTAGATTTCGTTCTAATCAGGCCGTCAGCATCTTTAAATGGTACACAATCTTTAATCTGTTCGTCTTCTAAACCCGTAAAATGTTTACTTTGAATTATTTTTAATAGACGTAATTCCGCTTTATCATATTCGTCAGCTGATAAAAAACTCTGCTTTTTTGCAATCACTTTATTTTTCTAGTTGAAATTATTATATTCGTCAGTTGGCAACAAACTTCGCTTTTTTGCTATCACTCTATTCTTGCAATTGAATACAAATCTTTGTATCCAGCCAATAATGCGAATTACTTTCGAATAACTAGAATGATTGTTAAACAACTCGTCTTTTTTAATAGGTCTTACATTTATCAACGCGGCACTTTGACTTTGAACTGACTTTTTTAATTCGGCATTGACCTCTGTTTCGTTCACATTAATATTAGCAGCAGACCACTCTTCCGCGTTTTTCTTAAGCCATTTCGGACCCTCCCACCACCGAGAAGTTGATCAGCGACTCTGGACTGTTTTGTGATGCAGAGGGTGATAAGGACATTGACGAGTCCGATTGCCAATCACTAGCTCTTCAAAGGCAGCCACAACTGCCACAACGTATCCAAAGTCCAAATTTGGAAACCTGCGTGCCCTTGGATGCCGTATTACCTCCAAGGAAACGTAAAAGTGAGACTGAATCCAGCTTACCTTATAAAAAACCCAACCCCGAAGACAAATCAACAGTAAGTCTCAAGAGGCTTGATGAGAAAGTGAAACATGGCCGACCAATCATACCAACAAAGGACAATCCTCCTCCAGAAATGAATGATTGGATTTTGCAATATCACAGGTGGTCAAACGCTGAGCGTATGCTAGCCATCGACGTACTGGTTGAACGAAGCGAGTCAACCCAGGTCCGGCACATGATGCAGGTCATCAAGCCGCAATTCCAGCGTGACTTCATCTCTCTTTTGCCAAAGGAACTGGCACTGTCGGTGTTGACGTTCCTCGAGCCCCGTGATCTACTCCGCGCCTCAAACCTGTCGTTCCTGGCGCTTCCTTGCAGACAACAATCTGCTTTGGAAAGAAAAGTGCCGAGTATGAATAGCGTATCGCCCTGGAAGCAAGCATACATGAGGCAGCACAACATCAAGATGAACTGGAGGACGAAGCCCATACGACCACCTAAAGTACTCAAGGGACACGATGATCATGTTATTACGTGTCTGCAGTTCTCAGGAAATAGGATCTTTAGTGGATCGGATGATAATACGCTCAAGGTCTGGTCGGCGGTGACTGGTAAATTTGATGGAGTTCACGTGGTAAGCGATTCACTTGATACGAGCATCCGTGTGTGGGATGTGGAGACGGGTGCCTGCCGTCACACTCTTATGGATCATCAGAGTCTGACCTCGGGGATGGAGCTGCGCAACAACATACTCGTTTCGGGCAACGCTGACTCCACGGTGAAGGTCTGGGATATCGTCAGCGGACACTGCCTTCGGACTTTATCCGGCCCAAACAAGCACCAGTCGGCCGTCACCTGCCTCCAGTTCAATAGCCACTTCGTCATTACCTCGTCCGATGACGGCACTGTCAAACTGTTGGACGTTAAGACAGGTGATTTCATACGAAACCTCGTAGCACTAGAAAGTGGTAGCAGTGGTGGCGTTGTCTAGCGTATTCGGGCCAGTGACACGAAGCTCATCTGCGCGGTGGGCAGTCGCAATGGCATTGAGGAGACGAAGCTTCTCGTCCTTGACTTTGATGTGGAAGTCAAGTAAATATGAGGTGGTCAAACAGAGTAAAAAAACCAAGCATCTAAACATAAGCAAACTGCAACAAAAAAATACAAAACATTTAAACGCTAACGATTATTAATTAATTCACTTATCTCTCTCTCTCTCTCTCTCTCTCTCTCATCTCTCTGTCTATCATCTCTCTGTCTCATCTCTCTCACTTATCTCTATCTCTCATCTCTCTCTCATCTCTCTCTAATTTCTCATCTCTTTCTCTCATCTCTCTCACTTATCTCTATCTCTCAGCTCTCTTTCTATCATCTCTCTGTCTCACCTCTCTCTCATCTCTCCCACTTATCCCTCTCTTATATCTATCTCTCTCTCATCTCTCCCAATTATCTCTCTCTCATCTCTCTCTCTCTCATCTCCCTCATCTCTCTGTCTCTCATCTTTATCATCTGTCTTTCTCTCATCTCTCTCTCATCTCTCTCTCATCTCTCTGTCTCATCTCTCTGTCTCTCATCTCTCTCTCATCTCTCTCTCATCTCTCTGTCTCATCTCTCTGTCTCTCATCTCTCTCACATCTCTCTCTCTCTCATCTCTCTGTCTCATCTCTCTGTCTCTCATCTCTCTCACATCTCTCTCTCTCATCTCTCTCTCTCTCAACTCTCTCTCTCTCTCTGTCAACTCTCTTTCTCTTATCTCTCTCCTCTCTCTCATCTCTCTCTCTCATCTCTCTCACTAATTTCTATCTCTCATCTCTCTCTCTCACTTATCTTTATCTCTCATCTCTCTCTCACTTATCTCTATCTCTCATCTCTCTCAACTCTCTCTCTCTCTTCTATCTCTCATCTCTCTCTAATTTCTCATCTCTCTCTCATCTCTCTCTTTCTTCTATCTCGCATCTCCCTCCTCTCTCTCTTTCATCTCTCTCACTTATCTCTATCTCTCATCTGTCTCTCATCTATTTCTCATCTCTCTCTTTCATCTCTCTAATTTCTCATCTCTCTCTCATCTCTCTCTAATTTCTCATCCCTTTGATGAGAGATAGTCTCTCATCTATCTCTCATCTCTCTCTTTCATCTCTCTCTCTCATCTCTCTGTCTCATATCTCTGTCTCTCATCTCTCTCTTTCATCTCTCTCTAATTTCTCATCTCTCTCTCATCTCTCTCTAATTTCTCATCCCTTTCTCTCATCTCTCTCACTTGTCTCTATCTGTCATCTCTCTCTCATCTCTCTCTCATCTCTCTCTCATCTCTCTCTCTCAACTCTCTCTCTGTCATCTCTTTCTCTCTCATCTCTCTCACTTATCTCTATCTCTCATCTCTCGTACTTATCTCTATCTCACATCTCTCTCTCATCTCTCTGTCTCATCTCTCTCTCATCTCTCTCACTTATCTCTCTCACTCTCTTTCTCTCTGTCTCATCTCTCTCTCATCTCTCTCACTTATCTCTCTCTCTCTCTTTCTCTCTGTCTCATCTCTCTCTCATCTCTCTCTGATCTCTCTCATCTCTGTCTCATCTCTCTCACTTATCTCTCTCTCATCTATCACCTTCATCTCTCTCTCATCTCTCTGTCTCATATCTCTGTCTCTCATCTCTCTCACATCTCTCTCTCATCTCTCTCTCTCTCAACTCACTCTGTGTCATCTCTCTCTCTCTTATCTCTCTCCTCTCTCTCATCTCTCCCTCATCTCTCTCTCTCTCTCTCTCTCTCTCTCTCTCTCTCTCTCTCATCTCTCTGTCTCATATCTCTGTCTCTCATCTCTCTATTTCATCTCTCTCTAATTTCTCATCTCTCTCTCATCTCTCTCTAATTTCTCATCCCTTTCTCTCATCTCTCTCACTTGTCTCTATCTGTCATCTTTCTCTCATCTCTCTCTCATCTCTCTCTCTCAACTCTCTCTCTGTCATCTCTTTCTCTCTCATCTCTCTCACTTATCTCTATCTCTCATCTATCACCTTCATCTCTCTCTCATCTCTCTGTCTCATATCTCTGTCTCTCATCTCTCTCACATCTCTCTCTCATCTCTCTCTCTCAACTCACTCTGTGTCATCTCTCTCTCTCTTATCTCTCTCCTCTCTCTCATCTCTCCCTCATCTCTCTCTCTCTCTCTCTCTCATCTCTCTGTCTCATATCTCTGTCTCTCATCTCTCTATTTCATCTCTCTCTAATTTCTCATCTCTCTCTCATCTCTCTCTAATTTCTCATCCCTTTCTCTCATCTCTCTCACTTGTCTCTATCTGTCATCTTTCTCTCATCTCTCTCTCATCTCTCTCTCTCAACTCTCTCTCTGTCATCTCTTTCTCTCTCATCTCTCTCACTTATCTCTATCTCTCATCTCTCTCACTTATCTCTATCTCTCATCTCTCGTACTTATCTCTATCTCACATCTCTCTCTCATCTCTCTGTCTCATCTCTCTCACTTATCTCTCTCTCATCTATCACCTTCATCTCTCTCTCATCTCTCTGTCTCATATCTCTGTCTCTCATCTCTCTCACATCTCTCTCTCATCTCTCTCTCTCTCAACTCACTCTGTGTCATCTCTCTCTCTCTTATCTCTCTCCTCTCTCTCATCTCTCCCTCATCTCTCTCTCATCTCTCTGTCTCATATCTCTGTCTCTCATCTCTCTATTTCATCTCTCTCTATTTCATCTCTCTCTAATTTCTCATCTCTCTCTCATCTCTCTCTAATTTCTCATCCCTTTCTCTCATCTCTCTCACTTGTCTCTATCTGTCATCTTTCTCTCATCTCTCTCTCATCTCTCTCTCTCAACTCTCTCTCTGTCATCTCTTTCTCTCTCATCTCTCTCACTTATCTCTATCTCTCATCTCTCGTACTTATCTCTATCTCACATCTCTCTCTCATCTCTCTGTCTCATCTCTCTCTCATCTCTCTCACTTATCTCTCACACTCTCTTTCTCTCTGTCTCATCTCTCTCATCTCTCTCACTTATCTCTCCCCCTCTCTCTCTCTCATCTCTCTTTCATCTCTCTCTCTCTCTCTCTCTCTCTCTCTCTCTCTCTCATCTCTCTGAGATGAGAGAGAGAGACAATGGAATGTTAGTATAATTGATTTTATTTTAAAACTTTTGACCGCTTTCCCCATTTCTCGCATACTGTACGTTCACTATCAGAATGTTTTTGAAATGAATGTAAATAATTTTTTTATTTAGTGTTAATAATAATTGTGCAAATAAACACTTTATTAAACAATGATTTTTTGACAAATTTTATTTTATTTATTTATTTTTATTTTAATAAATATACGGGTGGAGACTCTTCTACATAAACAAGATAATGTAATATAATATAAGATATAAGGCGATTAGCGAGAGGATAAACATTAGTCTAATATAAGCTTTAGTCGAATTTAAGAATTAATGGTGCAATTGAGGTTTTAAATTTGGAAATACAAGAAATAAACATATCAATATTAGTAATAGATTGTATATTAGTAATAAACGAACATACATGGTCTATGAATAGCTGAACGTAGATTAAATTCATACATATTTTTAATACAAAAAACGGAGTAATTAGCTCTTAGCAATTTAGCTGGAGCATGCCAATTCACTCTCATCAGTAAAAAGGGTGCATCTATATAATTATTAATTAATTTTATTGTTGATATTATTACAAGACTATGAATGTATATGAAACTGTATACGATGTCCATATTACCTTGAAATAATTAGTAATATAGAAACCGATCAAATGAATGCATGACTTTTATACAAAATATGACATCAGAGCCTCGCTTGTGATCACAGGTTACACTACTTGACGGAGAGGTTGACATATATGGATTAGAGAGGCTATTGCGGTAATAAATATAATTCGTTCTATTTCATTTTAAAATAATTTGCGGCATTACAAAATAATTAAAAATATATTTAAATACAATGAATTATGCATATCCCTGGTGCTGCAAATATAGTTATTGTTATAAACTATAATATTGCACATAATCATTGAGAACGATTATGGAGACGCATCATAATTCTTTATAACCCTTCCTAGCGAGCATGTCCGCATTAATGGGCACATGTGCGATATCTTCGCTATCATCTACATCATTGAATCTTAATTCTTCAATACATTTTTGGGCTTCTTGAACGAAAGTTTTAACTGCTGACAATTTTTTTTGCGGGGCTTTCAGTTTTAACAAAAATTGTGTTGACAGCGTCTTTTTTTTTATTTGAGCAACTCCTTTTTTGGGATGTCTTATTACTCTTTCTTTTATTTATATTTGTAGCATTTACTTTTCCGTCGCAATCAGTACCTGGATTACTAATATGAGTAATATCATTTCTCCCTAATATAGTTTCTACATTACTCTGGATGGCGTCCGCGTTTATGGGCACACAAGTTGCATTGTCGTTCTTTTCTGCTGTGTCTGATCCTAAATCGTTAAAACTTTCGACTTCAACGAATTTTTTACTTTGTGGAACTTCTTTATCTGGCTGGAATGCTTTTCGTTTAACCCCCCTATTCTATGTATTTGTAGTTGATGCCTTCTTTGTTTTCTGTGCAGCAGACATTCTTATCGCTTTTGCTTCTTTAATTTTGTTTGCTTTCTTTTTCTTTGCTTCATTTCTTAGCAATTGTCGTTGTTTGGCCTCTGCTTGAGCTTGTTCTATATACTCTGGTTCTCGCAAAGGCATACGTCTTTTTCTTCTACTATATATTATTTCAGGTAGCAAACAATCACGATAGAACTGGGCAATTTGAACTATCATTTCCTCGATAAATTCATCATTTCTTTCAATCACCATTATTTTCATGCCAACAAAAGTAAATATAACGAATAAACAGTATTGTCTATTAGTTACACGTAGTTGTCCTTGAATTTGGTAGTAATATTCATGATTTTCTTTCAAAAATAATTCGTTATTCTCTTCGTAAAAGGCTTTGCCAATATATAATTTCTTGTTTCTAATAGCAAGTACTGGATCTATATGCATTGACGTAAATGGACACTTTATTTCAACTATTCCATCTACATCTATTAAACCATCCGGTGATGCTGCTATTCCAAGGACTTCCGAGTCCAGGCATAGTCCGCATGGTTGTACATCATACCCAAGATCTATTAAAACTTTTTTAGCAACATATTCCATATCGATTCTGATGATCTTTCAGCATTTAAGGATATAAGATTTCTGATACGTGCGATGCACATGAAGTTTTAGGACGTATTTTGCATATTTTTCCCATCCTAGATGTGGTTATCAACCATTTCCTCATTGATCTCCATTCGTTACAATCGCTTTGATTCCTTGTTCGAATTTCAATTGCCTCCCTCTCAAGGTGCCATGTATGAAGAATTGCATAATGTTGCTTGACGCGACTTGAATATTAATTTTTATCTACATCAGGTTGAAGAGTATTCAGACCATAATCTTTATCAGCTTTGTGGTAAGCTTTCTTCATTTTCTCTTCAACTGGCTCTCGATTAGACATTCTTAATTGTCGCAATGCGTTTAATCTTTTTCGTTTTTCCTGAACAAATACAGCAGCACTTGGAGCTTGCTTCTTCGCTGCTTCAGAAATTGAACGAATTGTTTCTCCGGCATTTGAGATATTGCAGCAATATGGCAGCGGGCGGCATATGAATCTTTTTTACAAAGATGGAGATGTTTCGCACCAATCGCTTTTGCTATAAGGGATTAAAACTTTCTGATTTATTCGTCGTAACGTCGTGAAGTAAACTTGATGCATTATTAACAGCTCGGAAATCACACTGCTCAACGTCGTCCATTAGATTAGCTTCTTGTAAAGCTGGAACAACATTTTCTTTATTTTCTATTGGCTGAGCACTACATCCATGCTTATTATCTGTACATTTACTGTGGTCACCGAAATGTGGTAATTTATTAATATTATAGCGTAGAAGTTTGCATTTCAACTCTCAAGTGATATCTTCTTGAGATATGGCATTAACCTATTGCCCAATAGTTTCAATGAAATGAGGTGCACTGTCTTCAATTTTCTTTCTTATTTTCCCTAATCTACCCTTCGTTTTCGAAAGTACTTTAATGCTAGTTGAAACATTTCTTTTAATGTGGTTCGTGTAAAGTATATTTGCAACTTCAACACCATATGGACCGTAAGGGTTATTGTCTAAAATTGCTTTATAGTTACTGCTGTCACTATCAGAAATTAATACTTTATAGATTAAATTATGATCTTTTACGCTGCTTACGAATGCCTCTACAATAGCAGCATTTTCCATGCTAGTGGAGCTCTGATTCTTCCCATGATTCCGATAGCATGTGTGTTTCTTAGGAGATATCCCTTTACTTGAGGCATAATCACAAATGGAGCATGCTTTTTGTTTTACAATAATCTGTAGTACTTTATTAGTATATCTACCAATTATTACTACACAACAAGCCGCTGAATCATATTTCCCAAATATGTATGTGCGTTTTAAGTATGATCCGTCAGCTTCGACCATTGGGCATGGTATACCATGGACAACATCACCACGTTCAATTGCGAGATTCCTCTCTACAGCTGCAGCTTGAGCCATTTCTTTCTTAGATGCTTCTTTGGCATACATCACAGCTTTCGAATGTGAAATTTGCTAGCTGTCATAACTCAAACTTTGAATACCTACCATACCAATTATATCATTGAATTGAGAAAGTCCTGTGCCAACATGCTGACATCCCAATACTGCACCAACCTCAGGTTTAATCTCATCCGGATTGTCACACACGCCACAAATTTTGACCGTATAAGCACACATATCACACTTAAAAGTAAAATATATTGTCAATCCTTTTCTAAAACTGCTAATCATGTTCCAATTTCTAAAATTGCAGGAGTACAGAGAATTGTGGTTATCGTATGCATCATGCTGTTTCTGCCATACCCAAGCATAATTAATCAGATCGTTAGCATCCGTAACAGTCATATTCGATACACCTTCATTTAAACTTTCCTTTGAATAACATAATTCGTGCTCTTCTTCGACATTTTCCGTTTCATTCCTACAAATTAGATGTTGATCTACTGCAACGGTACTTATAGCATTACCGGACAAATTTGCAGTTTCCTCAATATTTGCTTCTTTTACACTTTCCAAACTATGTTCATCATTGCTACAAGGTGGCTCTGTATCTTCTGCTGAATCTTTATTTAAGGAAAGCTCATTATTTTCTATTTCTATAACTGTATTATCGCAATCATCCTGCATTTCCTGGTCTATTTCCTTCAGACTTTTTGATATTGTATTACTCGTTACTTCTGCTTGTAAATCACAAGTAGATTCATACTCTGCGGACATAATTGTAAATTGATACTATCCATCAAAATGGTTGCCTTCTCTTGTTATTGGCATATTGTACATAAAAATGTGCTATGAACAAAACAACCTGCCGTTTCAAAACCCTTTGTCTTTTTTCCATCTTTGCCCAAAGGACGTGAATCAAATACACCCGTGATTCCGTTTGCACAGACCATAGCGATAAAAGAAAGATTACACGTTAAAATACCACTTATGTTCGAATTGAAAATCCAGTAGAAAAGATTTTTTAAATTTGGCATACCCAGTTCACCAAAATCATTGGGTAGGTGTCCGTATATAATATCGCGAATAGTTATTTTGGCTGTACCCATTCTAACATAAAATTCTTTGTTTGATTCTTCAGTTGTCAAAAAAATTTTATTTTCTTCACCTTTCGGAATGTTTTTACGAGCTTCTATAATCTCTTCGTACAACATATTTCCGTTAACCAAACATGCATCAACATCAAATGCATCCCAGTCTTGAATAGGTTTAAAAAGCGGATAAGCTATGCTGCCATAGCAGTGCATTGCTTTCCTTTTATATCGTATGGAAAAATTAAACTATCGTGCTTGCTATATCCTCTTATTACGGAATATCCTTCTTTATCGTTTGTGTCACTAAATATATTTTTTAAATCGTTACTTTTTTTCACTTTAGGAGCCTTCTTTATTTCGTCCATTTTATTACATGATGATTGGTTGGTTTTAGTTAATGATTTTTCTCTTTTATCATTTACTAGTTTTACAGATACAACAGAGAATTCATATTGTCCATCAAAATTACTTTCTATTCTTCTGGGAGGAATATTTGAAAGAACAATATTTGAAAGGTCATCAATATTGTCACTGTAAACGAAATAAACCACACCATCATGCACAGCTTTTCCTTTCAGTCCTCGGGAGTGTGAATCAAAGACACCCGTACATCTATTAACTGTGATGATTGCTACAGAAATTCCATTACATGTTTAAATACCACTTTTATGCGATTCGACGCACGAATGGAAAAGGTACTTTAAGTTCGGAAAACCATCTTTACTCAATTCATCGTGTATGTGTCCATATATGCTTCCATCAATATTAAGTTTGTAATCCTTTGAATTAATAGTCAACCTTGTCTGCAACTCTTCGGCTGTTAGATACTCCTCATTTTCTGCATCTTTTGGGACTCTGCGTTTCTGAATACTTTCAAAGTATAATGTATCTCCACATAAGAGAATATCATTAATAGTTGTAGAAGTCCATTTTTGTGGTGCTCAAATCTCGGTAAAAGCTATGCTTGCAGTTGCCATAGCCGTGCATTGCTTGCCTCTAGTGCTCTCTGAGAATTTGGTACTGCCTTGATTAAAGCAACCTCTGACTATGCCATTGCTTCCAGTGATATTGTTTGTTGCTTCATCAGTATTGTGCAAGTGTTCTACCATGCTACTGTCTTCATGAACTTCAGCAATACTTTCTTCCATACCTGCATATTCATCTACTTCATGATTCCACAAGTGTTCTTCCATGGCAATATAATTATCTACTTCAATTTCCTTTGGAATTGCCGCTGTACATTTGCTTACATTTGACCCAATCCCACATCTTGCAAGGAATTATGGTTTAATGAATCTGTCTTTGTACATATATCTGTTTGCTGACTATTACTCAATAATGGAACTTTATTATTTTTACCCATGTCTATGCAAGTACTTGTAAAAACATCGGTCTCTAATGATTCATTCGTGACGTCACTTACGGACTCGATGTTTACGATGGAGAATTGATATTGGCCATCACTTATGTGACATTTTCTTGAGGGAGGTATATTTGAATGAACAATATCTAAGAGATAATCGATATTCTGACTATAAACGAAACAAGCTACGCCATCAGGCACAGCTTTCCCAGTGGATCCTCTGGAATGCGAATCCAACGCACCCGCAAATCCATTCGCAGTAATAAAGGCCAAAGAAATCCCATTGCATGTTAAAATACCACTTTTCTGTGAATCATGGTATGATCGGAAAAGTTCCTTCAAATTTGGCATACCAGCCTCACTGAAATCATTGTGGATGTGTCTATAAATTGCATCTTCAATATTTACTTTCCAATGCCTTGATTTAATAGTCAATCTTGTTTGTAACTCTTCAGCTGTTAAATACTCCCGATTTTCTTCATTTTTGGGAACATCCCTAATGCAGGATTTCGTCGATAGTCATTGAAGTCCATTGCAATGGCGATTCATGGATACTGAAAGCGATACTTGCAGCTGCTATAGCTGTGCATTGCTTACCTCTTGTGCGAGGAAGAAAAGCGGTGTGCCCTTGATGCATCGAGCCCCTAATTACCGCGCTTTCATTGGTAGCAATACACTCCAAACTGTTCTGTGCTTCAGTCTTACCGGAGTCTTGCTGTGAAATGTTATATGCACAGAAATAGTAGACGTGCTTGCTACCAAGGATTCTTGGGCTATCATTTTTCTACTGTTTTAGGAAGAAACAAAAAATAAGTTAAAACATTGTCGAAATAAAAGACCCTGAGCAAACTGTACAGAAAAATAACCCTACACGTTACTCTACATAAAATAACTCTACACACATATTTGCTACATGAAAAAACTATACACAAATATTTACTACACACAAATACCCTACACGCAATTTTTGATTATTTTACTACACCACAAAACTCTACACAATCGTATAACCTATTGTTGCAGCAATGGATAACCATAAGTTATACGACTGTGTAGAGTTTTGCGGTGTAGTAAAATAACCGAAAATGCGTGTAGAGTATTTGTGTGTAGTAAAATATGTGTAGAATTTGTTCCTGTAGCTAATATGTGTATAGAGTTATTTTGTGTAGGGTGTAGGGTTATTTTTATGTACAGTTTGTTCAGTGTCAAATGAAATAAATTGTTAATCACGGGTGAATATACACGGAGAGAAATTATCACGTCTAATTGACCCATAGACATATTACAATTGTAATATCTCTATGATTTGACCATACAGATTGTTAAATTGTACAAAAAAATTTTATGATCGCGTCACGTAAATAAGTACAGTAATTTTTGAAATACAATCTAGTAATTTACGAGCCAAACATTCTGAAAGTTTTATTACTTTATCTTTAATTATACGTAGACTTGATGTAGCCTTAAATATTTACTTTTAATCTATTACTTAATGAAATTGAAATGAATAGATAACCAGGTAAATGGAACCCACGTTCGCGGTATAACAGCTGAAGTTTTTTTATACGCTGCGTATTTATAAGCTTGTAAAATTTATGACATTTATATACTCAATCGTTTGCTATTTACAAAATGACATTAAATTACTCTATTTTATAGCAAAGGTGCACATATTTACATCAAAATTAACTTGACTAAACGAAAATACGTTTCTTTCCGTGTATGAATAAATATTGTACTTTTTATGTTTGTTCGATATAAATTATTACTTTATCAAAGATTTCGTAATTAATTAAATAATGCAAATTTTTTTTTGTATAATAATTGCTTTAAACTGTACATAAAATTGTAAAAAATATAATGATTGTAACAATGACATTGTACAAATTATTTTCAATAAAAAAAAATTCTGAAATATTTCGTTAAATTAATCTTTTATAAAATAACACATTTCTTGAAACCATTGATTAAATAATAACGATTTGAAAGTGTACAAGCATTGTTGCAGTTTTAAAAATAATAAGACTATCATATCATCGCACCCAACGTACACTATCGTATTTTATAAAAAGTCTATTTCAATTTGTCAGGTCCGGGATGAAGATACCGGAGTACGGTACCTTCATCCCGAACCTGCCAAACTGAAAGTTGTATACAATGTCAGCGTAAGCGTAACACGTACGGCTAGGGCCTACATTTAATCTCATAGAAAATGTATAAAAATATAGCTTACAATTTTTTTTTCAAATAAGTGAAAAATTAGCTGAGGTTTGTAATACAATCAAAATGAAATTGTGTTAAATTCACAGTATTACTATATTAGTCAATTTTACTGAAAAAAATTTACTTAAACCTATGTATTTGACTAAAATTGAGTAACCATCGCTGAGCCGATTTTTGTCGATGTAGATGTTGAACAATTTTTTTCGAACACTTACTGACCCATAATTATGAGGCTCTTAAAGGAAAAGCAATTTTATTTATAAACAAAAATTATCGATAATGGATGATTTTCAGAAACATAATATGCGATGGAAAACCCGGTACAAATTCTTCATTGCCTAACGAAATGCTTGCATAAACGTTATAGAATACATTCGCTTTAAAAGTGTAGTAGTTGCAAAATGAATGCACAGACCGACAATATGGTGCTTTCAATTACTCTGTATCAGTAAATAAATTTACGTACTAAACCAATCGAACATCATTTTATATAAATGTTCGCTGTCAATAATGTGCATTGAATAGCAGCAAAAGAAAATAATTTTATGGACATGTTGACAATTTAAACAGCTATTCACAAATTATTATACATTTCAAGTATTTCAAATCCCTCACAAACATGATTTAAAAGAACATTTCACAATACAAAATGTAATTAAAAACTTTATTGCATCATGAAAACAAATCGACGAACAGAAATAGGTTCAGCAAATGTTACTCTGCCTCCTATACGCTCGTCCAATATGTATAATACGTCTTCTGTATGCCCCGCCCAGGACGATACGCAAAAAAAACAAATAGCGTTAGGGGGTGGGGGTGGAATCACATGGATTCCGTAAAATTTTGACGGAACCATTTATTTTCATGAGTGCGAGAGAGACAGCTGCGTTCCGGTTTTTTCTCTCGCACTCATGGAAGTAAATGGTTCAGTAGACATTTTACGGAATCCATGTGATTTCAACCTTCGTTAAACGTTCACTGTTACTTATTTTTTAAATATTTTTAAAACTGCAACTTTATCCTTGTATCGTTATTACGACAAAAAATATATTTTAACAAGATGAAAAGCATCAGAATGTAGGGGAGAGTGGATTATAATTGCACACATATTTTATGCAAATGTACCCCGACCCCGCGGGAAAACACCCCCTATCATGCGGCAAAACTGGACATGTATTTTATCGCAGTGCTTTGTGCAGCACAGTGTACAATACTAACGTTACTTATATATACTCGGTATATGGGATAAACGACTGAAATAAAAACCCGGCAAAGAACCGTTTTTTATGATTTTATACGACTTTGAAAGTGGTTCGAATTTCGTGATTAAAAAAATATTAATTTTTCTTACATAAACATGTTCACCTCATTATGAATTATGCAAAAATAATATTGATAAAATGAGGACGATGTGAACAGTTATGTCCCAAATAAATTTTCTTTTTTTACTGTAACTACGTCAATTTGTAATTGCGTAGTTGAGGCCATTTACTTTCAAAATGTTTGTTATTGACTTAATTTTCCGCGTATAATGTTCAAAAATAAATAATTATTTAATTACTATTGTAAATTAATCCTTATTATTTTTTTTTTACATTACTTATTTAATTATTATCAAGTGGCGCGGTAGCGCCACGAAGGCGAGTTTGAGAAGCAGACGAAGCCGCGGCGCCCGAGACACTATTTACTTCTATATTGGGGTTCAGATTTTTTCACAATACAGAAAAAAAAGCTTATCGTTACTGATCGTTTTTTTTTGGTTTATTAGTGTCTTTTCTGAGTTGAACTATGATTTCCTACGAAAATATTTGTAAATAAGCCGTTTTGTTAAATGATAAACGAGTGTATATATCACGAATGCTCGGAACAGTTTCTTTAACTTTTTCTCCAATGTGGTAGGACCGTGAAGTTGGCTTTTTATCCGAAAAGTGGTAGGACCGTGAAATTGGCCGCTCAAGCTATATTATGTGTAATACAGTTGGCTATCGCTTTGCCACAGATTTTATACATCGCATCAGTGCATGCAGGCCGTCGTGTCAGATCAGAAATCTTTGCTCAACATACTTATAACATCGTGACGTCCAACAAGAAGATTCCTCTACTAAAATAAATAAACAAAAGTGATGAAATTAAATTAAATCATATTAGTGATAACAATGTTACTAAGAAACAATGGCCTAAAGGTGGCAAGTTACCTAGTAAGTTTATCATAATAGTTGTTTGTGATTGATCAATTTATTACTTAAGTTTTTATTTACTAATCTTAGATCAATCTTTAGTTTTGTAATCAACCATTCGAATTCAGCCCAGAATTGAATACAACACTTTATGTTTGCAATATTATTGTTGAAATAATAATTTGGTAATAAACTTGACTTTTTTATTGATCTTATTTCTTTTTTATCCGTAATTTCGTTGTCAAATTTTTATTTATTGTTAACATAATTATTTGTAATGAAATTATATCTACGGTTATTACATTTTTATTTGGTAACAATGATTTTGTGATGATTATAACATATAAATGGGTCAGCCAACCATATTATTGAGATGCATAATAATGTGCGGAATAGATGAAACTCGTCTAACCTTTTACTTTTGTTAAAAGTTTTTTTTTAGAGATTATATGTACATTTTTTTCATATAGAAGGCAAACATACATTTCATGCGGAATTTAGCCAGAATTTTATTAAAAAATACTTAGTGGTTGTGAATATATCGAAATCAGTGTATATCGCTTTCGAAATCTATAGCACTAGTGTTTCTATTAACTTAAATATTTATATCAACGACTTGAAATTACAAAGAGTTAACAATACCAAATATTTAGGCGTTATTTTTGACTCGTAAATGAGGTGGGAAAATCATGTAAGATACGTGGCAAATAAGACAAAGTACTTACTATTTATATTTAATAAGCTTTCAAAAATAATGATTAAAGAGTCTTCAATGATTTTATATTATGCCTTTTTCCATAGCATCGCAAACTACGGAATCATAGCATGGGGAGGTGCTTATAGTAATTTCCTAAGCCAATTGGAATTTATACAACATAGATTATTAAAAATAATACTAAAAAATGATGAATTAGACAGGCCACTTAACCCATTAACGACCAAGACGGTCGATTTCAGACTAACTTTTCGTAGCTGAATTTCAGGTACTCAACGAAGTAATAACTGGGTCCGACATATCAATCTTTATGTATTTTTGTCTGCTGAATCAGAATCTGGGCTTGAAATTCGAAAATTTTCATTGCAAAAAAAGATATGGCGATTTTTTTGCAAAAAAATCTGAAAAAAAATCGCATTTTCAAACTTTATGATTTTTTTTCAGGCAGAAATCGCATGAATTCATGGTGAAATCATCAACCATCGGTGCACAAATTTGTTGAAGTTTAACGATCAATTTTTACATATATGTATTTTTCGCCAAAATGGCGGCCAAAATGCAAAAAATTGTAAAAAATCACATTTTTTGTTAATTATTTTTTTTCTTGAAAACTAAAGGATTAAACAAAAATTGTCTAAGAATAAAAATGTCTTAGAATTTATCAAGGAATACTTTCAAATTTTTTCAGATTTTTTTGAGACAATTTTTTATTTTTTGAAAAATGCTAAAACCTAATTTTTGAAAAATGTCTGCAAAAAATCTGAAAAAATTTGAGTGTATTCTTTGATCAATTCTAAGACATTTTTGTTCTTAGGCAATTCTCATGTAAGCCTTTAGTTTTTGAAAAAAACATTGTTGAACTTGATTACATGCATTTTCCAATGGTGGACACTTGTTGCTGGCATTAGATAATAACGTTTCGAATTGGTCTACTTTTATGTGTTAGTAAAATTATTCAACCATCTTGAAATGTTTTTTCGTCAATGTACATTCGAAATTTCAATATTTGTTATGTATTCATTGTAGTCCTCAGATACGATTTGTCATATTGGGCAAAAAAAGTTATTATCCATAGTACAAGTAAAATACTTCAATTGAATAGTTCGTCACAATAACATTCATAATAATGTCAAAAAAGCGTACGAGACGATCTGTTTCTTCTGATTCTGAGGTTGAAACCTCAGAGGATGATGAAACGGTTTTGATACCAAATGCAGATGATTCCGGTTCATCAGGTGACTCTGATTCTGATTCTGAAAATTATTCTGACGCAAAATTACCGAGAATTATTTACCAGAAAGTTTCAAAAAATTATCAACAAGATCAAGCGAAGCTAGAAAATGAACATGTATTTCATTGGGTAGATGGTGAAAGGACATATTCCGATAAATGTACCGATAAAATTTTATTGACAGAAAGTGCAAAAAATAATATACGAAAGAGTGAGCCAAGGGAACTCTTTGATATTTTTTTTTCAATTGAAATGAAGGAGTATATTATTGATGCATGCAAAGAAAATGGTTTAAATTTATCGTTGGCTGAGTTGAATACATTCATTGGAATTATTATAATCACTTCTTTCAATAAAAGAAAAAGTCAGCGAGATTATTGGTCGACAGACCCTTTCTTGTCTTGTCAAATAATTTCTTCCGCAATGTCACGATCTAAGTTTGAAAATATAAAATCAAAATTGAAGTACTCGAAGGCTAAAGATAACAATCCTAACGATAAGGCGTGGCGTGTTCGTTAATTGATGAAAATTTTTCAAAGAAATATTCTTCTAAGTTTGGTTTCTGGAGAACTGCTCTGTCAATAGATGAAATGATGGCCAAATCATATGCTAAAACGTCATTGAAGCAATTCATACGCGGAAAACCTATGCGATTTGGACTTAAATTTTGGGGTCTTTGCACTGCTGATGGATATTTATTAAATTTCGATTTATACTGCGGAAAAAATTCTGCAGTAGAAGAAAAATTAGCGAAATGTGCATTGGGTTCTCGTGTAATTATGAATTTATTGAAACCTTTTTTCGAAATGACAGCTCCTGGAAAAATTCCCCTGTACCACGTATATTTTGACAACTTTTTTACAATTTTAGATATTGTTATACATTTGAAAAAATTACAATTAAGATGCACTGGAACTGTTAGAGAAAATCGTATCAATGAAAAAAATGTCGTCAATAAAAAATCTCCACGTGGTACATATGCAGTAAAACATGAAAAATACAGTGGGATCAACTATATTACTGTAATGGATTCAAAATTAGTGTCAATATTATCTACATCAGCAGGGGTCACTCCATTAGAACCACTAAGGAGATATAATTCGAACGAAAAGGCAAAAATTGAGATACCAATCCCACAAGCGTTTCACCTTTACAATCAGTACATGGGTGGGGTCGATGTTCATGATGGACACTGTAATAATTTATTACCTAGTATTCGGTCAAAGAAATGGACTTGGGTAGTCTTTATCAGGCTCATCCAGGCTGCCATTACAAATTCTGTTGTTATATTCAATGCTGCTAAGAATAATGAAAATAAAGTTGGAACAAAAGACTTCGCTATATCGATAGCTAAAAGTTATATTCATGATTGTAAAATAAAGCAAAGTAAACATCAAACGATCAGAGAAAGCAAACAAAAAAGTTGTTCTAATTGTCCTGTAAGAACATACCTTTTATGTAGTGATTGCCAATTATATTTTTGCAGTCCATGTATGAAAAAAAGGCACTAAAATATAGGTGCTTGTGAGAGGCAAGGGGACTCACGATAAAAAAGCACCCCGACTAGTGAGAGGCAAGGGGACTCACGGTAAAAAAGCACCCCGACTAGTGAGAGGCAAGGGGACTCACGGTAAAAAAGCACCCCGACTAGTGAGAGGCAAGGGGACTCACGGTAAAAAAGCACCCCAAAGGAGACATTTTTTTACCACGTCCACGCCGTTGTCTCTGGGTTATGCAAAGAGTAAAAAATCACTGTAGAGTCAAGATAGATATTTGTTACATATCTGAATTTATCGACAAAATGGCTGTCCAATATTTTTTTTCTCGAAAACTAAAGGCTTAAACAAAAATTGTCTAAGAATAAAAATGTCTTAGAATTGATCAAAGAATACTCTCAAATTTTTTCAGATTTTTTGCAAACGTTTTTCAAAAATTAGGTTTTAGCATTTTTCAAAAAATAAAAAATTGTCTCAAAAAAATCTGAAAAAATTTGAAAGTATTCCTTGATAAATTCTAAGACATTTTTATTCTTAGACGATTTTTGTTTAATCCTTTAGTTTTCAAGAAAAAAAATAATTAACAAAAAATGCGATTTTTTGCAATTTTTTGCATTTTGGCCGCCATTTTGGCGAAAAATACATATATGTAAAAATTGATCGTTAAACTTCAACAAATTTGTGCACCGATGGTTGATGATTTCACCATGAATTCATGCGATTTCTGCCTGAAAAAAAATCATAAAGTTTGAAAATGCGATTTTTTTTCAGATTTTTTTGCAAAAAAATCGCCATATCTTTTTTTGCAATGAAAATTTTCGAATTTCGAGCCCAGATTCTGATTCAGCAGACAAAAATACATAAAGATTGATATGTCGGACCCAGCTATTACTTCGTTAAGTACCTGAAATTCAGCTACGAAAAGTTAGTCTGAAATCGACCGTCTTGGTCGTTAATGGGTTAATATCAAAGATTCATTCAAAGTAGAATGCTTGATATATTTCTATGGAGAGTTATAAATTAAATATACGGAATCGAAGAGTAATATTAGAAACAAAGTGATCATACTTCCTAAAATAAACAAAACAATTAGTACTAATAATTGTAAACTGGTTGCTATAAGAATGTTTATCCTAGTGCTAAATGAGTTAAAAACTCTACGATTAAATAAATTAAGTATTAAAAAAAAGATTATACAATGGTTACAAGACTAAACATGTTTATAAAATAAGGGAAGAAAAGGAAAAAAAATTCAATTAATTTTCATTGGGAAACGGTCTGAAATTAGATTGTCAGTTGTTTAGTTTTTTGAGTATTAGTTTACCGGACCTATGTACGAGTATAGGTAACTTGATTACCTCTATACGATACAAGTTTATTAGTTATATGTATTGTATAATTTCTTTAAAACTTGTTTGTATTTTATACTCTGGTTAAATAAATAAATAAAATAAATATATATATATATATATATATATATATTGTAACGGGCGGCGAAACGCGCACGTCGGCGCGGGTAGCTGAAGCGCGGGAAGGCCAATAGAGGACTCGCAATTAGAGGGAAATTCGAGTCAGTTAGCTTTTGTCCGCACTCGCGATAAGTTGAGAATACGCGCGCAAAAG
Source organism: Muscidifurax raptorellus (assembly GCA_020010945.3). Classification (NCBI taxonomy): domain Eukaryota; kingdom Metazoa; phylum Arthropoda; class Insecta; order Hymenoptera; family Pteromalidae; genus Muscidifurax; species Muscidifurax raptorellus. Next base: position 974,210 of record JAHUUD020000008.1, read on the forward strand.
GTCCAAAGTGTAGAGCAGCAGCAACAGCAGCAAGGAAGCAGCAACAGCAGCAAGGAAGCAGTAACAGCAGCAAGGAAGCAGCAACAGCAGCAAGGAAGCAGCAACAGCAGCATCGAAGGCCACAGCACCATCGAGAGCAGTAACAGCAATCAGGAGAGGCAGCAACAGCAGCAACAGCAGCAACTGCAGCACAGCAGCAGCCGCAGTTACTACTGCCCTTGGTAGATAACCGCAACCGGAACACGGCAAGGTCGAGCTGGAGACTCCCTGGCCAGAGGACGACGAGGATCGACGCGATAAGAGAAAGTAGGAGTTAATTTCTATTTTATTTATGCGCAATCGACTGGCGAGGCATTTGGCCCCAGTTGTTGATCCGGTAGATTTTGCGGCCTTCTCGCGACGCGAATACGCGCAAGACGGACGACGGATTTCTTACTGCATAAACGCCTTTTTAGTAGAATCGGTAGTGTGTTCATTTGGTTGTCGTCCCGATCCCTCTTCCTATTCAAACCGCCGAATACCGCCGCCTCCGCGGGCACTACACAGGAGTGTAGTGCATACTGAGCACCGGAGCATCGTCGCAGGTAGGCGACCACACGAGCGAGTACAGCATCTCGCAAAAGCAAAGTGTAGGAGAACTTTGCATTTGTACGGGGTACATAGGCAGTTAGCCGCCTAAAAACCACCCCGTTACAATATATATATATATATATATATATATATATATATATATATATATATATATATATATATATATATACATATATATATATACACGAGTACATAAAATTCTACAGCGGGGTGAAAGTCCTTACTTTCACACCGCTACAACCTCCCACGGACGAATATTTTGTATAGCGCTGCAAAAGTACTTTCGTCTCCAGGAATGATATTACTTTTGCCCAGCTGTCTGGTAACGCTTGCAAAGCTCCAATTTCGCTTCACTTTTCAGATAGCGAAAAAAGCTTTTTCGATGCATGTCAAGAAAAGATTAATACTGTCATAAATCAATGTTTAACAAATATATTTGGATTGATTAATAGCTTTATTAGAATTGTACGAGAAAGCTTACTAGTTTTCTTAAGCGATGCATAATTATGATCGCAAAATTATTCTTACCTTTATTTCATCCATTTAAAGAAGAAAATAAAGCACTTGGATAATAATCTTACTGGTACATGATTTTTATTTCCTCCAATCCATAATTTTGATCTAATATTATTGATAAATTGTTAATTTTAAAATATACATTCTACCAAAAATACGTTTGTAACAATCAGATATCCTTATTGAGTTAACTTAAACGTATTCCGAAAATGGGCTGTATTTGATAAAGGTCCATTATTTGTTAAACCTGCTATTTCTTGTGGGACGATAATACGTTCTTCAATACTTGTACATGGGCGACACATGCAATCCAAAGGTGCCTTTGTTATAACCTATAAAGAAAAAATTGTATAAAAAAATGTATAAAAAAATTGTTTGCAGTAATTTTTTAACAATTTTATATTGAAGATTATAATATGTATTTTTTGGAGCCATCTACGAAAAGCTGATAACTTTTAGTAATAATGTATAATAACGTATTGGAATTAGCAAGATAAATTTACCTTTGCATATTATAAAGGATGATGAATATAAGAAGATAGAGACACGACGTTTTTACGGTGTGCACAAATAACTGTATGCTATATTAGCTAAACGCGGACTTATAACTTTTACTACTGTGTATATATATGTTATCAATAAATACATATGTGGGAGGGCTAACACAAAAAATTCACTATTTATCAATAAAAAGTATAAAAATATTGTAAAACAATCAAAATTACACTCAATAATGAAGAACTTTATAAAATATTAACACAAACAAAGGAAAATCCGTACGAAATCTCGTACGCACGAAAAGATCACATTTTTATTGATAAATCAATATTTTAGATTAAAATTGGTTTATTTAACGATAAAAGATAGTATCCATGGATATTGCATACATGTACTATACAGAATATTTAATAAATCATTTTTTTGGCGACTGTAAAATATTTATACAGTGAAGTGTAATGTCCTGTCACCTACTGCTACCACAGCACGCCAGTGAGCATAAAGAAGAAACTCTATGGGTATAATGACTTTCGATACGCACCTTACCTTCCTCACTAAATACTTGCCATTCCGTTAAACCTCCACATTGACCTGGTTACGAGAACCATCAAACGTGCCCAGTCACACTTCCCTACGCAACCAATCCTCTAATTAATCCCGCCTTCTAAACAAGAGCAATAATGTATACACTCATGCCTGTAGTGCACGCGAACCCTCGGTGTATAAATACATGGCCCTCACCGGGGCTCCAGGTTTCTAGACCGGCAGTCAGTTTTTCTTTAAAAAGGTATACGTCACTCTGTATTGCGACTACGTTTCCTCATAGTTACTTGTAATTGTACTCAATAAACTGTGTAAGAATAAAGACATTTATACTGATTGCTCATTTAAACTCGCGCCTGTTCCACGTCCCTTGTCCAACTGCAGGAATCTATCGCCTTCTACGCATCAGGGAGGACATTATTTCGCAAGGTAATCTCGCAGTTGCTCTCGATATTTGCATAATTCTACTAACAGTCACGTTCTCCTTCCTTCTCGTCACGATTACTTATCGTAACGTTACAATTGGGGGACCAACTTAGCACATATAACTAATTATATTTATGATAATCTTGATAAAGGTTTGCCTATTGTTGCGACATTTACTGATTTGGCCAAGGCGTTTGATACGGTGAACCATAGTATACTACTAGATAAATTAGAGAGATATGGAATTCGGGTAATAGCACATGGTTTACTCAAAAATTATCTTAATGATAGGGAACAATTAGTTAAAATGAATGGCTATAGAAGCGGCAATTTGCCCATAAGTAACACAGTTACTTTTTACAGCCCATAGTTAACTGAGGATAATTGTATTATCTCTTATGCTAATGATACGGTTGTTCTTAGTTCTGATGTAAACTGGTCGACGACTGAAAAAAAAATGAACAAGTATCTGGAAACAGTTTATAATTGGATAGCAAAAAATTAATTGTGTTTGAATATATCGAAATCAGTGTATATCGCTTTCGAAATCTATAGCACTAGTGTTTCTATTAACTTAAATATTTATATCAACGACTTGAAATTACAAAGAGTTAACAATACCAAATATTTAGGCGTTATTTTTGACTCGTAAATGAGGTGGGAAAATCATGTAAGATACGTGGCAAATAAGACAAAGTACTTACTATTTATATTTAATAAGCTTTCAAAAATAATGATTAAAGAGTCTTCAATGATTTTATATTATGCCTTTTTCCATAGCATCGCAAACTACGGAATCATAGCATGGGGAGGTGCTTATAGTAATTTCCTAAGCCAATTGGAATTCATACAACATAGATTATTAAAAATAATACTAAAAAATGATGAATTAGACAGGCCACTTAATATCAAAGATTCATTCAAAGTAGAATGCTTGATATATTTCTATGGAGAGTTATAAATTAAATATACGGAATCGAAGAGTAATATTAGAAACAAAGTGATCATACTTCCTAAAATAAACAAAACAATTAGTACTAATAATTGTAAACTGGTTGCTATAAGAATGTTTATCCTAGTGCTAAATGAGTTAAAAACTCTACGATTAAATAAATTAAGTATTAAAAAAAAAGATTATACAATGGTTACAAGACTAAACATGTTTATAAAATAAGAGAAAAAAAGGAAAAAAAATTCAATTAATTTTCATTGGGTATCACATAAGGATACGTAATGTGCAATTACCTGAAACGGTCTGAAATTAGATTGTCAGTTGTTTAGTTTTTTGAGTAGTAGTTTACCGGACCTATGTACGAGTATAGGTAACTTGATTACCTCTATACGATACAAGTTTATTAGTTATATGTATTGTATAATTTCTTTAAAACTTGTTTGTATTTTATACTCTGGTTAAATAAATAAAAATAAAAAGTCCACTAGATCAGCACCAGAACTAATAAAATCGCGCTCCCGCCGGCTACCGCGCGACATGCTCAAGTCGAACTCGCGGGCCCGCTCATGTAAGAGCTGCGCTGATTGGCTCGCGGTCCACGTGGGCTGTTGAGCCTCCAATTTCAGCCCGCCGATAGGCTGAACTCGCGAGACGCTGGCTCTGGCCACGCGCACTATCCCGCGCCGAAAACTCTCCTTGCCTTGCTGATTTCTCGGAAATCGCACGGCAGGTAATAACAGCGAGCCAGCCTAGCGCTGCTTCGAGAAAAGTCTGGCTCTCGCTGTTTACATGCATGCTCTGGCTCGCTAAATCGGTCAGAAATTTGCATCGTCGCAATCCTCCCCCCTTAACCTTGCTAGCCAGGCTGAGGAAATCCCCTGGACTATTTTGGTCCCAGGAATTTAGAAACCTCTCAGCTCTACCCTGTTAGTTTTGGGTTTGAGCTGAGCGGGGGCAACTGACGACGCAAATCCGTTTTCTCCTCCTCTGACACGGCTGTTCTCCGGCTCTCCTCCGCTGGCAACTTCGGCTCACTGCTAAGGCTCATCTCGCAGCCGTGCGTAATCATCACGGAGGACTAGCTCGCGAGTTTCAGCAGACAGCCCTTCCAGGCCTTGCAGGTTCTACAGGATCTGCTCCACTGGCCGAAGCTGTTGGACACCTCCCGCTTCCTGCTGGCGCTGATTTGGGCTTCCCTCCCCTCGCTCTAGCTTACTACGCTCATGCTTACCTCTGCCACGGTTGCTTCCGTCCCCCCTCCTCTCTCTCCCTCTCTCTCTCTCTCTCTACTCCCCACGCTGACGTCACTGCGTCGAGACTTGTTGCACTCATTAGGCCTTACGAGGCCTGGCAACTGTGTAAGTGTCTAAGCTGCAGCGTCGCTTTGCACGTGCGGTTTACGCAGCGGAGGGGAAATTGTTTAGGTCAGCGAGATTTTTGGCTACCTGATACTTTTGTGGCCTTGAGTCTCGCTGTACCTTTTATGTGCGGAACTTTCTCGATTTTATATTTGAAAGAGCTTTTATTAATTTTTTTTAATTTTATTAGAGGTTTTTTTGTTTGTTCGCATAACTACCGGTATATATATAATGTAACGAGGTTCAAGTCCTCGCTATGCCGGTAATCGGAGCAGGAACGAGAGTGACGGAATAGGGCGGCATTGGCTCAATGGACAGAGCGTGCGCCTAGAGATCTCGGGAGCGCCGGATCGATTCTCGGTCCTGGCGTCTCCTTGTGTGTTTTCTTCCTCTCGAAGACAGTCCCACCCAGTTACAAAATATATATATATATAGTTTATATAGATTATATATATATTCAACAAACTGTGCATTGTTACCCCCTCCACAGCACCAGAATGATGGAGGGCAAGTTCGTCTGTAGACGTTTCTCTCTCGCACTCACGGCTGTATACGCGCGCGCGTATACCGACGTTGCGAGTGCAAGAGAGGGAGAGAGAGAGAGAGAGAGAGAGAGAGAGAGAGAGAGAGAGAGAGAGAGAGAGAGAGAGAGAGAGAGAGAGAGAGAGAGAGAGAGAGAGAGAGAGAGAGAGAGAGAGAGAGAGAGAGAGAGAGAGAGAGAGAGAGAGAGAGAGAGAGAGAGAGAGAGAGAGAGAGAGAGAGAGAGAGAGAGAGAGAGAGAGAGAGAGAGAGAGAGAGAGAGAGAGAGAGAGGAGAGAGAGAGAGAGAGAGAGAGAGAGAGAGAGAGAGAGAGAGAGAGAGAGAGGAGAGAGAGAGAGAGAGAGAGAGAGAGAGAGAGAGAGAGAGAGAGAGAGAGAGAGAGGAGGAGAGAGAGAGGGAGAGAGAGAGAGAGAGAGAGAGAGAGGAGAGAGAGAGAGAGAGAGAGAGAGAGAGGAGAGAGAGGAGAGAGAGAGAGAGAGAGAGAGAGAGAGAGAGAGAGGAGAGAGAGAGAGAGAGAGAGAGAGAGAGGAGAGAGAGAGAGAGGAGAGAGAGAGAGAGAGAGGAGAGAGAGAGAGAGAGAGAGAGAGAGAGAGAGAGAGAGAGAGAGAGAGAGAGAGAGAGGAGAGAGAGAGAGAGAGAGAGAGAGAGAGAGAGAGGAGAGAGAGAGAGAGAGAGAGAGAGAGGAGAGAGAGAGAGAGAGAGAGAGAGAGAGAGAGAGAGAGAGAGAGAGAGAGAGAAACTACACGGCGAATGGGAGAGAAAGCGTGCGCTTGCTGACGTTGTGTGAGAGTGAGAGAGAGAGAGAGAGACAGCCTTCTCTCTCGCACTCGTGGTAGTAGTACGTATAGCCGACACCTGATATCCCGTAGAGTTCAGCTTTTAAAAATCTTTCAATTTTTCATTCTTCGAGAATTCTTTTCTCTTTTATCTTCAAAATGGACAGATTCTTAAATTCTTACCTCTGCTGGATATTGGTGTCGGTTATAAGTTCGTGTATTCTATTAGCCATTTTTAAATTCAATTTTCAATATAGAAGGCTGATTTTGGGACTGTACGCATATTTTAATATGCTCTGTTGATTGGCAATTGAATTTTTCAAATATCTTGAAAATTAACAGATTTTTAATAGCCGAATTCTGCGGGAGATCAGGTGTCGGCTATAAGCTTTTTCACTCTCAGGATGAATGCTTACAGTCCAAACACACACACATACACTAATTATAAGGGTATTAACCTGTATCTACAGACGACAATTTGCATCACCCTTGGGTATTCACTGCCGCCATGCGAGCGATCAGCGAGTAAGCCAATCCATTCAGTATCACCTGAACCGACAGTTAGGAGACTCTCTCCTCTCGCATAGGGAAGCTGTTTAAATTCAGCTTGCAGCCTCTGACTCGAGTACCAAAACTCATTATGATGGAGATTTCCGAAGGAGCCCCACTGAAGTGCCCGAAGGCACCACGCTAGAGTCGTAACCCTTGGTAAGAGTTCGCGGGTTTGTTCTAGTAACCCCACGTCTTCCACTTCGCATTCGAACTAAGTGGCTCCGGTTTACACCATTCCACCGTGAAATTTGCTACCACTGCCACACAGAGTCCAACCCTTATCCCGGGAACACAGTGCGATCTGGGGCGTTCGATATCTTACTGTGGGGCTTGGCTACCCTGCCCTGTGTACTGGTGCTCCGTCATACCAGTCATCGGTTCGGTGACTGCTTGTTAGGAAGCCTCCTATCCAGATTTATTCCGCAAAGAAAGCGTGGCGGATTTCCATACGCGTTAGACCAGCGTTCCACGAGTTCCCATCCTCGCTTTCAGTTAGTCCCTGTATTGAATTTCATTCCTCCCCCGTCAGGTAGCGCATTAGCAAAGCCGCGTTAAGTGGGACCTGGCCAATACCCTGACAGGGAGAAGTCGCATCGTGATTAGAAGCCTCACCTCTGCTTAAATAGTCCAAGCTCATTCTTCCTTTGTCCTCTCCGGCTTATCCTTTCTAATGTAGCTTCTTGCGATGCTTGCCAGCGTTCTATGGATTGCTTTTTCGGAGACTAGGACTGGAAGCGCATGGGGCCACGTATGACCTTTGTTTGTAACTTCTTGCTTTAAGAGAATGTGTTTTGGCATCTGCTCGGCTCCGCATTCACAATCTGGATCTTCGCTCAGCCCTTTCGAATACAGGTGAGACTCCAAAGAGCCATATCTACTAATGAACTGCGTTGTGAAGTGGTCCGGCCTCAGCCATTCTGCTTTTACTCTGTCCTTAACTGAGTTGAAGAATTCGTAAACAGTTCGACCCTTAGTCGAGGTGTCCCACCTTTGTTGCCATTCGACAATGAGCGCGTTCTCGATTTATCGCTTAGCCTCCAGCGTGTGGACCCTGCCCGACTTCAAGTCTTCACTACTCACTTGCACTCCTCGGATATTGAAGTCCCTTCTCTTCCTTATGTTATAGTGAGCTACTTTTTTGTCCATTTCCAGATCAATTGGAAGGACGGCTGCTATCACATGCGCCGCTTTGTGCGAGACAGTCTTGTATGCTTTGATCATTCTTAGAAGCACTCTCCTTTGTAGTTGAGCTATCCTCCTTTTGTCAATTGCACCGGTTCTGTCCCACCACCCTGCAGCAGAATATGCTATCCTTGGAAGGAAGAGACTTTTGTATAATGTTAGCAATGAGCTAAACTCTAGGCCCCATGTTGATCTTGTCACATTTGCCATCTCCCTGGTTGCATTTTGATTTTTGACTGAGAGGTTTTCTATGTGAGAGGAGAACCTTAACCTTTCGGTTATTCTTACTCCTAAATAGTCTATCTCTCTTAGAAGTTTTAACTTCTTCCCTTCCAGCTTTACAACCGGGGGAGTCCCTTTATCTAGCGCACCTTTGAGGAGGATCATTCCACACTTCAAAACTGATAGACTTAACTTATGCTCATTCAGCCATTTTTGTGTTACATCCATCGCTTTCTGCCCTGAGCTTGAAAGCTCTCTTCGGCTGTTACCCTCGATGACAATCATGATGTCGTCAGTATCTGCTAAGACCTCGTAGTTTGCCTTCTCAAGGGTCCTTAGGAGACCATCAAAGATAAGGTTCCATCCTGGGGGGCCAACCATTCCTGGCCTGCAGCCGTACTGATTTTTGGAGGTTTGTTCACCATGATGGATCATCGGTTTTATTCTTTCTATCAACAGCCTCTCGAGTGTTTTTCCCAAAATTGGTAGTAAACAGATCGGTCGGTATGATTTTACGCTCGCCTCGTCCTTGTCTGGTGACTTAATTAACGTTATCAACATACCCTCCTTCCATCTTTTTGGAAAGATCCCGTGTTCAAGGCATCCATTGTATAGTCTCCTTATTTCAGAGAGTATTGTGACCGCCGTCTTCAGAACCTCTGATTCTATTCAGTCTGTTCCCGGACTCTTGCCATTTTTATTGGCAGCTATTGCTGTTTGGACTTCAGATAAAGAGAACATCTCAACATTCGAATGAATAGATGGTTCCGCTGTTCTGGCTCTTATTTCGAACTGATCTTCAGTCTCTAAGCTTATGTCATCATCCGGTACTAAGCCATGTAGAAGTTCTGTGCAGGTTTCCTCCCAATTTTTAGTCACTGAACCATTTTTACTCACTATTGTATTTACAGCTTTAGATATTCTAATTTTACCCGTGATGCGTTTCTCGGAGTATCCCCATATGTTTCTAACGCCTTCTTGAGTAACATACTCTCTATAGCTGTGCTTTTTAGCGGCCGATATCCTTTCTTTGTATACCTTTATTGCTCCCCTTTTCAGACGCTTACATCTTCGGAGTCTTCGTCTTTTGACTGAGGGTGGCTTGCTGTTTTCTCCTCTGGCACGAGCGCATGCTCTTTCAAACTTATGCACGCTCCTCCCGAGGTTCATCAGCTCAGCATTCCACCAAATTTGTGGTTTTAGTATAGCCCGTTTCTTGGGATTAGACAAGTTGCATAATCGACGGATTGCACTTTGAACTTCAAGAGCCAAGCGTTCTACATCTTCGGCACTCCGTATCTCAATTTCACTTAGTCTCACCTTCTCAGCCTGGAAAGTTCGGTCGAAGCTCTCCCAGTCAGCCTTGAAAACATTGTATCTTGGTTCAAGGATCCTTGACACTCTGTCTCCTTGGCTACGAAAATCAAGCTTCACAATGAATGGTCTGTGATCGCTCGTTATCCAGCCTTCCACAGTCCAGCTGGTAACGAATCCTTGGAGGTTTGGAGTCACTAAAGTAATATCCACATTAGTCTCTCCCCTCGCTGTTCGGCAAGTTGAGAGTCCTCCAGGTTCGTTCACAACGATAAGATCGTTCGAGAGAATGAATTCTTCGAGGATTTTTCCACGTTTGTCACTGCTTGGGCAGTGACCATTGCCATGAGAACGCGTTTTCCCTTTGGTTGATGCAGTGCCGTTCCGAGTTGTTCTAGATACTTTTCAATATCATCCTTGAGTTGACAGTAGATACTTATGAGGTATACTTCTCCAAAAGCTCTGTAGACCTGTACGCAAATGCCGTGACTAGTGCATAAGCTTGTAATCTTTGTGATCGTGAGGTCGCGGGGAGCATGGAGTGTGATGGCCCCAATACTCTCCTCAGGCTTATCCCCTCTAATCAATCCGATATTACTTCAAAGGCCTGCAATTTGTTTTCGAAAGACATACGGTTCTTGGAGCAGAACTACGTCGATGTTTTGATCCGCCATGGTCTTTCGAACTTCATCAGTCACCATCCTTACACGACCCATGTTCAGCTGAAGGATGTTCGCAATTTAAGACTTCCAGTACCATCATTGGGCTCGCTTCTTACCTGCCCTCTGGTTGGTCGTCTATCCTTCTCGAGCGCGAATCATTTTGTGACCGTTGCCTCTTTCGGGACAGCGGCCTGTCATTTTCATTGTTGCTGCTGAGCTGCCTTTGCCCGGCGCCAATATCTATCGTTTGCAGGATCAGAACCGCCACCTTTAGCTGAGGTATGCAGAGTATGGATATCGGATCTACACAACCTACCTGCAGAAATTTTATGCAGTAAGTTGCATTTTCTGCTATTACATTGTGGTATAGAGATGGTATACTATATGTTTATCGTATCTCTATTCCACCATGACGATATTTTATCGATCGCTCTGGACACAATTTGTCAACGCGGTGATCAAGAACACCCACTAGTATAAAGAATACTACATCGTCATCGTAAGTATACCTGTCTCATAATTTTGTTATATTCTAATTCTTATATATATATACTAGGGGGGTACCCCCCTGCTCGCTCCGCTCGCCAACCCCCAAGCTTAGTTTTAAATTAAATAAATATATCATTAAGACAAAATACACAAGAGAAATTGTAATAATTGTAAGTATACATTATCGACATATAAAATACATTGATATATAAACATTGTAGAATAATGACAATTACATTACGAAGAATAGTTATGCCGTAATTGGTCATAATTAAATAATTAATTAATTTTATTATTTATTATCCCTGCTAAAAATTTCCAGCTACAACTGAATCGATTAAATACAATTAAAACAGATAAATTTTTATAATCGGTTTAAATCATTTTAATCGGTACTAATTCGATAATTCTTGATTACAATTCCGTATTAAATCCAATTAAGTTTTTAATCGTTTTTAATTAGTTATTTTTAGCCGGTGTAAAGACCGTATTAAGGGTTAAATGCGGGCTGCGCAGTTCGTACAAATAATTATTTAATTTAGTAGAAACTAACCGTCGGCTCGTGAGCCTTATGTTACTAGAGGTATGAATCTAATAATCTAATAATGTAAAGAGGCTGGGGGACGCGCGTGACTGCCGCGGCGGTGGGACTTGCTTCGACACTCTCTCGTATGCGGACGGTAGTCTGTCCGCTCTGTACGTTTACGCGGACGATGTGGAGTCCGCTTTTACTTACGCGTGGACGCTTGTCTGTCCGCTTCTGCTACTGTTGTCCCAGTGTCTCTTACCTTGACGGCGATTGTCCTGCTTAATCCGGTACTCGGGTTTATTAGGGTTTTTGGTGTATTATTGATTTTTATTATTTTAGAATAATTGAACACAAGATTTATTTAGATTATTATGTATTGTTTTATTGGCTTAGGGCCGGAGCACTTGATTTCACACACAGTTGTTATGTTACAGGTTTAGATGTTTACTTGACTTAACTAAGATGTTGTTAGAATATTATTTTTCTAGATGATTATACTAGGCGACTTACAATTAATATCTTATAGACCGCACGCTGGATGTTAATAAACTCCTTCGACGGTACGGCGGATGCTGATTGGACTTATAATTACACGAAGTTTCGTGGAAATATTTAATAAAGTTGGTCTACTGCACAGATGAAGATATCTTCACTGGCTTTCGCCGGAGATTCACACGGCGGTCCTTCTGTACTACCTCCGACTCCTGTCTAGTGACGAAGAGTTATACTGCACTTTACTCACAGAGTTGGAGTGGTTTCTAAGCACTCAATAAGCGATGCGAGCAAGAATACAGCACTCGTATTCAATCGCTAGGTCCAGTTGTTAGTAGGAAGAGTTTACGTTAAAAGGCGCTGCGTGGATCGGCTCCGTGGTTTTTAATTCCTCGGTGACGATGCAAGCAGTTGGCCTGATTCCACTGAAAAGGCACTACGCGACCAATCAGCATCCGCCATCACGAGGACACGCGCATTCCGGTTTTGCAATCAACCGCGCGCGAGCAGTGCTGACTCGCAGGTCAAGCACCGCTCCGATTTTCGGCGATCGATTTTACTATGTCGCAATCGGTTTCGGTAACGTCGTCTATGCGTGCACATGAATGCTATCGCACAGGCGCCATACATATACGTATTATATACGTGGGACATTACACCTCCCCCCTCAGAATATTGCTGTCCTCGGCAATGGAGCCGGCGCAAAAAAATTAAAAAAAATGTCCCATGTTTATTAACAAGAAATTAGTCCAGGTAATACAATTATAGGTAATATCGTTATACAAAAATAATTCAACTTGAAAAAAAACGATGTTTTGTTAACTTTTAATGGCTTCTAGGCGCGTCTCTTCAATTTGCATATTTTGCATTCGTATGGGATGCTTTGTGCGCACTGACCGTTTGCCCAGTTTGTATGGCAAACTACGCAAAGTAGCCAATTTGTGCTCTGATGTCCTGTTCCCTGGTACCAGCAGTCATCTTTACATCCCGTATAACTCGTGAATAATGGAGGCTGCGGGACCAATGAATGTTGGGTGTTAATTTCAAGTCTACTTACAGGAACTCTAACTTTATTTTTCATTCTCTGCTCTCGTTTTCTGATTCTATCTTTCTCTCGTCTTATTGCTCGTTCCTCTTCCGTTTCTATATGTTGCTTGATTATTTTAGATTTCGTCTCTTGCTAGATGATTTTTTTAATAGAATTTTTTTAACAGCTTTTTCTTTCGATGTTTTATCTTTACGTGGTGTGCTTGTTTTCTCGTTATATTCAATTCCCCTGGTAGCTGGTCTTTTCCAGAGCCAAGTTATCCAGCCGATAAGTATTTCCGCTGGTATGGACAAATTCGGCTGTTTGTCCGCGAGGACGAACCGGGTTTCTGTTTTTGATATTTTCTTTCTAGGTTCTCCAACGTCAGGCAGTTATTCCATTTAGAAGCTATTTCTTTCCATTATGATACATTAAGAAAAATATATACATCTAGCACTAGCAATACTAGAAATAAGAGTATACATTTGCCAAGAATAGGTAAGACTGTAAATAAAAAAAACAGCTATTTTGTAGCCGTTAATATATACAATAAATTGACAAATGATCTCAAAAAGTTAGTATACAGCAAATCTGCAATAAAGAAAAGACTAAAAAATTGTATAAGAGAAAAATATGTATTATAAAGAAGAAACGTTGTTATCACACTGTTACTTAATCTTTGGATGGACCTCCTTAAAGGTTGTAAAGAAAATTTTATTTTTAGACATTATTTAGTTTTAAGTTAATTGTAAGTTTTGTACCATCCCTATGTACAGGCAACTCTGTTTGCCTCTATAGGATGCCTTTTTTTTAGACATATGTAATGGTAATAATAAATAAATAAATAAATAAATAAATAAATATATATATATATATATAATTGGTTATATCAAAAATTTAAAAAACAAAAAAACATTATTTCACTCGTTGTGACTGTTTAGTAAGTCGACAATTACATCGAAGTGCTGTAACGCAAGCTGATAAAATACATCGACAATATCATTTCGACTAAACGGAATTTGGTCTTTCAATTTTCTCGCCCGCGTTTACACACTGGCTGTAATAATATTGAACCATTTATCATCAATCAGATTAATAATTTGTTTGACAAAAGTCGTTGTATACACACTAGTATTCATGAGTGGTATATTGTCTAGATCAACACTCTTAATGCATTCTACAGTCTCTCTGGCAACACAACTTACACTGCCCGCTACAAGCTTAAGATATTCTAGGCGTGCATCAATACATTTCGCAATATACTCATTCAAACGAAGAAACTTAACTTTATTCTTAATAATAGTTGCACAATAGCGTTCATTTTTCCAGCCGTATCCTCACACCAGAAGATAGTCGACAAGTGGGAGGATTTTGCGGCAGGTCCGTAATTCAGCAATGTTTCGATGTACGATCTGTAGGCATAGGCGTTGGTAGGTGGTGACACGAGCTTCTGATTGAAAGACACATCTACTTGATTGAACAGTGACATCAAATTATTGATTGGTCCTACTCGGGCTTGTAAAAGTCTAAAAGCTGGTCGATTTGCCTCAGATATATCTTCGTCGGATGTGGTAGATCTCAAATTTACACGAAGACTGAGCATTGTATGAGCCAGATCGAGGTATTCATCACTATTGCCAGGGATCACAAATTCTATAGGTGAGTCATCGGTCAAAGATGATATCGGTTTGTATTGAACCTAATGCGATCCCTCGATTGTGGTTTGGGTTGGTGGAATGTCGAACAATAGCAGCTCGGACTTCAAACACTCGTACGAATAAGTGTGTAGGATTGCCTATTTTTTTGTTTTATTTATTTTTTTGTTTAACTGTCAAAAATATCTCTAGCCGTTCTGCTTCTTTTGATCCTCCTCTTGGAGCTCTTCTTTCGAGCTGTCTGCTTCTTCTTCTTCTTCTTCTTCTTTTTCGTCTTTTTCACACCACTTCTCGTCTTGCGTTTTATACTACTGTCAGTTTTACGTTTTTTCCTACTGACACCCCTCTTTCTCTTGCGCACTGTGACGTGTTCACCGAGCAACTGCAACTGAGCTGGATTCCCGTAGCGTGCCATTTTATATCCCGACCCCTCCATCAGTCTCTCCAATTTTTCTTCCGCCTTTCTTTTCAGAACTTCACCAGATTCTCTCACACGGTTGCGAAAGGACTCCTTAACTGGTGTATTGCGTGCCGTAACGTCGGACACAATGTTGAAACCCGTAGGTACAGCCTCCTTACCCACAGCTTTGGCCCCCCGACTAATAAGCAGGAGAACTCGACGAAATATACCCGCTAGGAAGGAGCCGATACCACCGTGACCTCTTTGGTATGGAGAACCGATGTAAATATGGCCAATTCCTCCGGTGTACGGATTCCTACCTCCTCCTCCTACCCCACGGTAGCCATTGCCAAGTTGGCAATTGAAGTAATCTTCGTAGCGATTCATCTAGTCGACTTTCTTGAAATGTAGTGTCACGGTCACTGTCCCATAATCGAATGGTATCGATTGTCCGCATTCGTCTCTTATATCTATTTCAATGGTCTGAAATGAGCTGAATAATAATGGTGCGTACATTGGCGGAGAGAAACTTTTGATTCGGTAGTACCGTATTCGTAATTATCGGTATTTATCGATACAGTGCGTAACAACCTTGATTGAACATCACCTGTCATATACGGTTCACAAATGTCGCTGTAGATTATAAACATGGCTAATAGACCATTGGAAACTCGAGCAGGTCTATCAGCCTCTATGGTGTATTGATCGTCAACAAAGAGAATCTGCCTATCCTTCTCGAATCCGAGAATTTTTCGCATTTTCTCCGATAAGCAAAGCTCGTGACTGAACTGAGAGCAGCTATCCTTTCCACAGACTCTGCTGACTGTCACATAACCACCACGTTCAACTATAAGCCGCAAATGACCACTAATACATTCTAAGTTATTTATCTCTTCAACGAGAGTGTGAGTGTCTTTGTAATTTCCTGGACGAATCAGCAATTCTGCGATTGTAAAATTTTCCACTCTTAGCTCAGTCGTCTCGAGTCTTGTGGGGGGAGTTCGTTTCAGGGAAAATTTTCTTTCTTCTTTGTCGACTGACACGTGTTGGAACGTTAGCGGAATTTGAACTTTTGTGAGCGCGACCAGCCATGAACCTTGTAATCGGATCTGTTGTGGCAACTGTGTAACATAATGCGTTGTAGTGTTTTCCGCGAAATAATTCATACTCCTGTTGCTAGGCAGAATAATGTAAAATTGATCCCTCATATTTGCGAAAGTTGATTAGCCTTGACCCAGGAGTTGAACTTTTCTGGATAGCCTTTCCAGCTGACGAAATACTCCTTTGAGCGACCCTTACCTCTACTGCGTAAAATTTTTTCTATTTTGAATGATTCCGTGACCAGATCTTTTCGAACTCTGCTCAATTCCGCCACGTAGAAACCACCATCTATGTCCTCACCTGAGAGATCTTGCAAATGGTAGACAGGTGGTGGACGTGTCAGAGAAATTCGCACAATTTTAAATAACTCTAGTGTCCAGCCGCCCTCATATCCTTTGTCAAAGTCGGATCGGGCACGACTGACGCGAACGCCAACTCACCGACTTTGAACTTGGGTAAATTACAACCATTGTTATTATTATAGCGACGCTGTAAATTTTCCCGTACTTTTCCAACGTTGTACAAGGTCACAGATGCAGGTGTCATCTTTATCGCTGAGTGTATACTGTGATTGTATGCCTCTATAATATTCTGCAACACATCGATGTACCTCCGTGTATTTTTGTGAGTGAAATATCGCCAAATTCGCTCCTTAATAGTTCGTGTAAGTCTCTCCGCGATGGCAGCCTTTGTATCCGGACTGCGTGCCACTCTGTGATTGATGTCATTGTCGCGCAAAACTTGCCGCGTCTCACGACCAAGGAATTCTTTACCCTTGACTGTCTGGAGACACTTTGGTTTACGTCCATTGCTTCTCGACAGTACACGCAAGAAAGCCTCAGCGACATTTCTGGAGGTTTTTTGCTTGATCGCTTCCAACCAGCTATATTTGCTGACAACATCGATTACAGTCAAAATATAACTGTAGCCCTCGTTGTAAGTTTTCAAGGATCTCAAATCCATGAGATCAACCTCCCACACATCATCCGAATTTCGCATATTGTAACTACGTCGCGGAAATCGATGTCTGATCAGTCGATGTAGATTATACGCATCTTGACTGTTGAGCCACTCTACAACACCCTCACGATTAACTTTTTCTTTTTTATTACTGTTTTTACCTCTCTCAAGCGTAGCTTGAAAAAGTTTATCAATACCAGCGTAGGCTGCCGGATGTGGAGGCGCGTAATAAATGTTCTCGAATCTTCTTCTTTCTCTACTCATCATGCATCAGTTGTTTATTCACTTTTTTATTTTTTTATTTTCGACCCCTTGCGTTCTTTTTGTTGTTTGCTAATCCTCTTTTTCACAGATTCATCAACTTTGCTGCTACTACTACTATCTTTGGATTTCTTTGGTACTTTTTTCTTATTCCTCTTCAGTACTTTCTTAATTCTTGAAAAAAACTTTTCAAAGGTTATCTTGCTCACCATGCAGCAGGCTGTCATCATAGCCAGTGTTCGCTCGTCTCCATCTGTTTCATCCGCGAGCATTCGTGAAAATGCGTATTCAGCTAAAACTCGATCAGCCTTGTGCCGGTTGCCTTGTTTGTCACCGTAGACTAGATCATGCTGACGACACGCCTCATCCAATGGATTGATACCGACTTCACCACGTTCAATACGTTCCGCTAGTTTTGTACCTGGGCCGCAAAATCTATATCCGGGTACGTGCATTTCAAACGGTAGCAAATCGATCCATTCATCCAGTGCGCTATTTTTCACGTTCACTCGTTCTTGCTCTTCTTTTTCTTCTTGGTCGGTGATTTTAATCTTCTGTCCTGGTCGAACCTCCCGCTCAATCGCCGCCATGATGTAATTTCAGAACTGCCAGCAACAACTTTTTTCCTCGACTGTTTTGCAGTTCCCTGACCAGTTGCTGCTGCTACTGCTGCTGCTTTTTTCCGTTTATGTACTCGCGCTGCTATGCCTCCGTTGCTTTCGTCTCCTTCGTCGGTGTCAGAGCTACTGGTCTTGGCAGCAGCCTGGCGTGGCGTTTGAAATAGACGACCAACGCTACTTGGTGATAATTTCTGGCGTGGAGCGGCACCAGTGGCACCATCTGGTGGTAGTGGTATATTTTCAGACGGGATAGCCCGACCTGGTGTACTGGCTACTATGGTATTCCAAACACGATTATTAAAAAAACAAATTGCGTATACCCAGGTGGCGGAGAACCTTTTCTATTTCTCATAGCATCATTTACCAGGTCAATCATGTTGGCTCCGTGTATACGCACATATACGCAATACTTGTCCCCTGTACTTTGTAGGCACGCTCTCGATGATGCTCGCATCAATTCGATCCTCTTCCTCGAGCTGTTGTGCCTCGTCATTATAATTGTCGTCGTTTTCATTATCATCATTATGGTTGTTGTTTTGCATTTGACACCAATCTTTGTTATCTCTTTCCTCCTTTTTTTTAATCTTATCATAGTTATCGACATCCTTGAGTTGGAGATAACGCTGCAGCACAGAACGCTATTGTGTCCATTTTTCCCGCTCACTTTTGCAAGTAGATGAATTCAGTATGTTGTTCATTTCAGCATCTAGTCTAGTCATCACGGTTCCGGGTGTTTGAACAGTCTTTAATATATTAGCACCATTATTGCACCCGCTATTTGCTAGCACACTCTGGAGACGTTCAACATTCTCATGCGGCACAAGCACCATCTTTTTAGCGTGTTCCATGTCGTCTACTTACTAATGATACTAGCCAACAGTGTACCAATAATAGGAGCTAATAATGCTGGTAAGAAACCATCGCGTTGTACAATGATTTTTTTCTTTTTCGACAGGCTCACACAAGGTTCGGCTAACTTCCGCAGTGTTTTTGCATGCCTGCGTAAGCGTGATTTGTGAGACTTCTCCAGCGGCACGTTACCGATCAACATATTCAAAGCACACTCACAAATATGACGCACTAATTTCGAATCAGCCGTCTGCAAGAGAGCCTTTCGCTGTTTATCGTTTAAATGGAACAGCGCTTTTAAAATGACAGCGTCCTTACGCGCAAAGGGATGTCGTCTCTTAGATACATCCATCACAAGGAGACGATTGGTACCAAATTCTATGTGTCGCCACTATTCATCTTCTTATTCCGTGACACGTAGACGTAGTGCACTTCGTCATCCGGAAAGATACAGGTGCGAAATCGGCAGTTGTCCGGTGTGGTCTGTTTTAAATCCAGCAGATGGTATCCGTATGGTCTCGATGTGGCGTCCCAGTAAGCCTCTTCCAAAAATCGTGGATCCTCGGGACAGAGTTGACGCGACAGATGCTGTATCTGAGATCTATCTCGCAAATTTCTAAACACGACAATGTATTGTGCGTTTAGAGATATGTCACGCTGTCCTCTACCCTGACGAAAAACGTTCTGTGTGATGAATATCACCGAGAGCGAATGATGGTGGGAGGCCTTCGAGAAAATGTCGACTATACTGCCGTTCGACGACGATTCTCGCATCAAGTCGTCAATGATCACGAGTTTCGGTCCGGAATCACTAGCCCAGTCACTAGTCTGCGGTAAACCCTCGCGAAATTCTACCTTCTTGCTTTGAAGATCCTTGTAGCTCTGCCGCCACTCTGCGTAATAGATAATGACACGTTCGATTTGGGTATCGCACAGATGATCAAGATCCTTTAGGAACTTCTTCACAAATAGCGTTTTACCACATCCTGTAGGACCACACAGCATGGAGGTAAACGGATGTTTCCATCGCATATCCATAACTGCTACTGAGACAATCATGTAACCAACACTTCACCTTAACCTTCACATATAAGGCAACCAACCAACCAATCAGGTTAGCGATGGAGTGATGACCGACCAATCACCTTTGACGTAACACAGTGCCACAATAGAAGTTTTTTTTTCATCCACATGCATAAGAATTAGGTATGGTATAAGGGACTAAGAAATTTGAAGAAACAATAAAAGTAAAAAATACATTTATTTAGAAAAAAATTATAAGTACAAACAATTTGTTATTTAATAGACAGTTTTTTGAGTTTTTTTAAAAGTACAGCAGTAATAATGCTATTAGTTCTTAAAACTCTCATTCGAAAATGCTCTCGATCACGGGCTATTTGTTTCCATACACACATTGAATGAACCACTGATTTCTCTTGAAATCGTAACCGTTTTTCCATATTTATAGTTTTTATTCACAAAAGAGTTACACCGTGGTAAACTCAATAGCGTTGTTACCCTTATAATCTAAGAAAAGTTATAATTTGTTGGCTTGGGCACTCAGCTTATCGAACAGGTTAGTATCCTTCGTCAGTGCAGAAGATACCTGAGAAGGAAGAAAAATTTGGAATCCTTCATCGAGAACTGCCACAATCTTCGAGCCAAAACGTGTCTTGACTTCTCTTAGTGCCGTTACCATGTGATGACGATCAACCTCCAGCTCAGATACCTTCTTCGTTGGAAGGTAACCTCCACTAGCAATCTTGTTTAGACCTTCTAAATCCATCTAAACATATAATGTACATAAATTTATTATTATATTATTTAAATAATAATAATAATTATAATTGATATACATACTTTTTCTTTTAAAATAGATGAAAAAAAATCGTGTAGTTCCTCTTTAAAGCTATACCGTGTAGCTAGTCAAATACTGGTAATTTGCAGTGTGAACACGTTGACTTAAATATAGACCCTCCCACGACTAGCGCTATCATTGTGACCGCCCACCACCACCACCACCACCAGCTACATCAGTACAAACAGCCAATCAGCTCGACGGCAACGTACCTTGTCCAATCAGGTTGATGGTGGTGTGTCGTGGCCAATCAGCACGATGTCAGCACAATTCTCAGCCAATAAATAGTTTTTTCTTTTGTAGTGTCGTCTATACACAAGTTTTCACCACATGTAACTACAAGCTGTCAGTTACCGATATCTTATAGCTATACGGGTAACTTTTGTCTAACTCTGTAAATCTTCGTTTGCTATATATAAGTTTGCATGTCTTTGTCTCATTCTGTGATATCACGTCGTGAAATGCCGTTCTACGTATAGCGGAATTCGTCAATACTACATCCAGGTGTGGAGAAACGATCATCTGTCGAATCGAATCAAAATTGACTTGTTCACTGTTCGTATAGTTCAACCGAATCCCTTTAACCTTGCATATACACTCCTCTTCACCATCCGATTTTTTACATTTATACGCGTAAAACTTTGGACCACCTGACAAAAAGGTCGTTATATATACACCAGGGCCCTTGTCGGCTAGTTCATTTGTCAGACTACCCAGCGACGAACCGATTGGCAACTCGTATTCACCGATTTCACCTCTGCTAACGTAAAATACCGAATCAGTGTCGTAGTAGAGAACTCGTGGACCCAAGGCATGCAGATATTGGAACAGTTTTAGACATACATATGCTGTTGTAAAAGCAGCGAGGACCACGTTTGTCATTGATGACGATACTGAGGATGACAGAGCCTCGTCTCTGTAGCATCAATTGACGTAGAGTGTATCGTCATTCACTGGTAGAATACCGTTAACTTCAACCTCTGCACTGGTAAGTAAATTCATAAGATTCTCTGGATTCTTCACCACGATTGTTTTTGTTAAATTCTCGCGTTGAACAAACTTTCCCCATAGAGAATTTAGACACAGTTTAGCCACAAATCGCAATCCAGCATTGAAACGTATATCATTCTTGTTCAATTTTATACCCTCGTCGTGTTCCAACTCTCTCGTCTGTGATACAGTGTGGTGGGTATCCCGACGCCGCGACCTTTTGAGCAAAAAATTCGTTGATGTATCCCGCAAATACGCCACCTTTCCGCTCTTCTTGACTGTACTGCGTCATTTCGTACTGCCAAATTTCATAGACTGCCTTGACAATGTATCCCAACGTGACAGCAGCCTTCACCTCCTCTGAAACCCAAGTTCCTCGCAGTAAACGCTCTTCAGGATCTTCATGAGGTCAGTCTTCTTGAATTAATTGCTCGCAGCATGTCCGACATAGAGGAAATATCAATTTACGATGCATTTTTACTGGCAATAATGGGTGATATAGATTTTGTGGTGGTAGTATATCGCACGCGATCAACCCGTTCACTTGTGAAATGTCGTTACTCAGCCTTATCAGCTGTCCACACTCTTCTACACCGATATAAATTTTCAGGTGACAAATCTTCTCTTCGCCTTGACAATCAAACACTTTGACTGTGTTACCTGTGCGTCCACCGAAAAATGCATCACGTGGATCAAGTACTTTTCTTTTTACATTCACCACATTTTCTCGAACAAAATGAGAAATTTCTTCATTTTGTGAGATCTCGTTCTTAAACTGACACTCCCATTTTTCAATCAACTGGTAATTTGCCATCTTTAGCCTATAGCTAATGGCCAATGTTCTTTCGTATCTGGCATCCATCGATTCACCACTTTTCAAATCTATATCTCTGTTTATCCTGTAACATCGGGGACACCCGTGCCAAAAACAGCCTTGAAACTGAAGCACAATACCGTTGTGGTTCTCACTGTCTTGGGGTGCACTGTCACCATCGACCAAGATATTCTCTAGTAGTCTTTTTTCCTGAACTCGTCCTGCATGCTCGATCTGGCGATGAAGAACTCGTTGTTCCATCCAAGAGAGCCAGTGTAGGTCAATTTCAGACTGATTGTCTACCATTCTGTAACCACGAGGTGGTATAATACCGATTTGCGACTTTTTTAGAAATTTTTTTTCTAAACACCCGCATACAAGATGATGCAATAGTTGTAGCTTCGACGAAAGGGTCCACACCAAATTTCATGAATGTTTTGCGGAATGCTAAACATGCTAATCTCAAAATTGTCACTTATTGCTTACAGTATTTTACAATTTCTCGTTGAAAATTGAATACGTAGCCATTTTGTACTTGTTCGTCGTACCATTTCAAAAATTTCTCTTGCTCCTTGATGGCCATCAAGTCTGGTGCATATGAATCAAGAGGTGGTAGAGGACCTTCGTAAGTCTGATTTTCCATCGTATTGAATAAGTGCGGAAAAGCACCTTTCTCCATTTCGGATAATCCATACGCTTTTGGTAAACTACTCAAAGGCATGTGAAAGTCATTTAAGCTATCAATAAACTTTGCATGTAGAACCTCCATTAAAATTATTTTTGAACCATTCATCACTACCGATGGCACAACTTGATCTTGATTGAATTTTTCCACAACGTACTTAAATATAAACTGTGCATCGAATCCTTGGGCATTGTGTGCTATGCATATAACCTGCTGAAATTGTCTTCTTGGTGCCAATGCCAGATCAACACGCTGCTTTACCGGGTCGCGATTAAACATGTATTCCCGAATACCGCACATCTCGCATCTAATTGAAATATCTTCAATCTCTATGCAATTGATACATACTTGCTGTACAACACACACATTTAGAACGTGCACTTTTTTCTCATCGTCGCCCAGCACCCGAAGAGATTGTTGGGTTTCAAAGTCGTAAAACAAAAATAAGACTGGTCTTACACGCTGTGTCTGTTTGATCGGTTGTACGTAACACAGGTGTCTAATAGGTAATCTTGATTTACACGTTTTACAAAAAGATACATTACACTCATGCGGCTGACTTTTATTTACTTGAACTATTTTAAAACAAATTTGACAGTCTTATTTTACTGCATACATTACTGCTTTTATTATATGATCCTATTTTAAGATGATTTTGCAAACAACCATTGCCAAAAAATAAACTTAAACAAGCATTACATTTTTTTAGATTTTCCGCTGTATTACACGGTGGCACGGACATGCACTTATAGCACTTGTTTGAACATCTATGTTCCTCGGCTCGCCAATAACTTATATTGCATGGTATACAGTAGCCCTTGCTACCGCTTGCTCTAACAAGATTTAATATTGGTTGATAATGATTTGTCCGGTCGTAATACATTATGCGTAATACGTGTATAACATCACCATGATTTTCACTGACATATCGTGTGCCGTCATAGATTGGTGGATTTCCACGAGCGAATGATGAAAAATTATAAACAACGATTGCCGTACCGCTAGTAGCGAAGACATCTTGAAACTTACGGATTTCTGCTAGTCCACAACCTTCCACCGGCACTTGAACGTTTGCCAAATTCATAAGATCTGTGGCAGCAGTTTTTTTAATTCTTTTTTGTGATTGACGAATCTGGTTCCAATATTTGTAAAGCAGTCCTGAGCGCACCTGACCTCTGACGGCAAAGGCATAAGCAGCAGCTAAACTTCGCGATAGACAAAGATTGTCATCGTTATTGATGTTTAATATAGATTGTTATTTCACTGTCTCCTCGGTTAAACGAACTCGTCCACGACCGGCCACACCTCTGACAACACTACAATTAACGGATAACCGTTCATTTACATTGAACTCGTTCGCACTTTGCATAGCACTGTGTAATATTTCCCAAAAATCTTCGAATTGAAAATCCTGTGTAAGTCTGAATGATAGCCAAAGGGGGCCTTGATTGAACTGGTCCGAATTGATGGTTACATCAACAAAATCCATTGGTCCACCTCTATCACAATGCTGCCGATGAAGGTCCTGCATGCAACCCTTTAACCAGTTGTAAACATGGGCATTGGATGGTGGCTGCGGTATGATTCCACGGATCTCTCTACCCTCATATCCAAAATATCGATAAAAACACGTTGCCTCATTCTGAATCACAGATCTAGGTCGCTCTCCTCCTTCACCGGTCTGCAAATGAGCATCTATAAGATCAGCCGATTTATACATGTACTTTATTAAATTAAACAAATTTAAAAAAAAGTCTTACCTTCTTCGTCAGCTGTATCAGTGCTGCTACTGCTATTAGCATTGCTGGTATTGGTACTGCTACTACTACTGCTACTGCTGCTGCTGTCACTCTCGCTGTTACTGCTACTGCTGCGGGTAAGCCTTCTGCGTTTGCGTTCCCTATCACTACAACTATTTTCGGATACGTCGTCAATGTTTCCATTTCGATTACGTTGATGCCTCTCTCTTGACCTCTCTGAAGCTTAAGTATTAGAGCGTGCCTTTATATTGCAGAAAAAACAATAAATGAAAATTATATACAGACAGACTTAATACTTACGATTATTTATGTTTGATGATAATGAGTCTCCTCGATGGTCCGATGACTGTGGGTGGTAATTTCCAGATGTTGATGGTCCAGCGTCTATAACTAAAATGGAGAATGTGCATTTAATTGAATAATAATTACAAAAATTTTAATTATAGCATATTCACCACTTACAATTGGCTGTAACTAAGTGTGCAGCGTCTTGTTGATCCGTCATACGTGCACGTGGCTCTGAAACTAAGTATTGAGAGAAATAAAATAATTTAATTAAAATGTAAAATTAATATTTGTATTTTAATTGGCTCAATACGTACAATTATTCTCGTTTCCTATCGACTCATCACACACCATAATGAAAGAATCACCGTCGGTGTCTCTCATCATCTGGTTAATCACTGAAATAATGTTGATGAAAAAATATTGAAATAAAAAATAATATTCTAAGAGTTTAGATGTGAAAAAAAGTAATTGATACTTACATTGACAGTGAAACATTGCACGAGCTAGCGGGTGCCCATGATCGTTGCGCTGTCGTATTGTTTAGAGAGCAATCGACAGAACGTCTGGATTACGGAATAGACCGACGGTAAACATGTAATATACCGTGGTTAATCTACAATACAAAATGCAGCTTTCTGCATAAAACCTCTGCTGATTGGTTCTGTAAGTCTGAGGCCTACACGCTGCCACACATTGTGTGAATATGTGAGTCTCGATCTTTCGCGATACTCAATGCCTGACCGATAACTTTGGCTAAATGTGCCACACTTGCCCTAATCATTCTGACAGAGATGCTTTGACTATCCAAAGTGGAACTGCCGAAACGTGCAAGTGTAGCTCCTTAAATATTGTCTCTGTCTACACGGCGGGAATGCAGCATAAAACGAAACGATTTTTTTTGCTGATACTGCTAATAAAAGACAATACATCTCGGGGGGATCATACTGGCTATACATGTGCACGTGTGCATATATTTTCTGGTATTCGCTGGTTATAGACTTCGTAGAATGACATTTGCAACAATGTCGAGTAGAAGATATATTTACGGCACACATGGTGAGAGAGCTGACATGGAAAAAAACTGAAAGCAATAATTTCGCGGAATAACGAGTAGTGATGACTTTGTTAACAACTGACTGCAATCTGATACACAGCGCAGACGCAAACATGCACTAGTACGTTCTTGTTTTTTTTCCTCTTCACATCGATATTTAAGCACTATTCGCAATTATCCGTATTGAAGAAATTTTTAAATTGTAAATTGATATAAGCGGTAAGAAACAGAGAGCGCTATAAAAAATACTTGAGATCGTCGTTCACGGTGCTCGAGCTTATCGACGACACTTGATATCCGGCGAAATTCAAACATAAAAAAATCGTGAATTTTGGTCAATTTTGTCCTGGGTCTCAAGCAGTTTCATTAACGAATTTCTTTTTCTTTGTATTTGATAATCAGCGAAAAAGTATGAATAAGATAATGCAGCTGCGCTGTTATAGCAAACAAAGCATGAGTAAGAAAATGCAGCTGCACGGTACAGGCTCTAATACACGTGCAAATGTTTTGGGAGTTGGTCAAAGATATTGTTTGTGAATTTTGAAACATCAGCAAAAAGAGAATGAGCAAGATGTGCTTGTAGCGTGGGATCGCGGGTGTTCAGGGCTAAGAAAGTGTCGCAGTATCATACCTCTGGAAGAGAACAGCCATCAGTAATGGTTTAACTCTTTCCGGGTGATCATCGTGCTCTCTCTTTCTCTCTCTCTCTCTCTCTCTCTCTCTCTCTCTCTCTCTCTCTCTCTCCCTCTCCCTCTCCCTCTCCCTCTCCATCTCCCTCTCTCTCTCTCTCACGCTGAAGCCCCCCCCCTTCCCCCCACAGTGGTGCGTCAGCACAACCAGCGGCGGCAGCGGCTGGTTTGTTTTGACTCGCCACTGTGGGGGGATTATTACTAATAGTTATGATAAGAAAAAACTCTGGGCTTGCATAAACAGTAAATTAGGAAGAGACAGACGCAAAGATTACGTAACAATTGAACACATTAAAAATGACGCCAATCAAATAACTAATGATAAATTAGAAATAACAAACATTATGAATACATATTATTGTAATTTAGGTGAACAGCTGAGTAATAGAATAACAATACCAAACATTATAAATATGCAACTGCCGACTAAGAATCCAAATACATTTTTATAACCCCTACAAAATCAGCCGAAGTAATGAAAATAATAAATAATTTAAAATCAAAAAAAGGAGGCGTAGGCAAAATGCATGCAAGGACTTTAAAAATCATCTCACCGTTTATAGCAGACATTTTACAACACAACTTTATTCTCATTATTGAAAATGCAATATGGCCAGATACCTTAAAAGCATCAGAAGTGATACCTATATACAAAGCAGAAAATAAAAATGAAGTAGCAAATTATAGACCAATATCCCTAATTACAAATATCGCAAAAATCCTTGAGAAAATCTTGTACACTAGAATCACTGAATTTATAACCAAGAACAATATAATCAGTAAAATCCAATTTGGATTCTTGAAAAATAGAGAAACAAAGAATGCACTAAGCATCAGAACCAAGATTATTTACAAGAAACTAGATAAAAGTAAGCACATAGCAATTACTTTCTTAGATTTATCAGAAGCATTCGATACTGTAAACCATAAAATACAATTCGATAAGTTACAAGCATATGGAGTGAGAGAAAAGGGGCACGAGCTAATTATAAGCTATTTAAATAACAGAAAATAGATAGTTAGAATAGACTCATTTACTAGTGAATCAAAAACCATCAGCACTGGAGTACCCCAAGGAACAATATTAGGACTTCTTCTTTTCTTACTCTATGTAAATGACTTATTAACAAACATACCTGAAGATTCAATATTATCATACACGGATGACACTGTAGTATTAACAACGGGCAAAACATGAACTGAAGTGAAATTACAATGAATAATTATTTCGATAAGGTAGATGTATGGCTTAGACTGAATAAGTTAACTTTAAACATACAAAAAACTGTATACATAACCTTTGTAAACTACTGCAATAGCTTACCTAGCAACTTTAATATAAAAATTAAAAATGAGCCAATTAAAAGAGTAGATAATACAAAATATTTAGGTGTAGTCTTTGACGAAAATATGAAATGGGATAAACACATTGAAAGTATTATCAATAAAACAAGGTACCTACTTTTTATATTTAGTAAAATAGCAAATTTCATGAATCGTGAAACTATAATGGTTATATATTATGCCCTTTTTGACAGTGTGATAAGCTATGACATAATTGCATGGGGAGGTGCGTATCAAAATCAATTAAACTCATTGCAAGCAATTCAAAGCAGAATACTTCAGATTATCAATAAAAACACTTTTTAAATTAACGCACCTTAAAAGCCTAAAATCTAACTAAGAAACTATTAAACAAAAGTACATCGACTCCTCCAGTACAACCCGACGTAAACTCAATGTAATACCAAGGTATGGTAAAACCATAAGCACCAAGAACAGCTACATCAGAGCAATTAACACTTTTAGCAAACTCTGCAACGAATTGAAAACACTAGACAGAAAAAATATAATACTAATGAGCTAAACGATTGGCTGAGCAAAAATGAGTGAAAAAAAATACAAAATATGAATACAAATAAACGATAGCATAACAATATAGAATTGATACTAAACTTAAATACAATAGAATGATTAGACAAAAAGTGAAAGATAATCATAAAAAATGTATATTATTGTTATTATTATAAGTATAGAAATATAGAATCAAGAAAATATTTTATATATATAATTTAAACTACTTATGTTATTGTTATTGGAGATTATATTACCGTTAATTATTTGAAAATATAGAAAAATAGAATCAATAGAATAATATAGTTGGAATAAAGGCAATGTGCCTACCAACAAAGGGTGAATGAGATGAAGAATATGGGTCATGCGTGGAAGTCCGGTAATGACTCTGTTACAGCGTGAATGGAATGGAAGGATGGATGTATGACTAGCTGCAGATGATACTAATAGTATTACCAACCCAGCATTTACTGTAGTTATTATGTTGATTATGTTGATTTTGTTGATCCGGACCTGCAAACAGAAATTTACCTTCCTCTGCAGGATTTGCGACGGAGTAGGGTATTATTGTATAAAATAATTATATTTCTGTATCTGTCGCTAATGTTTCTATGTAACTCTCGATATAAATAAATAACTAAATAAATATATATATATATATATAATCATTCTTGTTATTTATAGATTAACTTTTAATAAAATATAGGATTTTACTATACAATCTTTAAACAGAACGAGCGAGCGTAAGTAGGTGACTATTTTGCTAGTGATATAGTATGATTAGAATGCCTATTCAACCCCTGTAATATAATAGAAATAAATAATAATCAAATAATGTATTTTCGTCAAAGATTGCTAAAAAGTATACTAGTACCTACATAGTCTCGCATATTACATAGCAATCCTGACGAACACGGAGATTAGTAGCAACCCACTGAGAGCCGTCACTTCTCGCCGTGACCTACTATTGTCTTTGCCGAATAATCGAATGGATCTAACAAGGCATTGAGAGATAAAATACCGCGATGACCAGGTTGCGAAATAACTGCGTCAGCGAAATGGTGTCAAATGTCTTAACGAAGTCAAACAGCAAGGCAATGGTAACCTATTTCTTACTAAATCCGATTTTTATATCTTCAGTCAGTTTGAGCAGTGTAGCGGTAGTATTGTGGTGTTATCGAAAGATTTCCTGCAATGAAACAAGGCTATCTCTGCGAACATCGAACCCCACGATTATGTACTAGCTTTGATCTTGTAATGAGGACACTGAGTTCATCGATCATCACTAAAATAATTTTAAGGGTATTGTACATTTGCACGAAAGTAACTGTTATATCGACAGCTGAAGGGAATAACGCTCTATCTGCCAAGCCGGTTTAAGAGTGCCCTATGTGGTAAGCCGTTTGAAGAACGCCCTATCTAAGAAGGCGGTTATAGAAGGCCCTATCTGAGAAGCCGGTTCAAGAACGCCCTATCTTGGATGCTGCTTGAAGAACGCCCTATCTGGCAAGCTGCATGAAGAATATCCTATCTGGAAAGCCGGTTGAAGAAGGTTCTATCTGGGGAGCCGGTTTAAGCATGCACGCATGCATGCATACACACACACACCTTCACGCATGTACGCACGCACACACATATATGTGTGTATATGTATATATGTAGGCGTCGATGCACGTCAACTACACTACGGCTTAATCCATTCACCACTGATTAAAAATGCAAAGACTAATGCAATATTTTTGATTAAAAACTTTATAATAAATGGAGGCCTAATAACTGGATTGAATTGAAAAATTTATCTGAATCACTTGTTTTAATATTCAATAGCCTATCACAATTGAGAATACGTTCAATAGGGAGTGTACTTTAATTTTTAAATAATTATTTAAAAAATCTTATTTACACTACCCCCCGCAAGCTCAAGGGATCATGAGTTCGAATCCCATCAACGTGATTAGATATTTTCGAATTCCATAGGAATCTTGGTTATGACATCGGAGGATTGAAAAAGGCGTAGAGACAACTGCTAAAATTTATCTGAAAACACGATACTTTGCGTGGCCAAAAACTTAAGGGGACATACCACCTTTAAAATTCGAAAAAATAATTATTTTTAATTTCACACAGATAAGTTGGATTGATTTGAAATTTTGTATAGATACGTAACGCAACTTCATCTTTATTTGAGAATTTTTTAGCTTATTTAGTCCTAATGTGCCCCAATGAGAAAACAAACACTGAAAAGCACTGTTCACATGATTCCAGGACAATGTACGGCCCAATCGGGCTGAAAATTTTTTGACATACTCTTAAAAGCACTAGTTTCGGTATGAATGGAGGAAATTTAAATTAAATGAGTAGAAAACTTTATAAAAATAAAACAAGTAAAAAATTTAGTTGTTTTAGCTTATTTTTCATTATATTTGACTTGTCTTATTTTTAAAAAGTTTTCTATTCATTTAATGTAAATGTCCTCTATTCATACCAAAACTAGTGCTTTTAAGAGTATGTCAAAAAATGTTCAGCCCGATTGGGCCGTAAATTGTCCTGGAATCATGTGAACAGTGATTTTCAGTGTTTGTTTTTTCATTGGGGTACATTAGGACTAAATAAGCCAAAAATATTCTCAAATAAAGATAAAGTTATGTTACTTATGTATACAAAATTTCAAATCAATCCTACTTACCTGTGTGAAATTAAAAATAATTATTTCTTCGAGTTTTACATATTTTTACATATTTTTCTAGTTACATGGTCTCCAACAAAATGAGAGGGTCTTAAATCTACATTTTGTTAATAAGTGTTGCATAATTTGTAAGTGATTTAAGCGAAAGCTCGGAAGGTGAAAGTATTCAAGGGGGGGGGGGGTTAGTTTTTGAACAGTTTTTAGTAATATATATATAAATTAATTATCATTTATTTATTTTGAATACGAACCTTTCGAAATTTTCTATCACCAGCTTTAGCTTTTGGGCAAAATAGAGAAACAGTTGCTTCTCTTTCGCCACTTTCCTGACAGCACATGCAACTTCTTTCCATTTGCCATATTTTTGAGCCAGATACCTGTGAATTTCAAACTTCAAATTTAGAACATATAAAAATATGTTGCTCCTTTTTAAAAGAAGCTGTGTAATAGTAAAATTCTCGATTTCATTAAAAACACTATAGAAATACATATTAAGGGGTCTTAACACCTCTGACAGTAGATATACGCACGCATATACCCTGCACATACACGCGCGCATGGCACAAATATACGCACACAGGCTCGCGTTGAGATGAATATCGAGGCGGCAGGAGTCACCTGCGAAGCAAGGTACGAATGGTAAGGTTAGGTAAGAGCGAAAAAGACAGAGAGAGGGAGGGGGGCTAGAAGACAGCAGCACGACACGAATCACGATAGCCGACGCTGCGATAGACGAAGACGACTAATTAAGTTGAGATGAAAGAAAGAGAGACAGGAGATAAGTAAACCCCTAACTTGCCTACGAGGTACTGAGCAGCGGACAGAAGCGCGGCTAGCTCTCGACATCCAAAAGGAATTTTTTCTCCTATTTTTCTCCCTTGGTTAACCATGTACTATTACAAAATCGATGTTTTATGTCACCTGGTAGAAATGAATCTAGTTACTGGCTAGTTACTAGATTGAAACAAGGTTGAACAAAAAAACTGGCTAGTTACTAGTGAGTAAAAAGATTCCTTTCTACTAGGGCCGTTATAAGACAAAATCCTTGCAATATTACAAGCCAAATCCCAAAAATAAATTTGTACGTTATTTTTCGTTTGTATTTTTATAAATCATTTTCTGTTTTATTATTTGTGATTAAATATATAATTGATCATATTGTTAGATGATTACCTATAAAAGATAGTTTATATTCATTAAAATCAGAATTTTTACTCTCCAGTCACAACGGAGGAGCTGCTAACCACCTGCAAGAAGGTCGTAAACAGTAAGGCTTCAGGCCTAGATGGTATATCCAATATAGCATTGAAATATGCTATATATGCTCAACCAAAGGTCTCCATGGACTTGTATGCCTTTATATATAAGATGGATGATGTCACAGGAGGGGTTTCCCAAGATTCGGTACTTGGCCGGTACATCGGTACAATTACCTAAAGGGGTCATAGTGGTAGGTTTCACTGACGACATAGCAGTAGTCGTAGTAGCGAAAAGCCTGGATGAGATAACAGAAATACCGGACGAGTCTACTCGTGTAATAGACGAATGGCTGACAGAGGTAGATCTAGAATTGACCAGCCAGAAAACTAAAGTTCTTCTTATTTCTAGTAAGTAAAAGACTGAGAAAATAACAATGACGGTGGGTGAGCACAAGATTTTGGGTTGGACTTCCTATATTTGATGCCAAATATAGGTCAAACCCAAAGTAGACAGTTATTCTTAGCCAGCGTAATCACGTCGATTATGATGTACGGGGCTCCAATATGGGCAGATACCATGTTGGTAAAATCCTACGCGCGGAAGTTGTCGATTGTATATAGAAGTGCATTAAGGGTAGTATCCACTTACCGAATGGTATCGGACTAGGCGATTTGTGTTATAGCAGGCATGACGCCTATTGACCTTTTAGCAATAGAGAGGAAGGACATTTACGAGATGAAGTTACAGCTAAACGACAACACTTAGAAGGAAATCTGGGATTCTGCAAGGAAACAGATACTGACTGAGTGGCAAAAAAGATGGGACGCCAGCAGTAAGGGGCGATGGACACACCGCCTCATACAACGAATAGAAGAATGGATGAAAAGAGGACACGGGGAAGTTAATTACTACCTCATGCAGTTTTTGACGACAATCCAAACAGTCCAATATGTCCGGATGCAACGGAGAATGCCAAGCAGGAGGTAGAAGAACTCAAGGGCTACATACAAAACAGAGTAACCCCTCAGTCGATGATGAAGACTCTTTTAAGCCCAGAAGAAGGATGGATTGCGGTTTGCAATTATACTGCGAACATCCTTATGAGAATCAAAAGGACGATGAAGAAAGAAGAAGCTGAGTGATACTGGACTAAACTGACGACCGGGCGATGTGGTAAGAAGCAGACGGTTGAAGGAAGAAGTAAGTATGCTGGTTCTGACCACAGACAACAAACGATGATTATGGAGATTGCAAGCACATCGAATGGAGCCGAGAGGAAGCCTTGCGCCCCCGGCGAAGCATTGCCTGGCTATGGTAGCGCGGAGACTGAGCATAGAAGAATAATGCCTTTACTAAGGGTCGGTAAAGGCACACGGGTGTACCAGAAGCTGTCAGGGTCAAAGCTGACAGCGGCTGGTTAGGTTTAGCCGGCAATATTTTCCTTAAACCTTTTTCCAACCAAGAAAAAAACACACACATACAACTTATCTTTTGGGACAACTTATCAAAAGAGGAAAGCATGCTTCTTACCTTTTGTGGATTTTTCTAGAGTCTATTTACCCAGAGTTAGTTCAACTAACCAAATAATCCACGTAAGCCTCGTGCCCTTTAACACCCCAAAACTCACTTGAGTTATCTAAGCCATCTACCTAAATGAGTCTATAATATTCTAATTTGGTGTTGGGGTAGCTGGGTTATTTATTTGCACACTCAAACTTTGAATGAATGTTCTCAAAATCCTCAAAATATGAAACCATATATAAATATATATATATATATATATATATATATATATATATATATATATGGGACGTTCGTTGTCAACCGAAATACCTGTGTGGCTTTTTAAGAAATTTCATTCACAGACGGAGCTGCACGCCCCCTAAACTTAAAAAAAACTACTTTACGAAATAATCAAGCTGTCAGAAAAATTGCAAGCAACAACTACTTACATATATTTTGAGTTTCTGAATACGAACCCGTTAACAGTTTCTACCGCAACTTGAAACGTTCGTCCCAAACCTCAAAAAACACCCCCCGAATTGCTCTTTCACGCAGTTGAGAGGTATATCGTGTGATCAAAGCGAGAAAAATAATTGACAGAGAGCATTTTTATGCATTTTCAGCAGCTGAACACGAATCCGGAGGGTTTTTTTTACCGATACTTCAATCGTTCGTCAAGATTTGCAAAATTAAAGGTGACGGACCGAATTTCGTAAAATCAAATCTTATACATTAACAATAATATAAAATCATTTTTTAAAAAACCGCTGCCGATTCATTGGCATGTAGGTTCCTTTAACTTAATTCATAGTTCTTTTTCAAGTTCTTTTTCAAGTTAACTTAGTTCATTTTCAGTTATACAGGGTATACAGGATGAGAGACAAAGAATTTGTATTTTAATATCTTTTTAACTAATCGTGTTCATAAGCTGCGAAAAGAACTTAGCCGAGGTAATCAAAATATCTATCTTTTCCCAAAATTTCAAGTTAATTAAAGCTTTTTTACTTCCGTAACCGTGCGACATAGAAAACCGATTTTTTTAGGTTGTCGATTTTTTTTTCAAAAACCAATCACCAAAATGACTTTAACTTTTTACAATATGTAGACATTTTTATTCTTTGTTATCATGAATTTATTCAAAACATTAGACTGTTTAATTTGGAAGATATGAATTTTTTAAAAAAAAACACCTTTTTTGTCGTAACAATTGAACGAAATGGTTAATTTAGAAAATCTTGCGGGAAAAAGTAGGAAATTTTATACTATTTCAAAAACACTATTGCTGAATTTTCTGTATAAATTATATCATTTAAAAAACGAAAAAAAATTTTCAAAAATCAAAAAATGGTAACAATTGTCAAAATTAAATTTTTTCTTTACAGAATCAAAAAACAGATATGCATGTCAAGTTTTATTATTATAGACCACGTAGTTCCAGAAATACGATTGTATACTTACATACACACACACACAGCTATCCGCACGCACATTTTCTAAAAACACATGATTCGAACTCCAAACACCCCAAAACACCTTTCTACGAAGTTTTAGCAAAACTGAAAATTTTACTATTACAAAGCTTCCTCTAAGGAGGAGGTAACAGATTTTTTCTAAATTTAATTAACCTTTTTTTACAAACTATAAGGTTAAAAGCTGCGGATGGAACGTAGCAAAGCCACATAAAATATCTATCTTTTCCCAAAATCTCAAGTGCAATAAAGCCTTTTTACGACCGTATTCAAAGGACAAAAAAAAGCTCATTTTTATCAGTTTTTGATTTATTACTAAATAAATATGTGATCAAATAACTTAAAATTTTAATAGGATATAGTTATAGACGTAATCCATCAACATGATTTTTTCGTAAGGTTATGATGTGTAGTTTCAGAGATATTAATTTTTCAAAAAAAAAATCACCTTTATCATTTTTACTGCCAAACGGTGCGGTCGATCCAGAGAAAAAGTAGGTAATTTTATTCTATTTCAAATGAATTCTAGCTGAATTGTTTGTAATAAAGGAATGATTGAAAAAAACGCAAAATAGTGTTTTTTAAAAATCAAAAAATGAACATTAAACGAATACTAGTAGGCAAAATAAAAAAATTACTGTGTTCCCGAACTCAGAATCCAAAAATAGATGTACACGTTCAATGTTATTGATATTGAGGGAGTAGCTCCAGAAATATTACGGTATACACACATCCACACGGACATTTCCTAAAAACACGTGATTCGAACTCCAAACATCTCAACGTGGATTCCTAACCTGTTTTCGACGAACTCGAAAATTTTACTATTACAAAGCTTCCTCTAGGAGGAAGCAATTGAAATAGGCCTGTTAAACAATAATTTTTTTATTTCTCTCTGTGTTCTGGGTTGAAACTGTATTCATCTTTATTTAATTTCATTTACTTTTAATATTTTTTGCTTATTTTATTTTTTTTACTTTATTTTTTTTCGTTTATTATATTTCGGTTATAATATTTCGAATAATCAACTATTTTTTATTATTCCTTAGAGAGATATAATATCTGTACTGATCAGTTGATATCAGAGTCATGCAACCGTAAAAAGGTAAATAATATTAATAAAATGGTATTTTTTATAATAAAGTTAAAAAAAAAAAGAATTATTGAAAAACCTTTCAAATTGTCAAAGAAAATTGAATATATATGACAACTACTGAAAATCTTTGAGTGTAACTAAGAATTTTCTTTGTTATGGAATAATAATTTACAGAATTTCTCGAATCTAGATAGATGTTGTAATCTGTTCAACAAAGAAGGGACTAAAGGAAAAATGATACGCATGGTATCAACTTCATTCTCATTTAAGCATAGAGATATTCCTGAGAAAGCTATTATTTGATTTATAGATGAAGAAATTTCTGGATCTCAAGAAGACGATGATAGATCCCAGATATCAGCTAAAATAAAAAAGGTTAACCAGAGAAGCTAAATTAAAACCATCAATGGCTGAACTGAAAGAAAAGTTTATTTCTCTTTCAGAAAACGATCCATTAAAAGTCTCCATTTTAACAATATTGCCTGATTATTGGTCATTACAAGATATTACGGATGAGTTTAATGTTTCTATGAGAATTGCAAAAAAGGCCAGAGATTTAAGTAGAAAAGCTAGGCTGATACTGCGGCAGGGTGATACTAATTTATGCTGATACTAATTCACATGCGTTGTAATTCACGCATGTGATTTTTTTTTTCGTTTTTACTTCTAATGCGTTTTAATCCACATGCGCTGTAATTCACAAAATTATTTTTTTTTTGTTTCTACTTCATGAAAAATTAAGACAAAAATGTTTAGGTTGCAGAAATTTGATCCCGGGACCTTTCAGTCACCAATCGGATGTCTTACCGACTGACCCGTTATGAGCTGTTCTTAGGTTAGGTATGGATCATTCTTATAAGCTTATCTACTACTATTGTTACATGTAAATTATTAATAATTATCTACTTTGCTACAACTCTGTAACTACCCCGTTACAATTTATTAATTACAATTTACTAATTACAATTTATTGAATGAAAAAAAAAATTAAAGTCACTGGGATTCAAACAAGGTTTCGGTCCCGAGTCGGTCGCTTTACTGACTTACTTATTGTGACTCCTTGCTTGAATCATGCTATTGGAATCATTTGTAGCCATTTTGTTCGGAGAAAGAATTAGTATTCGTTGAATACTTATGAGTATATTCTTTCCATGTAGAAGACGATGTTGAGGACCACGAGGACGCATCCTTTTTCTTTTTATCATCTTCTTGGAGCTCCGAATAGCCGGAGGTACTTTGGTTTCAATACATCTTGAAAGAATGATGCCAATGAGCGATTACGCGAATATTTATGCTTCAACGGATGAAATGACTTCCCCCTCCATGTAAATGCAAATGAAATAAAACAGCCTCATGAGTGTGACGTTTTGTAGTGCACAGGTGGCTTTGTGCACTCTATTATGATTTGTGCATATGATGAGTAATTTCAGATGATCTGTAGGTGGACAGCCAAAATCAGTGATGTCGGTGACTTCAAAGTTAAAACGTGTGAGCCACTGTTTTTTGAAATCACCAATGACATAAATCTTGCTGGCATCTTTCAGTGCTTCTCGAAGAAGGTTTCCTATTTCTGTGTGTTCATGATCACCGGAATCTCAGCTCAATCAGTGATAATAAAGTTCAAGCCATAGATTCTCACGCTTATATTTTTGAGTTAAATTACAAGAAAATGGTTCTTTGAATAAAAGTACACTTAAGTACTTCTTAAAAACTGACATCTTAATGATTGCATTTAAAACGTTTCTTGATCTAGTCAGAATAAGCTGGTGTTTCACGTTGACAACGATTTTCTATAATCTTCGGCAAACCCGAATATCATATTCAGCGGTATGGATACATCGAAGTAGCCTGCGTCATTGGTCAACTATTTCGTCTCTACCATGTCCAACCAGGTTGCATTTTCCAGTATCAAACTTTGACTGGGTTTGTGTGAAATCTAGCCTTTCATGACAGTAGTTAAACCGACATTTTTACATCTATCGATTTCTGCACTATTAATTTCATATATGATCTCTTCGAACACGTTAGAGCAGTGCCATTTGGTTTTGTTAATTTACCGCAAATGTACAGTGAACTACATGATGGCAAAAGGTTCAAATCTTGATGTTAAAATTGTGTAGGCCTGATGAGCGTGCAGCTCATAGTGTGCCTCATCAAACCGACTCATCAAAGTTTACTGGTGACTGTGTACCTAGATACTCATCCATTTTTTGTTAAACAGCAGAATAGTATGCAGTTTATTTTCCACCAGGACCGATGACTCGTAATTTTAGGATTTTAGGAA
This sequence comes from Muscidifurax raptorellus, assembly GCA_020010945.3. NCBI lineage: Eukaryota > Metazoa > Arthropoda > Insecta > Hymenoptera > Pteromalidae > Muscidifurax > Muscidifurax raptorellus. The sequence continues at coordinate 1,012,955 of JAHUUD020000008.1, forward strand.
CTGAATGTTTTGCCGTGTTAGCGCTTTGCGTTTCGCCGACGTCTGATAACTGAGAAACATGTTGGCACTATTCCCATTTCGTTGCTTTTAAATGTAATCGGATTGTGATAGTTTCGTCTCAGTAAATTTACGAGATGTCCGTCTTGATCGACTATGCGAATCTTATATCCTAGTGGTACTGCGGGGAAAAATTCATGAATGGTATGTGTTAATTGTCCGTTTATGTAGGCACCACTGGTGATGTTGCATTCAATTCTCAGAGCATTACCATTAAGAATAGCAACTGGCAAATCAGAGGGGTGAGTAAAGCTTGGACGATGCCAGGATCACTGGCATCGTCCAAGTTCACGACAGCTGATTCGTTGTATCGAATCACCGCCAGCAATCATATCGTTTCTCCTGAACACACCTCGAAAATGTGGTATTTACAAAATTTTGGCATACTTTACGAGGTCGGAGTCATTGAGAGATCTCTGTGGTAATCTTACTTTTGAGGAACGTTTTTTTTTCAATGTCTTATCATGTGCTATGAGAAGACCTATTCCCGTTTTATATGGTTTCAAGTAGAGACCTTGAGTGATAGCCAAATCCTTGTTATAACTCACCCGCAAGCTCTCTCGCACAAGTCCCTCAACGCGCGCAACCCAACATACCGCCTCGACAGCGCACCGCGTCAGTAGTTCCGCGCCTGGCTGCCAGGCGGCTACGCCACTAGTTCACGCTCCTGACAGTAGGAGTGCGTCCCAGAAAGGGATATAAAGGCGCCGAGCTCGGCGCTAAGGATCTCTCGATCTACCTCGAGATCTATCTTCCCTATCTCCCCCTCTACTCAGATCCCGCATCGGCCTGAGGCCTTGTGCCTAGGCAACTTGCGCAGCTACCAAAGAATACGAAATATATCTGATTTTTGTAAATAATAATTATATTTGTAATTATTTCGCTTCCCTTTCCTTCTTTGCGGGTTAAATTGAAGCTCACTCGGCTCTCACTCACTCAAGCCCATAGGGCAAGAGTTTTGGAACTGACAGAAGGCTCCTCAGAGATCTCCCCCCCCCCCTTATTTCCCAACAGGCCCGCTTATATCATCCTCCATCTTTCTATTGTGTCTCGAAGTTTTTTCTAATTGTAACTTAGCCGCTTTGGCATCGATGACAACTTTCTCGATACCAGCAGCTCCTTCTGGGAGTGCATCAGTAGCGCTCAACCCAGCAAAAAGAGGTATAAGGAAAAATTTTATCGTCGAGAGAATTAATTCCTGGATTTCCTTGTGCTAAGCGTTTTGCTATTTTAGTAACTGGACCGCAATATCGGTATCCGGGCAAGTGAAGTTCTACCGAAAGCTTGTCGATTATTTTGTTTACTAAACCACGACCACGTCGTCGCATATAAGCCCTCTATTTATAGCTAATCAAGTAGTCAGTACTGAGCATTCGAGTAGTTCAAAGCATGAATTTTAAAGAAAAGTCTTGACAGCTTGATAGCTCACAGTACCAAACTTCGATTCTGTCGTTGAGCAAGATAAAAAAGTAAAACGACATGGTGACCTACTCCCTGACAGCATAAGGACTGTGTTTTGCGGGCCATCGAATTGCGGCAAAACTAACAGCTTGCTAGCGATGATAACGAATCCCAATGACGTTCGATTTGAAAATGTATACGTATATTCCAAGTTGCTTGATCGGTGGACACATGTGCTCGGCACAGAAGGGTATATCTCTATGCACGCCGTGAAGCGTGCATAGAGAGTCACTGAATACTCAAGGTCCACTTCGAGAATATACTCTTTAGGGTGGTCATCGGGAACGTTGAAGAACCCATTTGAATCTTCCGTAAGGTAATGCCTCGGCCATTGCCCAGCCATACAAGTTGTTGGCGTTATTGTATACAAGGTACCTTTCATCAGCATCAGAATTGTAACCTTCCTCCATGTAAGGATTGTTGGCTTCCGCGTATCCATTACAATACTGGCTGATTTCTCCTCGTATACCTCGCTTGACAAACATCAACATGTCGATGTCTGTCAGAAGATGCAGTCGAACCTAAAAGAAATCATACTTTGTAAATATTTTGCGCAATCTTTAAATAATGCATCGATCTAACGAAGAAATCTTTCTTCGTTAGAAGATTCACCTCGTCGAGTTTCAAGTTAAGTCAGTTACAAGTTAATCTACTTGCAAGTATATCCATCTTCGTGAAAAACTCGTTCCAACATGTCGACGAAGATGGCATGAATCGAAACGAGTCTATGAAGCGTAGATTTATATCCGTGCCTTCGACAAACTTTGTGAAAGATATGTACCTCTCCTTAGTTTGAGACAGCAGATATACACGGCCAGGGAAACAGGTTGCAACCTCCTTAATGAATAGATGAGCATCGTATCTACTGAGGTTGTGAAAAACTACTGGAATCGTTTTGGAATCCTGGTAGTCGAGATTGCAAGAATTATGTGCGGGGCCTCGATATCTGAAAATAAATGTAATGCGTATCTAGTATCGAGTTGGTATACTTATATATTTAGAGAGAGAGTGAGAGAGAGAGAGAGAAAGAATGATTACTTACTCTTCAGTGAGATGGCAATGATCTCTAATCTTTAAAACTTTTGGAGTAAAAGGCTTCTCGCACATGTGACATCTACAAGCCCTGGTGGATTCTAGTCTTAGTTGATCCGTCAAATCTCTCATCGTTACTGGATTCTTGTACATGTTTTGCAAGTCCGGAGCGAGGGCATGGAGATGGCTTACACAGCCAGAGCGTCATTATAGAAGCATTTGATAAAAAATCCTACACTGTAGGGCTTATGCTGCTGGTATGCACGATTGTGATCTTCGACTGGTTCTAAAAAACACTCAAAATCTATCCTTTTTCATTGGAAGCACCACTTTGTATTTATTTAATCTCATATAGTCCAGTGTATGAGATATCAACCTTTTTTCGGACTGAAAATAATGCAGGAACCGATAGTATATGTATATTCTACCACTGTGTGTACTTAATTGTCTCATTAATAGTCGAGAAAGATTTTTAATCCATACATAATGAAAATGGTATGGTTTTCCAGGATCTCTCTCTTATTTTTCGTCTTCGTCATTGTAAAAGCTTTTAACAAGAAGCAAATTCACATGCTTATTCCTCTTTTGTGCAATTAAGTGTCGAGGTAAAACAGTATACTGTTTACCCTTCTTCTTTAAAAAGTATACGTTGACTGAAATATCGTTTTGCCTCTCAAACTTCACAACATTTCTTGGATCTACCGGGAATTCGATTCTATCAAAATTATACTAATCTATATGCTGTACATATGACGATACTCGATGTGGATTTCTATTCAGTACCGACAAAATTGCCCACTTGAAACATTCATTATCGTTTATATTTATCACATTTATACATGCTTTCTTGTTTTTAATAATTTTAGGCAAATCGATGTAAGAGCTGCCTCACAAAAGATTGTACTTATTGATTTTAACCATTAAATTCACACCATTCGAATTGAATTCGTATTCACACAGTAATAGCACAACACTCTTTACAAGAGCAATATAACATTGTAATTTTTGCTTGTCTGCCATTGTCAGAGTTGAAGAATATGCAAAATCGTTTGCACTGGCTATGACCACATCCCCGATATTCAACCATCTTCTTCTGTCGTCAGGACTAGTATCACCAGCTAGCACCCTGAATAGCACTTCCACAGATGGAGAGACTGTTCCTTGTAGTACTAAGCTATAAACCTCAGGATCAGTTTTTTTTCGGTGTACCACTTTATCTCAGGAGAGAGGTTGAAGGTCTCAAACTCCGAAGAGAAGGGCATGATTTTTCCCGGTCAAAACGTTGCCTTATATTGAAATTGAACATGTGTGAGGGTAATCGAGAAACTGTGGAGGGGTACTTTGATTTCATTGGTTGTAAATTTGTGGAAGGGGAAAATTGTGAATTTCGGACGTAGTGATTCGAGACACTGTATATAAGGAGCTCAAAAAACCTTATAAGCTCATTCTTTCATCCATCGTCGACTAAGAAGTTTCTCCAAGATGAACTACACCGTAAACGTCCAGGGATTCAAAATGCTCAACGTCCATTTCGTTTTCAAGGAGGTAACCCTCGTATCTCCCTAGGAAAATTGTCTGCCTACGGTGTGGCTTTTCATGGCGCCGGATCCTTGGAAAGAACTGTCGCCAAAGAATAAGAGCGAGAATCGTTGGCTCCAGAAGAATTTCCACGAGATACCCTGGACATCAGGAAATATCCACTACAGCCACCTTCCAGGAATCCTTAACGTTTATCTCAAGAACTCTGAGATATATGTTAAGCGGACACACTACCTTTAAAACTCAAAAAAATAATTATTTTTAATTTCACACAGATGGCTTGGATTGATTTAATATTTTGTCCTAATGTACCCTAATGAAAAATCGAACACCGAAAGACACTGTTCACACGATTGTTCACACTGTTCTCACGAATACTCTTAAAAGCACTAGTTTTGGTATAAATGGAAAAAATTTAATTTAAATAAATAGAAAACTTTTTCAAAATAAAACAAGCCAAAAATAATGAAAAATAAGCTAAAAAAATGAAATTTTTGACTTGTTCTATTTTTAAAAAGTTTTCTTTTCATTTAAATTAAGTTTCCTCCATTCATACCAAAACTAGTGATTTTAAGAGTATGTCAAAAAATGTTCAGCTTGGTTGGGCCATACATTATACGAATTGTGTGGACAGGGCTTTTCGGTGTTTGATTTTTCATTAGGGTACATTAGGACTAAATAGGCCAAAAATATTCTCAAATAATTATAACGCTGTGTTACGCATGTGCAAAAAATTTCAAATCAATCTAACTTATCTGTGTGAAATTAAAAATAATTATTTCTTCGAGTTTTAAAGGTGGTGTGTTCCCTTAAGGGAGTCAAAAAAACTCAGTGACGGTGAGATATCCTTTTTAGTTCAATAACGACAACATTGAAGACTGGAACTATTTTGCGCTCAAGAATCTGCCAATTTATGATGATATTTGCACTCATCATATTGCATGCTGTCTCTTTTCTTGTATGTGCATACAAAAATGCAAGTTCAATGAGGAAGTGGATGTTCCATTAAAAGTAAATTCAAGACTCTCTTATATATAATTAATTTATATAATAATTAGATATGTAACTTTTTTTTGGTTTCAATAAAGAAAAAATTATGAAGGATTAATGGAGATATGGTTTCAATCGGGAAGTACCTCACAGGTTAAGAACAAGGGTGGGTTCTTTACCTTCCTCCATAATAAATAATTGTATAAAAATAACAAACAATTCTTTTAAAAACTATATAAATTGAATATAAATTGATTACACGTATGAACAAACTATTTCAAATCAATTGTACAAAATCTACCTTAGCGGCATTTTCATCAACTCTGAAAATGTCGAGTTTTTCAGTTAATAAACGATAAATCTAGGACAAATTTCATCAAATAAAGTATTTTTTTATATTGAGTCATGGCAAAGTTGCATGCAAAGTTTTACCAATCTACCTCTTATAGATGCAAAGATATGAGTCAAAACTTTTACCACCGCAGCCCCAAGTTTTCAACTAAAATTCACATTTTTATAGCACGTTGGATAACAACCAGACTTGGAGAGCTCAAAGCCATCTTTTATTGTATGTCTGATGATAATATACTTTGATACAAATCTACAATCCTGTATCTTCTAGTGAATATATATATATTTATTATTACCATTACATATGCCTAAAAGAAAAAGGCATCCTATAGAGGCAAACAGAGTTGCCTGTACATAGGGATGGTACAAAACTTACAACTAACTTAAAACTAAGTAATGTCTAAAATAAAATTTTCTTAACAACCTTTAAGGAGTTCCATCCAAAGATTAAGTAACAGTGTGATAACAACGTTTCTTCTTTATAATACATATTTTTCTCTTATATAATTTTTTAGTCTTTTCTTTATTGCAGATTAGCTGTATACTAACTTTTTGAGCTCATTTGTCAAATTATTGTATATATTAACGATTACGAAATAGCTGTTTTTTTACTTACAGTCGTGTACCTATTCTTGGCAATTGTATACTCTTATTTCTAGTATTGCTAGTGCTTGATGTATATATTTTTCTTAATGTATCATAATGGAAAGAAATAGCTTCTAATTGGAATAATTGCCTGACTGTAACAGGTAGGTCTAGTGTTAAAAAGTGATTATTATTTATAATTTTTAGTACTTTCTTTTGAATTCTTTGAATCGAATTTAAACAGTTATTGTATGCTCCTCCCCAGGCAATTATAACATAGTTAACTAAACTCTGAAAAAATGCATAATATACCATCAATAATGTTTTGCGATCCATTCCATTTTTAATTTTAGCAAAAATGAAAATTAAATACCTATTTTTTTTTACAATATAATCAGTATGTTTATCCCATTTCATATTGAAGTCGAAAATTAATCCTAGATATTGGGTTATTGGGTTTTTTTATTATATTATTGCCTATCTCAATCTGTAAATTATCCGGAACGCTGTCACAGTAGCTGCCTTAAGCTATGTAAAATGTTTTGCTAACATTTAATGACAATTTGTTCAAAGTAAGCCACTTCGCGACTTTACTTAGATACTTAATCATTTTGTCCTGTGCAGATGACCACGTGTTATCGCTAGCTACTATAACAGTGTCATTAGCATAAGACATAATAGTGTCGTTTTGCATATCTCTCAGTAGATCGTTCACATAAAGAATGAAAAATAAAGGTCCTAAAATGGTCCCTTGTGGTACATCAATGGATATTTCTTTGTATTCGCTTTTACACTCTTGTATTTTAACACATTGTTTTCTACCTGAGAGATAGCTAGTAATGTACTAAATAATGTTCGAAATATAGTTTAACGCGTCCATAGTTCCTCTATTCCTTACAAACCCATATTGTTTGTCAGATATAATTTCACACTCCGTCAAAAACATGTACAATCTATTGTACATGATTTTCTCAAAAATTTTTGTCATGTTTGATATAAGTGAGATTGGTCTGTAATTCGTCATACAGGACCTATCACCTGCTTTATGTATTGGAACTATTTCAGCATTTTTTAGTGCATTAGGCCACGTGGATTGCTGGATACACAGATTAAAAATGTGTTCTAACGGTTTCGCTATAAAAGTTGCTATTATTTTGATCGTTTTTGCATTGATATTATCAACACCTCCAGTTTTTTTTTCAATGAATCTATGATTTTTAGAATTTCAAAACTATTAGATGGGTAGATAAAAATAGATTTATTATTTCTTTCTGGAAGTTTTAGTTAATCATTATCCAAATTTGGAATTTGGTTACTTAGATCAATGCCCACTTTACGAAAATAATCATTCATTGTGTTCGCTATAGTTAGTTTGTCATCAATTTTTTGATTGTTTACAACTAGATAGTCAAGTGCCTTGCTTTTTTGGTTGTTTTTGCCTAGCTTGGTATTGATGATATTCCAAAACTGTCTTGGATTGTCAATATTTCGTTTTATTTCATTATTTTCAAATTTGTATTTCGCGTCTTTTATGACTCTATTTAAAATTTCTTCGTAATTTTTGTATTCGTTTTTCAGTGCTGAATTAGTTGGGTTATCTTTCCACAGTTTATACAAATTTTCTTTAGTATTACAAGACACTTGTATTGCTCTAGTTATCCAATTTTTTCTTAGCAATGAATTATTATTCTTTCTATTTAATTTTTTATGTTCTTATTAACGGAAAGAACTTTTTCCCGAAAGAGAGAGATAGAGGGATTTCGCGACAGCTTTGTTTTATCCGTTGCACCTGCTATTCATTGGCCTCGTCACCGTTGCTCATCGCTATATGCACAAATGCGTGAATTATTATTCTTTCTATTTAATTTTTTATCACACGTGGCTCTCTCGACACAGTTTTGTATCATTTTTACTAGTTTGTTTAAAGCTTCATTGGAGTCTTGTATTGCCAGCAATGACTGTCATTCAAGCTTTTTAGCTATATTTATTAATTTACTATAGTTTAAGTATGCTATAACATTTTCACTAACTTTCTGCAATCTAAGCTGGTCCATGGCTTTTTTGCTAAACGCTCAATAAAAGTTTCTAATTTTATAAAATTTGCATTGAGACTTCTTATATTTACGGACAAAATTAAATTCTTTTTCTTCATTATAGTCTTGTTGAGCTTCTTGATATCCTCTACTTCATATTCAATCTTGCTTACCTCATCAAAATTAAGGTCTTGATCCATTTCTGCTTATTTCTTGCTTCTAAACCTATCTGCTATACGTGTGTTGATGGAGTTCAGTGAACCTGCAGACAATCCAGATGCTTTCTTTAGTAATCCTTTGTCTGATGTTTTTTCTACTGTACCGACATATCTTGGTAATATTGGTTGTATAGTATAATCGGTAAGGTCGATATACTTCCTTATCTTGGCCTTGAGAATTTCGCATTCGTGGCTATCTGTCGCCACGTGTTCTATGTTAAACTTTGTTTTATATCTGCTATTACTAAAAGCACAATTTGTGCAATTCATTTTATTAACTTGACATTCCCTTGTTTTATGTTCTCCGGCACACTTTAGACATATAGAGTTATTTTTACATTTAGTACCATTGTGGCCAAACCTGCCACAATTGAAACATGGTCTGACATTACAGTAATCATACACCTTACAATTTTCATATCCCACGAAGATTCTGTTATTATTCTCTCTGACGTGTTCGTATACGTCAGCAGGCATCTCTAATATCACCGTCTGCAGTTGAGTCTTGCTATTCTTGTAGGAGTGCAAAAAGACGCATTTCTTTTTAAAACTGCTGAAATTCCTCTCATTGATGTCCTTTTCAATATTTCTGTCATCCATATTTTCAAAATTATCTATTCCCACTACTTTTACTTAGGGATTCATTACTTGCTCTCTGTTTACTTCACATGTATCTGCTAGTTTTAACATTAACATGTTATGCACTTTACCGACAGTTTCTTCGTTTAAACAGTTTATAATTATTTCATTTTTCTTCTTGATAACTCTTTTTGTTTGAATTGTTTTGTCTTTGATTAAATAGTGCGACACCATTTGACTCACTTTTTCAATGGTTTGATCTTCAGCAGTTTTATTTATTATAATTTTAGGTATACGTTTTGCGTCAGCAGCAATATATATATATATATATTTATTTATTTATTTATTTATTTACCAGAGTTACATAAACTTATTTATTATAATAATACAAAATACAAAATTCATGCACATTGACAAGCTCCACATGTGTCAATTATGTAAAATAATTCACGGTGAAGCTGCCAATCCTGCAGAGGGAAATAAAATTCCCTGTTCGCAGGTCTGGATTACTAAAACTACCTTAACTAATTAACAGCCATTCAAAACACAATAGGTTAGCACAGATCTCTGTCGGACTTCCATACAGCGATCTGCACCACCCATCCCTTTCATTCTCTCATTCACACTATCTGAATTACAAGTACAATTTTCTCTTAATTCAGATTTAAACACTTTTCTAAACTTTGTATAATAAAATATAACATAACAATTATAACAAAAATTGGATTATATTTATTTCTTAATTACTTAATGTTAATTAATTAACCATTCTGTTCCTTGATTCTGCTAGTGTATAATTTGTTACAGCCATTTTCCCATTGTGCTTAAGCAAATGCTTAAGCACTACATAATCAAATAATAAATAATTTTTATAGCCTAGTATTTTACTCAAGCCTACTCTAGTCTTAATATATTTATATTTATCTTAAATTAACTTATTCTACCTGTATCTAACTAACATAGATTTTGTTGAGGTTGGTTTGCCTGGTGCGGCATTCTAGTCTCTTGCGTACATGTACCTTTCCATCCTATTGAGTCTGGCGGGGCATGTAAGTCCAATAGTACATGTAAACCTGTAGTGTGGAAACATTTCTCTATGCTGATGCGAAGAGTCACATTTACAGTTTGATGTAAAAACAATATCATCGATCACGACAATATTTTTATGTTTTGGTTGCATTTTTAGAGAATACATTGAAATGAAGGTCTGCTTTCCTCTTATTCCTCGATCAAAGTAAAAAATAGCCTTGTTCGCACCAAGATAATTTATGTCTCCGTATATCATTCTGTATTTGTTTATTTGCTGCAGTTTCTGTCCAGGTGCTGTGGGTGCATTATTGTTTTTAGCTTTGGTGCTATTTGCCTCTGCTATTTTTTCTATTTTGCTGAAAATTGTCTCAATCGGCTTGTATCTTTCTGTATTGACATCAGTTTCGTATGTAGTTATTGACTTGTTCACATAGTTTGTATACTTTACTGTCATATTTTTTATTCCCGTTTCTTGAAGCCACATATAGATTATATCATTGGTTATATTCTCTAATTTTAGATCTATTTTCATATACATAGAGATCATTTTGTTGTAATTATATTTAGTTATACGCCTATGTGTCCTATTATTATGCGATTTACATTTGCCATTTTCACAGATGTAAGTTCTTATGTCTAGTATTATTTTATCTTTAATCGGTGTGCCAACTGTTAAAGTAGTGTAATCATTTAGTGCTGTTATTCCTGTTTGTAGTAAATTAAAAACTATTTTTAATATTTCTTACCCAATCTTTTAATTTTGAAATATTCGAGACTTTTGTAATGTCCAGTACCTTTAGCTCATTTGGTAAATAATTGAAAGTATTGATTGCCCTTAAATAGCTGCTTTTAGTACTGATAGTTTTGGAGTATTTTGGTATTACTAATGATTTCTTTCTCGTTTTACTCGTAGAGTTGATATAATGATCTTTTAAAGTGTTGTAATGGTATGTTATACTATTATATATGAAAGATTTCTGTATGCTAAGTGGAATAATTTCTTGAAACATATTTTTATTTATTATTTTTAAAATTCTAGTCTGTACTGATTGTAGTAATTTTAGCCTATTTTGGTGCGCTCCACCCCACGCAATTATTCCATAATTTATTAGACTATGGAAAAGTGCATAGTAAACCATGTTTAGAGTGTTAATATCCATAAATTGAGTTATTTTACTGAATACAAATATTAGGTATTTGGTCTTTTTTATTAGATACTCTATATGTTCGATTCATCTCATGTTCGAATCGAAAATAATACCCAAGTACTTTGTTTCCGTAACTCTTTTAAGGAGCTCGTTATTAATTTTTATATCTATGACGCCCGGGACACTATTTATATAATTCCCAAAAGTAATATATACTGTTTTTTGTACGTTTAGTGTTAACTTATTTAGTCTAAGCCATACATATACTTCTTCTAAGTGTTTATTCATGATTTTTTCTACTTCGCTCCAGTTTCTTCCTTTGGCCATGATAGCTGTGTCATCAGCGTAGGATAATATTGAGTTTTCCGGCATTCTGTTTAGCAAGTCATTCACGTATAGTATGAAAAGTAGGGGTCCAAGAATTGTCCCTTGAGGGACCCCAGTGCTTATTACTTTATAGTCGCTTTCACTTGTTTCTAATCTTACTTTTTGCTGGCGGTTATTCAGGTAGCTTGAGATTAGTTTATGACCCATTCCTCTAACACCATACGAGTAGAGTTTGTCCAACAATATCTTGTGATTAACAGTATCAAATGCTTTAGCTAAGTCAAGGAAGGAAACTGCAATTGGAATGATTTGGTCTAGACTTTCATATATTATTTTGGAAATAGCACTTAATGCATCTTTTGTACCTATGTTCTTGATAAATCCATATTGTCTTTTGCTCAATATTTTGTTCTTATTTATAAAATCTAATAGTCTCTTATGTATAATCTTTTCAAATATTTTGGCAATATTAGATATCAATAATATAGGTCTATATTTGCCCATATCATCCGTCTTTCCAGATTTGAATATTAGAATTACTTCAGCTGTTTTTAATACATCCGCCATATAGATTTTTCTATACACTGGTCAAAAATAAATGCCAGCGGTTTCAAAATTAGTGTATCCGTTGTTTTTAGTGTCTTTGCGTGAATCTTGTCTACCCCTCCATTTTTCGATTTCAAATCTTTTATTACTTTGCTTATTTCATTCTCATTTGTAGGTTTTATATACATAGTTTTTTCATTGTTCTTGGGAATTCTATATTTCTGTTAGAAGGTGTAGAAATGTTATCACTCAGTTTGTTGCCTAGGTTACAGTAGTATTCATTTAGCTTATTAGCTATTTCATTTTTATTTTCTGTTATTACACCATTTTCCATTTTCAGTTGTTTAATGCGATTGCAAGTTTTATTACTATTTCTCCCAATCTTGCTTTTAACGTATGCCCATAGCTTCTTCGGGTCATTTTTGTTCTCTTCGATGCATCTCTTACTGAATTTTATTTTTGCTTCTTTTATAACTTTGTCTAATGTTTTAACCAAATTTTTGTATTGGCCCTTGAGAGTTTCATTGTTTGGATCCTTTTTAAGTCTATTATACATTACACTTTTCGTATTGCACGATTTAATTATTGCTTTCGTTATCCAATCTTTTCTTGGGATATTATTATATTTTTGTTTGTTATGTGTACTATATTTTGCTTTTTCCATACAGAAATTTAAATCTTTAATCAAACCATTAATCGCTTCATTTGGTTCTTTATCAGTATAATATTTACCCCAGTCTATCCGTGTGGCCGCACGGTATAGTTTGTTGTAATTATAGTGATATTCCTTGCATATGTTTTCTTGCTAATGGGTTTTTCTACAGCATTGTTTTTGTGAAATTCAATTAATTCTTTTTTTATTTGATTATTGTACTGTAGGTCTTACACAAACTGCTTTAATAGTGTGTTTTCAGTTATTAAAGCATCTATATCAGAATCATCTTCTTTATACGTATCATTTAACTTTTCTTTCGTTTTATTGTGTAGGTCTTGTAATATTTCTTCCCTAATTTCCTCAGATGATTTTAGTTTAATTTGCGCTATCACGCTTTTTGCCACATCATTGAGCATATGCTCATCACTTGTTTTGGAGGTTATTTCTTGCAGTCTATGTTCGGGACAAATTACTAGGTGTTTTCCAACGTACACTGTATTGTTTAATTTTTCAAAATCATTCTTATAGTAGGCACTTTCACAAATTACACAAATCACAGTTATTACCAAGGTTTTTGGGCGGCCTTTGTAATAATTTAAATCAGACTTATCGGGCGACTCCTCGTGGCCCGACGCCATCTTACAGATATATGTAACAATTACAATATATATATACATATATATATATATATATATATATATATATATATATATATATATATATATTGCGACGTTGTACGTCGCAGCCGAGTTGAGTCGGGAAATTTCCGGCCGATTCGGCGAGTCTAAGCCCGCACGTAAACAGTGCGAGAGCCAGACTGTTTTCGGTGAAGCGGCGCCGGGCTAGCTTACTTGCGTGAATCGGCGCAGCAAGCAGAGACACGAGCGCGGGATAGCGCGCGAAGCCAGAGCCAGCGTCTCGCGGTTTTCAGCCTATCGGCTGACTGCAACGCGAGGCTTAACGGCTCACGCGGACCGTGAGCCAATCAGCGCGGCTCTTACATGAGCGGGCCCGCGATATGCGTTACGCATGTGGCGCGGCAGTTCGCGAGAGCGCGCGCAAATCGTGTCAGTTCTCGTGCTGACATCGTCGACGCGAGAGAGAAATAAAGTGAGTGCCACGGCGGAGACACTCGGTGTCAACGCCATCCCCAGGACTATTCCCCTGTTCCCGTTGGCGAGCGTGTCGCCAGCGTCTAGCAGGCATCAGCGGGGAAGAGCACGAGAGTACGTCCAGGACCAGCCAGGAGCAACGAGCTCGGGGGAGCTTTGACCTCCTCGCCAGCCAGGCGCCGAGAGTGAGAGGACGAGAGAGGGACCCAGGGCATCAGGGAAGCCAGCGAGCCTGACGGCAGCGGGGCTTCCTGAGCTTCGTGGGAGAGGAGGGAACCTGGGGCTCGTCCCCCCCCCCCCCTCGAGAGGTAAGATTTGTCGTGTTTTACGCGAAATCTCCGGCGCGAGCAAGCGTGCCGTCGGAGACTCGGGTGTGCATGTGAGAGAGAGAGAGAGAGAGAGAGAGAGAGAGAGAGAGAGAGAGAGAGAGAGAGAAAGAGAGAGTACCCGTGAGTTTTCGCGTGCGGTGCCGGGCGCACGAGGACGTGAGCAAGCAGTGCGGGGCTTGCGAGAGTGAGAGAGAGAGAGAGAGAAAGCGAGAGACGGCGAGTGAGTGTACGCGGTACAGCCGGTCGCGCTTTGACCCAGCGCATCGTTGCGCTGAGGAAAAAGCCAACGCGAATCGGGCGCGCGGTCGTGTGTGCGAGAGAGAGAGAGATAGAGCGAGTGAGTGCTGCCAGCGACAGCGAGCTGCACGGTCTGGCTCTGCGCTAGACCGGCGCGTGTCGTGCGAGGCAGGCAGAGCTCGTGTGCCGAGAGAGGTTGGCTGGCTGCTTACCAGGTGCTCACGCACCGGGAGAGCACCGAGCCTGCGGGTAGTAGGGACAGTCAGAAGGCCCTGCGTGGCTGTACGACGCGTGGGAGGCTTCCATAGCCACCACGTTGTAGGGAGGGGTTGGGCGAAATATAGAGTCGTTCAAATAAAAATTTGTAGTATTATTTTCCTTCCTCTTTCCCAGCTCTCCCAAGCTAAAGTGATCGCGTCGAGTCCCTCGACAAAAATAAATAAATCGAGCGCAGAAGAGGCGCAAGAGTTGCGTGCGCGCTGCTGGGAGGCAGCACGTCGCAATATATATATATATATATTAATACTACCTAACATAGAAAAAATATAAACACACTCTACATATTCAGAGAGAGAGAGAGAGAGAGAGAGAGGGAGGGGGAGAGAGGGGGAGGGAGAGAGGGAGGGAAGAGAAAGATAGAAAGAGGTAAAGCGAAAGACAACGAAAAAAACCATGATTTATAAACTAAATTATATTATTTTTTTATTGTGAAAAAAACAGAAGCTACAATCTGTTCTTATTAACGGAAAGAACTTTTTCCCGAAAGAGAGAGAGATAGAGGGATTTCGCGACAGCTTTGTTTTATCCGTTGCACCTGCTATTCATTGGCCTCGTCACCGTTGCTCATCGCTATATGCACAAATGCGTGAGTGCTGGACCTCGGCTGCTGCTGTAAATCGTTGATGATGCTGTCTTTTTAATGCTTTCTCTCTCTCTTTAGCGATTCGTATTTCCGTTGCTGCTGCGAAAGAACATAACCCTGAATAGAGCATTGTACTAATAGCCTACGTTCTATTTATCTTTCACACACGACACCGTGGACTGTTGTCCTCGTCACCACTGCTATCATTATACAGGGTGTCTGAAAAGTTCCGGAACGGCATGATAACATCTGAACTATTAACCATGGTAAAAAAAATAGAAACACATGGTTGTTAGGATTTTTTTCCCAGCTTTCCGACGGGGACCTTGAATTTGACCTTGACCTTGTTTATCAAGGTCATTTAAATGTCAAATCGATTTCTTTAAATAAGACCCCCCATTTTCGACCCCAGAAAAGAAAAGAGCGGAAAATTTTACGTTCAAATATGGTCTAAAATATTTGTTGACCTTGGAAGGTATGGACAAGGACAAATGCAGGTTTGGTACGATAACTCGAATAATATTCATAATAATTATTCAACTATTTGATGGAGACCATGGTTTTGACCATGACCATGACATTCAAGGTCATTTGAAGGTCAAATCAATTTTTTTTAATAGAACCCTACATTTTTGACCCCGTAAATGAAGGGAATGGAAACTTTAGCGTTCATATAGGGTCTTGACCATTTTTAAATTTTGACTTTTGCAGATCATGAACAAGGTTCATCCCAGGTTCAGTTCGATAACTCGAAAACCAGAATTCGTAGAGAAAATTATTTAAGACACAATATTCATGATTATGACCTGCAAGGCCATTTGTAGATTAAATCGTGAATAATTTTGCGTCTTAAAAACGTATCAAATCCTATTCAAACAACCCCATTGTTCAACGTCCCTGACATTATACATTTTTTAGTTATCATCTTACTTCTAAACTGCTTCAGCATAATTTTCACCCCGTAGACTCAAATTACTCCACTTCTACTTTCACTTATTAATTGCTTAAATTTTCTCGACACAAATGATAATAATAATAATAGTAACGTCTCAATTTTTAAACCTTCTATTAAATGGACAAGACTTGTTTAAATGAATAATGAACATTAACAATTTAAAGAAAGGTTCATAATAAACCATAAAACTATTTTTAAAATTAAATTTTAATTTGACAATCAGAGATATTGTTGATCAAGAATTTCTAAAAATTTCTTCGTTTCATCTTTCCAATCTCAGTCATCTTTCATTCAATTTCAATTTACCAAAGCTCATTTTTTATTTCTTAGTATCTCGTGATATGTACAGATTGACAACATTTTTTTCTGGGAAAGAAGTATTTCTCTAATTTTGTCTTGAAAATAGTGTTTTCTCGTTCATTGGTCATTTTTTCGTCGAATATTTTTCAGTAGTTAATTTGTTATTTTTCGCAGTCGTGCATATTTATTATCTGCACATAAACATGCAACGACTTAATGGAAGAGAAAGAATTTCACTTTTGATGATGATAGGCTGGTGTGAACTTAGACGATCTTACGAAATGCCAAAACTCTCTTCAAGGAAACTTTCAGAGTTGGCCTTACTCCAATTTCTAAATCTACAGTATCGAGGGCTGTCAGACGGTTTCATGATACAGGAAGTGTAAAAGATCGTCCTCATTCTGGAAGACCGTCTACTGCAACAAACGAAGAAAAATCAGTAGATGTCTTATTGCCACTCATAGAGGATCCCCATACTTCAATACGCAAAATGTTTCAACAATATGAAATAAGCAAGTTTTCTATTCAGAAAATATTAAAAACTAACAAATTCCATCAATTTAAGGTTAATCTTGTGCAAGAGTTGAATGAAGATGATTTTAATAAGAGACTTGAGTTTTGCGAAGAAATGATGTCTAGGATTGTTGAAGATCCCAATTTTGCCTCCAATATAGTCTTTTCAGATGAAGCTACTTTCCAATTAACTGGTACAATCAATAGGCATAACTGCAGATATTGGGCTCAGCAAAATCCTCACTGGATGCGCGAAGACAAAACCCAATAACCCGAAAAATTAAATGTTTGGGCTGCAATATTGAATAATCAATTGATTGGTCCCTTTTTCATAGAGGGTAATTTAAAGGCAGCCAAATATGAGGACATGTTACGGACGCAAATCGCTCCTAGAATTATAGAGTTTGCGGGAGCCAATTTTGAACACTTGTGGTTCCAGCAGGATGGTGCAGCAGCTCACTATGGACGCAATGTTCGACAGTATTTGAATACTGTGTTCATTGATCGCTAGATTGGCCGCAGAGGTATTATCGAATGGCGCCCCGATCACCTGATCTGACTCCTCTAGATTTCTTCCTCTGGGGATACTTAAAAGATTGTGTTTATATAACTAAGCGACAAAATTGAGATGAATTACGGCAAGGGATAATTGATGAAAGCACTTCGATTTCAGCAGAACACATTCAAAATTCTATTCATAGTTTTGATTATCGATTAGGTCACTGTCATGAAATCGAAGGTCATCAGTTTGAACATTTGCTAAACTAATACTTGCTCTAATTGGTCGGACTGAGTCTTGCCTTAACTGGTTGGACAACATCAAGTTTTGCTTTAATTGGTCGGGCCGAGTGTTGCCTTAACTGATTGGGCTGAGTCTTACCTTCATTTGTTGGATAACACCAAGTCTTGCCTTAACTGGTTGGACTACACCAAGTCTTGCCTTAACTGGTTGGACTACACCAAGTCTTGCCTTAACTGGTTGGACAACACCAAGTCTTGCCTTAAATGATCGAACTGAGCCTTGCCTTAATTGATTGGACAACACCAAGTCTTACCTTAAATGGTTGGATAACACCAAGTCTTACCTTAACTGGTTGGACAACATTAAGTTCTGCTTTAATTGGTCGGATCGATTCTTGCCTTAACTGGTTGGGCCGAGTCCCACCTTAATTTGTTTGATAACACCAAGTCTTGCCTTAACCAGTTGGACAACACTAAGTCTTGCCTTAATTAGTTGGACAGATTCTTGCCTCAATTGGTTGGAAAAATCAAGACCTACCTTGATTGATTAAACCACGTCTAACCTTAACTGGTTGGGCCGAGACATATCTTAACTGCTTGGGTAACACCAGGTCTGCCTTAATTGATCAAAAATGGGTGGTCCTATTTAAAAAAATTAACCTTCAAATCATCAGGAACGTCATGGCCAAGGTCGAATTCGAGGTCCTAATCAGATAGTTGGAGAAATATTATAAATATTAAGTTTTACATGTTGTTCTTACGAATTCTGGTTTTCATATTATCGTACCAAACGATTTAGACCATATTTTAACGTAAAATTTTCCGCTTTTTATATTTCAGGGGTCAAAAATGGCGGGTTCTATTTAAAAAAATCGATTGACCTTCAAATGACCTTGAAGGTCATGGTCAAAGTTAAAACCAAGGTCTCCATCAAATAGCTGGATAATTATAATGAATATTACGTTTTAAATGTTGTTCTCAACAAGTTCTGATTTTCGAGTTGCCGTACCAAGCCTGTATTTGTCCTTGCCCATACCTTCCAAGGTCAAATTTTAAAATATTTTGGACCATATTTGAACGTAAAATTTTCCGCTCTTTTCATTTCCGGGGTCGAAAATGGAGAGTCCTATTTAAAAAAATCGATTTGACCTTCAAATGACGTTGATGAACATAGTCAAGGTCAAATTCAAGGTCCCCGTCGGAAAGCTGGGAAAAAATCCTAACAACCATGTGTTTCTATTTTTTTTACCATGGTTAGTTCAGATGTTGTGCTAAACGTTTGACTGCTGTGCTGTGGATCGTTCATTACTTCGTATTTTTCTTGGTTGATCGTTTCTCTCTCTCTCTCTCTCTCTCTCTCTCTCTCTTCCTCTCTCCCTTTCTCTCTCTCTTTCTCTAGTGATCCATATATACTGCTGCGAAAGAACATAATCTCATTCTCGTCATCGTCCTCTCTCTCTCTCTTCATCTATTATTCTGATTAGATTTGGATACTGCGTCGCTTCGCCGCTGCTGGTGATGGTTGCTCTATATAATAATATATACATATATATAATTCTAAAAAGAACTTTTTTTTCTCGAATGAGAGGTTATAACGTTCCGAAAAAAATATTTTCTACACGTGTACGCGCGAACACACGAATAGCTAATGTCGTGACAGTTTAGCATTCGAGCCAACTACTACCGGAGCATTGCAGCAGATCGAAAAAAGATCGTTACACACCAATACGCGCACAGATGATGACTTGCTGCACATCCTCGTCGGCTTTGTTGAGACTTGTATAGCTGCTACTGCTTACGATCGTCCTCGTCGGCTTAGATGAACTCGTCGCGTATGCGAGTCAGCCTTCCTTCCCTCCCTACGTTCTATTTGTACACAACAGCAGCAACTTGAGTAGTATACCCCGGACTATAGCGCGTCAAAACAAATCCCCACCACCTGCCCGTGGTGAGGTGGCTGTCTGACGCGCCATAGTCCGGGGATATATATATATATATATATATAGAAATTGCAACGTCAAGAATAAACTTATACAGGGTGTCCCATTTTAATTTACCACCCCCTAAAACTGGTTAATAATTTGCTCTGAAGAAAAAATGTTTCAAATATAATTTGTTGGTTTCGAAGGGGGGCATCTTTTGGCTATTTTAGCTGCGACCTTGAACATGACCTTCAAGGTCATTTGAAAGTCAAGACCAAATTTTCATATGAAATGTGCATATTTTTATGGCGGATTCGGATTCTACTAAAAAAGAGAAACAATTTTGTTCGAATCATTTTTTGAAAAAATCCCAAATTTTTGTTGTAAACGGCTTTAAAAAAGTTGAAAAAATCACTAGATATCTCTTATTGCCCCACCCTTTAAAAGAAGTTAAAAATTTTACATTTTATCCGAGGAATTAGAAACGTACACAATTTTACAAATATAAGTCCAAGTATGACCTTAGCCATGAACTTGTCCTTAACCAACAAGGTCATTCGAAGGTCAGTCAATTTATTTAACGGTAATCCTCGATTTTTATTCCGGCAATTGAAGCTTGGCTATGACCTTGACCTCGAACCTTAAATTCATTTTAAGAAAGAACCATCACTTTAATGGAAAATACTCTCTTTTTCAAAGAAATGAAATTACCAAAAAATTTATCAACAGAACCAAAGTTCATTAGAACGCTAATCTGATTCATTTTTTATCACATGGGGGAAGTTTGCAATCTTCGGTGTATGTTTGACATTCTCTGGGGCAAGTTTGCAATCTTCGGGGTATGTTTGACATTCTCTGGGGCAAGTTTTACGTCATCTGCGGAAAATTTGACATCATCTGGGGCAAGTTTACGGTCACAACTGGGACAAGTTTGACATCATCTGGGGCAAGTTTGAGCAGTAAGGGGCATGTTTTCAACTGAGAATCAAAATCAAGCTTAGTTTTTTTAATGAAAATTGTACATATTTTAAATCATATTCAGATTCTCTGATAAAGTACGCATCTTTTTAAGAAATATTTTTCTCGTAAATGCTTTATTTCTCGCTAAAAGACATTTTTTTGCTTCGTTATCGTTCTATTGGTAAAGCTTGTAAATTCTTACAGCTCCTCAAAGCTTCTCATCATTAGGTTTTCATTGACTTTCTGAATTTCAGAGCAGAAAAATACTTATAATAAATTATTTCTAGTAAGATTAAATATTCCCTAAAAAATCTACCTACAACAGATAATAGCTGACTACACGCCAGTAGAGATAGTCAACATGATCAAGATTCTGGGAGAATGTCACGACAATTACAAGGCTGCAGCGAGGCTGTACGCTGAAAGGTATCCGGACGCTCGTCATCCTAGTGGGAGGAATATTAAACTTCTAACGATTAGAGCTCAAGGAGGTAACTTAAGAAGGAAGAGGCGACGGACGGGCCCAAGAGAGCATATTGCGCTTGGGGTTCGTGCTGTAATTGCCGAGGATCCTCATATTTCGACGCGACAATTTCAGCGAATGCATGGAGTACCCAGATCAACAGTTTCCCGTGTATTGCGTCATTTTAGATTTCATCCATATCACTTGCACCTTACACATGCCATTGAGCCTGGTGATCCTGCCAGACGACTTAGATTCTGTCAATGGGCGGAAACACGAATGCGCATAGATCCATTTTTCTTTGATCGGACTCTCTTTACAGACGAGGCAAAGTTCGACAATATGGGAGGAGTTAATCTTCATAACGCACATTATTATGCAGAAGAAAATCCACATTGGCAGCGAGATCACCGTACACAAAGACGGTGGTCAATTAATGTTTGGGCGGGCATAGTTGGGGAATACGTTGTGGGTCCAATTTTTTATGACCGTAATTTAAACGGCGAGCTTTATTTAGATATTCTCGAGAACCAAATTCCACCTCTTCTAGAAAACATTCCGCTAGAAATAAGGCGAGACATGTGGTTCCAGCAAGATGGTGCTCCCGCTCATCGTAGACTACTTGTCAGGAGATTTCTGAACGCGACATACCCAAATAGTTGGATTGGAATTGGTAGTCCAATCTGTGAATTCCCTGCGCGATCGCCAGATTTGACCCCATTGGACTTCTTTCTGTGGGGGGCCGTGAAGCAGAGAGTTTACGCGGAAGCCCCAACGACGGCACAAAATATGATGGAGAGAATTGTTGCAGCATTCCGGGCATTCACCCCACAAACATTAATAGATGTCCAAAGAAGTTTTCGGCAGAGAATACAAATGTGCATTCAACAAAATGGGCAATTGATAGAGCACTTGAGACGTTGAAATTTCCGTGACTAGCTGAACGAAGGGGTCTTGCCTTGGCTGGGCGTGAAGGTCTTGCCTTAAGTGGCTGGATAGGGTCTTGCCTTAAGTGGCTGGATAGGGTCTTGCCTTAAGTGGCTGGACGTTAAGGTCTTGCCTTAAGTGGCTGGATAGGGTCTTGCCTTAAGTGGTTGGACGGGGTCTTGCCTTAAGTGGCTGGACGGGGTCTTGCCTTAAGTGGCTGGACGTGAAGGTCTTGCTTTAAGTGATCCAAAGGATACCTCTGTCTTTGTTTGAAGCTAGTAACATTCATCTAAAACAGCTTATTTCTAGAACAAATTCTCTTTTCAGTTAAAGGGAGAGCTACCTATTGATGATCAAAAAATGGTTAAGACAAAAAGTGTTACTTTTTTAGTAGAACCCGAATCTGTGATAAATCTTATTCAAATGACCTTGAAGGTCATGTTCAAGGTCACAGCTGGAATAGCCAAAAGATGCCCCCCTTCTAACCCAACAAATTTTATTTGAAACATTTTTTTCTCAGAGCAAATTTTTAACTTCTTTTAAAGGGTGGGGCAATAAGAGATATTAGTAATTTTTTCAACTTTTTTAAAGCCGTTTACAACAAAAATTTAGGATTTTTTCAAAAAATGATTCGGACAAGAAGTGTTTCTCTTTTTTAGTAGAATCCGAATCCGCCATAAAAATATGCACATTTCATATGAAAATTTGGTCTTGACTTTCAAATGACCTTGAAGGTCATTTTCAAGGTCGCAGCTAAAATAGCCAAAAGATGCCCCCCTTCGAACCCAACAAATTTTATTTGAAACATTTTTTTCTCAGAGCAAATTATTAACCAGTTTTAGGGGGTGGTAAATTAAAATGGGACACCCTGTATATATATATATATATATATATATATATATATATATATATATATATATATATATATATATATATATATATAAGTTTATTCTTGACGTTGCAAATTCTAATCTGGGCGGAGAGGACGGGGGGGGGGGTAGAGAAAGTGGGGATATCCGTATTATTTTCCGAGGAGTGGGAAGAATAAAACAGTGCAGTGGTGGGGGTAACATTTCGCTTCCCCACATAGTTTTTTGAGTTTGAATAAGATAATGTATGAAATATATATATACTTTATTTACTAAATCAAAAAAAGGATGTACTATATATGGAAATAGGAAACAAGGTAAGGATAGAAATAAATAGAAGATAAGTATTTTTTATATTCACTAATAATCGATTATATATTCAAACATCGATAGTTCTACAAATTCATTGTGATATACATTGTTATAATAAAAAAAAATTGGTTATGATATATCAAATTTCAAAAAAAAAGAAAAACAGTTTGTCACACGCTGTGAGTGTTTAATAAGTCAACAATTACATCGATATGATGTGACGCAAGCTGATAAAATACATCGACAATATCATTTCGACTAAACGGTATTTGGTTATTCAATTTTATCGCACGCGTTTGCACACTGGTTGTAATAATATCGAACCATTTACCATCAATCATATTAATAATTTCTGTGACAATAGTCGTTGTAAACTTACCAACTTTCGTCTGTGGTATGTTGTCTGAATCAATATCTTTAATAAAGTCTATAAATTCTCTAGCAACGCAACTCACACTACCCGCTACAAACTTGAGATATTCTAGGCGCACATTAATACATTTCACAATATACTCATACATACGCAGAAACGTAACTTTTTTCATAATAATAGTTGAATGTTTTGTTACTTCCCCTGGTGGCGCAGGAGGCCAATTCTCCTCGATTTCGATAATCTTCTCCTTCCGACTGCGGGTAAATTTTACTCTCCATCCTGTACCGCAAACTTGTTGACGCACCTTGTCATCGCTACTGCGGTCACAAAGATGCTTGTAAAAATCGTAGAAACAGTTTATGAATATCAGCCAATCGTAGTAGGTAAAGGGGATTCCAGTAAAGTCGTCCCCCCATAGGCGCACCACAGGTTTGTAGTACTCATCTGTGAAGTTGTCGTATTCCAGCCCAACGATGATTTCCGTTGCGTACAACTCGTCCAAAGTATATAGTGTGCTCAGCAGCTGAAACCGGCCTTCCTTTTGGTGAGCCATATTGTTGTTCTTGTTGTCGCTATCAGCTCTCCAACCACTTTCAAACGACTAAACTACTCTGAGCTCTTGATATGCACTAGGCAATGGTGGAGAGAGAGAGAGAGAGAGAGAGAGAGAGAGAGAGAGAGAGAGAGAGAGAGAGAGAGAGAGAGAGAGAGAGAGAGAGAGAGAGAGAGAGAGAGAGAGAGAGAGAGAGAGAGAGAGAGAGAGAGAGAGAGAGAGAGAGAGAGAGAGAGAGAGAGAGAGAGAGAGAGAGAGAGAGAGAGAGAGAGAGAGAGAGAGAGAGAGAGAGAGAGAGAGAGAGAGAGAGAGAGAGAGAGAGAGAGAGAGAGAGAGAGAGAGAGAGAGAGAGAGAGAGAGAGAGAGAGAGAGATGATGGCTGTGGAGGTAGCAATCGCCACGTGTACGACGCTTAGCGGGGATAAAGAGAGTGCATTAAGACTAATTGAGCAACAAACATTCAGAGAAAAAATGCAGATTTGTAAGCACCTGACAATGCAGCCACTGTTTCCGATGAAATTTTCGTAAGCGCTTTTTCTTTCTTTATAACCTACATACCGTCTCATTTATATCACCTCATCATTTTTTCGCTGATTGTCAGAGAAATTCTCGAGAAATTCATTGTAACCCAGACCGACGCTCATGTAACGCAAAAACACAATACAATACTGACCGCACACGTCAGAAAAGTCGCTCTATAGTCAAACATTATTCCAGCGAAATTGTTTACAATTTTTTCGTAATCGATTTATATGTTCGGGTATGAATGGAGGGAGGCCAAAACTATCAAAATAAAAAGCGCTACAAGATTCGTCGGCATACAGGCTGACCCAATGCATACTCGATTTCGTATGATCATTCGTGTTTACAACGAACGCTGTCGGTTTCGTCCACACCTTCGGTATCTGATCGGCTGGGAATACACCGACAGTATTCGAGCGGATTTTCGATAGGTTTTTCAATATCTGAAGACTGTCCAATACAAATTTCGCTATTAGCAGTGTTCGAATTATCAGATGTACGCGTAGACAACCACGATCTTAGTCGACAAACGTTATTTAAAGGACAACGATAATTTTTGTAGAAAGCTTTGACACCGTGGTGAATACAGTATACATCAGACGGTAAATCATCAAAAGGCGGACCATCTCGAAAGTACTCAACATTGAAAATTTGACGGGGTATGATTTTATGCAGTACTAACCACTTATCCTTGCCTCTAACGTATATTTTATTTATTTATTTATTTAGACCTTATACAAATGCCTTGTAAGCAACAAGACATCCTATAGAGGCAAATACAATTGCCTGTACATAGGTATGGTACATTCATACTTACAGAACTAATTACACTAATTCTTACAAACTAATTACATAATTTTTTTTTCTCTTCTTCTGTTCTTTTTGCCAATACTTTTTGTGACTTTTGACAATTGTATGTTCTTATTTCTAGTTTTACTTGAACTATTAATATAAATATTTTTCAATGTTTGATAATGAAACGAAATAGCCTCCAGATAAAACATTTGTCTTATATTTAATGGCAAATCATTCAACACAAAATGGGATTTGTATATAATCTTCAGTATTTTCTTTTGTATTCCTTGTAGCAAATCTAAGCAATTATTATATGCCCCTCCCCACGCTATAATGCCATATGTGGCTAAGCTTTGAAAAAGGCATAGTATATTATTAACAAAGTTTTCCTGACCATCATTTTTTTAATCTTTGCAAAAATAAATATTAAATATCTTCTTTTTTTAACTATATAGTCTATATGTGAGTCCCATTTCATATTGAAATCAAAAACTAATCCTAGGTATTTATGTCTTTCAACTCTTTTGATGTCGGTATTTCCTATATAAATGTGTATGTCATTTGGTACACTATTTACCGTTTTATTTATGTTCAATGATAATTTGTTTAGAGTGAGCCACTCTGCTACCTCATGTAGATAAGCATTCATCCTATCCTGAGCGGCAGACCACGAGTCATCACTCGAGATGATGACAGTGTCATCCGCATATAGGACATAATGGTATCTTGTGGCATATTTATCAATAGATCATTTACATATAATATAAAAAATAAGGGGCCTAATATTGTTCCTTGCGGAACACCTATATTTATATCTTTATAAACACTTTTGCAATTGTTAATTATATGTCGCAGATTTTTCGAGAGCTCTCTCAAAATTTTTTCAACTGCCTTCCAATACACCGCACCATCAAAGTAGTCGAGCCCGTGCTGAAATTAGGTCAGCCAATCGTTCTGCTTTCTGATATCCTCACTAGGATGATTAAGCGCTATTTTCGGTGTCACTATCCAATGGCCGAAAAAATTGCCACTCACAGTCACTACGGCAACCTCTTTTGGTACATTACGATGCCTGCTGCCTTTGAAGAACTGAATATCAATGATCACGTCCATCTCGGAGGTGCATCGTATAACAGCGATAGAGAGCAAAACGTTACGCAGAGAGACAGACTGATCATGAGAAGGTGTTCGGTCAGTGTATATATATATATATATATATATATATATATATATATATATATATATATATATATATATATATATATATATATATACAGTAATACTGAGCTAGCGACATCTGTGAGTTAACTGCTGAAATCGACAATGACTTGGCGTGAAGCATCAATTTCCAAAATATTATCATACTCTGCGTATAGAATGCAATTGATCGTTTCCGTTAAAGCCGCACTGAAACGTACTTATAATCTAACCCTACCGTGTTTGATCAAGTTCCAATGATTGCAGTCATTTGCCGATAAATCTGGAGTCAAATCGAAGGCAAATAGATAGTATCCGAGGGGATATGATTCGCGCGTTATTTGGTTGACCTCGTTGAGAAAGTGTATACCTGTCCCGGAGAATAGTTTGTGATATGCGTCCACATACAGATTTCTCGCTCCAAAGTCCGGTTGCAGCGGTTTTGAAGGCACCTATACCCCGTCAACGTACAAATATAAAAAGTTTATATTAAAATGTTCGAAATTGAAGGGGTTGAGCATCCGGTCGCCATTGAAAGCTTTATTATTCATAAGGCCCAGGATAATTCTTTTCGGCAGCTGACCCAATATGATATTGTCCAATGTTTCGCCGTGAATACCACTGTGCATAGTCATTGCTTTGACTTCTACCCGTGATAAAGTGTATTTAGCCGTTGTTTTTGAGAGTGATTGAGCGTGTGCTAGCAATATACCCGGACTGATGGACGAGATTTTACACGTCTAACTAGAAGGTTCGCATCCTCAATGTGTATGGAATAAGAGCCTGCAGGATCCATCAGGCAAAAGTTATCGCGAGCTTTCACTAAGCGTACCCTCACATCAACACCATTGATTAGCAGCTTCTCCTGATTAAACACATCTGTATGGACACAAGGTGTCCAATAAGGTCGACAGATTTATTCACAGCAAACAATTTTCGTCTCTCCACTAATCCCTCGTTCTGATTTTCTGTGCCGTTCATTTTTCTAGCTGTGTCATCACACCACAAGACAGTCGACAAGTGGGAGGATTTGGCAGCAGGTCCGTAATTCAGTAGTGTTTCGATGTACGATCTGTAGGCATAGGCGTTGGTAGGTGGTGACACAAGCTTCTGATTGAATTGTACATCCACTTGATTGAAGAGCGAATGCATCAAATTATTGATTGGTCCTACTCGTGCTTGCAAAAATCTAAAAGCTGCTCGCTCTCCTTCAGCTATATCTTCTTCGGATTTACTAGAAATTTACACGAAGACTAAGCCTTGTATGAGCCAGATCGAGGTATTCATCACTATTCCCGGGAATCACAAATTCTATCGGTGAGTCATCAGTCAAAGACGATATCGGCTTCTATTGAACCCAATGCGAGCCCTCGATTGTAGTTTGGGTCGATATAATATCAAACAATAGCAGCTCAGACTTTAAACATTCGCACGAATGAGTGTGTAAGAATGCCATCTTTAACTGTCAAAAATATCTCTAACCTGTCTGCTTCTATATCCCCTACTCTTAGAACTTTTCTTTCGAATTGTCTGTTTCTTCTTCTTCTTTTTCGTCTTTTTCACACCACTTCTTGACTTGCGTTTTATACTACTACTACCAGTTTTACGTTTCTTTCTGCCGACACCTCTCTTTCTCTTGCACACTGTGACAGGTTTACCGAGCAACTGCAACTGAGCTGGATTCCCTTAGCGTGTTATTTTATAGCCCGACCCCTCCATCAGTTTGTCCAATTTTTCTTCAGCTTTTCTCTTCAGAACTTCACCAGATTCTCTCACACAATTATAAAGGACTCCTTAACTGGTGTGCTGCGTGCTGTAACATCAGACACGATGTTGAAGCCCGTACGTACTCCTTATCCACAGCTTTTGGGTCCCTTTTGAGAAGTGGGAGAACTCGACGAAATATGTCGGCTAGGAAGGAGCCGATACCACCGTGACCTCTTTGGTATGGAGAACCGATGTTAATATGGCCAATTCCTCCGGTGTATGGATTTCTACCCCTTCCTTCTCCTCCTCCTCCAGGGTAACCATTGCTAACTTGGCAACTCAAGTAAGCTTCGTAGCGATTCATCTAGTCGACTTTCTTGAAATGAAGTGTCACGGTCACTATCCCATAATCGAACGGTATCGACTGCCCACATTCGTCTCTTATATCTATTTCAACAGTCTGAAATGAGCTGAATAACAATGATATATACGAGTACATTGGTGGCGAGAAACTTTTGATTCGAGTAGTACCGTATTCGTAATTATCGGTATTCATCGCTACACCACGTAGCAGCCTTGATTGAACATCACCTGTCATACACGGTTCACAGATGTCGCTGTAGATCATAAACAAGGATGGCAGACCATTGGAAAGTCTAGCAGGTCTATCAGTTTCTAACGTGTCTTGTCACGTGACAGAACTGAGAGCAGGTAGTCTTTACACAGATTCTGCTAACTGTCACATAGCTGCCACGTTCAACTATCAACCGCAAATGACCACTGATACATTCTAAGTTATTTATCTCCTCAACGATAGTGTGAGTGCCTTTGTAATTTCCTGGACGAATTACCGATTCTGTGATTGTAAAATTTTCCACTCTCAACTCATTTGTCTCAAGCCTTGTGGGGAGAATTCGTTTTAGGGAAATTTTTCTTTCATCTTTGTCGGCTGACACGTGCTGAAATGTCAGCGGAAGTTGAACCCTTGTGAGCGCAACCACCCATGAACCTTGTAATCTGATATGTTGTGACATTTGTGTAACATAATGCGTTGTAGTGTTTTCCGTAAAATAATTTATACTGCTGTTGCTAGGCAGAATAATGTAAAATTGATCCCTCATATTTGCGAAAGTTGGTTAGCCTTGACCTAGGAATTGAACTTTTCTAGATAGCCTTTCCAGCTGACGAAATACTCCTTTGAACGTCCCTTACCTCTGCTATGCAAAATTTTTTCTATTTCGAATGTTTCCGCGACCAGATTATTTCGGACTCTGCTCAATTCCTCTGCGTAGAAAAAACCGTCTATGACCTCACCTGCCAAATCTTGCAAATGGTAGACAGGTGGTGGACGCATAAGAGAAATCCGTACAATTTTAAAAAACTCTAGCGTCCAGTCGCTCTCGTATCCTATGAAAAAAACGGTTCGTGCATGACTGACGCGAACCAGCTCACCGACTTTGAACTTAGGGTTAAGTTTACACTTATTGTTATTATATCGACGCTGTGAATTCTCTCGTACTTTTCCAACGTTGTACATTGTCACAGATGCAGGTCTCATGTTTATCGCTGAGTGTTTGCTATGATTGTACGCCTCGATAATATTCCGCAGCACATCGATGTACCCCCGTGTATTTTTGTGAGTGAAATATCGCCAAATTCACTCTTTAACAGTTCGTATAAGTCTCTCTATGATGGCGGCTTTTGTATCCGGACTGTGTGCCACTCGGTGATTGATGTCATTGTCGCGCAAAACTCGCTGTGCCTCCCTACCGAGGAATTCTTTACCCTTATCTGTCTGGAGGCACATTGGTTTACGTTCATTGCTTCTCCAAAGCACACGTAAGAAAGCCTCAGCGACGTTTCTGGAAGTTTTTTTATTGATCGGCTCCAACCAGCTATATTTACTGACATCGTCGATAACTGTCAAAATATAACTATATCCTTCGTTGTAAGTTGCCAAAGATTTCAAATCCATGAGATCAGCTTCCCAAACATCATCCAAATTCCGCACATTGTAACTACGTCGCGGAAATCGACGTCTAACTGGTTGATGTAGATTATATGCATCTTGACTCTCAAGTCACTCTACAAAACTTTCACGATGGATTTTTTCTTTTTTATCACTTTTTCTGCTTCTCCTACGCGTAGCTTGATAAAGTTTATCAATACCAGCGTACGCTGCCGGATGTGGAGGCCCGTAATAAATGTTCTCGAATTTTCTTCTTTCTCTACTCATCGTGCATCGATTGTTTCGTCACTTTTTTAATTTTGTTGGCCTCCTTACGTTCTTTTGGTTGTTTGCTAGCCCTTTTTTCGCAGATTCATCAACTTTGCTGCTGCTACTGCTGTCTTTGGATTTCTTTTGCTCTTTTTCTTATTCTTCTTCTTTTTCTTCAGTGCTTTCTTGATACGTGAAAAAAATTTTTCAAAGGTTATCTTGCTCACCATGCAGCAGACTGTCATCATCGCCAGTGTTCTTTCGTCTCCGGCTGTTTCATCCGCCAGCATTCGCGAAAATGCGTATTCAGCTAAAACTCGACCAGCTTTGCGCCGGTTGCCTTGTTTGTCATCGTAGAATAGATCATACTGACGACACGCCTCGTCCAACGGATTGATACCGACTTTACCAAGTTCGATACGTTCCGCTAGTTTTGTACCTGGGACACAAAATCTATATCCGGGTACATGCATTTCAAATGGTAGTAAATCGATCAATTCATCCAGTGCACTATTTTTTACTCTCATTCGTTCTTGCTCTTCTTTTTCTTCTTCGTCGGTGATTTTGGTCTCTTGTCCGGGCTGAACCTCCCGCTCAATCGTCGCCATGATGTAATTTCAGAACTGCCAACGACAACTTTTCTTCTTGTCTTTTTTTGCACTTCCCTGACCAGTTGCTGCTGCTGCTACTTTTTTCCGTTTTTGTACCCGCGCTGCTATTCCATCGTTTCTTTCGTCTCCTTCACTGGTGTCAGAGGTACTTGCGTCGGCAGCAGCCTGACGTGGCGATTGGAATAGACGACCAATATCAGGTATAAAATTCTGGCGTGGAATGGCACCGGTGGCACTACATGGCGGTGGTGATGGTAGTGTATTCGCAGGCGGGGCAGCACGACCAGGCATGCTGGCTACTATGGTATTCCAAACACGCTTGCTACCGATATATTCGCACGGTATGAACGATTCTCGAAGAGCAACAGTAAATTGCGCATGTCCAGGTGGTGGAGAGCCTTTTCTATCTCTCATAGTATCATTCACCAGGTCGATCATGTTGGCTCCGTGTAATTGCACACCAGCGATTGTCACAGTACCATTAGCATCCCAGACGATATTTCCAGTAACACGTAATTTACGCAATACTTGTCCAGTCTTTCGCCTATACTTGGCAGGCCCACTCTCCGTGATGCTCACATCGATCCGGACCTCTTCTTCAGCCTGCTGCACCTCGTAATTATAATTGTCGTCATTGTCATCATCATCGTTGTTTTGCATTTGATCCTGATCTTTGTTATCTTTCTCCTCGTTTTTTTTCTAGCCTTATCATAGCTATCGACATCCTTGAATTATAGATAATGTGTCAGTACAGAACTATATTGAGCCCATTTTTTCCGCTCACTTTTGCAGGAAGATGAATTCAGTATGTTGTTCATTTTCAATCTAGTCATGACGGTGCCCGGTGTTTGAACAGTCTTTAATATATTAACACCATTATTACAACCGCTATTTGCTAGCACACTCTGGAGACGTTCAACATTCTCATGCGGCACAAGTACCACCTTCCTAGCGTGTTCCATGTCGACTACTTGCTAATGAGCTATTACTAGCCAACAGTGTGCCAATAATAGGAGCCAATAATGCAGGCAAGAAACCGCCGCTTTGTACAATGATTTTTTTCTTTTTCGACATACTCACACACGGTTTCGCTAACTTCTACAGTGTTTTTGCATGTCTGCGTAAGCGGGACTTGTCAGACTTCTCCAGCGGTACGTTACCGATCAACACATTCAAAGCACACTCACAAATATGACGCTCTAATTTTGAATCAGCCGTCTGCAAGAGAGCCTTTGGCTGTTTATTATTCAAATAGAACAAAGCCTTCAAAATGACAGCGTCCTTGCGTGCAAAGGGATGACGTGTCTTAGGTGAACCCATCACAAGGAGGCGAGCGGTACGAGATTCGATGTGTCGCCACTATTTATCTTTGTATTACGTGACACGTATACAAAGTGCAATTCGTCGTCCGGGAAGATACATTTGCGAAATCAGCAGTTGTCCCGTGTAGTCTGTTTTAAATCCAGCAGTAGTTATCCATATGGTCTCGGTGTAGCGTCCCAGTACGCCTCTTGTAAAAATCGTGGATCCTCCGGACACAATTGATGCGACAGATGTTGTATCTGAGATCTGTCTTGTAAATTTCTAAACACGATGATGTATTGAGCGTTTAGGGATATATCCCGCTGTTCTCTACCCTGATGAAAGACGTTCTGTGTGATGAATATTACTGAGAGCGAGTGATGGTGGGAGGCCTTTGAGAAAATGTCGACTATACTTCCACTCGACGACGATTCTCGCATCAAGTCGTCAATGATCACGAGTTTAGGCCTAGAATCACTGGCCCAGTCACTAATCAGTGACAGGCCCTCACGAAATTCCACCTTCTTACCTTGAAGATCCTTGTAGCTTGGCTGCCACTCTGCGTAATAGATAATGACACGTTGGATTTGGGTATCGCACATCCGATCTAGATTATTTAAAAAATTTAAAGACATAATGAAAGTTAAAATAATACGTTTATTCAGAAAAAATTATAAGTACAAACATTTCGTTATTTAATAGACAATTTTTCGAGTTTTTTTAAAAATCGCTGCTGTAATAATACTACTAGTTCTCTCAATCCTCATTTGAAAACTCATTCTCCACGACGTGCTTTTTTATATGCATACATCCATACATACATTGAATAAACTACTGATTTCTCTTGAAATCGTAACCGCTCTTCCATATTTATAGTTTTTATTCACAATAGATTTACACTGTCCTAAACTCAATAGCGTTATTACCTTTATAATCTAAAAAAAGTTGTAATTTGTTCGCTTGATCACTCAGACTGTCAAGCAAGTTAGTATTTTCGTCAGTGCAGAAGATACTCGAGAAGGAAGAAAAATTTGGAATTCTTCGCCGAGAACTGCAACAATCTTTGAGCCAAAACGTGTCTTGGCTTCTTTTAGTACTGTCACCATGTGATGGCGGTCAATTTCTAGCTCGGATACCTTCTTCGTAGGAAGGTACCCACCACTAGCAATCTTGTTCAGACCCTCTAAATCCATCTAAACATATAATGTACAGCATCATTTCATTATTATTATTTCAATGATAATAATAATTATAATTGATATACATACTTTTTTATTGAAATAGATGAGAAAGCCGTGTACTTCGTCTTCAACGCTGTGTCGTATAGCTAGTTAAATACTGATGATTTGCAGAGACTGGTAATTTGCAGCGTGAACGCCCTTGCTTAAATATAGATGCCCCTACGACTAGAGCCATCGTTGCCACCACCACCTCCACTACTACCACCACTGCCACCACCACCACCACCATCACCACCAATCGCGTCACTCCAAACAACCAATTAGCTTTTAAGACAGCGTACCGTATCCAATCAACTTGATGCTGATGTGTCTTGTCCAAACAGTACGATGATGAAGCTGTGTATCCAATAAACAGCTTCTTTTGTAGCGCCATCTGTTTACGGGAATGAGTGGGGTTTACTGCATGTCACTGTATGGCGTCTGCTGTCGCTCGGGTCGTTCTTATAACTTTAGGGATAACTTTTATCTAACCTCACAAATCTTCGTTTGCCATAGACAGGTTTGCATGTTTTGGTCTCATTCTGAGTTATCACATCGTGGAACACCGTTCTACGTATAGCACTATTCGTCAGAACTATTTCCATATCTGGAGAGGTGATCATCTCTCGAATCGTATCAAAATTGACTAGTTGACTATTTGTGTAGTTCAGACGAATACCTTTTACCTTGTACACACACTCCTCTTCGCCGTTTGGTTTCCTACATTTGTACGCATAAAACTTTGGCCCACCCGAGAGAAAGCTCGTGATGTATGTACCAGGACCCTTATCGGCTAACTCATCCTCCGTAAAACTACCTAATGACCTACCAATTGGTAATACGTACTCACCGCTTTCCCCTTTGCTAGCATAAAATACTGAATCAGTGTCGTAATAAAGGGGTCGAGGTCCCAAAGTATGTAGATATTCGAACAGATTGAGACGTGCTTGTGCCGTTGTAAAAGCAGCGAGGGCCACGTTTGTCATTGAAGATGAGAGCGAAGGTGTCAGAGCCTCGTCTCTGTAGCACCAATTAACGTAGAGGGTCTCGTCATTGACAGGTAAGACTTTGATAAAATTTATCAAAGTCTCTCGATTGTTTACAACAAGTGTTCTTATTAGGTTCTCGCGTTGAACAAACTTTCCCCACAGAGAATTTAGACAGAGTTTTGCCACAGATCGTAAACCGGCATTCAAACGTATGTCATCTTTATTTAAGGTTATACCTTCGTTGCGTTCCTGCTCCTGTTCTTTGACATAGTGGTCCCTGTCTTCCTCAGTGGTACAATCTGGTGGATATAGCGTCGCTGCAACCTTTTGAGTAAAAAACTCGTTGATATATCCGGCAAAAATACCACCTTTCCGTTCTTCACGATTATACTGTGTCATCTCGTATTGCCAAATTTCATAAACAGACTTGACAACGTAACCTAATGTCACAGCCACTGTCACTTCCTCCGACACCCAAGTTTCTCGCAATACACGCTCTTCGGGATCTTCATGAGGACAGCCATCTTGTATCAATTGTTCGCAGCATGTTCGACATAATAAGAATATCAATTTACCGTGCATCTTTACTGGTAACAAAGGGTGATATAAATTTTGCAGTGGTAGTATATCGGATGCAATCAACCCATTTACTTGTGAAATATCATTGTGGATACCCAACAGGATACTTGCCGTAGTTAGAGATGAACGGATAGAGAGAACCCGCATCGACATAGTTGATCTTCTCTTGACCTTCACAATCAAACACCTTGACGGTGTTACCTGTGCGTCCACCGAAAAATGCATCTCAGGGATCAAGCGGTTTTCGTCGTACATTCACCGAATCAACCTCTCGGGCATACGAATCGAGAGGTGGCAGGGGACCTTCGTAAGTTTGGTTTTCTACAGTGTTAAATAAATGTGGAAAAACACATTTCTCCACTTCGGGTAATCCGTAGGCTTTAGGTAAGCTACTGAGAGACATGTGAAAATAATTCAAACTGTCAATAAACTTTGTCTGTAGAACCTCCTTTAAAATTATTTTTGATCCATTCATGACTACCGATGGTACGACTCGATCTTGATTCAATTTTTCCACAATATATTTAAATATGAATTGTGCGTCGAATCCCTGTGAATTATGGGCTATGCATATGACCTGCTGAAATCGCTTTCTTGGTGCTAATGCAAGATCAACGAGTTGTTTTATCGGTTTATGATTGAACACATATTTACGTATACCACACATCTCACATTCAATTGAAATATCTTCGATATCTATACAGTCTGTACATACCTGCTGCACAACGTATAAATTTGGAACATGCACGTTTTCTTCTTGATCGCCCAACACAAGGAGAGATTGCTGTGTTTCAAAGTCGTAAAATAGGAATAAGATTGGTTTTGAGCATTTTAAGTGTTTAATCGGCTGTGTGTAACATAGATGTCTAACAGGTAATCGTAATTTACATGTGGTACAAAAAGATACACCACATTTGTGTGATTTATTCCTTTTAATTATTTTAAAACAAGTCTGACAAAGTCTTATTTTACTACATATATTGCTACTTTTATTGTATAATCCTATTTTGGCATGATTATTCAAACAAATATCGCCGAAAAATAATCGTAAACAAATATTGCATTTTATGATATCTTCCGTCAGACTACATGGTGGTGTTGAAAAGCATTTGTAGCACTTGTTAGAACATCTATGCTCCTCAGTTCGCCAATACGCTTTATTGCATGGTATGCAATAACCGTCAGTACCGCATCATCCGATCAGATTTAATATCGGTTCATAATGACTCGATCGTTCGTAATACATTATTCGTAAGACATGTAAAACATTATCATAAGTTTCACTAATTGCGTGCCGTTATATATTGGAGGGTTTCCACGACCAAATATTAAAAAATTATAAACTATGATTGCCGTACCGCGAGTAGCAAAGAAATCTTGAAACTTACGAATTTCGACAAGTCTACATCTCTCGTCTGGTACTTGAACATTCGCTAAATTCACAAGTTCTGTGGCAGTTTTTTTCTGTGTTCTTCCTCGTGTTTGACGAATCTGATTCCAATATATGTGAAGCGCACCAGAGCGTATCTGACCTCTGGCAGTATATGCATAGGCAGCAGGTAAACTTCGAGGTAAACAAAGATTGTCGTTGTTGCTAATTGGCAATATAGATATTTTTTGCACTGATTCCAAGGTTAAACGCACTCGTCCACATCCAACTACACCTTCGACAATAGCACAATTAACAGATAATATCTCGTTCACATTTAATTTTTTCACACTTTGCACAGCATTTTCCAATAAACTCCAATAAAAATTCTAAAGGCTGTTGCTGAAGATTTGAAGCCCACATTGTACCGCACATTGTACTGATGTACGGATCTAAAACTTTCGCAATACTCAACGCTTCGCGTTAAACTTTGATCAAATGCGCCACACTTGCACGAATCATCGCGTCAAAGATATGTTTTGACTATCCAAAGGAAACTGTCCATACCGGTAATTGCAGCTCCTTAAATATTATCTTGGTGCCGTTTATACGGTGGGGGATACAAGACAAAAAGCCCACACTCTTTTTTCTGCTGATATTGCTGATAGAGACGACTTTTGACTTTTGTGAAATTTGATGTAATTAATTTGTTTTTCAACTGCAATTGATAGGACGCATCAAGATACGTCTGTAGTCAAAAAGTCGTCGCTCTAGTATAAAAACTGAATTTTTTAAAAATAGGTAAAACTGATATTTATCGATATCACCGTAAATATTAATAAAATATACTCCCGGATGATGCTACAACTGCTACCGCTGCTCTAGAGGCGAATCTACCTGAAGAGCAGGTCGAGCAGTAGGTGTCCAGTGCTGTAGTAAGGCCGCTTCCCGATATACTTCGTCGGCAGTTAATACTGCCACTGATTTGAGGGTCAAGAAAAGGCTGTTTAAGCCTGCCTTCCAATATCGAGATTAAAAGGTATTCTTTTATTTTTTTAATTATATTATAAATATAAATATGTGTGTATTACTATATATATATAATTCATTTATTAAAAAATTTATAATGTGAGGGACGTTCAACAATGGGGTTGTTTGAATAGGATTTGATACGTTTTTAAGACGCAAAATTATCCACGATTTAATCTACAAATGGCCTTGCAGGTCATAATCATGAATATTATGTCTTAAATCATTTTCTCTACGAATTCTGGTTTTCGAGTTATCGAACTGAACCTGGGATGAACCTTGTTCATGATCTGCAAAAGTCAAAATTTAAAAATGGTCAAGACCCTATATGAACGCTAAAGTTTCCATTCCCTTCATTTACGGGGTCAAAAATGTAGGGTTCTATTAAAAAAATTGATTTGACCTTCAAATGACCTTGAATGTCGTGGTCAAGGTCAAAACCATGGTCTGCATCAAATAGTTGAATAATTATTATGAATATTATTCGAGTTATCGTACCAAACCTGCATTTGTCCTTGTTCATACCTTCCAAGGTCAACAAATATTTTAGACCATATTTGAACGTAAAATTTTCCGCTCTTTTCTTTTCGGGGTCGAAAATGGGGGGTCTTATTTAAAGAAAACGATTTGACCTTCAAATGACCTTGATAATCCTGGTCAAGGTCAAATTCATGGTCCCCGTCGGAAAGCTGGGAAAAAATCCTAATAACCATGTGTTTCTATTTTTTTTACCATGGTTAGTTCAGATGTTATCATGCCGTTCCGGAACTTTTCAGACCCCCTGTATATCCCCGGACTATGACGCGTCAGACAGCCATCTCACCACGAGCAGGTGGTGGGGGCTTGTTTTGACGCGCTATAGTCCGGGGTATACTACTAACTTGTATACGTTCGCGAGATAAAAAGAAGACTAATAGGGCGCGGAACAACGGACTTATATTTATAGACTTTAGCTCGCGCCAGTGAAAAGGTCCACCACCGAGCGACTTCGGCAGTCGCGCGCGGGGAAAATTTGCGCTGCACTTAATTGCCCCTTTCACGATTTTACGCCTAATAGGACGTCACCGCGTGGTAATATAAGCGATGCGATTGGTGTGAAAGGCTCATTAGATTTCAATTAGTTTAAAATGGGAGTCTTCAACAGTATGGATTTTCCGGAAGATTTACGCCACCTAGATTTCGAAGAGCTGCAGGAGCTCTACCAGGAGATGGAGACCTTCCAAAGGCCTGCGGGTTTGGCATTACTCCATTCTTTAAATTTTTTGTCGAAGAAATTTTAAATTTACTCTAGGTCAGATTCTGAGGTTGTCGAACCATCGGACAAGGCATCGATAGTCGCCTTCGCTTTGGGCTTGGCGGAGGCTTCCATTCTCGATCAGATTCAGCGACCTCAACTTCTTGGGCCACGAAGAAAAGTTGTTGAAGTGTAGTAAAATTAATAAGACGCTCCTTGATCCTCATCTTAATTTTTGACAACATGTTGTTTATCGCTAAATTGATTTGATCTGAGACACTCTGAGCAATCTTAAATAATTAAGGGAAGAACTGAAGGTGAGTTCCGCCTGGAAAGGGTTGAGTAAGGGAAAGGTTCTAAATTAAAACACAATATATTTCGCGAGAAATAAGACTACTTGCATCGGCGTAAAACCTCTCACGAAGCAGAGAGGAAAGCCGGGGCAAGCGATAGATTTACTGCTCAAAGAGAAAGGAAATTACAATTTTTAAAAGAGAGAGAAAAGAGACTCTAGAGAGAAAAATGATAGGGATAGATATAGCTAACGCAAGGTACCTACTCGCACGCCAAGGGAGCTCTCTTACCTATACGCCCGCCGGCTTTCTCCACCACTACTCGAACACCGTCGCCTGGGAAGGTGCTGAGCCAAAACTCCTGCCGCAGCTTCTGGTCCTAAAGAACTGGACCAGCTGGGCCCAGATGAATGCGCACAGATGACCTTCGGTCGCAAAGTAGATAAACCCACTAATTTCGATGTTTACTTGCATGCGTGAGCTAGACGCGATACTCGCGTCCAGAACCGCTACACAGATTGATCTCACTCGTACATTGAAGCGCTATACAGCATCTGCATGGGTGCAGGAGTAGTAGACTGCACCGCCCACCGTGGACTGCTCGTCTGCAAATCTCCGGACACTATCGAGCCAAAGGCCGTATTTCGAGCTACTAACTGCGAAGGAGAGAAGCGTCTTACGCCTGATCGAAGCAACTGCCTATAAACATCAGCCCCGAGAATCACATCGACCTTATTCGAAATAAAAAATTCGGGATCTGCAAGACTAAGCCCTGCGAACTGCTTGAGGTCGAGATCATTGATGCTGTTGCCTGGCAGTTGCGAAGTCAAACGAGGAAGAACAAGCGCCTCTATCCTAATCTCGAAGTCAGTTTTGACGCTAGATTTCAACATAAGTTCAGTCATGAAGCGCGCAATGCCGACTACACTGGCGCCAAGCCCTGTCAATGGAATGCAAGTGCGTTCTCTCTGCAGTCCTAGCAGCTGGACGATCGACTCTGAAACGAACGAAGCTTCAGATCCTTGATCCAAAAGTGCTCGTACATAAGTGCTGTCCCCTCTCGGATCTATTACTTACACTCGAGCTGTAGCAAAAACAATCCTGCGCTCGGGAACAGAAACTCCAGCCGCATGCAAGCTAACGACCGGCGGTTTGGAACTCGACCTGCCTTTCTGTGGAGTGCCGAAATTCTGCTCCACCAACTGCGATTTTCCCTGAAATTTAAGGTGCAAGAGCATATGATGCTTGTCCTTACAGATTGAGCAACGACCCGAGGAGTTACAACTGTTGATTCGATGCGCTCCAAAGCAGTTGAAACAAAGTTGCAAACGTTTGATTAACGACAATCGCTCGTGCGGATTCTTATCCTTCAGCTTGAAGCATTTCGCCGGAGAATACCAACCATCACAGAAGGAGAAATTTCCAGACGAACAAAAAGTACTAGCATGGAAGATTTTTCGCGCTGTCCTGACGACACTGCGGGCATCGATCTCTTCTTCCCCTTGCAATCAGCGGCTACCATACTAAGAACCTTAGCTTGTTTCTCCAGAAACTTGACGAGCTCCGAAAACTTCGGAAGTGCACCTATCTCTGCAGGTGGCGACGCACTCGCAACCGAATTGACTTGTTGATCCGTCTCGCTTAACCCGGCCTCCCACAGTATGTAAGCAAGGCCGGTTCTGCCTCCCCCCACTACTCAACTTTTACATGTGAATACAGCGTCCCCATTTTTTAATTAACTCACCTGTACAGGTGAGAATGTGCTAGAAGCTTCTAGAATATTCTAGAAGCCTCTAGATGTTGATAGGGAAAATTCACGCGGTCCAAGGATGTGTATGATCCCGACAGCATGATGCCTGGGGTATACTCCCAGCAGTCTGAGATATACTCCTGGGAGCGAGCTTTGGATAAGCTATCTTTATACCTCGAAGAAAAGAATTTACTCAAGAATGAATTTGATCGAGATAAACAATATTCACCTCTTACTGGTGAAAAATTACAATTATTACAAAGAAAAGGGGTTTTTCCCTACGATTTTTTGGATAGTGAGGAAAAGCTTTCGATTACAGAAATTCCATCCAAAGATAAATTTTACAGCAGTTTGTATGATAGTGCAATTTCTGATAAAGATTATGAGCATGCCAAAATTGTTTGGGAAAAATTTAATATATCAAATTTAGGAGAATATTCTGATCTATATCTCAAAACTGATGTATTGCTATTAGCTGAAGTTTTTGAAAATTTTCGCAACAGTTGCCATTTAGTCTATGGCTTAGACCCTACACATTATTACACAACACCTGGATTGACATGGGATGCTATGCTTAAATATACAAAAATACAGTTTGAACAACTTACTGATATTGATCACGTCGGTGATCTTATAGCTTGGAGAAACAGCTGGGAAGAATTCGTGTATGGTGTGCACCTTATGCTCGTTTATGTATGCCCCAGAAGTAATATTGCATTCAACGCGTAATGCGTTAATTTTCAATATGGCTACTGGCAAATCAGATTCGTGATTAATATTTGGCGGTAGTATGAAAATTGTGAAACCCAACAATTTTCCAATAGAATCTTCTGGCTAAATTCAATTTATTGGCTACACTAGACCATGCAACGAAGAGTGTTATTATTCGGCTTGAGTTTAATTGTTATGCTTTTTGATGCTAGAGCCGCTTTCAGTCTTCTCAATGTCTTCACTTTTGTAGCTGCCTGTAGGCAAAATGATGACGTCCTCTCCAACGTAAAACTTGTTATTGCCTCTGTCTATGTTGCGTATCGAATTAAATGGGAGTCGTTCCACAAGTCCAAGAACGTAATTTTTACTTGGCGAGAGTTCAAGCGGTGGAAAATATTGAGCTTGCAGTACAGAAGATGTTCCAGACAGGCTCAGTGTTAGGGAATCTCCCATGACTATTTGAACAATACTGAGTAAACCCGAATCTCAATCAATACTTATATAGCATTCAAAAGAAATTTTAGACAAAGATGGTACCGCAGTTGTAGGT
Source organism: Muscidifurax raptorellus (assembly GCA_020010945.3). Classification (NCBI taxonomy): domain Eukaryota; kingdom Metazoa; phylum Arthropoda; class Insecta; order Hymenoptera; family Pteromalidae; genus Muscidifurax; species Muscidifurax raptorellus. Next base: position 1,055,009 of record JAHUUD020000008.1, read on the forward strand.
GTTGTAGTCTAGGTAATGTTTCTGATTGTACTTGACTCCGTTCACATTCCAGTATTCTATAAGATCCTGAGGTGGCTGTAAATCTCCAAAACTGTAGGAATACACTACATCATTGCCTCGTTTTCTATAGGCGACCCAATGCGTGCCTGGTCCGCTTTTATCATCGAGATTGACGATAGCTGATTCAGGATAATGTGATCCACTCGCTGGTATATTTCGCATGTAAACACCTTGAAAATGTGGACTTTCAAGATGCGTGCATATTTGAGAAGATCGGAGTCAGTTAGTGCGCGTTGCGGCAATTTAAAGTTTTTTTTTACTCATGACTTGTCCATATTTTTTCAAGTACATACCATAGCCCTCTTTGTAAGGTCGCAGATATAGACCTCTACCGAGCGCAATAGCTTCCATTGTTTTGTTATGTCTTTGACTCTCGTTTAGCAGCACTAGCATCGTTCACTGCTTTGGCGATACTAGCAGCGCCACCTACTAATGCACCTATTGCACTCAAACCAGCAAATATCGGTATAAGCTTCAGCTTTGTTTACAGCTTGACGAACAGCCTTCAGAGCGCTACGAATTACTGTGTGGGAGTTGTTGCCTGGAATAGCAGACGTGGAAGCAGCTGTGATCACTTTGACCAATGAAATAGATGGCTTATTTTTCTTCTGTTTCTTTATTTACCGTTTAAGACCCATTCCAAACTTGAATTTTGTCTTCATAGTGCCTGCTATGGCGAGAGCAGCTGCTTTTTCGACCACTCCCGCGTCTGCCGCCCGGACTCTCTCCCAATCTTTTGCAGCCAAAATCTTATCTGCAGCGTTTCTTGCTTCGACGTTTTCTCGATTCTGTGAGTAGGTAATATCGTGCTCTTTACAAGCTCTATCAAGAGCATAGATCCCAGGATCTCCACGTGCTAGTCGTTTTGCTAGTTTAGAACCAGGTCCACAGTACTAATATCTCGAAATATGCAGCTGTTACGTCCTGCGACGTATTGTAGTTAAGCAATATCAGCATTGCGAAGTCCTGCGACGTATTGTAGTTAAGCAATATCAGCGTTGCGAAGCCGAAAACTCGAAAATGATGAGTATGGCCAATAAAGTAGATCAGCCGAGTAAATAAGTGTATAAATACGTTGAATCCGTTGCACTTGAGGCTCGCTTAGAATCTGGACTCTGCTACGACGCTCCGGGCAGTCGACAGAGCTACCAGAAGTAAGTCGCGACGCGATCGGTATATAAATTGAATTTTACACTTGAATAAACGACCATCAGAATACATTCTATTATTGAAACAATTATTCACTCTATCCTGCACCTACGACTGGCCGATCTTGATCCAACACCAGCAGCAGAGCAGAGAATCTCCTCCACGACAAAGTAAGTACGAATTCTTAATAATTATATATACACAGATCGAGGTCGTGACTTAACACAGCTCTAGTGGAAGCTTGTTGAAAAGTGTATTCAATACACCACGACCTTTACGTTGTTTCTGCTTATGTACGATCATGATGCACGAGAGGACAGCGCTCGACTGATCTTGACACATTATAAACGCGCTTTTTATAGCTATAGTGACAGTTGCCCTTGGGTGATGAACCGTTCACATTTCCAGCAACAAAAAATCAAGCTTCCAGTGTCGAATTTCGATACTCTAGTGGAGCAGCAGAAAATGCGAAAACGTCATGGAGAACTACTGCCTGATAATATTCGAGCAATATGCTGTGGGCCATAAAATTGTGGCAAAACTAATACATTGCTCGCTCTCATAACACATCCCAATGGTCTCAAGTTTGAAAACGTGTACATATATTCGATGTCGCTGAAACAGCCCAAGTATAAGTTTCTCGAGCAGCTTTCACAACCTTTGCCTGGCATAGAGTACTTCCCGTTCAGTGAGCATGATGCAGTTGTGGCACCTGACGACGTACTTCCTGATTTAATCATGGTTTTTGACGACGTAGCCTGCGAGAGACAGGACAAACGTTAAAGCCTTCTTTTGCATAGGGAGACACAAAAACGTAGACTGTTTCTATCTCTGTCAGTCGTACGCTCACATTCCAAAACATTTGGTGCGTGATAACGTAAATGTGCTGGTAGTTTTTCGCCAGGATGATGTAAATCTTAAACTTATATACGATGATCATGTGAATTCTGATATGACATATACAAACTTCAAAGATTTATGCTCAGCATACTGAAATGATGGTAAACATGGATTTATTTTTATCGACAAGGAGCGAGCACTCAACGATGGACGTTACAGAAAAGGTTTTGATTGCTTTGCCACAAATATATAACCTACAGCAGGTCCTGAGTATTTGCAGTAAAGTGTGAATAGTCAGTGAGTCAACATGGCAGACATTCGACGTGAAAAAGACATTCTTCAACAAATAACAAACGCTCGCAAAGCAATTAGACGCAAACGTAGATTGCTACAGCAAGGCAAACCTAGTATGGAAAAAGCTCTTGGTGAAACTTTTAAACCTATAGTAGATCCGCTGGAGAAGCTAGTGAAAGTGAAATAAGAGATCAAGCTAAAACCTCAAAAAGAAGAATTTTTTGATGATAAACTTGATGAGGAACGTGATGTTAATAATGATAAACTTGATGAGGAACGTGATGTTAATAATGATAAACTTGATGAGGAACGTGATGTTAATAATGATAAACTTGATGAGAAACGTGATGATTTCGATGATACACTACTTAATGAAACAGCCGATGCTTCATTTAGAAGTACCAAAACTGATAGCGATGAAGAGGATGAGAAGAATCTTGTTACGAACGACAAGTATATCCAGCTGCTCAAACAAAATAAGCAACAACGATACTTTGATCATATTTTTGGAATTCGTAAAGATGGTGAAAGACTAAAGATCGGTGATTCACCCATAGAAATCCACAAAAAATATGTTAGCGTTTTAGATAGAAACGGGAGTTTGTTAAAGTATGCAAAAACTGAAGGTCTGCAAGAACTGCTTTTTAAACTAAATCCTGATATGTCATTGATTCAGCTTGATGATTTGCAAAATTATATGAAAATTCTCGAAGCTACAAACGTACATCGAAAACGTTACAGTTTCGATCAGCATATACGTCAGCAAAACAGCAATAAATATAATACCATAATTGCCCCTCTATTTAGGTTGCAAAGCCCTGTAAAGTCTGGTCGTGGACTCTGACCTCGATATAAAATTGCAAGAAAGCGTACTCTCATGGACTATGTATATTGGGACGATCCTAACGAACTTGTTAGGTCTTGATCGTCTATGTTTACTCATGGCTGAACGATTAGTTGGTAATAATAGTCATCTGAATGATATCCATTCCATCATCGAAGAGTTACGAGAAGCTAGAATTATATATTAATCGTAGTTACGAGCACGTTGACTACAGTATTAATATGAGCGTCGATGTGTTTGGGCGTCAGTCAAATCGCTCCAAAGGTCGTCGTGGTCCACCTGGTCTCGGCTACAAATTAACTGCCGACGGACACTTTGACATTGGAAGCAGAAGATTGTGTAACGTAGCAGAGCCCCTAGAGTCAAACGATGTAGTGAATTTAGCAGTCTTTCAGCAATCAATTAATTCGGAAATACACAGCATTTATGAGATTACAAGTAATCTAAGACAATCAATTGATGCTGCGGAATTAGTTATACAAATCACAATAGATGAGAATGTTGAAAACTGAGAAAAATAAATTTAACTATTAATGAATTGTATAAGGTTCTGCTTAAATATTCTCAGAATAATAATGACACATCAAAAGGAGAGACTAGTAGAGGAACTGCATAAACCAGCTCGACGTAATTATCAGCGTCGACGGTTCATAATGCGTGGCTTGGATGAGACATGGCAAGCTGATCTGGTGGAGATGCAGCCTTATGCACAAGAGAACAAAGGCTACAAATACATGCTGGCGGTCATCGATGTCTTCTCAAAGTATGCTTGGGCCGTACCTTTAAAGCAGAAAACTGGCGAATGTGCATAAGTGGGGACGCTGTATTTACATGTAAAAGTTGAGTGGTGGGGGGAGGCAGAACCGGCCTTGCTTACCTACTTCCCACAGCTTCCTTGATTCCGAATCTAAGCGGTCGGACAACAGAAAGATAAGAATAAAATCCGCATTATCTACCAGAATCTTCAAATTGTTTAGCGCTCGAATGATACGCTGAGCTTCATCAATGAAAGCACGAAGATCAGAAGCAGACACTTTCTCCAGATGCGGAATTTCCATAAAAGAAGTCAAGAGTTTGTTGATAATCATCGAGGATTGTGATAACGAGCATTCAACGCTTTCCATGTACTCGCGTAGTTGGCACTGGTAGTCAACACATCCTTGACAAGATCCGTATCCTCGTCCTTCAAGCAGAGCTTGAGATACTGCAATTTCATTGCGTCAGATAAACCCGAGAGATCATGAATGAACGTCGTGAAGAGATCGCTAAAGCTTACCCAATACTCGTATTGGAAAACGTAGGAAGAGGAATTCGAGGCACTTTGCTACTCGAGAGCCTGTATCACGGTCTGATACCGTCTCTGACAAATTAGCGTCACCATCTGGCTTATCGAAGAGAGAGAGAGTAACGCCATTATCTCATCCATAGCATCTTCGTATACTCCCTGAATGAGCTGGAAGCAATGGTCAGCAACGTAGACATCGGACTCTGCATCCTCTCGCACGACGATCTTCGAGTGAGTACCTCCAGTCTCTGTCCAAATGTCATTCACGCTATCGAGACGCGCCTACACGATATTTTTAGTGAGAGAGTCACGTGGCTTAGCTACTAAACGCGCACGTGTATTCTCAATCTCTTTTTCTCGAGACGTCTGCAACGCAGTCAGGTTCTTCAAGGATATAGGAACATGGTAATCGCTACAACGTACCTGAAAGATGCGAAGAAAAAAAAAAGATCGAAAAACCGCCGCTAAAGTTCGAGCAGGTAACTATACCTAAAGCGCGTTTCACAAGTCGTCGCTTTCGACTCCGCCGATGTAAACACACGCGCAGAACTACGGTTCGCTTCTGAGAGCGCGAAGCCAGTCGAAGTATAGACTACAGCTCACGACTCGACAAAGCGCTCGCACTGTGGCGTATCAAATTACAATTCTTGAAAATCGGCAAAACACTATATGCTAGAAAAAACCGTTACAATGCAAACGCCTCGTGTACAATATTTTCATGCGATAGAACCAATTACTCACTCCTCGCCTTGGGTACCATAAGCAATCTTAAAGGAAGAACTCAAGGTGAGTTGCCTGGAAAGGGTTGTCTGAGGGAAAGGTTCAAAATAAAAACACAATATATTTCGTGAGAAACAAAACTACTTACTTTGCCGTAAAACCTCTCACGAAGCAGAGAGGAAAGCCGGGGCAAGCGATAGATTTACTGAACAAAGAGAAAGGAAATTACAATTATTAAAAGAGAGAGAAATGAGACTAGAGAGAAAAATACTCGTCTAGTATTACTCTGTCTAAGGATTTAATCCATCCAGCGATTTCTTCTTTTACATCCTCTTTAAACATTGAGAGATCAGATTTATTGAAGGTAATCGCCATTTTTGTTTGAATCAAATTAAAAAATAAATTATTAATGATATAAAGCGACTACCCCCACTAGGAGTTGTTACCTTGTCGTGTGCTCTGAAAGGAGCCGGTGTGGGGGCTCGTCCGGGGGCCTATGCGACCGTCCCGTAGCCGGGTCGGGAAGTGATGGTGCAACGAAAGTGGATAGTTGGGGCGGCGGGGTGGGGGGGGGGGGGGGGGGGTCGTCGGTTGATACGACGATGTCGACTCGCCGCCTCTTCGGGCTATTAGTAGAACGCGCCCGAGGCGTGGAATCTCGGTCAAATGGGCTCTTCCCGTCGGGCTCTTCCCGGGTCGGGTCCGGACCTCGGGGTTCTCGAGAACGGCCGGGCGGACCTCCCGGACGCTAAGGACAACTCTCCATTGCTTTCGGAAGGAGGCGTAATAGGTACTACATCCAACCCCCAATCCCATTGTGTGAGAAACCGTGCATAAGGGACTGGTTGGCCACGGGGTCCAGTGGTCGCAAACGGTGCCCTCGGGATACTAGGCGCCCTCCCGAGGTACGAAAGCCTTCTCGCTGCAAGCGGGGCTCTTCAGCGGGCGACCTCTAGTTCCCTAGCTACTCGTGGGAACAAAATAAATATAGATGTACAAACCGAAAAAGAAGAAGGGAGGAGTGCCGACACCCAACCGGCACAGACTGGGGACGACGAACTGGGCAGAACCGTTTCACAGAAACAGGTGAACCCAGGGGTTCCTGACCCACTGGACCGGATGGAGGTGGAGGCAGCCGTAATGGTGAATCCGGCAACGGAGGAACCAGCGGCAGGGGGCTCCAAGGATCTCCCCAAAACTGCCATCCGGCAGAAGAACCGTCGTTCGGGAGCTCGTGAACGCAAGGCCTGGAACGCCCAAAAGGCGACAGAAGGCACAAGTGGGGGAACACCCCGGTCGAAAACAAAAATAACAACAAGAAAAGACCGAAGACCGCAGCGGACACCCCCCCGGAGGGGCAGAAAGCCCCCAAGAAACCGAGGGAGAGGGAAGCTGTGGTACAGACGCTGTCACTGGCGCAGAGGACCAACCCCTTGACGATGGTCATCGTCGAAGAGGGATACCCTGAGGCGCTTATAACCTATGAAAAGTTTAAGCGCTTTAGGAACGCGATGAGGGAAGAGGAGGACAAAATCCCCTCCGAACTGCCGCTACCCCGCTTCGAGGAGTCCGAGGGCCGTAGTGATGGTGGCAAACGACCAGTGTGCCAGAACCTGGGCAGCATCCTGCATCCCTAAGCTGGACATCTAGGAGGGAGCTAATATCAAGGTGGGAGGGGTTGAGCTTTTGCAGAAGGTAGTCATGACCGTGGTCTGGGTCCCTGGGAAACCAGAGGAGGCAGTAGCGATACTGGCGAGGCTGCAGAGGTACAACCCCACCCTAAAAACAGGGGCGTGGAGTATTCTAAACGCCGAGAAGAAATCGGGTGAGGAGGCCGAAGGCACCTTGCTAGTACTGGAGATCCCCGAAAGTGGAATTAAAACGCTTTCGGCGATGGACAATAAAGCCTACTACGACATCGGGAAGGTGAGCTTCAAATACTCCCTGACCGAGTCGCAGTAGGGAATACCAAGCGTTAGGGGAGCTGTTGCTGTCAATCATGGCTTCGACAGACATTCCAGTAACGCAGATTAACTTACACCGCAGCAAGGACGCCTGGCGGTATTAACCAGGCGTTTGGCAGCGGTGCACACAGCCATAGCACCAGCGAGGACAGGAAATACAAATTAAGGAACAAGCAAAATACCTAGGCGTAATTTTAGATAAAAAACTGTACTGGAGGCCTCAAATAGATCAACAGTGCAAGAAATTCACATCAGTTTTCTGGATGTGTAGAAGAGCCATTGGGCAGAGCTGGAGCTTGAGCTACAAAACAGTCTTATGGATATACAATTGTATCCTGAAACCAAGACTGACCTACACGGCAACAGTGTGGTGGAAAAGGACAGATCTGAAGACAGTACAAAAGAAACTCGAAGCGCTCAGGGGGTGGATCCTAAGGGCAGCAACAGGGGCTATGAAAACCACCCCAACGGCAGCCCTTGGAGCCATCACTGACGTTGAGCCCTTCCACAGAACAATCCAGCGGCAGCCTTTATAGCAGCACACCGTCTGAAAAATCGCGGACTGTGGAGAGAAAAAGGGGAACACACAAAAGAGCAGATCAAAGGAAAAGACTATGCTGTATTGTTAATGAGACTTGACAAGACAGTACGTAGATACAACTTCGAGAAAGGATATCACATCCAAATCCCATCAAGGGAAGATTGGAGCGAACACGACCCTGGTCCATCCGCAGGTGAAACCTAGTACACAGATGGAGCCAGAAAGAAAGGCAGGACGGGAGCTGGAGTTTTCCGGAGAAGGCCCGGAAAAAGGCTTATAGCACCGCTCGGAAAGCACGCCACCGTCTTCCAGGCGGAAATAACAGCTATCCTGCTCTGCGCACAACTCGCGCTCGAGGAAAAAAGACAGGACTGCATCAATATCTGTACAGACAGCACAGCCGCCCTAGCAGCGCTGGGTGGCTCTAGCACTTCCTCCAGACTGGTGTGGAACTGCATAACGGCCTTAAACAGACTCGGCGGAAAGTACACAGACTCACCCTCTACTGGGTTCCCGGACACCATGGAATCAGAGAAAACGAGATTGCGGACGAACTCGCCGGAATAGCAGCGGGACAAGACTTACTTGAACCGGAACCCGCTATTGGCATTCAGGTGTGCACCGTCAAAGAGGCGGTGCACGACTGGCTGAGAGAGCGACACCTAAAACAATGGTGCGACAGCAACGGGTGTAGACAAGCCAAAGCACTGATAGGATCGCGCAACAGAGAGGACTGAGCGTCGGAGATGCGAGATATTACCAGGGCAGAGGCAAAGCTCTTCACTCAACTAATTACCAGACACGGGACGCTGGGATACCACCAGCACATAATAGGTCGAGTGAACTCACCAGTATGCAGGTGGTGTAACCAAAATGAGGAAAGCAGTATACATGTATTATGCCACTGCTTAGCCATAAGAGACATAGGGCGTTGGGGACGACGACTTGTGAACCAATAGCGATCCAATCACTGACCGTTAGGACGGTGATACACCTGTACAAGTCACTAACGGGATAAGATACACAGGAATGGGGCATACCACCTGACACCTTTCACCCTGATGGATAAGTAATACAGGAATGGTGCATACCACCTGATACGCTGATCCTCAAAGGACAAAACTAGACTGGTACAACCACTAGTTAACTACCGGGGATGCAAAGGGCGTAAGCCTGGGCATCAGGACCTAATGGTCCACCAAGACCAATAATAATAATAATATAATAATAATAATAAAGCGACTAATTTTGCAAGTATTTTAGTATTTAAACCACAACAAAATTACTAGCGATTTTCTTGATTTTATACAATAATAAATATTCGGATTTTATTAAATTATCTATTATAAACTAGAGGGAATTAAACAAAAAAATTTGTAATAACAATTTGTAATAAAAATTTGTAATAACAATCCAACTGATAACCCACAAGAGTGGGTAAAGGAGATTCTTCACCTAGTCGCACCTTCCAGAAGAACGTCTACGTCGCCGCGTGGTACACGTTAGGAAATAGGAGAAGAATGAAGAAATCCCCACCTGAGATCCAGACACTCTCCCTGTGGCTCGCCTGCTGCGTGACGTAATAGGCATCTGAGGGATGGAGTCGATCAGCAAAGTACAACAGGCATCGAAAAAAGTGTGCAGAGGTGCGGGGGTGTACCGTTGGAGACAACTTCATACATCCCCGTATATACATATATATATATATATATATATATATATATATATATATATATATATATATATTATTCATGTTTATTTATTAGATTATTCCGAAAATCTGCCTGATATTGGAGCAGTAGGTCACCACAGTATTGTTGGAGTGAATGATGACAACAAGGGTATTTAAAACACCACATTCGTTAAATGATAAATGTATGTTATGACAAGATAAAGTTATTTCAGATGCACAACATTACCAAAGCTGAATTGAACTTAATGACACCCGAGCTGAACTTAATGCATTCAGTTCACCTGCCAAAAAAGAAAGTGTATTAGATTTGAAATCTTCTAGTTCACAACTTGGAAATATTGAATCTGTCAGTCCCTCTATTGTGCAAACTGTACAACCACTAAATGCAGCACATAAACCACTTGCCACTAGTTAATTTGAAGAACGATAACCAACCAGTGGTGGGAATAGTATTTTAAAAGAAGTTCGTAAAAAAAATTGAAATCTTATGACTTGCTGAACCCGAAGAAAGTGAAACCGAAGGTAAACCAAAGCTAACTGCTACGAAAAATGAAAACTGATGACGAATTCATATGAGTAGGTCGTAATTATACATCCAAATAATGATATTTAGATGGATAATTAATTTATATATTTATTTTGCAGATTTCATGAAAAGCACCAATTGCTGTAGCAGCGTTAAGTTTTCAAGTACTGTATTCCATGAAGTACCGTACTAAAGTACTTTATTTCATATGAATTAAGGCACCCCTACAAAAATTATTTACGGCAATATACAGCAGAAGAAAAGAAGAAAGCAATAAATAGCAATCCTAGCGCTACCTCTATAATATCTAGTTACGCTAGTCGGGGAAACAGCTCTGCGAAAGAACTCAAGAAAAGAACTGAGTAAGCTGGATTAATTTATTTTACTTGATGAGTTAAGATTTTTCCAAATGCTATAACAATTATACTCATTGCAGAGGCTTCTAGTCAAATAAGAATACGATATGTATTTTCAACGTCAAGCCATCTCCGATATCAATGACTTAATACCGATGGTCAATAATTTATTTAGCTTTAGTCTTTGATTATGCTGAGGTATAGGATAGTTTAATTATTACATGACTGATCTTTTTTTTTATTCGTCATGCAGGAAAAATTTAATGTAATTACAGGTCTGGTAGTAAAGGATATCTTCCGTATAATATCAAGCTCATAAAGAGTGTCCGTGGCTCAGTTGATTAAGACGCAGGCCCTAACTAGCGGATACACGCTCGCTCAAGGGGTCATGGGTTCGATTCCTAGTGAGGACACTCGGAATTTTTCTAAGTTATTTTTAACGAGAAAAGTACCCTCCACGGCCGGTGCTTCGAGATTGGTTTTACCCCGGAATTTTCTTCAGTATTTGGACATATTTTTAACGATAAGGGATTGGACCCCATATTTTTATAGGGGTAAATATAATGTTTTCCCCATTTGTTTTTGATATAACAATGTTATGAAGAGTTAAATGTAGTTGCAAAATATCTGATATACAGGGTGACCCATTTTAATCGCCGCACCCGGATTTATCGGAACCTAAGCCAGATAGGGAAAAACTGTTTAGACAAAAGTTGTAGGGGGTCACACAATGGCGCTAACGTCGTTGACCTTGAACTTGACCTTCAACGTTATTTGAAGGTCAAAGTGGCTATTTCATATTGGAACACCTAGTTTTGACCCCGGATTCGGAAAGAGCGGGAAGTTTTACGTTCAAAATCATATTGAGAAATTTTTTTCATTGTCATTTCAAGGTCAAAGTCCGAAAAGTCTTTTTAAAATCAATTTTTCCATGAACCACAGGCTTAGCTGGTTAAAATTGATCTTAGGCTTAATAGGGAAATCCGCACACCCCAAACCCAAAAGTTACACATCCTAGTAAACAAAACTCAAACTCGCACATCCTAACCCCATACACTTCATGCCCTCACATGCTAAACTGTTACACCCCGATCCCGGCCCTTGTAACTCAAATTCGCACATCCTAACCCCATACACTTCATGCCCTCACATGCTTAACTGTTACACCCCGATTCCACACAACCATAGCCACATTCCCTAGTCTCACACATCCCTACCCCACCCATGCTATCCTGCACAACCCAAATATGTTATAAATGCAGTAACCTTACTTTTGGCGCTACCCAGAAAAAACGACGTGGACGTAGTAAGGATTGTTTCCTTTGGGGTGCTTGATTAAAGTACATTAGTGAGAGGCAAGGGGACTCATTTTAATCAAGCACCCCAAAGGAAACAATCCTTACTACGTCCACGTCGTTTTTTCTGGGTAGCTGGGTTGTTCGTTAAAAATGTTAGATATGTAAAGGTTATTATGTGGAAAGAATGTTAAAACTATGTTCTATGTGTGAAAGTTGAAATGAAAGCTATGACTACATTTGTTATTATATGAAACTCTAATTGCGATTAACATGCACTTGGTAAGTTCTTGAGTAATGTTCTAAGCGCAACACTACTCAAGACAAAGAACCTATTATTATTCTAATCTATGTAAACCAAATGTTCTTTAATTATTGTAACTGCGTTAAGGTAGCAAATACTTGTACTAGGTAAACTTTTGTACTAATTTTGCAGGTACCATTCAGAGTATAATTCTGACATTATAATAACTTTTATATTAAATAAATAAACTAAGAATCGAACTTCCTTGGGTTATTCGTCTGCTTCATTCATTCTTCATTCCCATACCCTGGAAAATGTGTAAAACATTTGACTCGTTGATCCGGAAATTATTAAATGTAACGTTAAACGCAAACATTTTTAGAAATGGGTATTTTTCCGCTATTAATATCCGTTTTTCAAAGTTTTAAAAATTTTATAATTTTTTCGAGAAGAGAAGAGAGACGCTTCTTTGAACATTCAGCGCAGAAATCTGAAACTGCATTATGCACGACTTGATTTGCACGATTGGCTTTCTGGTATAAAAAGGTCGTTCCATGCCCTCGCTGTAAAAATACGGTATGCACCCTTGGATGTAAAGCTATAATGGAGTCTGGCTGAACATTCCATTCAAGCTTGTAATAGCTTATTTTCTCCTTTTGATACTCAATGTACTATTGTAAACCTATGAAACAAAACTTAAGATTGGGACCCACACAGTCAGCTTCTGTCTGAACACCGACGTATCCCACCTCATCTACGGGGATGACTTGCAAATTTACAGCCAATGCCACTTTGAGGAGCTCGATTCCTGTTCCGTGAGGATGAGTGCTAATGCTGAAAGGATAATGAGCTGGGCTATGCAAAATCACCTAAAACTAAATGTTTTCAAAATACAGCGATCGTCCTGGGTCCCTCCTATTATATAACTGCTTTACCTTCGATACCTTCATCAACATAGGAGGAGCCCGTTCGAATATCAGTCGTCTGTGCGTAGTCTGGGACTGGTGCTTGATTCTAACAATAAGTTGACTTGAAAAGAGCACATTACACAGCTGTGTAAGCGTGCTCACTCACTTATGTATAGATTATATTTCTTTAGAAAGAGCACCAGATTCGAACTGCAAAAACATCTTGTGCAAGCTCTGCTGTTTCCAATCATCGACTATTGCTCATTAGTTTACTGGTACCTGACACAAGAACTGGACATTAAGCTGCAGAGACTGGTGAATACGGGAATTCGTTACATCTATGGTGTAAGGAGGGACGAGCACATCACCCCTTACAGGCGTGAGTTGCAATAGCTCACCATCGCCGGACGTAGGGAGTACTCTATGGTCTGTGTTACGTCCGATAGTCGGCGCATAATATAATACTTCTCCGTTTTGAGTCAGCTTCCGCTGAACTCGGGATGGAGTCGTTCCTTATTTTATCTTAAAAATTCGCGTGAGTCGAAATAAAAATCCCTTCTCGATCTAATGAGCAAATCTAGTTATTTGTAGGTCAAAGGGCCTTCGACAAGCAAAGTCCAATCAACCCTCCAAAGCACCGAACAAGTTCTTTCAAAATATTTGTAATAATGAGTGGGAGCGTTCAAACCCTGCTCATTATACACATTACTAACCTTTAATAAAATTTACTTAAGAAAACTTACTGCCTTTTTAGAAGACGTATGAAATTCAAAGTTTACGGGTTTGTAAACTTCTTCCTTCTTATTTTAAATAAATATAATATTCTTATTGATTGTTATAAACTCAAAAATCAATGAAATCACACTTTACTTCAATAATGTTTTTGTAAGTATATATTTTGAAAACTTTGAAAAAATACTTCCACACACGTTAGCCACCACAGCTTAGAAACAAAATTAGAAACTATTACAATTTTCGGGAGCAGCCACCTCGACTGAACTCCTCAACAAGACTCAAATTTTACTCGCTCGCAATTCCTGGCTTCACCCTCGCGTCGCGTCCTTTTCCCTCTCCAACCCGATTTTTCCTTAGGACCATCCCTTTGGGTCTGCGTTAGCGCCCTCTATATTGGTCATTGACCTATAGCGTCGCATCTTTCCGCTTGGCTGCCGCCTCTTCCGGTCCTCTTCCGCTCCACCTTTGGTCCCACCCACGCTATGCTCCTAGTCTTGCCGATTTCCGTTAGATGTCCCTACCTGTATCATTTCTGCTTTTCCTAATTGTTATTTTATAATAATTTGTTGATTTTACATTTTTTTCTTGTATAATAATATAATACTTGTAAACTATGTTATTGATGACTCAATATTTTAAAACTTCAAAACTGTATTTCTTAAACTCGTTATTTTTTTCTTATTATAATAACTTAAATTTTATTTCTAACTTCTTTCTAATAAACTATCTAATAGCTAATAACTTTCTAATAAACTATCTAATTAAGATTATAAACAAATCGTAAAATCTGCACGAGCAAAAATTTACCTCTATGCCACGAATACGAGTTCTTCATTTTAATATAAATAAAAAATATGCACAATTCTATATTTTGTTATTGTTCACTTACTTTTTATGAATCTAATTTTATATTTGTTTTATCATAAATATTCCATTTTCAATATAAATTTTGCTTTACGCAGCCTCGTATTCTGCGGCATAGCACATAAAAATTTAAGGCGCCAGATTGTCGCACGCAAATTCTTCTAATGGTTGGGTTTTCCCTGTCTGCGCATAAATTTTACGATAGGGCCGCTGCCCGTTGTATACCGATCCCAATCGCTATACCTACGCTCGCTTCTAATTGTTATTTCTTCAGACGGCCTAATTGCTCTGTCTGGACGCTCGCTTGCTCATAAGTCCTACGGTACATATTTTTTTTGGGACGCAGCTGCGTCGATATTTTATTTATTTTAAAATTTTTATATTTTCCTTACGTATCTATTTTTTACCTATGACGTAACATCTGTTTCCTAAGAAAACTTTTTAACACTACTGTTCTTTCTTGTGACATTAGATCAATACCGAAATTCAAGCGCCAAGCATAACTTATCTATTGTACTCCCCACATTTCATAATTATCACAACATCTTTCATTTCACTAGCCCATCTATCACCCTCAAAAAACTATTTTGTATCTATTTCACATCTCAATTTTAATGTAATCTTGTATAAGAAAATTAATCTAATCTCTTCTCTCTCTCTCTCTCTCTCTCTCTCTCTCTCTCTCTCTCTCTCTCTCTCTCTCACGGAAGACAATCAGCAATACACGTCCAGGATCGACATGTCAGATATCGCTAGCATTCGTGTCAACGGTGTCTGAAGCGCATAAACTTAGTGTCTGGCTGACTCCAACTCTCAACTGGCAGCTCCATGCTAGCCACGTTTCGCGAAAGATCCATGCAGCTCTCTTCTCTCTGAGATTTCACAAGCGTAAAACTTCAGAGTCAAATCTCCAATCAACTGTCTCCAATCACTTCCCAGCCTCTAGTGCAGCATACTGACCGCGTGATGGGGGTTTATTTTCACGTGTTATATTTCAGTGTATGATACTAATCGATGTGCAAACTTGATAGAGAATAACTTTCAAACAAGTGTTTGCAAAAAAATGAAAATCGGTCTAGAATTTTAAGACGGAAGTTAATTTGCCGCTAAATTCATAAAAACGCAGATATACCAAGCTAAAAATTTATTATTTTTTGATTAATAAAAGACAATTAAACACAAATATAATATAAACTAGTTTACTTGTAAGTAGCTACTGCATCTTCCTTTACAAGCAAAACTTGGTATTGGTTTTGGTATACATCCTGCATATTGCAAGACATGTATAACTGGTGTCACTTCGCATTCATCAATGTAGGCAATTGCATTCAGTCCATTTGTAAATAATATGAGCAAGCCTATAAGAATATTAAAATATTTTGAGATGATAGGTTATACAGTATGGATCAATAAAAATTTCAAAATTTTCTCAGATATTCACATATCAACATAATAGTCACTGGATAATCAAGTGATTATTAAGTGACTATCAAGTTGATATGTGAATAAAAATATATAATAAATCAATTATTCTCATTATTACTAATTTATTACATAACATGTATTGCAGAAGATCAGATGCAGAAGAAAAAATGTACTTATTTCAAAATATAAAGGGTATTGCACTGCTGAGCCTCTGATCATCTTTAAACATTACATACTTAAAATATCGCTCATATATTTAATACTGAAGTAATAATAAATTACGTAATGAATAAATATACACAATTCCAAGTACTTTCATAAAGATATAAATAGTCATTATTTCCTCTGTTTGTACAATAGTAGGTTCTAGGCGGACTTGGTTAGGGGGCGTAAGAGTGAGCACATGCGAGTGCAATCCTCTCTGCATAGTTTTGTTGATTTTATGTGGAAAATTTGCGAATATTGTAAAAATAAGTGTAGAAAGGGTTGTAGGAAAGTGTGTTGGTGTGTGGAGTAAAAAAGTGTAAAAGGGAAAAGGAGAAGTGAGTGTCAAAAAGCGAAAGAAATGTAGCTAGATTTTTGTACGTTAGAGAAGATGGAAACGAGGTGTACAGGGACAACAGGAGGAAGACGGACGTCGAACGAGAAGGAGACAAAGGCAGGAGGGAATGCAACGAACCCGGACACGAAGGCCAAGAAGGATGCAGCGACATAAGCCAGGACGGACAGCAGGAGGCAGGGTACCCTGGATGGCGCATTCAAGAAGGTGGCCTTCGAAGATGAGAGGTTCAAAGATTTTAACTCGAAAGTTACAGAGGAATCAGTAAAGGTAAGGGATGAGAGAAAGATACGAAGAGAAGATGTTAATTATGAAAAATAAAAGTAAACTAGCAGGATCGCAAGTATATGTTGAATATAACCTCAGCTTTGAAGACAGGAAAGTGCAGGAGGGAATCAACAAATGGGTATAGGTGATGAGAGAAAAAGGATTAAATGTAAAAACGGATAGTAGAAAAGTATGTATTAATAACGTTTGGGTGCACTGGGAGAATCAAGAGAAATTAGAACAAATGAAAAGGGAAGCAGAAAGGAATCAAAGAGAAATCGAGGAAAACAAAAAAGACAGAAACGAAAAAGAAGATAATATTTTTACGTAAGCCAGGAATGGTGTGACGAAAGAAGTCAGGGTTTGGATAGGGGAAAAAAAATACTTGGCAGACAGGGAAAAAAAGTAATTTTTTGGAACGTGGCGGGAATTTTGAATAAAGATAAAGAGTTTCGGGAGTACGTAAAAGAGGGAGATTTTGTTAGTTTGGTAAAGACGTGGGTAGAAAGGAAGGACATATAACAGTTGACCAAATACTTACCGAAAAATTTTGATTGGGAAATAATAGAAGCGAGAAGGGAGCACAGGAAGGGTAGGGCTAATGGGAACTTTATAATAGGTATAGGAAAAGTATGGAGTGATGAAGAAAGGGTAATAGCAGTAGAATATTGTGAGGGACTGGTGAAATCGAAGAGTATAGTTAAAAAAGAAAATTTACATTTGAACATATGGATTATTTATAACCAACGAAATATTGAGAAGATTTGGCAACACATTGAAGAAGAGAATTACAACGATACGAAGGAATTGGAATGTATAGAAAATGAAGGAGATACCGTAGAAAAAAGATGGGAGGATACAAAAGAAATAATTCATAGATATATACCAAGGAAGGAATAAAAATAAAAGTTTGGAAATTAGGGATTAAAAAATGCTGAGACAAAGAATGTACAAAGGCAAACAGAAAAACTAAAAGATGCTTGGGTCTGTGGAGAAATGGTAAAATAAAGAAAGAAGAGTACATAAAAAATAGGAAAGAATGGAAAGAGCTGTGCGAAAGTAAGGAAAAATTGAAAAGGGAAGAAGAGGAAGCAGAATTAAGAGCAATAGATGAAAATCGAGTATGGGAATATGTAAACAAAGGAAGAAAAAAAAGAGAGATAGTAGAAAGTTCTATCGAGGCTGATGAATGGAAAAAACATTTTAGGTCTTTGCTGGATGGTTCGGATGAAAAAAGGTAGGAGAAAGAAGAGCAGTACCATCTGAAAAAGCTAGTGAATAAAGGATCAGTGCATTAGAAATTGCAACAGCATGGAGAAACTTGAAGAAAGAAAAAGCTGCAGGTTTTGATGGAATATTTCAAACGACGTCTGGATACACGGATGGAAAGGGTTAAATAAATTAATAGCAATCATGGGTAAGATTTGGGATGGAGAGGAGATACCAGAAGAATAGAAGACAGCAGTAATAGTACCACTATACAAGAAAGGAAACAAAGAAGACCCTAAGAATTATAGAGAAGTTTCGTTACTCCCTACAGCATATAAGCTATACACGGAAGTCATAAGGAATAAGTTAGAAGAAAAAGTTGGAAAAAAGAAGTTACTACCAGAGGGACAACCAGGTTTCAGAAAAAATAGATCGACGATAGATAATTTTTATATTCTAGATCACATAGCAAGGTCAATTGAAGGTCAACTTAGTTTTTTCAAATAGAAACCCTATTTTTTGACAGCGGGATTAGAAAGAGCATGAAATTCTACGTTCAAATATACCCCTATGTTGCAGGGTCAGAGTGACCCCAAAGGTCATACGATTGTTCTCAACATTAACTTGCACTGTGACCTAATACCTTTCACGGAACGCCTATTCAATAATAATTATCAGACAAAAGTTGTAGGGTTTAAAAAGATGCACCTAACGGTGACCTTGCGTTTGACCTTGAGGTCGAATTTCAGGGTTATTAGTAAGTCAATTTAATTTTTTCGAATGAAACCCCCATTTTTTGATGATACGAGTAGAAAAAGCATGAAGTTCTATTTTCGGATATACTTCCATGTTGTAGGGTCAAAGTGACTTGAAAAGTGATACAGTTGATTTCAAAATCAACTTGCATTGCGTTACAGCATGGAATGATTTCCTAGCATTATAAGTTGTTTTTGTGTTATTATCAAACCCACGAACTATCGAAGAACTTCGGCAGAGAATTTTAGATGCAGCTGCATCGATTCCAGCAGATATGATTCAAAATGCCGTAGATAGTTTTTATGATAGACTAGCTCACTGTCGAACAGTTAATGGTGCATATTTCGAGCACTTGTTGTAATAATAATTTTTTTGTGTTGGACTTACGAAACTTACTTATTTTGCAAATTTATATTCGATGTCACAATTAAATTAGTTCTACGCTCGACAATATGCGATTGTAAAAATGTTTTTGTTAAAAAATTAATAAAATTCTTTAAAAGTTCGAACTGTATTTTGTTTTATTATTTCAAAACCTAAAGTACACATTGAAAAATAAGTTGCGACGTAATGATGTGAGGGCGCAGATACGCATTCACAGCGCAAGATAATGTTGAAAACAATCGTATGACCTTTGGGGTCACTCTGACCCTGCAATATAGGGGTATATTTGAACGTAGAATTTTATACTCTTTCTAATCCCGCTGTCAAAAAATAGGGTTTCCATTAAAAAAAAATAAGTTGACCTTCAAATGGCGTTGAAATTCGACCTCAAGGTCAAACGCGAGGTCACCGTTAGGTGCATCTTTTTAAACCCTACAACTTTTATTTGAAGCATTTTTTTGTAAAAAACGTTTTTTGGAGTTACGCTGGTGTCCCGGTCTTTTTGAATCACCCTGTATATATGTACTATGTATATAAACATAGTACACACACACATATATATATATATATCGCCTTGCCATTTCCCTCAGGCAGCAGTGCCCCCTCGCAGCAGTGTTCTACTCCCAACACTGCTGCGCCGAGATGCCAGACTTGGGGGCCTGAGAGGTCCAACGGGCTGATCCCCACGATACCGAAAATATCGGATTCTTGGGACGTCACAATCGGAGTGTAGAATACGCGATTTCGAATTGCCAAGACTCCGAAAATATCGGATTCTTGTTAATGCAAGATTCGACACGCCTTTACTCTAAAATAGATATATATTTAAGCGATCATTGGAAGCGGATTAGGTCGGAACTTCTCGGAGGCCAGAACATGCTAAATTTTTTTCCGTGTACGAAGAAACAAAATGTAAAATAAAAACAAGCAAGGGATTAATGGAACAGTTCTAGACCACAAAGGGTCTAAGACAAGAATGTGTACTTTGTCCTCTACTTTTTTGTCTGTATAGAGCAGGACTGGAAACAGAGTTACAAAGTAGAAAGATAGGAGGAGTGAAATTAGGCAGAGGTAGGATATGGTCGTTGGCTTATGCGTGCGGCATTGTATTGATAGGTAACAATAGGGAAGCGATAAAAGTTATGATGAGTACGCTGAAGAATTTTTTGAAGGAAAAAGATCTAATCTTAAGTGTGGAACAAATATGCTGATTTTCTACAAAGAGTAAAAAGAGAAAACAGAAAAATGGATATGGGAGGGGAAGAAGATGCGCGAGGTTTGTTATGCGCAATATCCTTGACAACGTTAAATCCTGCGCGTGCAGCTTCTTTACCATTCTCGCGTAACCCTTTTTTAAAAAGTGGTAAAACACTTCTATATATCCCTGTTAAATATACACCGATGCCACAGCCTCTTTGTAATTTTGTTTCAGGTTATACAGTTTTCATCTCGTCAGGTAAATCGGTACCACGCCCCACTTGTGCATCGAAATACGCGTCGCAATGAGTAGAACTACTGTGAGCGGCCCGTACTCGAATGGAATAATGTTACTGTGCTGGTCTCTTATATTGATTTCAAACGTGCTAAATTCAGTGCGCTGTATAGGTACTTAATTTAGCCATGCAAATTCTTTAGATCTGTTTGATCCAAAATTATACGTTTCTTTATCTAATGAAAAAGTGCTTAGTAGAGGTGTTTGCGAGTCGCCGGTAATGTAGGGCTCGCATATGTCTGAATATACATGTATCGTAGATGGTAAACCGTTTTTGATTGCAGCTGGATAATTGAAAATATAATTAGGTTTCTCACTATTTACACAAATCGGTTCTCTAGATGTTGATCCTAAAATTTTTCTTATATATTCAGACATTTCAATGATATGACTTACATTTTCTGCATTTTTTGGTTACTTTTATAAACCCTGTAGCAGTTATTTCAAAAATTATCATGTAAATTATCGTAATTTCCGTGAGCAATAGTTAGATTTACACTTGAGTTTAAATCTGTCTCTTCTATATCCATTTGAGATGTCTTGTTATTTATTTCTTTAAATGATAATTTTTTTTGAGTTAAGATACGCATCCAATTGCTTTCCATGTGATTTGAAATGTGTAGTAATGTCTGTGGATAGTGAATTTCAACAAGAGCTACCTTTTACGATCCTTGCAGTTGAATCTCATAAGGTAGCCGCACCGTAAAATTTGAAGGATTATTATCAGGAAAATATTTTATACTGTTATCACTTGATAAAGAAATATAAAATTCGTCTCTTATTTTATAATTTTTAAATCACTAGCAGGTATCCACGAATTGAATTTGTCAGGATATCCAGCCCAGCTGACAAAATATTGTTTATTGCGACCTTTTTCTCTACTGCAAATAACTTTCTTTATAATAAAAATATCTTTTGTTAGATCTTTGCAAACACGAGACAGTTCTTCTTCGTAAAATATACCGTCGATTTCTTCCCCAGCTAAATCCTGTAGTGTATATGCAAATGGTGCTCGCGTTTTTGAAATACGTATAATTTCAAAGATTTTCTCTGTATATGTTCCTTCATATGTTTTCGAAAAGGCGTTCTTAGCTTTACTAACGCGTACAAGGTCATGTAACTGGTATTTAGGCACTTGTTTTTTAAAATGTTGGGCATATCTATACGTCAAATTCGCTCGTGACACGTAAGCATTTTGAATATTTACTTTACTTGGAGACATTCTAATACTAGAATACTCTGTATTATTGTAAGATTTAACTAAATCTTGTAAAACATCTATATATCTTTTAGTATTAAAATTGGTAAAATATCGCCACATACGCTCTTTTATAGTGCAATTAAAACGTTCAGCTATCGCAGCTTTTACATCAGGACTTCTTGCAACTCAAAAATTTATATTTCTTTCTTTTAAGAGACTTTGAAATTCTGAACCTGTAAATTCTTTTCCTTTATCTGATTGTAAAATAACTGGAGTGCGATATTCACTTCTGGCTAGAATTCGTTGGAATGCTGAAGTGACATTTGAACATATTTTGTCATGAAGCGGTTCTACCCAAACGAATTTACTCAAACAATCGATAACAACGAGAATATATGAATAATTATCGTTATGAGATTTTTTACATTATAATTCTGGAGTGAATATCGTAATCGTCGCTGCTTATGTAAGGTAAAAGCATCTTGGGATTCCAGCCACTTAAATATTTTATTTTTCGTAATTCTATGCTTTGTCACGTTTAATGCTTGATAAAACTTGTTGACTCCGTAATAAGATGAACTCTTAGAAGGGTCATAGTAGGAATCGCTTATTTTTTTATTCATCTTTTCACAACTGTAGCGCATTCCAACGTTTTCTTTTCTTTGCCTGTACAGGTGTCTGGAGTATCGTTGTATTATTATCGTCAGAGTTTGCGCTATCGTAATCATTCTCGTCATCTAGTTCCTCGTCTTGTTTTTTTCCGCCGTTTTTTCGTTCACGTTTTGAAATGAATCATCAACAATATCCTATGTTAAAGATTTATTTAAATTACGAGTGAGTTTACGAATTTTTCGATTATTCTCCGATATAGTTTCACCTATTTTCCATAAATCGTTATTACCAACAAATTCTTTAGGAACTCCTACTTCTCGTAATAATTTTGCTAATTTTAGACGTCCTATCACGATGTGACTTTCTCGTGCGCGCATAGCCTCATTGATCAAATCAACGATATTTAAGCTTTCAATAACTTCACCGTTTATAGAA
Organism: Muscidifurax raptorellus; assembly: GCA_020010945.3. Lineage (NCBI taxonomy): Eukaryota > Metazoa > Arthropoda > Insecta > Hymenoptera > Pteromalidae > Muscidifurax > Muscidifurax raptorellus. Next base: position 1,077,667 of record JAHUUD020000008.1, read on the forward strand.
ACTTTGTCGTTTACATCCCAAGATATACGCTCTGATCCAATCCATCGTAGGCGATTCAGTAGCTGACTTGGTTTACGGCGAAAAGTAAGACTTTCAATAATATGCAAATCATTTAATGAAAAATTTTTATTACTATTAGTAACAGTTCCTTCTTCTTGTGTTTTATTGTGCTCTCCGTTTGCAAGTTTTAAAATTCGGGTATCCCCGATAAAGTATTGGTAACGCTGTAACGCCTGACAATATAGATGCCACTTATCGTGTTCGTTTATGTTTTTAGAATTCAAAATTTTACTCATCTCACCATCTAAACGCGAAGATACGGTACCCGATGTCTGAACAGATTTTATTGCAATTACATCATTAAATTTATTTTCTTTTAGTTGCGGTTTATCTTCTGTATGTCTGTTATGCTGTTCACGTTTGAAATTATCTTCAGGATTTTCATATTTAAGAAAAATAAACTGTTACAGGTGCTAATAATAGTGTCAAAATTTTTATTCCATCTGTAAGAATGATCTTCTTCTTAGTACTCCACGTACCGCTTTTATCAGCCAAACGGCGAAGTAGTTTACCGTGTGTTTTCAGCTTTGATTTTTGAGAATCTGTTATAGTAACGTACCGTTTAGAATATTTAATGCGCATTCACAGATACACTTGATGAGAGCTGATTTAGCTTTCCGTAGAATTACAATTCTTTGATCTCTGCCAAGGTGATATAGAGCTTTAAGAATAGATATATATTTTTTCGGTAAAGATGAACGTCTTTCCTTAGCCATCATGTAAAAAAGACTGAGCATAATTCATTTAAGCTTTTGTATTTATATTTTTCGCTTTGGTACGTAGACCCACTCATTTTGATCCATTGGAAAAATGCATGTCCGAAACCGGAGCTCGTCACGAGTTGTTTGTGTCATATCGAAAAGCAGATAAGAATGGGGCTTAGAAGTAGCATCTAGAAAGATTTCTCTTATAAATAGAGAGTTTTCAGGGTAAACTTGTCGTACCAAATGATGTATCTGTGTGCGATCCCGAGGATTTTTAAAAACTACAAGATAAGATACGTTTAAGGAGATATCTCTTTCCCCATTGTAGAAGAAATTTTGCGGGAGAAAAAATATGGAAACCGATCTATGATGGCTTTTTCTCACAAATAAATCGACGATAACGTTACTTTACTCGAAGATTCACGCATAAAGTCGTCAATAACAATTAGTTTGGGATGTAAATCACTGTCAAAGTCCGTAAAACGCATCTTCGCAAAACTCATTCTCTTTATCAAAATCTGTGTAACCTGTCTGTCATTCTGAATAATAAAATATTACTTTTGAAAATACAGTATCGCTCATTTGCTTTCTGTATTTAAGGAAATTTTTTACAAATGTAGTTTTTCCTGAGCCTGAAGGCCCACAGCATAGAGCTGTAAATGGATGTTTCCACCTTGTGTCCATTTTGAACAATGATGCTTACAAGATTTACAAGTTTGTAATATACTCTTGGTTCAAAAGCATAATTATAGTGGGGGCGGCGGCGGCGGCGGCGCTAAGTCTAGCAGCTTTTAACTCGCGGGTTGAAAGCTTATAACCGTGGGTTGGAAGCTTATGAGTGGGTTTAAAAGCTTATGGTAGTCGGTAAAAAGCAAAAAAAAATAAATAAATAAATTAGTAAAAATCAAATTTGTTGAATAAATACAGTATTTTATTTACTATTTATTATTATAAATTTATACACATTTTATATACATACATTATTTATATAAATGCTATGTCTCGCTATAACCAAAAGGATAAGAAATTGTGTCGCTTTCAAACCAACGCTTCGCGTACATAGGCTTACATGATTTAATTCTTTTACGTGTAATGACAAAATGAAAATCGGTACGTTTAATACTATCAAATTCTATTTGTAAAGGGTTCTCTATTTTCTCTGTTATGTATGATTTTATCCATTTATAATTTATTAATTTTTTTGTACTATAGTTAAGAGTTATACCTTTTACCTTACAAACTTCTATCTCACTCCCATTAGGTTTTTTTACAATATATGCATACAATTTAGGATCTCCAGAAACAAAACCTTTTATAAAACTGGATTCACCGTGTCATTCTAATTAGTCAGTAACATCACCGAGCAAGCATCCTATAGGAGGTTCATATTCTCCTATTTTACCGGTTGATATATATATGTATGAATCAGTATCATAATAGAGCACTCGCTTATCTAATTTTTCTAAATAAGTATATAGTTTAAGACGTGCTGGAGCTGCAGTGTATGCAGAGAGATCCTAGATCATAAGAATCATCGCTTAGATCCATGAAACATAAATACAAGAATCGTTGATTGGTAATAAACCAATTACATCGATTTCAGGACTAGTCATCAATTGCATGAAACGCGATTAAGTCTTTACAACCTCAGTTTCTGTAAGATTCCCTCGCTGTGCAAATTTACCCCAGAAACTATTTAACATTAATTTTGCTACAGATCGCAAACCATGGTTACTCTCGATCTTTTCATATTCTAATAATATGTTTTCTGATTTATGGTAATTTGCAATGTACTCATGTTTTGATTTTTCACTCTTACAATCTACAGGCCAACCGCTAGATTCTCTTAAGTTTTAAAAAAGTATCTATAAAATTGGGAAATAGCCCACCTGTTTTCGTTTCAGGATTATATTTTGTAATTGTGTACTGCCAAATTCCGTAAATTTCTAATGTTATATAGCCTTTTTCTACATCTTTTTGTAACTCATCAGATATCCAAGTTCCTTCAAACGATCGGTCTTCTAGTGACTGATGCAAGCACATGCTATTCGAACTTTTTTCACAGCATGTTCTATATAATGGAAATAACAAAGATCCATGCATTTTGACCGGTAACACTGGATGATATAATTTTTTTAGGGGTAAAACTCTACATTTAATTACACCGTTAACCTGTGAGATATCGTTATTCGGACCCGCTAAATTGGCACATTCTGTTCCAACGTAAATTTTAGGGTGACCTATCGAAAATTTGCCGTATTTACAAACATATAGACAAAGCGAACAGACATCGACATATTTAATTTTTTCACATTCTTTTGTTTCGCACAATTTTACGATGTTTTCTGTCCGACCTCCATAAAAACAATCGCGTGCTCTTAAAGGTTCGTTAGCAATGAATGTATGACTTTCTGAAAACGCATTGATATGAGGATTACTCTGTCTCTTCCGATCGAAATCGCATTCTCATTTCTCTATCAACTCATATTTGAAACTTGTAATTTTGGCTGAAGTAGCTTCCGTTCGAGCTAAAGGTGCATCTAGCGTATCCCAACTCTTTAATTTTTGATCACGATTTATACGGTAACACCTCGGGCACCCGTGCCAAAAGCATCCGTGAAATTGAAATACGTACTTTGCATCATCTGTTTCTAAATAACCATCTACAATTATCCCTTCCCAAATTTTAAATTCACGTCAGTTGAACGCGTGTTTAATTTGTGCATTTCTTAAATGCTGTTCCCACGAAAGCCATTCTATGGTTTCCATAAAAACTTTGTCCGGAAAACTTTCATACACGATGATGCACATTCTAAGAAAGGATCTGTGTCGCCTGTTTTTATAAGTAATTCCCGAAATTTCAAACACGCTTTTCTTAAGATGTCAACATCTGATGTTTAGTACGCTAGAATTTCTTTTTGAAATTTAAATTGATATCCTGATTTAGAAGTCTCTTCATGCCATTTTAAAAATTTAACTCTATTCTCGCTTGAAATTGTGTCTGATGAATAATAATGTACATCAGGTAATGGACCAACGTATGATTGATTTTGTACTGTGTTAAATAAATGCGGGAAAATCCCTTTAGTCAAATCCGGTATTCCAAAAGCTTTTGGGAGTGCATTGAGAGGCATTGGTAGATAATTTAAACTATCTAAAAACGAAGTTCGGCCAATTTTCATGCTTATTATTTTTGTACCGTTCATTATAATTGACGGGGAATCGTATAATTTTTCGTTTGCTATGTATTGTGAAATAAATTGTGCATCAAATCCTTTTGCGTTATGCGAGATTCATGTTATACGCAAGAAGTTCGAGGTTTCCCGAATCACAAAATCTACAAACTCCTTAACAGGATTATTCTGAAAAATAAATTGCCGAATACCGCTTCTATCGCAATTTTCATTTAAATCATCATTCTTTAGACAATCAGTATAAACCTGCTGTGCAACACATAACGTAGGGACGTGTGTAAAGTCTCTATCGCTCCCTGCAACAGGCTTGTCCTGTCTAGTTTCAAAATCATAGAAAACAAATAATATTTTTTCTCTCTTTTTCAATCATTACCTATCGCAGATTTCTTTTTTATTTCTCGCAGTGGAGGTATGTAACAAAAATGATTGTATTCTTTATAGCATCTGCAAATGTTACAATATATATAGCCGCAACGATGTTCTCGATTTTTTTCTCTACCTTTCACATTCATTAAACAATTTTTACAGATAACGCTTTCGCAAACGCTCAGTTTCCTGTGTTTTGTAGAGACATATGACCCTTCTTTCTTATGGTGGTTGTAACAATTCTGATTTTCAGAAGTTCGCAAAAAATCATTACAATTTATACGTAAGCTACTTTCACACACAGGTTTTCTCAAGCGAGATTTGCATTTGAAAGAACATCTATGCTCTCGTTCCTTTTTATACGACTTGTTACACGGGATACAAAACCCCTGACTACCACTTGCTTTGAGAATATTTAATATAGGTTGAAAATGGTTTCTCTTACTATAGTACAATATTCTTAAAGTATATAAAATCTCACCTTTCAATGCTAACACTTCTGATGTGCCATCAAAAATAGGTTCCTCACCTTTTCCTAGAATGCGAAATTTATATACTACTATAGATATTGATTCTAAAGACAGATAATTTTAAAACAATCTTATTTCACAAATCCCACATCCATTAGTAGGTATACAAACTTGAGCTTTATGTGCGAGCTCTTCTGCTAGGCGTTTCTGTAACAAGCCTCTCGGTCGTCTAATTCTATCCCATTTTTTCTGCAGGGCCCCAACACTAATATCACCTCTTTCTGCATATACGCGCGCTACAACCACAGATCTCGGGAAACATAAATTATCCTTGTTTAAAATATTTAAAATGGATCTTTTAATAGTATATTGTGCAACTAGAATGGAAAATTGGGCTTTTTCTAGCGAGGGGGCATCATCCGAGTCTGAAAAAGCCACTCTACCCTTGTTGCACACCGTACTTTTTTTAACTACGGTAAGAAAAATAGGCCCGTTTTTCATGTATGGGAAAGTAATGAAAAATTGAGAAAAATATTAAAAATTTTTGAAAATTTTGAAAATTTTGAAAATTATTAAAACGTTAAAATTTTTATTAATTTTAAACTTTTGAGCAGCGGGAGGAAAAATTCTTTTGTTGTTCCCATGATGTTCATATTACTTTAACATGAAGAGCAAAAAACAAAAAACAGATTTGTTTTTATTTAAGGCTTGTTTGATTTAAGCGAGTTATTTATTGTAAAAATTTAAATAAAAGTAATAGAATACGTACATATACGCTCGTCGCCTGTATGCGCATAAACCATAGGTTTATATTTTTTAGCTAGAGGCTACGCATTTTCTTTGTCAAGTATAAGATCGCTCGTCACATTAATTTTTCTTTTGTTTGACTTATATACTGTCTTGAGCTCTGTAAATAAAATATTTGATTATATAAATATTTATTTAATTAATTGATAATAATTATTTAACTACATAATTCATAATAATTAATGAAGTATTTATTGAAGTATATGTGTAAATATCATACCGTCTTGGGAGTGCGAGTTATCCGAGGTAGTATGACCGCTTGTACTAGCTACCGGTTCATCGTTATCGATCTTTGGAGATTCTTCATTTTTCCTGATTTCAGGATCCGCCTGCTCTGCTTTTAACTAAGCGATCAGAAGTAATCGTTCCGTTTTTCTTGTTTCATATTCCAATACTAGATTGTAAAATGCATGTGAAAATTCTGTTCAACATACGAAAATCTAGGCAAATAGTTTTACTTACATTTTTTGTCTAAACCTTCAAGTATTTCGAATTCGACTCGGTTTTCAAACCGACGTCTCTCGATGATGGCCTCTTGTACTAATTTAATCACCTCCACGTATTCAAAAATATCCATATTATACACACTTAATACAAATCCATAAGGAATCATCTTTATAATGGCACTTAATTTAACAAGCAATGATTGCTTTGATGCATCCTTTGACACGTAAAACTGATCTGGATATCTATACCCACACAACAATTTCAAAGATTGAATTGCTTCAAACACGCACGACATTTTTTACGGTTTGATTTAGAATTTTATATGAACTGATACCACTATGAGCTTCGAACGTGTACTAATAAAGGTAGATATATATTTGAAAAATCGAACGAGTATATTCTGCATAGTTGCAATTTACCCTAATAGTCTACAATGAAATCAGAGACATTTCAAGCAAACGAGCAATCGCTCAGTAGCTCTTTCATTCGCTCTCGGTCGTTGCCCTAAGTATTACCTGTGATCAGCGTAAAATAGAATAAAATATTACATTTTATTCAATGGGGGTAAATATTATATTCTAAACGTATTGTATCCTCTTTTCAATAATTGCAGACATGTATTCAAGATAACTAAAATCTGTTATTCTTTACAAAAATAATGCACATAGAAATTCACGCATATACGTAAAATCATAATTATATATATATATATATATATATATATATATATATATATATATATATATATATATACACATATATTGTAACATGGCAGTCCGCTGCCAGGTACAAGCGACCGCGCGGCGCACTGCAGCGCCTCGGCACGAGTCGGGGAATGCGCGTTCGGCTATCTTCGCGGCGCCTCGGCCGGATTCGACTAGGCTCGAGCGCGCGGGAGCGAGTAGGGAAGGCGAGCGACCCAACCTAACGTCGGCCACGAGCGGGATCGACGCGAGCGCAGCTCGATACCTTGCTCTTTTTCCGTCGGACCACCAGCAGAGGAGGAAGTGTTTTTGCGCTACTCGTTGCATCGTGCTCCTGTTACTTCGCACATTTTTGGCTGCCGGAGGTTTCTGGACGTACGAGGCTAGAGGGATGGCGGCCCAAAAAGACTAGTGCGTAGCTGTGAGTACAATGAACCCTTTTTGTGTAAATAGTGTGCCGATTACGGAGTTACGCGAGCTCGCGGGTTTATAAGCCGACACGTGGCCAACATGGCGGCGGAGCATGAGTGCGGCCTTAACATGCTTCGTCGGGTTAACGTGACGAGTCGTTCGACGGAAGCAGTAAACGCTAAGCAGCGAATAAATTACCGCATACCACGATTCATCGCCAACAGACTGACAATGACTACTGACGACCACTCCTATCAGCCAGCTACCGTTACTGCATTTTTTTGTATACACGATTATCGTTATTACACTGACGCTACCATTTACACCACGATTATCGTTATTACACTGACGCTACCGTTTAGAACATGATTATCGTTGTTACACTGACGCTGCCGTTTATAGCAAGACCATGACAGAAATAATACTTGCTCTGACAGACTATCGTCCTCCTTCTCATATACGACACGACCTTGACCTAACCGACAAAATACACAGTCTCGACTCGCTCGAGGCTATGACATAAACAATTCTACGCATACTTTCGGTACGACGGAGACGCACGCCACTAATAACGTTCGATTTAGCTCAGTGCACTCGACCGCGTGAAACCGCAACTATCGCTAGTTATAGTCCTCGCGTTACGTTATTGTAGAATAGAACTTAGTAATTATATTAGATTAAGAATCGATGTAAGTTAAGTGTGATATAGGGACAGCGGTCCATTTACGCTAGATGCTAAGTCGCGGAGTGTGTGAGAGAATGCGCCGAAGCTTGGGTGGGGTCACCGGCGCGGTATTGGCGGGCACGCATGGGGACATGTGTACGTCGGGAGAGAATGGCTATCGGTGATACGGAAAACCGGCAAGCACGAGCGGTTTTCTGAGGCGGGAAAGTAGAAAAGGACCTAGAGATGACCGGATGCGCGCTTAGGGCATGCGTCAGCATTCTCTCGCCCGAACCTCGGCGCGGTGACATGTGGGTCACAGTGTGAGTATGTGTGAGATCGACGGGGATGTCGTAGTTTGTAATATAGGGCGACTGGAGATCGCCATCGATGTAGATTACTGACGAATAGAGAATTGTGAAGATAAATAAAGAGAAAGTCAACGATAACACTCATGCATTCATTTAGTATTAGTACCCACGACCTTGTAATTGTCTCATCTTAATGTAAGTTTATCCGAATACTGGCTAGCCGTGCAGGTGGACGGACTGGCGTTTCGACACGGGGCGGCATCTCAAGGTAAGGGGGTCGCGGGACCCCTGGCACTCCGGTGCCTGACGTATGCATTGAAACGAGCAGAGGAGACGGAGTATTTCATCGGTAACAACAATGGGAAAAAACCCAGCGTTACACTACGCTGGGTCCAATGTTACAATATATATATATATATATATATATATATATACTTATCAATGCTACGGCAAACTGATACTAATATTAATTCAACATTTATTATAAGAAATGAAAAAATTTTTCATTAAACATATTTCGTGAATACAGTTTCCAAAAATTAGCTTCGATATAAATCTATGTTCTTGTAATCTTTGTATAATTAATTGAGTAAATGGAAATTATTTATATCATGAAAAACGATTATTAAACTATTTTAAGGTGTAGGATATAAAATTTAAACTCATTATTGAAACTTGATGAAACTGTATGAAACTTAATTAAATCTTTATTCTACATATAGTTTCCACAAAATATTTTATTCTATTTAATATTATCAAGATTTGATATAAATAAATATTCCATAAAATTACCCAGGCGGAAAAAATCCTAAGCGTATAAAACTTATTGAAACTTATCAAAACTTATTAGCTTTTATTAGATTTTAACAATAGTTTATAAAGTGTGGAATTTGGAATGTTATGATGGTTTATAACATTTTATAATGTCTGCGAGCATAAATTAGCATTTTGAAAATTGTATAAAAACTTTAAATCTTTTATTAGATCTTATTAGTCTTTTTTATACGTGAAAATAACCGAAAGCTAAAAGCTAATAACTATTATTAAATGTTACTAAATTTGTATAACTTTTATTACTATTTTCAAACATTTCTAAAAATGACGAAAACAGGTGATTATGAACATAAGTTTTAAATCATGATATAAGGAGAGAAATTAAAATTTATTTTGTTGCAATTAGGTGAATGGTTACCAAACAGGTATAATGACAAAAAAACTGTTAGGTTAAATAGTATTATGTATTATAATAAAAGGTACAATCAGTATGATGCGTATAGACCGGCGCGTAACAAGAAAGTGAAGCGACGGAGCCCCGACACGAGAACAAATACTAGCTAGCGTAACGCCATCTAAATATCAAAATATAAAAACACGCAACTAGGTTGTATCGTCTTTTTGATTTATTTCAACACTTCCCCTCGATGCAACCTTGCAGTTCTTCTTTCTTGGCGTTGATCTTGCTCAATCCCTTGGTTAGAACATCAGCTGGCATATCTTCGGTCGCTATATTCTCCAAAATGATAGTTCCGGATTCTACAATCTCTTGGACAAAGTGATGCCTGACATCTATATGTTTTGTCCTATTATGGAATACAGGGTTTGACGCAAGTCTCTGAGCACTAAAGTTATCGTTGAACAATTTTATTGTTTTCACGTTCTTTACTCCCAACTCCTGTAGAAAACGCTGTAGGTGTACAGCTTCTTTAGCTCCGTCGCTGAGGGCCATGTATTCCGCCTCGGTAGTGGAAATCGCCGTTGTTTGTTGCTTTTTCGATTCCCAATTCCCAAGTTATGGCTCCTCCATTCATGATGAACGTATATCGCAGTAAAGGAGCGTCGATCAACTACACATCCGGCGTAGTCAGCATCTACATATCCTGCAAGCGAATTCTTACCAACTTTATATGTAATGATAAAATCTATGGTACCTTTTAAGTACCGCAGTACTCTTTTTGCCGCACTCCAATGTAGTTGACCAAAGCTGTCGTTGAATTGACTGAGCCAACGCACGGCATGAGCAATGTCAGGCCTGGTCCCTCTTGCGAGATATAACAGACATCCTATTAGCTCTCGATACGGTGGTTTTTTCCCATCTGTGGTTGACCATACCTCTTCTTTTGTAAGCCTCGTGCCCAGAGGAATTGGAGTCGACACAGGATGGCTATCAGCCATTCCAAACCTTTGAAGAATAGCCTTGATGTAAGCTCCTTGGTTTATGGTGAATTCGTGCGCATCCATCTGAAACTCCATTTCTAGGCAGTGCTTTAATTTTCCAAGCTGTTTTAATTCGAACAATTTACTCAAGGAGGTTCCAAATTGCTTGACTTCCTCTAGGTTACGGCTCATAATTAAAATATCGTCGATATATATCAGAATGATAATCCTATCGTTTCCAATGCCTTTGACATATGCGCATGGATCGCTTACTGTTGGGTTTGCTCCCAATTTCTTCAACTCACCGTCCAGGCGTGCATGCTAGGCTTGTCCGGCTTGTTTTAACCCGTACAGGGACTTTTTCATACGGCATACTTTGTTGTCCTTTGAAATTTCGCTGAGCATGGCTGTACATTCTTGGACCATAGTTTTATCAAACTTCTCACTTTCAACTATGTAGTTTAAGACTCTCGATATCTCCTTGGGCATCTCCATGTATACCTTCTCTTGAAGTTCGCCGTTGAGGTAAGCAGTTTCGACATCATATTGGTAGATGTGCATTTCTTCTTTTGCTGCTACAGCATATGCCAGTCTAATTGCATCTATGCGGGCCACAGGAGCGAATGTCTGGAAATAATTTTCACCAAATTCTTGGAAACAGCCTTTGGCTACCACTCGGGCTTTTCTCTTTTCCATCTCGCCGTTTCCTCCATATTTGGTGCATAGAACGAATCGGCTTCCTATAACGCTGTGAGCCTGTGACGTTGGGACAAGTTCCCACGTTTTCTTTTGAAGAATGGAGCAGACTTCTTTTCCCATCGCTTCCAACCAGTCATCGGCATCTGGATTGGATAACGCTTGAGACACAGTTATCTCACTGGTCATATAAGCAACATCAATAGACTCGTTATCCTTGATTGCTCCAGATACGGTTCTTGCCATTGAATTTTTAGGACGTTGTTCCTCGGGAGAAAATCCAGAAAAAACCTCTTCTTAATCAGATTCAGCTTCTTGCTATGGACTCGCTCGTTCTGAAGGGAATCCACGAAAATCTTCTTCTTCGTCGGATTCATCATTCTGAGAGCTTTTTCCCTCAGCATCGCCTACATCGTTGACTCTTGAAGATTCGACGCTGCTCATCATTAGCTCGATATATGGATCATAGAACACTTCTTCACCACTCTCTCTGTTCGTTGATTCGGTCGGCTGGGTGATGAACCTCACGTCTCTGGAAATCTCCGTCTTTTTCTCACTCGGTATGTAGATTCTATACCCTTTTGTCTCGTCGCAGTAGCCTATAAAAATTCCTTTTCTTGCATTCGCATAAAGTTTACTTTTACTCACCAATCTGTTCATGACGTAAACTTCACAGCCGAAAGGGCGGAAGTAAGTCACGTCAGGTGGCTTTCCATGCCACATCTCGTATGGAGTTTTCCCTTGAATCTTCCTCGACGGACATCTATTGCGAATAGAGTTCGCCGTATTGAGCGCCTCAGCCCGAAATGTTGCAGGGAGCTTGGACTGGAGGAGAAGACATCTAGCTGTTTCCAACAAGGTCAGGTTTCTTCTATCCGCTACACCGTTTTGTTCCGAGTTGTAGGGAGCAGTCAGTCTTCGTTGGGTTCCTTGCTTGCTAAATACCTCTTCAAACTCCTTGTTTATGTACTCTCGTGCATTACCAGACTGTAAAAATTTTACATTTTTCCCCTGCTGTGTGCGAACCATAGCTGCTTCCTTTTCGTATTCATCCTTGACTTCACTCTTTTGCTTAAGAAATCTAACTTCGCACCATCCAGAGAAGTCATCGATAAATGTGCAGAAATATTTCTTTTGGCCATGAGAAGGAACGCGCATTGGACTACACACGTCTGAGTGCAACAACTCGCCTACCTTTGTAATCCGCTCTGAGGCTTTAGGAAACGGGGGCCTATGCATCTTCCCTTGCAGCCAGACTTCGCACTCCAAAATTTTGACGCCCTTCTTCTGTGCCTAAATTTTAAGACCTTTGATGGCGCCGGACTTCTCAGCTTCCAGCAAATACTGCACATTTAGATGGCCCATTCTGATATGCCAATCTTCGAGGGAGCCCTTGAGTGGTGTGTCTATTTCTTTCCGGTTTTTGCTCGCGTTTTTACAATCCGCGCTTAGACCGTTTCTGAATAAATACAAATCGTTCAATCGCTCGGCCACAAGTACGACGTCTCCTTCACGGTTTACTACGTTGGCGCAGGTCCTTGTAAACGTGACGGTATGCCCTTTGTCGGTCATTTTACTTACTGACGCCAGATTCGTTCGTAGTTCGGGTACATACAACGTTTCGTTGAACTCAACCCTTTTTGTGCTACCGTTTGACTTTATGAGCGTCGATACTTGGCCCTTACCTTTTATATGAGCGTTCTCGTCATTCGCGAGATTTAGATTGCCAATCTCCGATCTATCCATGTGCGCAAATGAGTCAGAGTCATTACACATGTGAGAAGTGCAACCACTGTCGAGGCACCATGCGTAGCTACTCTCGCCTACACGACAGGCCTCGTGCGCTTGACAGCTGTGGGATGCGTAGAAACACACGTTGCTAGCGTTCTTTACCGACTCTTCGCTCAACTTTTTCGGTTTCTTGCAATTTCTAGCCCTGTGTCCTATAATTCCACAGTTGTAGCACTTCATCTTGGCGTCTTTGTTCTTCTCGTTTTCTTCTTTATTGGCTTTACCTGTATGACTCTTCTTTACCTTAGGTTTAGCGTACTTCGCGGCGGTCAACGCTTTCTGTACCACGCGATCTGACTCCTTTCGAGCGTCGCATTCCTCCGCCATCTTTATGCGTAAGGCTTCTGGACTTGGCAACTCATCACGGGCAGCGACCGCACACCTGAAGTTTTCGTACTTTTTGGGCAAACTACGCAATAACATCACTGACAGTAGGTCTTGATTAATGTCCACTTCCATTTCTGCGAGCTTGTCCACCAAATCAAAAAATTGTCGAGCATGTTCGCGCGCGTCGCCGTCGTCCTCCATTTTGATTGAAACAAGCTGATTCAAAAGGCTCGCTTTTCTCATCGGCCCCTTCGACTGGTAGATTTCCTCCAGTCTGGTCCAGATTGCCTTTGCTGATTGACACCCTTTGACCTGCTTAATTTCCCACGGGTTGATGGCAAGAATGATGTCTGCCTGGGCCTTGAGGTCCTTTTCTGTCCAGGTCAGCTCTTCTTTGACCAATGTCTTGTCTTCGGGTTTATCACTCGTTCTTAAGTCTGGATTAATCACGGGTTTTGCAATCGCACCGCTCACATATCGCCATTCATCATTCTTGATGAGAATCGCACGCATTTGAATTTTCCACGTATCGTAATTGTCCTTTGTTAAGGCCTCGAACCTTATGCCTGTGGTGTTCATGTTCATGCTCGCGGCTATGATTCCCGGAATCAACGAACTGTCCTTTGCGCACTGTCTCGTTCTAACCTTTTTATTTCCACATACACTACTTTGTCTCACCTGGGCCCATAACCTGTTACAATTAGGTGAATGGTTGCGTGGTATAATGACAAATAAACTGTTAGGTTAAATAGTATTATGTATTATAATAAAAAGGTACAATCAGTATGATGCGTATAGACCGGCGCGTAACAAGACAACGAAGCGACGAAGCCCCGACGCGAGAACAAATACTAGCTAGCGTAGCGCTATCGAAATATCAAAATATAAAAACACGCAACTAGGTTGTTTTTGATTTATTTCAACATATTTTATACTAGTTCTTAACAGTTATAAGATTTTTAAAAACGTTTTACTATATTACTAATTAATCAGAAGAATTATAACTACCTGTAAATCTAAAATCTTACGTGTAAATATTTTTTTAAATTTATAAATAGTTATTAGCTGGAGGTCGCGCATTTATTTGCATTTTGTGCTAGAATATCGAAAAGTTAATAAAAGCTAAGAAAATCTAATAAAAGCTTTAAACTATTATTAATTATTATTAGAATCCAATATCCATATATTATAAATTTATTATAAAATGTCTGAGCTTTTATTAGCTGTTTTTAGATAAATGAATTTTCGCCTGGGTAATTGTAATTAATTATGTCAATCATATATTTTGTTTCATCAGAAAATATGATTGTTTAACTATCTGAAAATGTGAGTTATAAAAAATTTGACGCTGCGACAAACTGCTATAAATACTAATCAAATGAAAATTGCGAATTAAATTTTCAAAAATTGATAAGGACCGAGATTATACACTATAATTTTTTTGTTTTACAAATTTCATTATTATAAACAATAAAAAGTTCTAGTAAAGTTTTTTGTATACATTTTTTCTCAATAATCGTAATAATTTTCAAATTTTGATACAATTTGTATTTTTGACGAATTAGTAAAATCAAGCAAGTTTAAGAATCACAATTTATAAACTTAAATATTTTAGCCTTATTATATAATTTTAGTATGATTGCTAAAACGAGGAAGTATCAAACAGGTCGACATTAGTATATGGGCCCGGATAAGGAGACGGCGTAGCCAAATTGGGGGAGGTAGGCGCCACAGTAGCAGTATGTCAACAGTAGCAGTTGTTTATGTAAACAGTAGCTAAATAGGTCAATTAAAATGATTTATGACTCCTATAATGGGGTAATTAGCTACTGTTTTTATAAATAAACAATGATAGATGACCTATATAATTATGTAAATAGCTACTGTTTATGTAAATAGCCTCTCAAAGGAATGTAGGTGACCGAGTTAGAAAAATATATGTCAACAATTTAATCATTTATTTATATAAACAAATAATAAAACTCAAGTGTAAACAAGTGTGTTAGTATAGGTCGAAAAAAATTTATGATCTATTAAATTTTATGTATGTATAAATATTAAACTATATAGGTTTCGACAACTGTGCGACCCTCGTCCCCCCACCCCATTTACGCCATACGGGCCCCTTGAGCTCTCCAAGAGTCTTTGCCCTCCCCCCTTTTACACCATAGTAGGCCTCAGACTCTTTTTCCATTGCTTTACGCTATACCAGCCCCGAGTGCTGACGTCAGAGAGCCAGACTTCCCCCTCTCCTTTTACTCCATAGCTGTCACGGGCTATCTCGCGCTGCTGTGACTCTTCTTCCGCCGCTGTACGCTATACCAGCCCCGAGTGCTGACATCAGAGAGCTAGACATCCCCTCTCCTTTTACTCCATAGCAGTCCCGGACTCTCGCTGCTGTGGCTCTTTTCCCGCCGCTGTACGCTATACCAGCCCCGAGTGCTGACGTCAGAGAGCCAGACTTCCCCCTCTCCTTTTACTCCATAGCGGTCCCGGACTCTCTCTCGCTGCTGTGGCTCTTTTCCCGCCGCTGTACGCTATACCAGCCCCGAGTGCTGACGTCAGAGAGCCAGACTTCCCCCTCTCCTTTTACTCCATAGCAGTCCCGGACTCTCGCTGCTGTGGCTCTTTTCCCGCCGCTGTACGCTATACCAGCCCCGAGTGCTGACGTCAGAGAGCCAGACTTCCCCCTCTCCTTTTACTCCATAGCTGTCACGGGCTATCTCGCGCTGCTGTGACTCTTCTTCCGCCGCTGTACGCTATACCAGCCCCGAGTGCTGACATCAGAGAGCTAGACATCCCCTCTCCTTTTACTCCATAGCAGTCCCGGACTCTCGCTGCTGTGGCTCTTTTCCCGCCGCTGTACGCTATACCAGCCCCGAGTGCTGACGTCAGAGAGCCAGACTTCCCCCTCTCCTTTTACTCCATAGCTGTCACGGGCTATCTCGCGCTGCTGTGACTCTTCTTCCGCCGCTGTACGCTATACCAGCCCCGAGTGCTGACATCAGAGAGCTAGACATCCCCTCTCCTTTTACTCCATAGCAGTCCCGGACTCTCTCTCGCTGCTGTGGCTCTTTTCCCGCCGCTGTACGCTATACCAGCCCCGAGTGCTGACGTCAGAGAGCCAGACTTCCCCCTCTCCTTTTACTCCATAGCTGTCACGGGCTATCTCGCGCTGCTGTGACTCTTCTTCAGCCGCTGTACGCTATACCAGCCCCGGGTTTATTGCCCTAAAGTTAACTCTGCTCCCTTCTCGCAATATAAAGAGATGATTACGATATTCTTAAGGGAAAGTAAGGGTGTCCTACTACACGTTGTCGTGAAGCCTACTCTAAATTTCAGCTTCAGGGATCAAATAAAAAATACATCTATCATATTTTGAATATTATGGTGATTCTTTAATAACATTATAGAGAAAAAATATAAAGTCTTACAATAATACACACTTATACTTTTAAATACTTTATATTATACGTTGACAGTACAGAAAGTATAAACTTACAATGATGCACACATACCAGAACTTAAATTTATACGTAGACAGTAGGAGATTAAAAGAAAGCACTAAATTATAAACAGCCAACACATCTGCAGACGCGAGTCGCTCGTTGTTGTCGCAATTGACGCACCGGTCCACCTCTGAGCAGTTCGCGTGCGAATTCTTTGGGTGGGGTCGGCAGTCTATAAAAGTCGAACGATGTACCGCGACGTGATGATGGTGAACCCTTATCGTCTGGAGATGGCGGAGGCGACGGGGACCTTGGTGAGTCTATCTCCAGTAAACAATTACAGGCTTGTCCTTGACATTTCCAGCATTGGTATAATAAGCACCTTCAACACTGTTCCCAAAAATTGTGCTCCGATGTTTTTGCCAGGCACAATCGGCAGCGTACGTTGAAGGGTACTAATTGTCCGCGTAGAGCTGCCTTTCGTTCTTCTTCTTCTTGTGTTTTTTGCAGCAGTTTTGATATGTCCAACAGACGTTGTTGGTAACGTTCCAGTTGGCCGTGCACTTTCTCCATGGTACGGTTTTTCTCGTCTATACTGACCAGGAGCGCATCGCGCTCCGCTGATATTTTTTGTAACTGTGACATGTTGTACACGTGTGTTCTCTGTTAGCGCACAGAGCGGACTGGTCCCCCTGCACATTGCTATAAGCGTAAGCCTTTGGACTACGTGGAGAAACAATCGACACATGCTCGTAGGGGTGCGGACCTAGTTCTCCTTAACCGATGAATTTTACTGACGGTTATTGTTTTAAAATACTCTGTCGATGCAGTTGGGGATCGATGCTGTAGGAAAAGCGTGGGAGAAGGCAACACGGGTCCATTTGTTTTGCCTCTTAACGGTCTGTGCTGTATTAGAATACGACTCTAAAGTAGTATCAGTGTGACTGATTTATAGGTTTACGTTGGGTACTCGAGATTCAGCGTTGGCGCGGAGATATGAAAAAAAATTTGAGCCTATACGGCGATAGAAAGAAATAAGAAACTCATTGTGTTACAAATCAACACTAGGCGGGGCTTTCCCTGGGTCTGCAAGCATATGTGCGATGGAGAGAGGTTTATTGCCTCAACGTGTCTCAGAAGTAAGCAAACTGCATAGATCTGTTCATTGTCCTTAGCTATAGGTAGTTCAGGAGAGAAGAAAAAAGGGACGAGATGTTCATTTTGTTATAATCGTTTGGACCTCTCAAAGGGACTGTCGTTGAGTCATAAAACGACTAAGACTTCTGGGAGCGGTCTGAGCGCACGCGTCAACGGGTTTCGGAATTTTTCTCTCTATCCCAGATTTATGACTGTTACGTGCCTAACGCATAGACACCTCTGGCATCAATTGTAAATTTTTTTATCGGCTGTTAGACTGGAGACTTTCTTAGCTTTGTGCGTAACATGCGCGACACTTGGGAAACTTATTAACGGCAGATGTGGAATTTTTGTATACACAGCGTAAGATTTTGGATACCCAACGCTGCTTGGATTTTATCACAAGAGCTCTTTTCCATCGAGGAAAGCGAGGAAAACTCTGTGATTTGCCAACCTTCATCTCAAGGAGGTCCTTATTTTTTCATGCGAAAGTTTTCTCCGCGTAAAGCTCGTGTCATTCGCCGAGATCCCTTTCTAAGGAGGGACTTGTTTTTTCACAGTGTTTATTTACAAAACGATATCCCCTCTCTAGTCATCTCGGTCGTTCTATGAGACTTCTGATTTGCTCTGAGGAGGGAGGTCTTATTTTTTCATGGCACTTTTTGACCAACAGAACTCGTTCGCACACCCACGTAGGGATCATTCTGCTCAAAATGGGCGTCATTGTGAGACAGTAAGTTGTAACGTGGTGGTTCCCGGCCTAGAATTGATTTCCAGGGGGGTAACTCTCAAGCACCAACGTTAACAAAGATTAACCAATTCGACCGAATTTATGTACAACGGGCGCCAGGCCGAATGGTAATCTGCTACCTCGAAACTATTACCACGCCGCAGCTGAGACACTCTCTCCCAGAGGAGATTCCGTCGTCAACACTTTCAGAGTTCTCGGGCGAACTCCGACTATCACGCAGCTGTGAGGGGAAGAATTAACCGAGATGATTACAACTCAATTTAACAAATAGAAGAAATAATATTTATTCGACAATTCTCTGGCCACTAGATACAAATTCTTCGTCTCGCAGTAAATATATAAATCATTCATTCGCGTACTTATACCTCGCAACACTCACGCTCCGTGACTTTACTTCCTTCGCGACCGCTCTCGGCAATACACCGACGCACCACGAGCTATCTACCGACCGCAATAACTACTCCGAATCCCCAATACTCGACTGACACCAACCTTTGTTAAGATGCTTCGACTCCTCGTTATTCCGTCCTCCTCCTCACGATTTGAACTCCTAGAACTCCTCACGTGTTCGGTCGTACTCGCGTTTCCACGGTGGTTATCCTTCTTAAGGTGTGTCTTCGTCGCTGGTCCGAAACCAAGTGAACGAGTCGCGCGCCGCGAGCCTTCTTTGTCGCGAAGGGCCTGTCCGCGTACCGCTAAGTGACGTGTCATAGACAAACGTCAATTAGTCATACAATGCGCGCGACTTTCGAACCGCGATTCATTCAGTCCTCAATCCTCACTCATACACAATTACAATTACTTGAAACTAAGTACGGCCGCAACAAATGCCGGTGTGAAGTAGGCTTCTTTAGCCCCTCCTTTCACGCTAACATGCATTCAGGTCGCACATGGACCTCCACCGGCACCTAATCACACCTTTCGAACACTCATCGCACAGGTTTGTAGAACCATGCGCTAGAATAGGCCGCGAGTGCGCGCGCATCCGCTGGCTACAACTGCTGCTCGCAGCGAGGCTTCCCCCTCTCCGCACCGCCGACTCTGTCGCTGCTGCACATTCTGGCTATTGCTAGGCGGCTATGGCTCTGGCCGCGACTCTGTCCTCCTCTCGTTATTGCTACAAACAACAAAGAAGAAATTATTTTCCTCTTGTTGTTGCGACGCCAGTAACGAGAGCGAGGCGAGGAGTCAGTGCTTGGCCTGACGAGCGAACCTAGTCACACCCCCTCCCTAAACCTGAAGTATCTCCGAATACTTCTTGGTTTAATTAACGAAAAGGAAATAAATGACCGTGCACTGTCCTCGCCGCGCTGCTACGTACCAGGGCCGCCAGAAAATAGTAAGAAATTCATACTAATAAAAAAAGAATAAACAAAATTAAATAATTTTACTATATACCATGATGAGCAAAAGAGTGTTCTGCAACTTACTTTACTGGCTCCTAATGCAGCATCTTCATTGTCTGACCTCTAATTCGATGCACTTCTAAATTACTTCTTTCTGACCACGACTGTTACTTCTAAGCGACTTATAAATTCCTGACATCCAGACTTATCCTATCCTCTCTTCCCTCACCACAATTCGCCTTCACTCCGCTGCTAATGGTTCCCACGAGTTTTGCTCCTGGAGGTGCGTTCGGGAGCCGCGCAGAATGTCTGGCGAAGAATGGTGGATGTCTTCTGGTAATCCTCATAGCTCATCCATCAGGCGGAGGGTATCCGCAATGGTGTTGGGTACCCGAACCGGCGCACCTTCTGGCTCCGAAGCAGATGAGGAGGAAGAGTTAAGAACCCCCTCACCTTCCTTGCGTCCTTTACTTGCGTATGGTTTGGCACGCGAGGCCCGTCCAGAGGAAACGCTTCTCCTTCTACGTCGTGGGGAAGACGGCGACTGACCGCGCCCGCTGACTACTGACTTCAACTTCTCTCCTTCAGCTTCTTCGGCCACTAAGGGTTCTGCCCAGTGAACTGTCTGACTCGCCGATGGAATCCTGGCCTCGATCCTGCGGTGTTTATACTGTTGTTGACGCTCCTTCAGGCGCTGGTTTCAGTGTAGCCGGGCGGCGGGATGATGAGCGGGGCCGTAGCTGGTAATCGGTGGCCAGAAACTACCTGTGCCGATCTCCGCACCTCGGGCAGTCGTTCATCACCACGCCCCTACGCCCACAATTATAACAGAAAGGGGCCGTTTGTGGCTCCTTGCAGTCGAACACCGAGTATACCCAGTTCCAGCAGTTAAAGCACGCGTATGGCGGGGGATCCACAGTCGGGTCCGTCGGGATGGGGTTAAGGCCTCCAAACTTTAAGCCACCCCGTTTTACCTTCAGCGGGGCTGAACTAAGACGTCCTGTTGACTAACCATGAGTACCGCTCTTTGGTGGCACCGACTGCGAGGACTGGGAGGAGCTGACTTGCCCCAGGGCTGGAGAACCATTGAGGTGATTCTTCGTCCTGTCTAACTGGTGGCTCGGGTTTCCATGGAGAGTGTTCCGGTCTCCGGAATGTCTCCTGAGGAAGTGGGCCGGGCCACTCCTCGAGCGCCAGCTGCCAACTGTGCCCTGACGAGCTCCGGCGAAGCTGTGGTGAAGTCCGGCGCGAACTTGTACTCTGGCACGTGGCGACTACGACTCTCTGCCCTGCGACGGCGGAGCGGCCTCGACATTCTGGCTGTCCACAATCTACAATCTATTGAAGTTTAATGGCCAAGGTTCACCCAAATACCATCGGGTAAGGGTGCTCCGGCGTCTTAAGCATGTACCAAGCTCTCAGACTTCCACGCAGTAATAGGTGTCCACAGCCCCCGGGCCAGGAGACCTTCATATCGCATGGCGTCGGGATCGGTTGGCTAACTGAGACGGGTTTTCGAAAGCGTTTAATGGGTACCAAAGGGTGCGCGCCTGTTTGCTCCCAACGGAGCGTCGGGCGTCTTGAGTCTGCGAACACATAGCAGTTATCACACCCGAGGCCAAACTCGCACCAAAAGACGAGTCAAGGGTCGATTTAAGGATGGAAAGCCTGGGTTTCCCAGGCAGAGGTAGTAGCAAATACTAGAAAGAGCGCTGAAGGAGAAAAGTCTCCTGCTGAAGCGCCTTAAGGAGATCGGAAGGCATGAAAACCTAACCGAACTCTCCTGGGTCTCTGGAGCGTCTGGTAGGGGAACCATGATCATGTGGTCAGTCCGGCAACGGAAGGCGACAGATCATGGGGAAACCACTGACCAAGATGCAACACCACTCCCATATCGGGGTATCGGCCGGGTCCCGCTTATGCGGCTTTGCCGATGCGCTACCTGACGGTGGGAGGGGATAGAAATGAACGCAGGGGTTGGCTGAAAGCGATGACGGAAACTTGCGAAACGCTAATCTAGCGCGTACGGAAACCCACCACGCTTTCCCCACAGAATAAATCTGGGTAGGAGGCTGCCTGATAAGCGGTCACCGAACCGATGACTGGTACGACGGGTCACCAGTAGACAGGACCGGGAAGCCAAGCCCCACAGTGAGATATTGAACGCACCAGATCGCACTGTGTTCCCCGGATAAGGGTAGGACTCTGTGTGGCAGTGGTAGTAGACTTCACGGTTGAATGGTGTAAACCGGAGCCACCTAGTTCGGATGCGAAGTGGAAGACGTGGGGTTACTAGAACAAACCCGCGAACTCAAACCAAGGGTTACTACTCTAGCGCGGTACTTTCGGGCACTTCCGTGGGGTTCCTTCGGGGACCTCCGTGATGATGAGTTTTGGTACTCGATATAGGCTGCAAGCTGAAGTTAAACAGCTTCCCTATGTGAAAGAGAGAGTCTCCCAACTGTCTGTTCAGGTGATACTGAATGGGTTGGCTTACTCGCTGATCGCTCGCATGGCGGCAGTGAATACCCAAGGGTGAAGCAAACTGTCGTCCGTGGATAGAGGTTAATACCCTCATTATTAGTGTCCACAATCTACAATGCAATTCAAAGCCAATTAGATATATACATATATGTAATACGCGTATACAAAACTTCTCGTTACTACTACCAACTTCTGCTCTACTGTTACGAGTGATTAGGATTATCTTTTCGGGTTCTACGAGGAGGAATATATCTTTTCAGATCTACAACATGCACTTTCGCTACCTTCCGACTTTTACCCTCTCCGGTCTCTAGTATGTAAACGGTTGGGGACTTTTGTTCTACTATTCGAAACGGTCCCTCAAACTTAGGCGCGAGCTTAGCTGAGAACTTTTCGGCCGCGTTTGACAAATTATGAGTCCTACGAAGTACTTCGTCTCCAACCGCGAAAATTGCAACTCTACGACCACGATTATAATATTTTCCTTGGACTTCCCTCTCGTTGTCGATATACTTGGCCACGAGTTCCCTCAGAGCGTCTAAACGTCTCATCCGATCTTGCCATATCGACGGATCTAACCGTAGTTTAAGTTGTCCGACCTCTACCTCGCGACGCAAGCTTTTTACGGGCGTTGGGTTCCTCTTATAGTTTAAATAGACTGAGTCGCAGCATTTATGGCATGGCGGAACTCCGGCAGATGCTTGTCCGAATCGCGATGGTCTGACTTGACAAAGGCCGCGATCATAGTTTTTAAGGTACGATTGCTGCGCTCAACTGGGTTAGCTTCAGGGTGGTATGGTGGTGTGGAAACATGAGTAACCCCGTACTCCGCTAAAGTGTCTGACAGATGTTTGTTTACAAACTCTGTTCCGTTATCTGTCAGGAGGTACTCCGGGGTTTCCCAGCGAAACAGGACCAGTTCCTCAAAAGCTCTGGCTACTGATTTTCCATCAGCTTTCCTCAATGTCTTGACCTCTAACCAACGGGTGAAAAGATCTTGAAATACCAGCAGATATTTGTTCTGAGATTTACTGCGTGGGAACTCCATCATGTCTGCGGCTACTACCGACCAGGGTCTTCCCACGATTCTTTTTCCCATCAGGCCAGCAGGACTCTGTTGGGAAATTTTATATTGTTGACACGTCTGGCAAGAATTTACGAGCGCACACACGTCATGGTATATGCCTGGCCAAAAATACTCACTTGCGACTCTGTCGTAGGTCTTTCCGATTCCCAGGTGTCCTGCCGTAATGGCACTATGGGCTGTCTGCAACACTCTCTCTCTCTTAAATTTTCTGGCATCACTAGTTTCCAACCCTCTTCGTTATTGGCAATAGGATCCAGTAAGGGATCTTCTCTTGTACCTATACAGCTGACCATTCTCTACACGCCAATGTTGGAATTTCGGTGGCGATTCCTCCACTTCCTTTCGTCTCCTGAGGTACCATAGATCAGTGACCTCCTCTGTTGTTGCTACTTCTGCTTCGAACATCCTTGACAGAGCATCTGGCACTTGATCATTTGCCCTTTTCGATGGATTATCTCAAAGTACCATTGTTGTACCTCGAGTGCCCAACGTGCAAGGCGTCCTGACGGCTATTTGAGGGATCGGAGCCACCGCTGTGATCCGTGATCACAGTAAAGTGATATCCTTCAACGTATGGCCGCAACTTTCTGACTGCCCACACAAGAGCTAAGCACTCCTTCTCCGTTGTGGTATAATTACGCTCCGCTGGCGTCAATCCCCTGCTGGCGTAAACGATAGGATGTTCGCCGTCCTCGAATTCCTGCGTGAGTACTGCTCCAATGGCGAAATTGCTGGCGTCGCACTGTATGCAGAAAGGCTTCGTAAAGTCGGGACGTGCCAAAACGGGAGCTTGTGTCAAAGCTTTCTTTAAGCTTTCGAATGCTTCTTGCTGTTCCTGACCCAACTCCCAAGCCTGACCTTTACGCAGCAACTTGACTAGCGGGATCTTCATCTCAGAGTGCTCTGGCATGAACCGCGAATACCAGCCTACCATCCATAGAAACCTACGTAGCCCACGGATGTTTCGTGGTGCTGGGTACTTCAGCACTGGCGCAATTTTTGCAGGATCTGTCCGCAAACCGTCTCTGTCAAGTATAAAACCGAGATACTTAATTTCTCTTACACAGAAATCGCATTACTTGGGGTTAATTGTTAATCCAGCTGCTACCAGTTTCTTGAGCACGTACTCAATCCAGTACTTATGATCCTCAAAAGATTCTGTGGCAATTACTATGTCGTCTAAGTAACCAAATACGTTAGTAGCGATCTCTGGGCTAAATAAAGAGTCTACAAGTCTTTGCAGGGTCATGGGGGCGTTTATTAGGCCAAATGGCATGCGTGTAAATTGCCATAGACCGTACCCTGACATGCGAAAGCTGTATATTACTTGTTGCTTTCTTCCATCTTGACTTGGTAATAGGCCTGTCTGAGATCGATCTTACTAAGGTATCTGTCATTTCTCAAGCGAAGTAGTATGGCATCCATTTGAGGGAACTGATAGCAATCCTTTTTGTAAGTTTATTAATGTCAGAGTAATCCACGCATAACCTCTCTCCATCATCACTCTTGGCGGCTAAGACAGCTTGACTACAATAATCGCTGGCGGAGCTTTCAATGATCCCTAGGCGTTCGAGTTCTTTTGCTCCTTTTAGTATCGCTTCAATCTTCTTTGGGGACCTTCTGCGAAACTTCTGCCTCACCGGCGTTGGTCACGTTAGTTGTATATGGTGCTCTGACAGATCTGTGAACCCCAAAACATCTGGCGAGAAAACTGGCAGTATCTGTTCCACGAGTGCACCAATTTGCTTTCTGTCATCGTCATCTAACTCAGAAATGCCGGCGCACTCTGCGAACACTTGATCGATCGGCGATGGATTCTGACAATTAAA
Source organism: Muscidifurax raptorellus (assembly GCA_020010945.3). Taxonomy (NCBI): domain Eukaryota; kingdom Metazoa; phylum Arthropoda; class Insecta; order Hymenoptera; family Pteromalidae; genus Muscidifurax; species Muscidifurax raptorellus. The sequence goes on from JAHUUD020000008.1 coordinate 1,102,856, forward strand.
CTGCCTCCACTCGCCATCGTTTGCTCTCCAAAGGCCTCGATGATCAGTACCGATTTTAAACCGGCTTCGCAAAAGTCCTTGCCTAGCACCAAATCGTGATTAATTTCCTTTACTGCTCGTGCTGAGATAGTGGCATAGGTACCATCTAACTCGAAACGAAGTTTGAAGTATCTCAGAACTGGCGACAATCCCCCTGTAATCCTCTGAATCGACGCACTGGCACCAATGAGTCTGTCTCGATAGCGTGAAGAAATAGTAGCACCAACTATCGTAACGACGGCTCCAGGGTCGAACAGTGTTCGATACTCTACACCTCCGAGGATTACCTGCAAGTAATCTCTATTGTCCGCTACATACCCGCCACTTCCGTCTCTGAGTCCGACTGATCTATCAACTGAGCTGATAAAGTTACCGGTGGTTCTTTGACCTGACGGCAAGCGGGTTTCTCTACCTCGTGAACATTCCTCTCATCGATTCTTATATTATCCTCCATCAATCTATCTACCGCCATCTCGATCTTCTGTAACTTCACTGGATCTTCTTCTGTCTCCACTAAATCACATATTTTCTGTTTTCTTGCCTCTATGAGACCTGGCGTCTCTGGTGATGACCCCTATTACTGTCATATGATACATCGTCTGGCTTCGCTGCATGAACTCGACTCTCGTCTGAGTCCATGGTTTTAGCCAACTTATCCACAGCTACTCTGGGTCCGGATGGCTTTGAATTTACGGCCGTCGTATTCTTGGCATCCGACTCCTGCTTCGATCTGTCTACCTTCTGCTCTAGCGACTCGAGGGACTCCCTCGAGAATTGCGCATCCTGACCAGGGGCTGAACTTTACGACTTCAAAACTTCCTTCGACACACTAAACCCTCTCTTTTTGAACCTATTGACGTCAGCTTCATGGTAGTTGTCGGATTCAGTGCTTGAGTCCGAATTGCTACCTGTCCACAAAGCAACGGTCATTTTTGACGGTTCTTTTACTTCCACTCGTAACAACGACGTCTTATCTTCACGGCTAGACTGCTGGGTTGTGACAGCTCCGGCGTATGTCTTTTTGTTGCTCGGCTGACGTGTAACGCCGGCGTTAGCAACTATTTTCTTCTCTACTTCCCCTCCAACGGTTCTGTTAGCCATGTTCTGCCAGAAAGATGGCTTCACTGTGGGCTTTAATTTCTTTCGCTCACTGGCCTCAAGGTTGCTGAGCCGGTGGTTTTCACCAGCGTTCGCAATCTTCTTGAAACTCTGAGCTTTCTTCTCTTCCATTCTGAGCCGACAAGAACTGTCAGCAGTTGCATGCTACTTCAATTTCCACTCCTCGTTATTATCTACTGTTTTTAATGACCTTTGGCCACTACCTCCCCCTCCCAAAACTGACGTACTGTCCTGAAAAGGGAATGACGTACTGGCAGTTTTATTCACCTCTACGGGGCCTGTGGTTGGAATGACGCGGGAGACATTGACCCCTGACATGCCCCCGCTTGACCATTTCCCAACATCTGACGCATAGGCAAACAGTTCTGGCAATTTTGGAATACAACACCATTGGACCCACAAACCTGGCATTGCGATGGATTTATAGATGCCATTGGACATTCTTTGGACCTGTGGCCCTTCTGTCTACATCTAAAACATTCCTTATAAGGGCAATGTGCAGCTCGATGTCCGACCTCCTGACAACTATAACATGCTTCAACAAAATGACTGCGATCGTTGATTGTATTAGACTGTACTGGTTGTTGGAAGGTTCTATTTATGTTACTGGCGTTACTACGGTCGTTCATAGCGGACTGAAGGTGCGGTTTAGTTGCATTCTGTTGCCACTCCTTCCGATTACCTGTTGCTGTACTGTAGGCGGTTTGAGTTTTTGGTTGCCTCAGAGCAACTTGCTGTTTGTTCTGCTTATTCTTCTGGCGTCTATCGTTGTTGTTGGGTTTTGCTACGCTCTTCGTACCATCATCTACTTCTGCTAATTCATCAACTTCGTTTGCTGTTGCTACTCGAGCTTTGGACATAGGCGTCCATGCTGCTGTAGGGATTCTCGACTTTTCCGCTGGTGGTGGCGCTCGCATATCTCTTTACGTCTCCGTAAGATTCTATCTTCTTGTTCCGCAATGCTTTCCGATATTCTGGCCTCAATCCTTCAATCACCCATATAGGGCGTTATCTTTTCACCTTTACCTTGAGTTCTATAGCGCAACTCATCCAATACATCGTCCTCATTTAAGTCAGAGATGTACTGCTGTCGAAACGCCCTTTTAAACTCGCTCCAAGACTCAATGTCGCGTTTTTCCGTATTAAACCAAAGGCTTGCACTCTTTGAAAGAGTTGAGGAAATTATGGAAAGTAAATCTTGACTACTCAAGTTTAGACTCTTTTTACATCCCGCTATACGAGTCAAGTATTCATCTGGATCATCTCGATTTTGACCACTAAATTTAATATTCCAGCTCTGCACTATTTGAATCTGACTCAGCTTGTGCTCCAATTTTCGTGAGATAATTCGAGATCGTTCCGTTTTACTGTGCTTCTTCGAGCTTTTCTTGCTCTTCTTCTTGTGACTTCCACTTTTACTTCGACTGCTATCTCTACTGGTTGACAAGTAGCATGAGCTACTCCCGCTGCACGATCCACAACTAGAGCCACTGCTCGATCTGCGGAGCTGCGGCTGGAGCTATCGCTGAATCTGTTGTCAGACTTGCTGGTCGAGCTGTGTGTACTTCTGAGGCTTGACTTCACTTTATGCTTCTTCGGCGTCGTGACTGGTGAGGATTTCTTTTCCTGGGTGGCTTTTACCTTCTCTGTCTTCTTATTTCTAGTGGCTTTATTGTTTTTGACTGATTTGCTCCATGTTTTCTTGGGTACTACTTCCACTACTCCACTGTCTTCACTACTATTATCGTTACTGACGCTCATTTCTTTACTACTATCACTACTATCCTGCTCTACTATTTCGACTGACTTATAGACGGATGTGCTTGGCGGCGACCTTTTCAAGTTTGATTTAGGTTTATTTTCTGGCGATTCGATTGTTTCTTCTATCCATGAACCACAACTACCAGTTTGAAGTCCTAAGCGTGAAGGTTTTATTTGACTTCTCCTTTTGTAACTTGGAGTTTTCTGCAATGGTGAAGCTGGTTTCGTTGTTGTCCTGGTAGACGCCTTTTCAGCGGGTATTTTCTTTGTTGTGCCCGTCTGGCTGTCTGGCACCAGCCTAATGTCTTGAGGGAGCGTTGGAATGCCTAGAAAGCTTGGCTTTTTCGTCGTCGAGCTGATACCTGGACTGATCCCCGAATCAACATGATGTGTAGTCAAGTTCGAAGCCTGTGTTTGTCTCCGGCCAACATGAAAGCAGATGGATTCATCTGTGCACGAGCGGTGATGCGATTGGGTGAACCGGTTAATGCATTCAGTACTTGAGACGACAGCATATGCTGGAATTATTGTGCCACGGTGAGATCAAGCGTTGCCCTTGGCCGTTGACTACCGTTGTCTAGAGTTGAAATTGTCCGAATTTGCTCTATCGACGAACTTATGGCTTGTTCTAACGTTTCTTCCTGTTCTAATTCCGACTCCGAAGCAGTTCTGCTGTCCACAACTATTTTCCTGTCTTCTGCTTGCTTTTTAAGACGTGATTTTCTAACCGTCTTCTTGCCAATAAGAGCTTCTTGCGATTCTCTAGGCATCTCACCACCTTCGTCCCAGTCGTACCAAAGGAACTGAAGAGCAAATACCAGTTTGCATGCGGGTGGCTCGGAGTAATCTGTCCTTGCGAATTTCTCTATTATATTCCATGCTAATTTTCAGCGCCACTAATTTTGCCTCCAGTACTTGTTTGTTCATCCGTCGAATGTCGTTGCTCGAGCTTCGAACCTCCCGATTCTTCTTTAATTCCTCCATCCGTTGTCGATGAGAATCTATTTCTTTGTCAGTAACCACTAGTATTAGTCTACGCGTCAGTTCGATCTTTAACTTCTAGATTTACGAGAGAAATTGTTCTCAAATCTGCAATGTGTATTCTATTGACGACTGGCAATTGTTTAAAATTTTGGAAAATGTGTATATCAGGACAAGGGCCCCCCCCTGGGTGGCGTGTAATTAATTTTTAACACGTACTGACCGCAAGGGAACGGACACGAAAAAAAATTTTTAATATTCAGACGGAGCAAGCGGCGCAATATCACTAGCTAAACCTAAATTCCCTGACTTGAAATCTTGTCGAGCCACAATCCTAATAATCTTCCTGAAAATCAAAACAAAGTCTAACGCTTAACTCTCGCTATCACGATAAATTCGTAGTAACTATCCCAATGTAAACAATAATAAGGAAAACTTTCGAACTCTCGGAAACCTTTTTTCGCTGGCAATAAATCGTGACAACAAGCGATGTTGTGCTCCTTGACCTTAGACTAATATAATACTCAATTCGTTGCTGGGCTGACTCGACCACGCTTTACCCAGAATGAATTAATTCGCTTAAATTCCTTGGCTACTACTACGCAACAATTGTATAAATGTATAAGCTTCAAAATGAGCGTCAAAATCGAAAACTCGAATTTTGAGAATTCGTAAAATCAATTAATCGTCTAGAATTCAAAATAAAAATTGTATTCATCTCTGTCGATCCGAAACGCGTAAAACAAAAATTTTGTCAACAGCTATTACGAATTCAGTACGAAAAACTGCGAGCAATATGGGGTTACTTCAACTAAGGATGCTACTTGAATATATACTACACAATTCAACACCTCAATATATATATATATATATATATATATATATATATATATATATAAATTCATATATAAATGTTATAATTATAAACAATATAATAATGGTAATTGTTCATACAGAACCCATCAAGCCACTGCCGACTTCGTCGTAAAATTGTATGGCTACCACATGTTTCAATTTGTACCATCACGAACAAAGTTATCCCATTATTGACGGCGATATACTTCCGACCACCACGTGCAAGTCTCCACGAAAATTTTTGTTCCGCAAATAAGTAAGCCGTCGATACCTCAACAAAGCAAAATTCTTATCGTCTCCACGGTTCACGACAGATTTTAAAATGCTCCAAAGGAGGCTTAAAATTTATTCGCACGTCCACAAAAATGTTCCCCGAAATTTGCACTACGGCGCGATACGAAAATACAGGCGTCTGATCGGCTCCTCAACACGTGAAACTACTATTCTTCAATAACTATACACAACTATTGTTATAACTCGCGACGACAAACAAGAAAATTTAATTTAATCCAATTTATTACAACAACAAAAATTGTTGGTTCAATTTTAATTAAATATTCTTGGCGCTAACGATTATGGTATCACACACGTGGCAAAATCTGGCTTTAAGAAAAATACCGGCGAAAATTTTATTTCACGCGTATACCGGCACTGCACCACAAGAAAAATTTGTCTGAAAAGATTTGGACCGAAAAGAGAAAGGTAAACCATGGAGTCACATTTGTGAACCCCAGTTTTTGCGCGACTTACCACGTGGCAGGTTTTGCACCGCGCATCGACCGCAATCCTAGCGTCGCGAGTCTAACAAAAATGGTTTACACTTTTAAGTCGCCACACTGTAACGTGATACTACACAATTTTCGTCGCACTATTCGCACGATATTTTTCCGTCGCACATACACCACATGCAACCGATGCTAATCTAACAATAGCTGCGCGTCACTTTGCCGAACACACACTATCGCGATTAATTCTTCTCGCACAATTTATTATACGCTCCGACGACCGAGGGCCCCACGTTACCCCACAAGGGGGTAACTCCCAAGCACCAACGTTAACAACGATTGGCCAATTCGACCGAATTTATGAACAATGGGCGCCAGCCCGAATGGTAATCTGATACCTCGAAACTGTGACTACGCCGAGGCTGAGACGCTCTCTCCCAGAGGAGATTCCGTCGTCAACAACTTTCAGAGTTCTCGGGGGAACTCCAACTATCACGCAGGTGTGAGGGGAAGAATGAACCGAGGTGATCACAACCTAATTTAACAAATAGAAGAAATAATATTTTTTTGATAATTCTCCGGTCACTAGATACAAATTCTTCATCTCGCAGTATATATATAAATCATTCATTCGCGTACTTATACCTCGCAACACTCACGCCCCGTGACTGTATTTGCTTCGCGACCGCTCTCGGCAACACACCGACGCACCACGAGCTATCTACCGACCGCAATAACTACTCCGAATCCCCAATACTGACACCAACCTTTGTTACGATGCTTCGATTCCTCGTTATTCCGTCCTCGTCCTCACGATTTGAACTCCTAGAACTCCTCATGTATTCAGTCATAGTCGCGTTTTCACGGCGGTTGTCCTTCTTAAGGTGTGTGCTCGTCGCTGGTCCAAAACTAAGTGAACGAGTCGCGCGCCGCGAGCCTTCTTTGTCGCGAAGGGCCTGTCCGCGTACCGCTAACTGACGTGTCATAGACAAACGTCAATTAGTCATACAATGCGCGCGATTTTCGAACCGCGATTCATTCAGTCTTCAATCCTCACTCATACACAATTACAATTACTTAAAACTAAGTCCGGCCGCAACAAATGCCGGTGTGAAGTAGGCTTCTTTAGCCCTCCTTTCACGCTAACATGCATTCAGGTCGCACGTGGACCTCCACCGGCACCCAATCACACCTTTCGAACGCTCATCGCACAGGTGTGTAGAACCATGCGCTAGAATAAGCCGCGAGTACCGCGCATCCGCTGGCTACAACTGCTGCTCGCAGCGAGGCTTCCCTCTCTCCGCACCGCCGACTCTGTCGCTGCTGCACGTTCTGGCTATTGCTAGGCGGCTATGGCTCTGGCAGCGACTCTGTCTTCCTCTCGTTATCGCTACAAACAACAAAGAAGAAATTATTTTCCTCTTGTTGTTGCGACGCCAGTAACGAGAGCGAGGCGAGGAGTCAGTGCTTGGCCTGACGAGCGAACCTCGTCACAAATACGATAAATATCGATATAAGTCGATTAAAGTTAATATGAAAAATTACAATTGAAATTAATATACGTATCAAAATGGCGTCGGGGGGCAGTCAATGTAGGATCGGTAGTGTGCATCGTGTGTGGTGAATTTTTTCATACAAACGAATTTGTAGCAAAATATAATGCTGGAGTTCCTGTAAAGTTCCTGAATAACTCGTTTGTTATTTGTCAAGAACATTCTAACCTGGCTTTGACTTCGAACCTGCCATATGGTAAGCTGTCAGCAGAAACAGCTGAGTTCATTGCCCAGCTGAAAAGTATTGACAGAGAAGCGACAAAACAAAAATTGCTCTCATCAAGAATTAAATCAAGAATTAAATGTGCTCTAGTTGTTATTTATTCGATAAACAACCCTGGTTCGGGGTACATGTTGTTATTTCATTTACAGTTTGACTCTACCTAATTTCGTTATATGCTACTCTAATTTCGCTTTGTTTAACTAGAATTATCGTTTTCTACTATGTATATATGTTGTTCTTAACTTACGTTAACCTTTTTCCTCTGCGCCCACCGGATGATATAATCTTCTTCGTGGTGTGTGACAGATGCAGATTGGGCTAAATCTACACGAATTCTTGTGGCAAGATTGTTGTTAACTAAGCCGTGATTTCCCATTATCGCCAGATGCGTTGGCGATCCTTTCCCTGCTAGCTTCCGGACTCTCTACTAGTGGATGAAGAGTTAACTATCGTATAGCACACAGAGTTTAAGCGGGATCTAAGCGCTTAATAGACAATGCATACTATGGATAGCACTCGTATTCTTCCGCTAAAAGAAGAGTTCTACTGCTGCAGTGTGCACAGAGTTTAAGCGGGTTCTAAGCGCTTAATAGACGATGCGCACCGTTTCGCAGCACTCGTATTTGATAGCTGGATACCCCGTCTCGATCACTTGACTCTCGTAAAAAGGCGCTGCGTGGATCGGCTCCTAGCCTTTTAAAGCCTCATTGTCGATACAAGCAGTCAAGAAATTATGATGGCGGTAGTCCAATTAGCATTTGTTACTCAAAAGGAGATCACGTACATTTTGCAGTCATACGAGCGCGAGGAGTTCTGACTTCCAGATCAAGTCACTCGCTCTGATTTTCGGCGCAAGGTTTTTTGCAACTCACGAGCGGTTGCGCTGTCTTAATCGGTAGACATCGTATATGGTGTACATTCTATGTACATTTCATGTCAAACACACATACATTTTATATTATCATACATTTTGACACATATACATATCCGCCCACATACATATTAACATACATATACATATCCGCCCACATACATATTAACATACATATAAAGACGAACATATACATGTGCAACTATAGCTGCGTAATATGACATGGGACGTTACAACTGTATCCAGAATTTGCTACATCAACGAATAAATTAAAAAAATTGGGTTTGTTTTTATCAGCATTATCCATTTGCATTATGTTTTCTTTACTCTAGTCAACTACACAAAGATATCCTGCAGTTTGTATATGTTTTTTAGAATTTCATGACTAATCGCAAACTTGCTTGAATAAGAGCTGAAGTAAAAAACACTTTAGAAATTTCATTAATTATTACAATATATATAGTTTGTAATATTTATGTAATTACTCATATTTTTCTTATCTTAATTTGAAAGGAGCGTTCTTTTTTTCATAATCTCTATCATGAGTTCATGTCTCCTCACTGGAACAGTTCTCTTATCCAGGATTCTTTCATAACAGTGGAGGTCATGCATGCGAAGCAGAATGCTGCTTTCAAATTGTACTGAAAAAACATGAGAAATCATATAAATATTAAAATCCATACTTTATCCAATATTTATTGCAATTTATAAATTTATGTTTATATTTCAGTTTGATATGTTATCTATTTCACCTCATTCAAGCGTCTATGAGCTTGTTCATAAAATTCAAATAGGCATATATATACTGTAGGATGTTCATCCAGGTAACTGTAATAAAGTAAAAATAATTTCAATGGATAAGATGAGTATTTAAAATTATGTATGTAATCCTGCATGCGCTCGAAACGCATTTTTTAATTTTTTATTGGCGTAGCAAATCTTAGATGCAATAGTCGTTCCGACAAGATGACAGTAAAGCTTGTGAAGGTAAAGAAGAGTAGTGCTTTCAGATTGTGGCAAAAGAAAAGATTAGCCATCCCATGAGTAATTAAATTAAATGTAATATTTATTGAAATTTCTAATACATGTATTATTTTATTTGAGCGTATTCAAGGAGAAACACCACCTTTAAAACTCGAAAAAATAATTATTTTTAATTTCACACAGATAAGTTGGATTGATTTGAAATTTGTATACATACGTAATACAATTTTATCTCCATTTAAGATTTTTTTGACCTATTTAGACCTAATGTACCCTAATGAACAATAAAACACCGAAAAGCACTGTCCACACGATTCCAGGACAAAGTACGGCCCAATCAGGCTGAAAATTTTTTGACATACTCTTAAAAGCACTAGTTTTGGTATGAATGTAGGATATTTAATTTAAATGAATAGAAAACTTTTTAAAAATAAGACAAGTCAAAAATTTAGTTGTTTTAGCTTATTTTTCATTATATTTGTGTGAAATTAAAAATAATTATTTTTTCGAGTTTTAATGGTAGTGTGTCCCATTAAGTGGCTATGGGCATGGTGATCAAATTCAAATTAACGTATACACTGCAGGAGATGTTTGTCTAGTTGGCTGGAATGACGATGAAAAAGTGCTAGTGGATAATATGAGTATTAGAATTTCATGTTTCATATTTTATAAACTCAAACTTAATTGTCGATTTTCTCACTAATTTTTGTTTTAATTCCAGTTGGCTTTCCGTAAGATTCCAGGTGAATGTATGGATCGAAGGAACTGAAAGTAGTTACAGACAGTAGTACTAATTTCATCATAAATAAAGGGATTTTGATGTGAACGAGGAGAAAATTTTAAAAAAATGTAAATGTTCCAAAATTATTAAAAAATAAGTGAAACGAAAAATACTTAAAGGGTTCCAAATAAAATTTCCTTCGTTCATGCAAAACGGACAGTGCTCAAAGTCATCATACACTGATGTTTTGATATGGGAATATATCATGGTCAATATAGGTAAACAAATTTAAATTATTAGCTAGAGAGAGAGAGGGAGAGGGAGAGACAGAGGGAGAGGCAGAGGCAGAGAGAAAGAGAGGGAGTGAGACGCCACGAGCAGCCGCAGAGTACTGACTGGTGTGCGGGTAAGCTGTTTAAAGATGCTTGTCATTAGGCTACAGGAGGGGCGAACAGTATGGCTAACCTTCCGGTAGCCTGGCAAAGTGTAAAATCAGAGCCATCTAGCGTGTAAGATACGCTTATCGACCTAGTGCCATTCGAGATGCATTTGCCGGATTATCAATTTCTCGGACCGGGTACTCATCTCGAGGAGAGATTGGCATGCGGTGGGACCGGTAGTAATCCTCCACACAGAGCTTGTCTAGAGCATGGTATTGCATACTCGCGCAATAATAATGATGGTGGTAGTGGCGGGGGTCATACCGAAGTCGATCGTCGACTGCCTGAGCGTGCTTTTTCACGTATTCTATCCGAAACGTCGGGCAATAAAGAGAAATGTGCTGTTCTACTAGGTGTTTTATGCATGATCCGTAAAATTACTTTTGACAGAGTTTATCGACGATTCAAACAAGCTATAAAACGAACAAAGAGACAGAGGGCGAGATCAGTAGGGACGAGATAGTCGTCGTCGTCGAATGGAAAGCAAGCTTGAAAAACTGTACTATGGGCTGCCGGATTCATCAGCGTATGCTGTTGGAGACATGCTTGTGCGGGTCACACGTGAAAAATCCCAGTCAAACAAGGTGAGAGAATGGTTCGAGAGTCAAGATGCGCACACACTACATAAGATGGTGTGATTTCGTTTCCCTCATCGCTCTTATCGGATCTCATGCCCATACGAACTGTGGGTGGTCAATCTGGCTGACTTTTGCGCTATAAAAACATATAATGATCAGTATAGCTACTTACTGGTGGTCGAGGATGTACTTTCGAAGCGTGTGTGGTAAGCCACTTTATGTTAAATCAGCGAAAAGCGTGGGCCAAGGTCTGGAATGAATTCTACAGCAATCCGACAGCAAAGAGCCCGTATACTTTCAAACGGACAAGAGTAAGGAATTTATTGAACGTGAGGTGCAGAATTTGCTGAGAAAGAAAAACATTATTTATCGTGCTGTGCGAGATCCAGACATCAAGGCAGCAGCTGCTGAGCCTTTTATCAGAACTCTAAAAGAGTGTATATGGCGCGACTTTACACAGTGTAATACAAGCCCCTACATTGACATACTGGAGAATATTGTACAGTCTTACAATAATTCATGGCATAGCAGGATTAAAATGACGCCATTTAGCGTGAATATGTATTATGCAGCTAAAGCTCGTAAAAATTTACCGAGGCGCTACGGTATCAAACAGCAATCACCTCGTCGTCATAAATACAATGTTCAAGACCTGGTGGGCGTTAGTCGTGCTCGGACATCCTTTCGAAAAGCATATGAAAGAGGGTGGACACTGGAATTATTTAGGATTGTAAAAATTGACACGACGAGGCAGCCACCAGTCTACACCCTCGAGGATCAGACTGGCAAAAAAATTAACGGCCATTTTTACGAGCAGCCTCTCCTATGTAGGAGAGAAGAACATTTTGTGAGTTGGAAGGGGTACCTCGAAAAATTCAATTCTTTGGTAGCCGTTAAACAGCTTGTAAATATACGTGCCAACAACAATGATCATGATTACGGATGAATTTTGCATGGTTTTGTCCAGCAGTAGCAATAGATATGTTTTTCCGGAAAACACTACAAATCACTTAACCACGCAACTACCCTAAACTGTCTACCTACACGGTGAAAGGTATGTGGATTCCACTGAAATGCCAATACCTCTTACCTTTTAGCACATATCTTGTAAAGGGGGTAGTATCTTGAGGAGGTTGTGTGTATAAAAAGATCTAGACGTGCTGCTTTCATCGACAATAATTTACGCCCCGAAAATGATAATAACGGCGATAATGATGATTATAAAATGCAGGGGGACAAGAAAACTTTTAGCCAGATAAAATGTGTCGTTTACCGTGACATTGATGAACTTTTGAGTGAAATATATAGTCTCGATAGTGTGAAGGACCATTTTATATTTGAGATTCAGTGCGGTGGCTACATTAAGGTCAGATCCTCTTGCAGTAAAGATAAATATTGAGACTATATTCACTCATTCTCCTTATCCTAAAAGTTCTGTGGAATATTGGGCTTTAAAAGTGGAGAATTATTATCTTTTGATACTAAACAAGACTTTACATTATCGGTAATAGACCGGAAAATCTTGCAAATAGTTTGCCAATTGTACTCGTGATTTTGGGGAAGGTGGGGCACCACGGGCAGGGCAGGTAATCTTGGTACCCCGATTATATTAATACTAACAAACGTAAAAACTTGTATTTTTATGAAAATATGTTTGGAAACACTTAAACTATTTTCCTCAAAAGTTACGAGACATAAAAACAAAGTTAACAAATAATTTAATGTGTTCAAAATTTTGAACGTAAAAAAAGGTTGGCTTGGTTTTTTATTTGTTTGGTGCTACTAAATGGAATGGTTTTTTAGACTGAAAGTAAACGCATTTTTAAGCTAGTATCTCAAATTATGAAGTACGTTTTTTTTACTTAAGAGATAACTATTTTAAAATAATTTTTTAATCCATTTAAAATTGTATTAAAATGGGGCGAAAGTGGCACCCAAGGTGGGGCAAAAGTAGCACAGGCAACGAGCAACCGCAACTCGTCTTGAACTCAGCTGACTACTTAACCTGCAAAATGCAAAACTTTTTTGGATGGTCAGCCAGTTAAGATTTGCTACGTAGATGAAAATAGTGCTAAAGTTTTAAATTTACAATTAGTTTAATAACAAAATGTTAATATTAGTGTAAGAATAAAAACTACACTGTGATGCCAAAAAATCATAAATTATTTATAAAAAATAAATATAATTTATATTTAACAATTGTTATGTATTTTATAAAAAATTAATGTTCAAAATGAAAATTAAAATCTGGACATTAACTGTCAATACGTTGCTTTTATTATTTTGCAATACAACATATCAAATATATAAGAAAAAATATTTCTAAGAAAAAATATTTATACAAACTGAAGAGGTGTGTGCTCCACACTATGCCACGCTCCACCCGACAGCGGGGCAATCAGAGCATTTGATAACCCTCCAGTTTCCGATTTTTTATTTAAATCATGTTTTAAAATGAAAAAAAATTTGTTATTGAAAATTATTATTTATATGATTTACTATTAATAACTATTTTTTGTTTGTTGAAATATCAATATTAAAATATCGAAATTTCACTTAGAAGTTAGGGTGCCCGCTTTGCCCCACCTTCCCCTATAGTAGTATTTATCGAGCTTACGTGACGAGTGATACTTGCTCACAATTGCTACGTATTGTGCCTCTTTAGTCACACGACTACACTTACAGTAGTCGACAAATCCAGAATTTTGCAACGCCAATGTATCGATCCCGGCTATCCTCGTCTTTTCAGTCAATGGATTTTTAGATTTAGATAATTTTTATGTCTGTACATTTTATTGTACAAAAAAAAACATTAACAGTAATATAATAATAAAGTACATTGAATTTTTATACATAAAATGAATGAGTGATGAGACAATATGAGTGAATGAAAGAAATGAATGATGAAATTGTGAGATGAAAGTGATTGTACAGTGCTTAGATGTTTTCAAGATTAAAAAAGTATAGCTTTGCCTGACGTTTGAAAGATGATAGTGATCTATTGTCGCGAAGATGAGAGGGAAATGAATTCCAAAGATATGATGCGCTTATATGGAATGAATTCCTCAGCGTCTCTGTTACGAAAGTGGGGAGGTCCAGAAGGGTCACCTCACCCCTCACGGGTCGGAGTGCGACGTGGAAGTCAAAAAAGACCATGATAAAAGATAGACCAGCGGTGTTAAAAAGTTTTCGAAGGAAACAGGCCTTGAAATACTTCCTACGTTCGGTGGTGGTGAGTCATTGCAACTCACGCTTGTAGGGGGTGATGTGCTCGTCCCTCCTTACACCATAGATGTAACGTATTCCTGCGTTTCCCAGTCTCTGTAGCTTTATGTCCAGTTCTTGCATCACAGTAAACTAACCCCAGGTCACAGTAAACTAATGAGCAATAGTCGATGATGGGGAACAATAGGGCTTGCACGAGATGCTTGGGTAGCTCAAAACCGATGCTCTTTCTAAAGAAGTATAGTCTATACATAAGCGACTGTGCGTGCTTACACAAATGAGTAACGTGCTCCTTCCAAGTAAGTTTAGAGTCAAGTACCAGTCCTAGACTACGTACAGACGACTGATATTCGACCCTGGCTCCTCCTATTAATGTAGGTATTAGCTGTAGAAGGTAGAATGTTTATATAATAGGAGGAGCCAAGGACGATCACCTGCGTTTTGCGAACGTTTAGTTTAAGATAATTCTGTGCAGCCCAGCCCATAATCCTCTCGCCGTTAGCACTCATCCTCACGGAATAGGAATCGAGCTGCTCAACGTGGCATTGGCTGAAGATTTGCAAGTCATCCGCGTAAAAGAAATGAGATACGTCAATGTCTAGACAAAGGCCGATATCGTTGATGTATAATGAGAATAACAGTGGGCCTAGTACAAACCCCTATGAAACTCTCATGTTTAACGGTAGAAAGGTGAAGAGTTCACTGCTGTCACCAATAACAGCCTGCATTCTACCAGTGAGGTAAGAGTCGAATCAGCGGATAACCTGCTTAGAGAAGCCGAAAGAGGTTAGCTTTCTGAGTAGCCTGACGTGACACACAGTATCAAACGCTTTGCTAAAGTCAAAGAAAAGTAGAAGTGTTACCTTCTTTTTGTTCATGCCAAGCCAGACATCATCAGTCAACCTGATCAAGCCGGTCTGTATGCTATGGCCAATGTGGAAACCAGTTTGTAGGTCATCAAGGAAAAGTCTTGATTCGAGATATTCAGAGGTTTGCCTGTGCACTAGAGTAGTTCTGCATGTGTGTAGTAAGTTTTCGATAAAATCATTGCCTCGAATGAAAGGGGCATGAGGTGGACGATACACAACACCAACAAAGATGGGTGAGAGACCTCTTGCAGAGATTTCACAGAGAAGATACTCCAGCTTCCCTGGCTAGCCCGACCAGACACCGTCAGACGATGTCAAAACTGTGGCTGAGAGTGAATGATAAATGTAGAGGACCACACCTCTACCATTTCTGTTTCTGTCCTGTCTAAGCAGTGTGCAGTGGGTCAAGTAAGGATATGGTTTTTACCTTGTCGTCCAGCCAGGTTTCAGACACAGCTATTACGTGAAAGAGGGGACGAGTGGACAAGAAGAGCCTCACCGCCTCAGCATTGAAGTGACAGGCCCTTAAACTCTCGGACAGAGTTACCTTAGAAATGGTTAAAGATGTAGGCAATGATAATATGGATGATGATGGTGGTGAGGGTGGTATGATGCGAACAGATTTTAGCGGCCGTTGCTGCTGTTGCACGGAGGTCTCTTGGCAAATAAATTCTGTAGATCCTCTTCTGTGGTGATGATAGTGGCCTTTCCTCCGTCCTCAGCAGCACGGATAAAAATCCTCCCGTCCCTCACGTAGGTCTTACAGCCCTGTGCCTTCCTAGCTTCCTGTCTGGCCTTTACGCGTAGCTTATGCACATCTGGAGGGAGCAGCTCGTTGATGTTAATAAGCCCCTGATGGTCTGAGGCTAGATCCTTGGCTTCCTCCAGTAGGTCCATGCTTAGCTCGGAAAAGTGCAGTTTACCCTTTTTGATTTTAGCTGCCAGGGTGGAGCGAACAAGGGCATGGGAGGACAGCTGTCTGCGGCCGAGGTGTTGGTGGTTGCATTAAGTCTTCCCATGATCCTTGTGGCAGCTATGTCCCTCCCGAGGACAGTAGGGTCAAGGACAGAGAGTATCGAGTAGGCGAGTACATGAAGAGAGCTCTCCTGAGTGTAATGCAGCCCAGTTATCACGACAACATTGTTGTTCGATGCCTCCTGCCGATGTTTGATGGCCTCGAGCTCCCTACGAAGACTGGCGATCTCAGAGGGAACTATGGCAGCAGGGAAAGGTTGATCGACGGTACTGTTGCTGCTGTGTGCGGGCTATGGGTTGAGGCGGCCTTATGTTAGTTCCTGAACCTGCACCTTCAGCTGGGAGATAGATGTTTCGGCAGTTGTCATGCGAGACTGTAGCTAGGGCAGGACATCAAAAGCCTTGAGGCGCAGTTCTATGGGGCCTAGCCTAGCCTCCAGCCCGGAGATCCTCTGAGATGTCTCCCTGCGCATCTACGGCTTCATCCTGCTTAGCACGGATGCCCGCCACTGTAGCAAGAATATTCTGCAGAGTGCACTCCGTGGTGGTGGGCAGTGCTGATGCTGCGATGACTGCTGGGCGAGCAGGAGATTGGCTGCGCGATGGGTTAGTGGATGGTGGTGCAGACTGGATCTTCTTCTTGCTGTTGTTGTTAGCGGCTTTTGATGACATATTACTGCCGTTGAGAGAAGACTTCAGCCGCTTTCTTATGTTAGCATCTGCGCAGGCAGAACACGCGAGTGTAGCAACGGTTCTCACCATCACGGACCTGAAGGTGATGCATCTCGTATGGAAATGGTTGTTGCAGATCTCACACTTTTTGGGTTCTTTTGATTGGATGACTTTGTCACAGGTCTTGCAGATATTAGTAAATGGTTTCATATACTTTTCTCCACTAATACTCATTTTTGCCGGTAACTTACTGGCAGTCGATAATGTGGAGTACGCGGGGGTTATATCCTATGATGTAGAGTTACCGGCAAAGCAAATGGGCTTGTTGAGCTCGTCAACAGATGGTTCTAGTAGTGAGAGTAGAGAAAGAGCGTATCGACCTGTGACAGACCGTGAAACCGTGACAACCGGAGAAAGCGATGCCAGGTAGTTTGCAGGTTATGTTGCAGAGGAGGAATTTAAAATAGTGATAATAGTGTAGCAAAATGCAGCTTCCAGCAGAATAATATCTCAGCTTGAAGGTTGCATTAAGGAGCGTGCAACAAACTGTAAGCAAAAGTCCCCGGAAGCAGAGTGCGGCAGAAAAGCATTTAAGAAGCGGGAGCGTGCAAAATAGGCGGCAAGTGTACTCACGTGAGACCGGAAGAGTATGGAGATAGATATAAACGATGAATAAGAAGAATCTGTACCATTTCATTACAACACGTTGTCGGCGACACTTCATTTCAAACGCATTAACTAAAAAGTATAAAATAAAAATGCCTGAGTACAGTGATTTTTTTGCCGACCAAATCGGCTGTAGTGGTGGTGATGGTGGTAGTGGTGGGGGGAATTATATCACAATCGATCGTTGGCATTATCAGAGTGGTGCAGAAATTGGCAGTTATTTAAAAGGTTTAGTTCGTGCTTCCTTACCTCTAGTGAACCGTGGCGTCAAGTCTGCCGGCAAGGAGGCAGCTCGTGCTAGTGCAAAGATAATAGATGTAGTTGATGCGAACACACCTTTTAGAGAGGCACTAAGTCAGCGAGAGCGTGAGAGTGGCGGTAATCTCAAATGCAAAGCTACATGGGTATTCAGCTGAATGGCAAAAAAGATGGGAAGCCAGCGACAAAGGGAATTGGACACATCGCCTCATACAAAGGATAGAAGATTGGATGAATAGGGGATACGAGGAAGTTAATTACTACCTCACGTAGTTTTTGAGTGGGCATGGATGTTTCTAGTCTTACTTGCATCGGTTCAAACTAGAAGAAAGTCCGAACTGTCCAGTATGTTCAGACGACTATGGTAACTTTTTAGCTGCATTTGATGACTTAAAAGAATAAACTTCTTATGACAAGTATCCGGTCGGGCTGCTGGTCCATGTATGGACCACTCTCGGAGAGACAGTTAAGACTAATGTACAAAATTATAAGTGAAGGTTTAAGAGCGCTTTTCAATGTTTTCTAATGTGCTGGTTGTTTTTGCGTGTCGTTAAATAAATTCAACTAGACGCCGTGTTGTTAGTACTGATGTTGTTTATTGAATGTAACAGATTATAAATGAGGATGAATAAGAGCTAGTGAACAACTATTTTAACTTTGTTAATACAGAGATGTCGGTGACGCGAATAAAAATTACGTGAGACTAACAGATCCGAAACGCGCTAGTACAATTATCGGCTCGGTACTGGTTTGGATCTTTCTCGCTTGGTTGCACGAGTAGTTCTGATTTCTGCTATGTCTCTCAGGAATCAAGTTAACTTGGGAGAACAGCACCTCCCTCTGGTGGAGGGTATTTTCTCTCCTTCTACCAAAAAATTGGCGTGGCCAATTTTCGTAAGGAGATATTCTATTGGTTGAAATTCCCCTCCCGTCGGTCAAGGCGGAGCCTCCAGTGAGGGTCAGGTTTATGGCCCTAGCGGCGGACAAGC
Source organism: Muscidifurax raptorellus (assembly GCA_020010945.3). Taxonomy (NCBI): domain Eukaryota; kingdom Metazoa; phylum Arthropoda; class Insecta; order Hymenoptera; family Pteromalidae; genus Muscidifurax; species Muscidifurax raptorellus. Next base: position 1,121,360 of record JAHUUD020000008.1, read on the forward strand.
CCAAATGGGTCTGGCGCTGAGCACGAGAGCCCTACCGGGGAAGGGATTATCGACCCTCGATCGGCACCTAATGTTTTTTACCTGCGCGAGGATACGACCGGAGGATAATGATTCTTTATTGTGCCGAGACGGGATCCGGGTTTTCCCATTCTTTTACAGTTATTGGTCTGAGACGACGGCGGGATTTTCCAATTCTTTTATATTTATTGGTCCGCGCCGACGGCGGGGTTTTCCAATCCCTGAGAGCTAAATTTTGGACACGCTCGCCCTAATGAATGCAGCGTAAAAATATATGAGTTTAAACACTGGTTACAATCAAAATAGTGAAAAAAATGTCAGATTCATATTTTACCTTGAACTTTGAAGGTCAAATAATATAAATGCGTATTTAAGCTTGAAAATTGATATAACTATGTTTTATGAACCGGTAAATACGATAAAAATAGTAAGTTCTAGTCACCTCTTTGACCTTGATCTTTCAAGATCAAAGCATGAAATTGGGTATTAGCGCTTGAAAAATGGCACCTCACAGTCTTTCTGTTCGTCAGAAGTCATTCTCTTGGATTAAATGCGTTCTACCGCCCAATGGGATTTCACAGTTCCTCAATCAGTGAGAGTGCATGTAAGTTCCTTCACTAGCTCCATACAGCTTCGAATTTTATAATTCTACAAAAGGCTTTCACTCTCAGCGTTACCCAGAATCAACGACGTGGACGTTGCGAAAATATGATCCCTTTGGGATGCTTGTTTATTGTGAACCCCTTGCCTCTTACTTGCGGTGCTTGTTTATTGTGAGACCCTTTGCCTCTCACTTAGGGTGCTGGTTTATTGTGAGTCCCCTTGCCTCTCACGTCACACCATCAGACATTATGTTAGTATTGGTTGTGTGTAGTACTCTTCAAAACATGGAGTAACGCACAGAGGAATATCTCACGTGGAACAAATGTACGAGGTTCTTCGCGTTATCTTTCGCAAACTGCATAAGTGGCTCTTCGTCGTGTACTGTGCTTCGGAAAATGGTGTCCAATCAATCGATTAGGGTGACTAACGCTTCGAGGGATGCTCTCCGAAACACACTTTAACAAAGCCCTGACAACCTCTAATCGAAACTCTGAAAATGGAGCAGCATTTCTCATTTTATACGTGGCGTGAGCATTTAAGAGGCACAAATCCACTAGGTGAAAAAATAGTTTGCGGTACTATTTAATTGTTTTTCGTACAGTTTCAGTGATGGATAGTTTATCTGTTTACGTTGTTAAGCCATCCTTTCTAAAGTAATAGACTTTCATCAATACAGACTTTTTCCCCTGGCGTGAGAGATGCTAACAATTTAGATTGAAGAAAATCTATTATTGGCTTAACTTTCGCTAAAGTATGGCCTGCAATATCTGATGTCGTATTTTCATTGTCGTGAAAATGATTGAAATCTTCTTTTGTGAGGGGAGTCCAAGTCTTCATATAGTCACTTTGAATTCCAGGGTTTTGAAAATGATAACGATTACTTTCTTCATTAATCATTTCAATCAGTTAAGAGTTGAACACATAATTGAAGAAGACTATAGCTGTATACTTGCTACATTGATATTTTGATTGATTTCAGAGATACTGTTGAAATCCTTTATTGATGGAAAAAACCACGAGTATTCATAAATTTAAACTTCGACATACTCCACATCTTCTAAATCTTCTAAATCAATACCATATGTTTCTTGATCGTCAGGGTCTCTTTGCTGTGTCTCAGATTCGCCGCTTGCCCAAGCTTCGTCGTCAATCATTATCTCAAAGATAAGTGATGGAACACTTCTTAAATAGCAAAATATAATAACAATAACGAACAACTACTATGCTTATTAGAAGATATACGTGGAAGTTTGCAAAAATGAAATAACTAAATCCTATCTCGTTGTCAGATACTACTACAAATGACAATTTTCCGCTACTTTTACCTGGAGTTCACCTATAAAATCAGTTTTTTCAAGAAGGGCTCAAAGAAATGTTGTCATAGAATTGCCAATATAAAAAAATTGACGTTGACATAGTTATTACTTCTAGATACTACACAATAAAAAACATACAGATACATATGTTATCATTCAGCAATTATACTGTCAACTTAATAAACAAAGATGACAAGATAATCTTGATAGAGCTAGTGTCGCCTCAGGGTACCAAAAACGTTTGTTTATTGATTTTCAAATAAGATAATTTTTTGCACATATTGATTTACTATAGTAGATAAAATCTAGGTACACCAATTTTTCAAGCGCAAATACGCATTTTCATACTTTGACCTTCAAAGTTAATTTTGAAGGTCAAAGAAGTAACTAAGATTTTTTTCAATTTTTCCTAAATTTAGTGCATCAAGTTGACCTTGTAAACATCTATTACGATCGCTTTTCTTGTTTATCCATATATGGACCAGTCCCGGAGCGTAAAAACAAAGGATCGGTAAAAGCAAAGGGGGGCGTTTGGTATTTAGGTTGGGTGAGTTAACTTGGCTTAATGACGAATGGATGTAATCTGTGCGAATCCGACACACGGCTTTTTTTTACTTTTTCTTCAAGAAAGTAAAAAAATATACATATATATCATATACACACATATACATGTATACATATAGACACATCCACATATAATCATATGCTATAATTATACTTAAAAATGTATATAATCTCACATAATTTAAAAAAATATTGCTAAAATTATGAAAAATTAGACGTTAGAGGGCGGAAAATCAAGGGGGTGACTGGAAGTTTAGTTAAATTTTGTTTTAGCTTAAACATAATTAGTTGACAAATATTTAGGTTTTAAATTATTTAGTGTTAATTTTTATACTTGGTCGTTATGGGTTTGCGTAGATGCATATAAATTTATGCGTATCCCCATTTGAGCATCTATTAATAGCAATCTCATAGTTGATTATTAATAATCAACTATTGTTCATAATTTCAATTTTATTAAAATGTTTTTTTATTGTATAAATAGTGTTGATTTCAAATGTATTACTCAAAAAAGTGATTTGCCCGGAAAGAGGACATACGATAAAACTAACATAGAATGTCTAAATGCCATAATTTTAATTAATTAAAAACTTATTGCAATTATGTTTTATGTTCTGCGCACGAGAACTCTGTAACGAGGTATTTTCTTCGCGAAACTCGGAAAACTCGTTATTGTGAAAGACTCCGTCGCGACCGAATTTTTAGGAAAAAGGGCTCCAGGTCATGAAGTTAATTTGAACTCGTGCACGCACGGCTGTAAAGACTCTTCTCTCGGAGGAGATTCGTCACGGTGAATAACAGGGTAAAGATGAATGATGGAATTTGAACAGATTTGAACGACGCGGAATTCAAAGAACGGAATACAAGTAATTAAGCCGAACAACAAATATTATACATTGTTCTCTCTCGCGTTCAAATACAATAAACTTGGAGAAATCGCTGTTCGTTAGTAGACACTCGAGAACATACGCCAGTGCATCCGCGCTCACATTGGCTGATTGCATCAACTTGATAAGGCTGGGACTCGCTGGTCTAGTTGTTTTAGCGGCGCTGCAGTGCAACCCCGATTATAATGAGTAATAATATCACTCTACTAATCGGTTCCAGTGCCCACGTGTGTGAGCATTTCCAACAGTCGGTCACCCGCCGCAACTCTCGGGCAACGGCGTTTCCTGCTGTAGACGCGCCAGTCGCATCGTTGGCGCAGGCAACCGGAGCCGTTATCAGAGACCCGAGTGCTCGTGTGCGAAACGTCCGGTTCATGTGGGCAAAAACCCTCGTGGCCTGAACTAACTTGGAACGCCGCACTGGAGAGTGCTGGTGTATCTGATCATCGGAGTGATCACACGAACGCGCGCCGCTCGTGTGTACTGGCGCACTTGAATGCGCATTTGTTCATACATTTACTGTATATATTTTCACAAAGTATCTCTGAATGTTAGTGAAAAATCTAATTTAAATACGCACAATGAAAGAAAGCTCAATGTCCCTGCACATCGTATTTCCTCGAAGAAATCCACTAATATCGTGAATTTACGTATAATGTGTGTGTATATCATTGGGTAACCGTGGATGTTCAAAATCCATCAATAATATATAATTCAGCATTTCATCATCTATTAAAATTACATCATCAACTACTTCTCCTTTTATATCATCTATTATTACTACATCGTTAATCACCATTGGAGTAATCTGTATGGTTAAATTTTTAATTTCACTGAAATTTTTTTTGTTTTGTTTTTTTATCATCTATTATTATTACATCGTTAACCACCATTGGGGTGATCTGTAGAAATCGTTTTTTGTTTCAACTGTACGATTCTTTTTTTTTGTTTTTCTTTTTTGTCATCTATTACTATTACATCGTTAACTGCTTTTGCAGTGAGCCGTGCAGATTTATTTTGTTTTTACTATTTGATTCTATTATTGTCTGTTGTTCTACTATTAATCGATTTCTTAAATCCGCTTCTTTTGATTCTATTTCTTAAGAACTGAAATACAATTTCGATTCTTTATAATTACTCGCATAAAAGAGAGATTTAAGCTTCGGTAATACTGAAAAATTGTGATTTATGTTTCCATAAGCATAATTTTGTAAAAGTGAAATCATATCAATCTGGCGTGTTTCATATATGTTTAATAAATGTGAACGCATTTAAGAAATATTGAAGCAAACAGTGCAATGGCTCAATTGATATAAGAAATTAATTAAAAATTAAAAAGAAACGATATTCGTGTTGTGCGTGAAAACAAAACTTGCCGCACTGCATCGGTGAGTAAGAAGATGGCGGCAAGGCGGGCGAGCTAGTTTAAAAGACAGAGAATGTTCGTTTCACGTGCTTAATATTTATATTTGATGATATTAAAAATACTTTATATATAAATAAATGTTATAAAAATTATTATATTTATATAAATAAACAAACTTACTATTATAATAATTTTTTTCTAGTTTCTTTATTATTATCAAAATAAGGTTGTGACAGTGCACACGCTCAATAGCAGAGCATGTGCCTAGCACAGATACGCGCGCATGCAGCGCCTATAACATACATATACATACCAAACACTCAGAATCACATATGACGCGCGGCAAGGCGAATATCGCATCAACAAGGTAAGAGAGAGAAAGTAGCGCGGAGAGAAAAAATGCGTTACACCTCCCCCTCGTAGGTAAGTGTGTGTGTATGTATACCGTGATATTTCTGAAACTACTCAGTCAATATCAATCAAATTTGACATACATATCTATTTTTGGATTCTAAATTCGGGAAAAACATTTATTTTTTATTTTTTCAATTACTTTTTTTTATGGCCATTTTTTGAATATCGAAAAACATTATTTTCAAAACAATCATTCCATTGTTACAAACAATTGAGCTAAAATGCATTTAAAAGATAATAAAATGTCCTATTTTTCCCGTTTGTTCCTCGGGATTGACCGCTCCGTTCGTCAGATAAAATGAAAAAGGTGATTTTTTTTTAAATTCATATCTCTGAATCTAAACATCATAACCTCACGAAAAAAATTATGTTGATTGGTTACGTGTCAAACTATATTCCATTATAATTTCAAGTTATTTGACTACTTATTTTTTTAGTAATAAATCGAAAACTAATAAAAATGAGTTCTATTTGCACTTGAACTTTTGGGAAAAGATAGATCTTTTGATTACCTCGGTCAAGTTCTTTTCACAGCTTATGAAAACGATTAGTTGAAAAGATATTAAAATACAAATGCTTTACCTGTCACCCTATATACCCTGTATAACTGAAAATTATTATTTTTGTTAAAGCTTATAACTCGCTAACGAAAACTCAGAATGTTTTGACAAAATTCATGGTTTTACGAGGTTATGAGGTCTATTTGTGATATAAATTGCAATTCATTTTATTAAGAAGATCCGGAGAAAAATAAATGCATTATTAAATTAATATACTTAAACGATACATATGAACAAGGAACAATAGATTTGTTTGGAGGAAACTACGTGCCAATGAATTGGCAGCGATTTTTTCATAATTTTACACAAATTTCACTGTTCTGCTTTTTTTACTACACTTTTATCACTACACCTTTTTCACTACACTTTTTCACTGCACTTTTTCAGTGCACTTTTTCCAGTACACTTCAATTATATATTTTTAAATATTTAAATAAAACGCTACAATAACTGGGACAAATGATCACAAGTATAGTGTAAATATATATATTTATATACTTGTAGATATAGTGCCTGTGCAGGATAGGTTAGGTTACATGCGCACAGATAAACCGAGTTTCCAACAATACTGTCGCGCATGCGCTCTAACATTTATCAAGAGAAGGTACGCAGCGCGCAGATATTCAAATTTCAATTTTCAATCTGTTAGGTGTGTCTTGTATAGAAAAGGCGCGATCTTTTCAAGATTTTAGTATATGCTTAAATTAATTTATTTATACATATACACGTGTAATTTTTTATTAAAATACACGTAAAAAATAGATTGCAAGTCATAATTTTTTTTGTTTATTTATTCGTTTATTAAGGTAAAATTAAAAATACATAATTTTCCGAAAAAACGTTAAAAAGACAGTCTTTTATCGTTTTACACACTTAGCATATATATTATCTGTAACATGCCAATTCATGTAAATATTGAAATGTTACAGAGCATACTTTGCAATGGCATGTAACAGCGCCTACTCGTTTTACACCCTTACATTTTTCACATGAGTCACGAGGCGTTTTGAATAAATAACTAAATACTGTAACTACAGTCAGAGGTTCAAGCAATATAAATAAACTAAACATGTATATACACAAATAAGTAGATGATTAGACAAGTAGATATAGTGACCAATGCGAATTTCGCGCTCTACAATATTCAAAATCTCGTGGGCACGAGGAACTACTGGAATACACGTGCGTGTGGGCCAGATCAGTGTAACCAACCGTTGCTGATTGAAATTGAGTAACAAATAATGTTGCACTCTTGCGACGAAATGTAGAACTTTGATCACAGCGATGATTTCGCGCGCTTATGGAGCGAGATGTATATATATATATATATATATATATTATGACCCAGATTCCGTCAATGCAACTTGGAATATGCGCGCTGCATTCTGGCAGACTTTAACATAACTTTTATATATGGCGAGAAAAATGAACTAAGTGGTTATGAATAAAATAGTTTGATAAATAATAGTAAATTGTATATACGGTATATTTACATTTGTCATAATATGCAAGAATCACGTTAATTGGGCGCCAACTACCATTGTAGCACAAGTACAATTTTTATTAATTACTACTTCTAAGGTACACGGATTCGCAGATAACGCACGCGGTCGCACACAATATGTAAAGTTTACTTACTATGCCCTCTCAAGCTGGACTTTCTCCTAGTTCTAGTTGTTCGGAACACGGCGCAAGAGATGGATGGTGTGTTGAAGGGCACTTAGTGAAATCACGATATAAAATTACTACGTGATATTACGATTCGAGATACAATGTGAAGTACAATTCACATTGTATCTCGAATCGTAATATTCCAAGTTACTATCGAGCGATGCCGGAACAGAGTGCTACACGACGGCTATTACGATTTTCGACTTCTAAGTTGCTGTTGTGCGATGCCGGAACAGAGTGGCCGAGGCCACGGAGATTCGGCAGCGGCGAGGCTCGATTCTGAGTTTCCGTTATCAGCCGTCGAGGCGCTGAGACGACCGGTCACGTGACAGGGAATGGGACTCTAGGTATGCGTGCGAGAGAGAGAGAGAGAGAGAGAGAGAGAGAGCAAGAATGCTGCTACTGCCTAAACCGCGACGTACAGTGCCGCGAGTGTTTACAAGTGCGGCTTCCTCTTGGTGTAGTGTATCTACGACCAGGCAGCTGATCCTGTGACTGGTGCTGGTGAATAGGCCATCCCGTCTCCTTCACGAGGTTCCTGGACATGGGTGTTCGAGAGTACTGTTGTAGCTTATGGTTTGGCAAGTGCGAGTGTGAGGTTATGATACCTATGTATCATGTACATACGACTGTTTGCTGTACACCTCTGCCACTGTTTATGCGTAGTGATTGCCTTTGTTCTAGGCTGATCTTGTGCATGCTGCTTCTCTCTTCTGCCAGGACATCCTGGGAAGCAATGTCATTCGGTGGTTCGTTGAGCTGTAGAAGATACTTTTCATTTCCATAGTTTATCATAGTGACCCAGTACTAATCTCTTCTTCTTTGTAGGAGCTGCCCCATGAGTAAGTAGCAGCCTGTATCGTTTCGCTGTATTCTATCTATTGTTTCTCTCTCTTCTGACAGGATACTAATAGCTTCTTTCTTTACAGGGAACTAGTTGGGGCGGTGACGCCTACCTGGGCAACCGGATTCAAGAAGGGAAGGTTATAAGAGGAATATGGGTGTAGCTTAGGGTAGTATGTGAGGGGTTAGGGTATCTTAGGTAGTTGTATTAGTTAGGTAGGCTTTAGTATGTGAGGGGTTAGGTGTTGGGGAGGTATATATATATACGGCACCGTGTGCCACAAAGTTCCTTTATTCAGTCCAACAGAAAATTTGTCAAAAACAGCAACGCGAATTAATGACAGCAGCTATGCAGGAAGGTTGCAGCAGTAAGAATCAAGTGGACGACCATGAGACTGTATCAGGCGATGGCTCTTGAAGAAAACGAGGACACTCAACCCTACAAGATTTGTCCACCTCGATCCGTTATGCAAATGAAAAAGTTATTGATTTTGCTCCTATGCAATCATTTTGCAGATTTTGCGAAATGAATCCAAAAAAGGATACTGAAGAGTACAAAGAGTTCTTTGAGAACCATCAAAATAAGTGCTCAGCAAATCAAGAACGAAGTTCTGGAACGATCCACGCACGGAGTGAAGTACAAGAATTATATGGGAGATGGAGACTAAAATTTTTAAGACTCTAAGCGACGCTAATCCTTATGGAGTTGATTACGTCATTCAGAAGAAAGAATGTATAGCACACGTGCAGAAGAGAATGAGGACAAGATTAAGAAACCTCGAAGGAAAATTTATCAAAACTAAAACTTACTGTTGGCAAGGGTATTGGAGGCAAAGATCGTCTTAATGCTCATAGAATAAACCAGCTGACAAGATATTATGGTAATATCATCCGAGGCCATAATTAGTCAGTGGACGAAATGCCTAAAGCCTAAATGACGAAAGACCTGGAATGCGGTAGCACCATTCTGGGCAAATGTTAAGTTCCAAGGTCCACGCACTGCCTACTGGAAACGTTCTTCGTCGCGTCAATACTCTTCGCAGTAACGCTATAACGGAAATGGCTAATAGGAAATTCTGCCTCTAAGAGGACGCAGGTATAGTGGCAACTGCTGACTTGCACATCCACTCATCACTATACAAACACGCACTGAGGGCCTTGACGGGAGGGGGTTGAAGCGCGTAGTGGATCGGGCAGCCCTATAAACGCGTTATTGCTCATAAATGCTGGAGGGGAATACCTATAAACGGTGATTTCCTAACAAGTTATGTATACGTGTTCTTACGAGGAGGTTGTCTCTTTGCGTCCTGAGTTTTCTGGTTACCTCGTGTGCACACGATGGCAATCAGGAATACGGTCGGTCGCCGTAGAATCACCGTCACGTGTGCTCACGAGACGGCAGGTCCTACGGTTTGCTTTTACTCGGGTCTTCTCCACAGTGTCGTGTGCGCACAGCACTGTGCAGATCTAACGCTTGAGCTGAACTGTCTCCCTAGTCCGGAGGCTGGTCTTATATAGCCGGCTGCTACGGGCTAGTGTATATGGGGCTGTCGTATGTGTGTCGTCTTGTTAGTTTCTGTGCGTGCGCACTCGCTCCGTTTCGTGCGGACTCGCCTTTGTGTTAATGTGTCCGACTTCGTATCGATGTGCGTGCGTTCACGTGTGTTTGCACGATACGGGTGTCTCGTTGCAGCTTATAATAAATTTTCGATTTATTCTGGCACACAAATAAATATATGCGTGACGTCCAAAAAAACTAATAACTTCTAATAGGAGTAATTTTTGATTCGCAAATGAGGTGAGAAAATCATGTTAGATTTTTAGTAAATAGAACAAAGTAATTACTCTTGATATTCAATAAACTCTCAAAATTAATGAATCTTAAATCATTAATGATTTAACATTCATTCAGACCCGGCTTTGGTAACTCTATACCAGACATTACCTTGGCCACAGACAGGATGTTTATGAAGCTGAGGGGATGGAGAGTGATCGAAGACTATACGGCCAGTGATCACTAGTACATTGTCTTCAGCCTTACGAACGATACTGCGGTGAGGCAAAGACAGAACAGACGGACGATACAGTGGGACATTGTACGTATAAACAGAGTAGAGTCAAATCCCTGGGGGGGAGGGCTAAAAGATTGTGAATCGCAAACTTGGTGCTTGGTACCCCCCAAAGACAAAGGACACGGACGAGGACACCGCAATGGAGTGCCCACTTTTCACGGTGGTGGAGCTTGAGAGTGCTGCACCCAAGCTAAAGCCTCGGAACGCTCTAGGATCTTTCATGTTCATCGTCGCTGAACAGCCCGACACGTTGCTGCAGCTCCTATTCCCAAAGAAAAGAGAGATCCACCTTCTTCGTCCTCCTATAGACCTCTGAGTCTCCTAAATATGCCGGGAAAGTTGTACGAACTATTGCTGCGACCGAGACTGTTGCAAGCAGTGAAAGCTGCCGAAGAACTCTCGGACAGACAGCACAGTTTTAGACGAGGACGCTCAACAATCAGAGCAATAAAGGGCGTATTACAGATTGTAGACAAGGTAAATGACATACGCCATGGAGCTAGACCACTGGTACTCTTGATAACATTAGTACGGAACGCTTTCAACTCTGCGAGGTGGATGGATATTCTGGAGGCGCTGGAGACAACATTCCGGGTGCATGCTTATCTCGTGCGAGGGACTACTTACGGGACCGATACCTGGCGTTTGAGACAACGGGAGGTACACGACGGAAAAGGCTGACAGCAGGGGTCGCGAAGGGATCAATCCTGGGTCTCGACTTCTGGAATACCTTATACGACGGACTAAGACTGGACATACCGACTGACACGTGCCCCATAGCATACGCTGACGACGTTGCGGCGGTAATAACAGCACGCGACACTCATCTGATGCAGCTAAAACTGAAACAGGTGATAAGGCGCGTAAGCACATGGATAGACGGACCACGGATTGCAACTGGCACTACAAAAGAAAAATTTTTATTTTAATTAATACTAAACCGAGTAAAAGGTGCTACATCTTATTAAGATTTAAGAACTTTTAAAGATATAACTTGCCAGACCTATAAAGAAGCAGCACTAGCTATGGATTTAATAGAAGATGATTCTTTGTATAGAATATTTTTGAAAAAGCTTGTCCAATTATGTTACCGTTCAATTACGTACATTTTTTGCTTGGTTTCTATTAGCAGAAAATATACAAGGCAATATGATTTAAAATACATTTAAAAATTTCTTTACAGAAGATTTTAGTGAAAATAAATATAATGATCTATTTCCTATTGAAAGTATATTGGAGACTCAGGAAAGTTGTTGTGACGATTGTAGTTTTCCAAGGACTGATAATTCTATTACTAATGATGATGAAATATCTACAGAAAATTTAAGACTAAGTTGTAGTATTTTTAAATGTATCGTGGATCAATTAAATGAAGATCAACATTTTATTTTTACGGAATTGGGTAGCGATAAAAATAAAATTTATTTTATTGATGGTGCTGGTGGTTTAGGAAAATGTTTTTTATATAAAACACTGATTCATTGTTACATTTCGTTAAACAAAAAGGTTTTGTCAATGGCTTGGACAGGCAGTGCATCTGTTTTATTACCTAAGGCATGTGGAGGGGGAGGGGAGTGGTGCAGCAGTGAAATGATCCTTACAACTATATAATATAGGAAGATATATATACAGGGTGTCCCATTTTAATTTACCACCCCCTAAAACTGGTTAATAATTTGCTCTGAGAAAAAAATGTTTCAAATAAAATTTGTTGGATTTGAAGGGGGGCATCTTTTGGCTATTTCAGCTGCGACCTTGAACATGACCTTCAAGGTCATTTGAAAGTCAAGACCAAATTTTCATATGAAATGTGCATATTTTTATGGCGGATTCGGATTCTACTAAAAAAGAGAAACACTTTTTGTTCGAATCATTTTTTGAAAAGATCCCAAATTTTGAAAAAATTACTAATATCTCTTATTGCCCCACCCTTAAAAAGAAGTTAAAAATTTGCTCTGAGAAAAAAATGTTTCAAATAAAATTTGTTGGGTTCGAAGGGGGACATCTTTTGGCTATTCCAGCTGTGACCTTGAACATGACCTTCAAGGTCATTTGAATAAGATTTATCACAGATTCGGGTTCTACTAAAAAAGTAACACTTTTTGTCTTAACCATTTTTTGATCATCAATAGGTAGCTCTCCCTTTAACTTAAAAGAGAATTTGTCCTAGAAATAAGCTGTTTTAGATGAATGTTACTAGCTTCAAACAAAGACAGAGGTATCCTTTGGATCACTTAAAGCAAGACCTTCATGTTCAGCCACTTAAGGCAAGACCCCGTCCAGCCACTTAAGGCAAGACCCCGTCCAGCCACTTAAGGCAAGACCCCGTCCAACCACTTAAGGCAAGACCCTATCCAGCCACTTAAGGCAAGACCTTCACTTCCAGCCACTTAAGGCAAGACCCCGTCCAACCACTTAAGGCAAGACCCTATCCAGCCACTTAAGGCAAGACCTTCACGTCCAGCCAAGGCAAGACCCCTTCGTTCAGCTAGTCACGGAAATTTCAACGTCTCAAGTGCTCTATCAATTGCCCATTTTGTTGAATGCACATTTGTACTCTCTGCCGAAAACTTCTTTGGACATCTATTAATGTTTGTGGGGTGAACGCCCGGAATGCTGCAACAATTCTCTCCATCATATTTTGTGCCGTCGTCGGGGCTTCCGCGTAAACTCTCTGCTTCACGGCCCCCCACAGAAAGAAGTCCAATGGGGTCAAATCTGACGATCGCGCGGGGAATTCACAGATTGGACTACCAATTCCAATCCAATTATTTGGGTATGTCGCGTTGAGAAATCTCCTGATAAGTAGTCTACGATGAGCGGGAGCACCATCTTGCTGGAACCACATGTCTCGCCTTATTTCTAGCGGAATGTTTTCTAGAAGAGGTGGAATTTGGTTCTCGAGAATATCTAAATAAAGCTCGCCGTTTAAATTACGGTCATAAAAAATTGTACCCACAACGTATTCCCCAACTATGCCCGCCCAAACATTAATTGACCACCGTCTTTGTGTACGTTGATCTCGCTGCCAATGTGGATTTTCTTCTGCATAATAATGCGCGTTATGAAGATTAACTCCTCCCATATTGTCGAACTTTGCCTCGTCTGTAAAAAGAGTCCGATCAAAGAAAAATGGATCTATGCGCATTCGTGTTTCCGCCCATTGACAGAATCTAAGTCGCCTGGCAGGATCACCAGGCTCAATGGCATGTGTAAGGTGCAAGTGATATGGATGAAATCTAAAATGACGCAATACACGGGAAACTGTTGATCTGGGTACTCCATGCATTCGCTGAATTTGTCCCGTCGAAATATGAGGATCCTCGGCAATTACAGCACGAACCCCAAGCGCAATATGCTCTCTTGGGCCCGTCCGTCGCCTCTTCCTTCTTAAGTTACCTCCTTGAGCTCTTATCGTTAGAAGTTTAATATTCCTCCTACTAGGATGACGAGCGTCCGGATACCTTTCAGCGTACAGCCTCACTGCAGCCTTGTAATTGTCGTGACATTCTCCCAGAATCTTGATCATGTTGACTATCTCTACTGGCGTGTAGTCAGCCATTATCTGTTGTAGGTAGATTTTTTAGGGAATATTTAATCTTACTAGAAATAATATATTATAAGTATTTTTCTGCTCTGAAATTCAGAAAGTCAATGAAAACCTAATGATGAGAAGCTTTGAGGAGCTGTCAGAAATTACAAGCTTTACCAATAGAACGATAACGAAGCAAAAAAATGTCTTTTAGCGAGAAATAAAGCATTTACGAGAAAAATATTTCTTAAAAAGATGCGTACTTTATCAGAGAATCTGAATATGATTTAAAATATGTACAATTTTACTTTATCAGAGAATCTGAATATGATTTAAAATATGTACAATTTTCATTAAAAAAACTAAGCTTGATTTTGATTCTCAGTTGAAAACATGCCCCTTACTGCTCAAACTTGCCCCAGATGATGTCAAACTTGTCCCAGTTGTGACCGTAAACTTGCCCCAGATGATGTCAAATTTTCCGCAGATGACGTAAAACTTGTCCCAGAGAATGTCAAACATACCCCGAAGATTGCAAACTTCCCCCATGTGATAAAAAATGAATCAGATTAGCGTTCTAATGAACTTTGGTTCTGTTGATAAATTTTTTGGTAATTTCATTTCTTTGAAAAAGAGAGTATTTTCCATTAAAGTGATGGTTCTTTCTTAAAATGAATTTAAGGTTCGAGGTCAAGGTCATAGCCAAGCTTCAATTGCCGGAATAAAAATCGAGGATTACCGTTAAATAAATTGACTGACCTTCGAATGACCTTGTTGGTTAAGGACAAGTTCATGGCTAAGGTCATACTTGGACTTAAATTTGTAAAATTGTGTACGTTTCTAATTCCTCGGATAAAATGTAAAATTCTTAACTTCTTTTAAAGGGTGGGGCAATAAGAGATATCTAGTGATTTTTTCAACTTTTTTAAAGCCGTTTACAACAAAAATTTGGGATTTTTTCAAAAAATGATTCGAACAAAAAGTGTTTCTCTTTTTTAGTAGAATCCGAATCCGCCATAAAAATATGCACATTTCATATGAAAATTTGGTCTTGACTTTCAAATGACCTTGAAGGTCATGTTCAAGGTCGCAGCTAAAATAGCCAAAAGATGCCCCCCTTCGAACCCAACAAATTTTATTTGAAACATTTTTTTCTCAGAGCAAATCATTAACCAGTTTTAGGGGGTGGTAAATTAAAATAGGACACCCTGTATATAATGGTTTTTACAAGATTTAACGCAGGCTTGTTCCCTTAAGGGGACACACCACCTTTAAAACTCGAAAAAATAATTATGTTTAATTTCACACAGATAAGTTGGATTGATTTGAAATTTTTTATACATACGTAATACAATTTTATCTTTATGTGAGATTTTTTGGGCCTATTTAGTCCGTATGTACCCTAATGAATAATTAAACACCGAAAAGCACTGTCCACACGATTCCAGGACAATGTACGGCCCAATCGAGCTGAAAATTTTTTACATACTCTTAATAGCACTAGTTTTGCTATAAATGGAGGAAATTTAATTTAAATGAATAGCAAACTTTTTAAAAATAAAACAAGTAAAAAATTTAGTTGTTTTAGCTTATTTTTCATTATATTTGACTTGTCTTATTTTTAAAAAGTTTCCTATTCATTTGAATTAAATTTCCTACATTCATACCAAAACTAGTGCTTTTAAGAGCACTAGTTTTTTTTATATTTTTGTTGATCATTGATAGTTTTATTGAAAATATATATAACAAAATTAAATGTTCGTATTACACCTTAAACAAATTTTTAAATATTTAGCAGGAATCTAAAATAAAATTTTTGATAATGACAAATTCATAGTTTTATGTAACTTAAAAATTCTTTTCGTTCAAAAAAGCATGTTGGTCTTTTATTTTTATAATATATTTTATCTGTTTTAAACATCACAATTATATCCATAAAAACGAGAAAATCAGTTCTTTTTATATCAAAAAATGTTATAAACCATGAACCAATGAATAAAGAAAAAAATGTATTGTCCGAAGTCAAATTAAAATACGAAAATATGGGATATACTCGTAATATAACAAATTTTGTATTTATATATAGTCAGTTTAATAATAGTCGCAAATTTAAAAAAAAATGTAATTCTACTTTACGTTGTAGATTATTTATTTAAAAATTTGTTTTATGGTTACAGGAATTGAACTTCTAGAGTGGTAGTCGAGTACACTTATCATTTACCTAAACAGAACGGTTACATTCAAAATTTTAGATCTGATATATTCAGTACCTTAACATATTAACTAAATTAATATTAAGTAAATGGTAATCAATAAATAATAAGTAATCAAATTTGCAACCTCCATATCTCAAAATCTATCGTAGCGATTTGTACTACATATAATATTAATTATTAGAATAATAATTGAAAGTTATACATGTAAACATTTTTATCACAATATTAATGAAAATTTATTATATAACATAGTTATAATTCATGCTAAAACAATTGTTATTATGTAAAATAATAATGTCTAATTGTGGTCCAGAAACTGCTAGATCCTCTTATTTAATAAAATGTGCGTTTTTGAATATTGACAGTCGTCTATAAGGTTGTACCATCCCCAGACATATTAAAAAACTATATTTTTTCGATTTTGAAAATTTTTAAAATGCTTTAAATTTTATTTTTTTTATATGGGGACGGTTTATTCTTATAGGCAACTATTAATATGCAATAACGCATTTTTTAAAAAATAAGAGGACTTAACAGCTGTCGGACCACAATTACAGATGAGATTTTGACGTGAGATCTCATGTAAGATTTCATTTAAAATATTGCAAAAGGGTCCTTTAGTAAACAGTAATCCAAACGCAATAGAAACTTAATTGTATTTATAGTTTTAAGAGAGAAGTTAATTTTGTTTTAATACGCCGATGCGAGATTAATTAAACTATAAAAAGATCAAAAAATCTACTTATAGAAGTTTTGGCTTTGTATTCTCAAGCCCTGTTTTCCAGGGAGCTAACGCTTGTATTACTCATATGACTATATAGTCTACGATATCGTTGTTAAACACGTTTAGAAAAATATGTTTTTACTACCTGTTTGATATATAAGTACGCCTTTTCTATCAGCCATGGTTTTTCCTTGTTTGAAAGTGACTGATCAATGTATCGGTATATACTTTAGAGAACGAAGGAATGTATTACATCGTATGAATAATGGACAAATCTTGTTACGTCCAAGTAATTGTATAAAGCCTTAATGGCATGCAGTTATTAAAACTATAATTCTGTGATAAGTTTATACTTACATACTATTATACTGATTTTCTAAAATGTCTTATATTCAAATAATAAATTATATATATATACGGTTAGGGTATGCTAAATGCTAATTATTATAAATTTTATTTTAAATTATAAATTTATATCCACATTCATAGCTAAGCCTGTTAAAAATAATGACGTCATTAAATGACGTTATTAAATGACATTAAATGATGTTATTTGAGGCCAGAAATTTAAACATTTACTGACGTCATTGTTTTTAACAAGATAGATAGTTTGGCTACAAATGTAATAAAAAATTTAGAATTTAAAAAATGGTTGCCTATAAAGGACACCATATAAAAAGAATAGTTACCATCTGGATATCAGTACGGAAAATAGGATAGCAATGCCCAAGAACAAAAAATATTACCGACATAATAAATATAACAAAAAAATCTTCCACGAAATCTTTCATGAAATAGTTCTGCAATATTTCAAGAAGATCACATGCTTTGCAGAAATACGTGAAATGTTACGTTACGTAAAAATTACGTTTTATCGTCGTTTCTTGCGAAGACTAGAACCATTAAAATAAAGCCTAGTTTAATTTGTATTTTTTAGACAATTAAGATAAATAAATTCGTTCGGGATCTGATGACAAACTTAAGGTATCTTTCGCATATTTCATTTAATTGTATACATCTATCTTTGATACAAAAGATACGTAAAGTTCATCAATCGCTAGATGTATTTATTTTGTTCTAGTTCTTTTCGAATGGCAAATTATAGTAGACCTTTCAGCATTTTTCTAGTCTTCGAAGGAAATGACGCAGATATTCTAGTTCAGTTTTGAGAAAAAAAGTAAGATATCATTGTTATAATTATAAGGTTTTTAAATACTTATCTGATTTAGATAGTTCTATGTATTATATTTGTATTTATATTAGATATGATAGAAGTATTATTATGAATAAATAACATGGTGAATGTTATGACGAGCGGTAATTTCGCACGTCATTAGCCCAGCATGCTCCAAACGAATATTATATTCTATTATACACTAGTGGAAAAAATTAAAGGATCAAAAAAAAATTCTGAATTTTTAGGGGTTCTTTAAATGGCTGTATTTCCCTTAAAAATGGTCTTATCATGATTTAAAAAAAAACATTTTAAAGCTTGATGTATCTAGTTTTAAGATCTTACAATGATACAATTTTTCAAGCATTACGTACCGCGCTATCCTAAGAAATACTAAAAAAAATTTTTTCTCAAAATTTTTTCGATTCTTTTTTATGGTCCACCAACTTGGGAAAAATTTTTCGAATTTAACCACCATATGTGTCGAATAAATTGTTTATTCAGCTTCAATTTGCTTTTTTTAAAACTTCGATTCGACCACTTCTCGCTGAGATATCGAGCTTTGAATGGAAAGATCTTTTTTCTCTTTAATCATCAATATCTCAGCAACCGCTTATTGCACAAGAAAATGAAGGAGGGTTTTGAAATCTTGAATAAATTTACCACAAAAATCAAGAATAGTTTTTTCAAAAAAAAATTTTTCTTTAGTCTTTACATTAATTTGAAAAAGCAAGAAAAAAATGGCCTCGGTGGCTTTTCGGATAATCAGGCGTTTAGTTGGAAATATCGCGTAAACCTGTAATGTTAAGTGTGCCTTTTATAGTTCAATATGCCCACAAAAATCTCACAAAGTTTCAATTTGATCCATCAAACCGTTTTTTTGTTTCTTTCGATCGAATTTAAAAAAAAATTAAAGGATCACGACTGTGACGGTAAATGATCATAATCTTTACCAAAATGAAAAAAAAATGTTTTTTCGGTCTTTGACTACAGTTTTATGGATAGAGGTGCTCAAATTTATTAGAAAAAAAACATTAAAAAAAATTTTTTTTTTCAAAAATAAAATGAAAAAAAATTTTTTTTGAAATTTTTTTTTTCTTAACTTTACAAAATTTAAAAGAACAATATTTTATCATTCGCAACATGATTCTGTTGTTGCATTCTATGATTTTTCTGATTTGTAAACTGAATTGACTCAAACATTTAATTCAATTTAAAATGAAGTTTATATACCCAATCGTATTTCGAACTCGATCTACACGTTTTTCAGAAATTGCTTATTGTTAATTTTCGTGAGTTCTTACAACGCTAAAAAAACAGTTTTTTTCAAAACTACTCCTTTTATATAAAAAAAAAATTTAATAAATTTCCGTAAATCAAAACTTTATTTTGATTTCTTATCATGGTAAGACGGCATTTAACAGAGTCGGAGGTTGCTCGCTTAATCACTCTGCTTGAAGAGGGTTACAGTCAACGTGATGTTGCCAATCGGATGGGTGTTAGTCAATCTATCGTATCCCGTATGAATGCTCGATACCAGGAGATGAACCAATACACTCGTCGTCCTGGACAAGGTCGTCATCGTGTCATGACTGTTCGTGATGATCGGGCAATTGTCCGACAAGTTCGACGTGAGCCTTTCAACAATGCGAACATCGTGGCAAGAAATTTCCCAAATCGGGTACAACAGCAGCAACAGCGACAGCAACAGCGACTTCTGTGCATTTGGAACACTATCCCGCAACCTCAGATTGCCCGCTGCATCAATATGGCTGAACGCTTGGCAGCCGTAATTGAGAACAGGGGTGCTAATACCCGTTATTAACAATACGGACGAACGGACAGACGAACAGACGTCAACATACACAGACACCCACACACTCTTTGGAGAATGAGTTTGGAGTCATTAAATACGGAGGAACTGACGAGCCTCTGGGTCCCATTTCTCCTAAAGAAACACACTAACACACATACAGACACACATACGCAGACACACACGCAAGAAGCGTAAATCCGACCGGGCAATCTCCACGTGGTACGCTTTGGGTAACGCGAATGCCGGCGGTTGTTTTTAATTAATATTTTCTGCAGTTAAGAAAAAAAAAAATTTTTTTTTTTGAAATGTTTATTTTCTAATAAATTTGAACACTTCTATCCATAAAACTGTAGTCAAAGACCGAAAAAACATTTTTTTTCATTTTGGTAAAGATTATGATCATTTACCGTCAAAGTCGTGATCCTTTAATTTTTTTGAAATTCGATCTAATGAAACAAAAAAACGGTTTGATGGATCAAATTGAAACTTTGTGAGATTTTTGTGGGCATATTGAACTGTAAAAGGCACACTTAACATTACAGGTTTACGCGATATTTCCAACTAAACGCCTAATTATCCGAAAAGCCACCAAAGGCCATTTTTTTCTTGCTTTTTCAAATTAATTTTTCCCAAGTTGGTGGACCATAAAAAAGAATCGAAAAAATTTTGAGAAAAAATTTTTTTTAGTATTTCTTAGGATAGCGCGGTACGTAATGCTTGAAAAATTGTATCATTGTAAGATCTTAAAACTAGATACATCAAGCTTTAAAATGCTTTTTTTTAAATCATGATATGACCATTTTTAAGGGAAATACAGCCATTTAAAGAACCCCTAAAAATTCAGAATTTTTTTTTGATCCTTTAATTTTTTCCACTAGTGTATACTTATGTATAGACCGTTTGTTACAGGCAACCAACAAGGAGGAGGTAAGAATTTGCGTAGAGTGAGGGGAGGAACAGAGAGACAGAGCTTTCGCGGCACGCCATTCAAGCTGCGTTTCGGCTACGGGACAGCTAGTGACTCGAGCGTCTTATTTTTGGCGTATAATAGAAAGAGTAAGTGAGTGTGTGTGTGTAAGTGTGTGTGGGCTTCTGCGCCCTCGCTTGCCGATACTGTCACCGAGGAACCGACTGCGTCTCTCCCTCTCTCTCTCTCTCTCTCTCTCTCTCTCTCTCTCTTTTTCTTTATAGAGTGAGAGGTTAATGGCAAATCCCTTATGGATGATATGGCACCGACTGGTACCACCTGTGTAGGACTCTCACCCACTAAACCCTTCGTTTACCGTTAGCTTTTGAATTCCAACAGCAACCGAATCCTCTCCGTCCTTCTTACCAACCCTAAGTAAGTTGGTCCTGGCTCTTTCTCCAATAGGTCCCCCCCGCGGTAACATCGTTTGAGTATTGCTTCGCGGGGGAACTTTGGGCTACCGCCCTCGTCTGTTGATGTGGTCGTCATCGCGTTTTCCTCTGCCGTTTACTTCTTACGACATCGTCCGGTCGTCTGTTTCTTGCAGCATCTCACGTCTTCTTCTTTTTTCTTCGTCCTTTCGGACCTTCTTAAGGATGTCTGCAGCAAAATTGTTTACTGCGCTCCATCCGTCGGCCGAAGTCATCATAGCTACCATAATAGACTCAGGCGTTACTCTGGTCAGCAGGTAATACGTAAGTTTTTCTCGTTCATAGCGTGGACATTCACTAAATACATGTCCACTCAGAAACTGCGTTAGGTAGAAATTTACTTCCCCATGTCTTCTTTTTGCCCAGTCTTCTACACTTGGTATTAGGCGGTGTGTTTACCGTCCCTTACTACAAGAGTCCCATCGCTTTTGCCACTCCGTCATTGTTACTTTCCTAGCGGCATCCCAAATTTCTATCTTGGTTTTGCCGTTGTCTCGTCTTTTTTCTTCGTCGATTGATTTTCTCTCCCTTGCTAATAGGTCTATTGGTGGAAGACCTGCAATAACGCAGATCACCTCCTCCGATACCGTACGGTAAGCAGACGCGACCCCAAGTGCATTTCGCCTGTGCACTGAGGAGAGCTTTCGTTCATATGCCTTCACCAGCAAAGCGTCTGCCCATATCGGGGGATCACCCACATTTGGCATCAGCCGCGCCAGCGCTGCGGTAGTTTTTGCGGCTTTCTCTCCTGCTGCTTCCAAGTGCTGTTTAAAGGTCAGCTTTGCGTCTAACGTTATACCTAAATATTTAATAGTCGGTTTAGAAGTAATTTCATGACCGCCTATTCTCAAGGTAATTGTCTCCGTCTTCTTTCTGCTAGATATTAGGATTGCCTCCGTTTTATGGCCTGCAAGCTCTAGATTCGCATTATTTAGCCACTTCTGTATTTTAATGATAGCTTCACTAGCAATTTTAGCTACCTCTTCTTTCTCTTTTGCTACCAATACCAAAGCGATGTCGTTTGCGAATCCTACGATCATTGCTCCTTCTGGTAATTCTAGCTTGAGTACGCCATCGTACATAATGTTCCACAACGATGGGCCCTAGTCTCACTAGTGCTTCGTGAATTTTGCACCAATTTGCAGAGTTAAATGCATTTTTAACGTCAAGTTTAACCACCGCGCAGTCCTTTTTCGCCCCGCCTTTCCATCTTTTCCCGCTTATGGCTTTCCATGCTGTATTCACCACTAAGCCGATAGCGTCTAATGTTGAGCGGCACTTACGGAAACCATACTGGTGTTCCGCAAGCCCCTCTGGCCCCTCAGTTCTGTCTTCCATCCTAACGAAGATTATGCGCTCTAATACTTTGCCCTGTGTATCGAGCATACAGAGCGGTCTGTATGACGACCCTTCTATATAAAAACTAAATATATATTCTTACTTTTTTACAACGTTTTTTTCTAGTATCTGTAGCATCCGACCACTTACAAACGCTAGATCTAATCCCAGACATCTTGAACTTCTCTTGTACTGTATTTGTAAACAATATTTTTAATGTTTCCTGTTATTGATATTGCTTTACTATATGATTTTTATCAATTTCCTGATATTTCATTGTTATATCGTAGGCGTAAGCCCACTATTAGTAATACTTCTTTATAATAGAATAATTCGATGTGGCCTAAATTAAATAAAAACTGCTGAATTTTAATTTCCCAATGCACCAGTGTCACTTATGAGTTGATTTCACAAAATGTCAACTAATCACTTTTGTAATACGATTTCGATTTACATTGCGAAACAAATGACCGATTTTCGGAAGGATGCGAAGGTTTAAATAAACTTTGTACGACTTTCGTTGTCAGTCACCAGCTTCCTACAGCGCCAGCCCGACAATCGGTGACAATTCCTTTAAAAACTAAAAAGCGCCTAGCTTCAATTACACATTTCTTATACAGTCTAAATATACAGATATTATAAACTACAAGCCTTAGATCTCTTAAATTAAGTGAGAATATTATTTTACATTGAAACCAGATTGATTATTTACTTTCACATCTAAAAATTATCTGAATAAACGATCGGTTTACCGTTAAAGGGATCTTATGATAAAATATCAGTATCTTAAGCAATTTTCGAATGCAGCAAAATTTTCAATGTGCGGTTAAATTGAATATTTTAAAGTTTTCATTAAACAATGTTTTATTATAAAATCAACATGAAACATAAAATCTATAATAATTTATATCCGGTTGAAAATACATATATATTTTTAAAAGTTAATTGAAGCTTATCAGAGAAGATTAAATAAAATTAATTAAACAAATTAATTAAAAGCAAAACGTTTAATAAAATACATAACAGTATTAATTAACAAATGGTTCCGATACTGAATAAAATCTAGCAAAGATTAGGAAAAAGCCTAACAATAAATTTGTTGAAACAATTAACAATTGGTTCCGTTAGTAACAATATATATAATTTATGACGAAAGCAAATAAAATTAAATTTTAAAAATAAATCTAATAACAAGTTTGAAGCAATAGTGAAGCAAAATGAATAAATAAATTCTCGGAAATAATTAAAGTGACAAAAATTGCACAATATAGAACAAGTGCAGTGGTTTTGTGTGAGTGTACCCTATCCCTTAGCCTGCTTAGTAGCGACTTATCCTTAGTTCAGTTTCAAAAAGCGGGCATCTTATTTATTCCTACGGTCTGCTGAAAAGCAATTTTTTAATAGTAGGGGCTGGGCTGATACTGCGCCAGGCGGGTTCCGCGCCACCAAATACCGACCGAAGGTAACTAGTATTAGCAGATTCCTGTTTTACCAACCGAGTCCCACATGCCCCCGGCCCCATGCCCCATGCCCCATGCCCCGGCTGCTGCCGAGGCCCACGCAACCTCCTACATTACCGACAGGATTATTCTTCGAACATTTTTTTATCGATTGACATATTGGGACCGTCACGCAGCCTCCTACATTACCGACAGAAGATTATTCTTCGAACATGTTTTTATCGATTGATATATTGGGATCATACGACCTGACCTCTGGCGGCTGAAATTCCGCAGATTCGCGATTGGCTATGGCTGACCCATAGAGTACCGCATATTACTATATATGTAGATTAGACCTCCGTGGGTGAGATGCCAAAATAAGATGATGAAGGAATAAAGTTTGTAGCATTAGGAAGGTGTGAGGGCTGCTGCCCAGCTTCCTGCATTACCGAGCAGGTGCATAAAGTATTTTTATTTATCGACTGATGAGGGATTTTAGGGTGGGAATATAAAGACAATAATCATTTTTTAAAAATCCTTATTTTTTATATGAGTATACGTCACTAAAAAACACACAAAAACTCTTATTACATTATTCTTATAACTAAAACACATTGAAAAATCTTTATTTATTACATGAGTATAAATTCTTATAACTAAAGTATAAACATAAAAATCTTTAAATACAATATTTATGATTAACAGTGAAATTAGCGGCTAAACATTCTAGACAAGAACTGTGAAATATCGTGCATACATATATATACTTAGCCTATACGTTGATGTGACATAAGAACGCGGAGTGTATAAATGTGTACTTGATATCAACCTTATCGACTAGAAACTGCACCATCGATCCATAATTTTCAGTGTATCGAGAAAACCATCAATAAACAATTATTAGTATTAATTAAGTGTAAAATACGCTTATGTACAACAGCATTGAAATATCCTTAAAGTTTGTGTAATATAGCAAATAATAATATATTAATACGTCAGTAATAAACAAATAATTATAAGACGTGTTTGCAAATAAGAACATCAAAAATCCTTAGAATATTTTAGTAGATGATAATGCAAAATAATAACATATAGCAAATCAAAAAATCCTTAATACTAGTAAGCGCAATACCCCTATGCATAGTTTAAAAGAATTTAGCATACACGCTCTAATGATTGAGAAAAAATCCTTAATATTATACGCGATGGAGATATATTGTTATTAAACAAATTCAATAATGTTGTTACCAAGGTGTTGGAGATAGACGTCTCTAGTTTCTATCTCCCGCTTCAACTTCTCCTCGTCGACGGCGTTTTCCATGAGGAAAGTGTTCACTTTGGTGGGTAGGAAAACGTCGAAACTTAAATCTAACTCTAGCACTATCTTTACACCGAACTTGGTCTGAATTTTCTTGCATTTTGTTATCTTGTACTTTTTGTTGATCTCCAAATCCTTAATTTTTTTCGTAGGCAGGAATGGTGAAGTTTTTGCCACGGCGTTTAGCACCTCCATCCTGTAAAAATAATGAAACAATATATATAAGTTTATTATATTTATGTATTAGTTATAAGAACATATCATACTTACATAATAAATTATACGTCTAATGTCGATGTCGTTGAATCAGAATCCGATGTGTAATGCTCATACAAATGGAGTGAGCAGAGAATATCTTGGCGTACCGTCCAGAGCCACTTATTTATAGCGTAGACGTTTTGAACTGCACAATTCTCCTTCCAGTCAGGAAGATGATGTGTACACACCCGCGGAGGCCGAAATCCTGGTGTCTTTAAGGATGGACAGCCAAGATCTTCTATGTTATGGATATCTGGAAAATATGGCTGCAGCCACTCCTTTTTCTGCGCACCTTTTAAGTCTAGAAGGTTGGAGCAAAACTCGATCAACTTGTCGTATAGAAGATCACCGTCGCTCCAATCCAATCCATGAAACGAGTACTTCAGCCATAAATTGACACACTTGAGGTCATGCGGCAAGTCGTACCAAGAGTGCGGCGATTGAAACGTTGCTAGTTGAGCTACTGCTGCTGGCTCGTTAGGATTAATGTATGCCAACTCCTTGATTATGAAGTTGCCTTTTTGTCCCTTGAAGTCCTGAGTATCAACAATCAAATCCATTTTTCTATGAAAAAATTCAATGCTTAATATTATTGATGAGAATGTAATGATAAAATACATTTATTAGAGTGTACTTACAATTGCTTTCTCAACTGTGTGTGAAGCTCGAACATGTGTACCAATACGGAACGCAGCACAGCTTAAATACACTCAAAACTTGCACCCCTTCCACTCAGACGTGGGTGCACCGATTTTCACCGTCTAGACACCTCAGCAGAGCTAAAACACGCGTGGGGTACATCAAAGCGCAACGGTCCTGCGCGCTATCGATGCACCTCGTAAGCGCATGCGGTTCATCCAAGATGTGCATCGACTTTTTCTTGGAATTTCAAACCTTTCGATCCCTAAAGTCTTGGGGTACATCAAAGGGTTACAAGTGCTTGATATACATTAAAATACCCCCCCCCCCTCTTTCAATTTTCATGATATATAAGCCTGTTCGAAAAACGCAATGTATTATTATTTGGCTTGATTGTATACATTTATAAAGTCTGACTATTATAAGTTTATCGCGCTAATTATTAAAAAGTCTGGATAAGTGGCATACAGCTAGACAGGTATAATTAATATTGTTTTTTTTAATTTAAAAAAATGTTTAAATTCGATATAATTTGAGAAAAGAAACACTTAAAGGAAAAGAAGTGCGTTTAAGAATCTTCCCCCGTAGTCTCTCAGATTTCTAGAGTTTTCCCATTCCTTGAACTGATAGGTCTAGTTTATGTGACAATTATTGCCTCCACATGTGTCGAGCCAAGCTTTCGGACACTCTCACTGATCCACGGAGGCCATTCAAATCCTAGCTCTCGGTGTAGTAACATTGAGTGTACATATAAAACGTTTTAAGAAAACAGTCTCTAAAAAGTGTCTATATAAGTGAATATAAACATCATATATATATTTATATATATATAAAACCAGACTTTTGATTGCATAATTTATACAATACCAGACTTTTGATTGCATTTTAGACTTTTGAATGCAGCAATCAAAAGTCTACAAGAAAATGCTATCAATATTGCATGCGTGCATTCAAAATTGATTGCATGTGCGAAATCGAGTGCCAGGATATAGATCGTGATTTAAAATGCAATTTTGAATGCAGCATTTGATAACTCCAAAGCAATCAATATTTTCAATAAATAATTTTTACATATGCATTAAGTTAAATAACATAAATCGAATATAATTATTCCTAAAATATTGTAACTACGACATTATCTTTTACAACCCGACAAATGGCACTCGATATAAGCGTGAATTCGAATCCCAGTAGAATAAGAAATTGTAGGCGTGTCATGGCATTGAGTTAAGCTAGCCAGATCTATCAGTCTAAAAAGAAAAAGGAATAATGAAATTTGAAAAAAGCCAATGAGAACAAACATAATAACATTCGGTAAAAGCTTGAAGCTCACATCTAACACACGCTGGTTAGGGAATCGTGGGCGTATCTCTGCATTCAGAAATCGTTTTAAAACCGACTTTCTTGAATTTAATAACACGAAATAATGGGCTTTTCCTGGCATTCGGTGATGCTAGTCTAATACCTATACCCATCGTGAATAATCGCCAAATATATACCTACGTGATTCTTGCCAAAACCTTTAATCATCAAGTTTAGCTGCAATTTATGAAAAGATTAAATTTCGTTTTAAAGCCAACCATCATCAATTTGATTTCAAGAAATCTTGGGCGTATCTTGGCATTTGGTCATGCTAGTCTAATAACTATACCCATCATTAATCAGCAACAACTATTGACCAAAATGTTATTTGACAAATATATACCAACACGATGCTTGACAAAACTTATAATCATAATGATAAGTTAAAATTTTGTTTTAAAACCGTATTGTTTTAATTTGATTTTACATAATCTTGGGCGTATATCGACATACGGTCATGCTAGAATAATATCTATAACCTTCATAAATAATCAACGAATATTTATCATCGTTGCTTGCCAAAACCATTATTCATTAACATTAACAATTTATGATAATATGCAATTTAGTTTTAAACCCGAGCATCTTTAAATTGATTTCACGAAATATTGGCTGTATATATACCAACGCGATGCTTGCCAAAACCATTAATTATTAACTTTAGCTGCAACGTATGAAAATATGACATTTCGTTATAAAACTGAATTTCTTCAGTTTGATTTCACGAAATTTTGAGCGTATCTTGGCATTCGGTCTTGCTGGCCCAATACCTATACCCATCGTAAATAAAGAACATATATTTACCAACGCGATGCTTGCCAAAACCAATAATCATTAACATTATCTGCATCTTATAAAAATATGCAACTTCATTTTAAACCCGACAATCTTCAATGTATTGGTTAATCATTAACTTCAGCTGCAATTTATGATAATATGCTATTTTGTTTTAAACCCGACAATCTTCAATCTGACGTTACGAAATCTTAGGCATATCTACGCATTCGGTCATGCTAGTCTAATGACTAAATCCATCGTAAATAATCAACAAATATTTACCAATGCGATGCTTGCCAAAACCATAAATCATTAACTTTAGCTGCAACTTATAAAAATATGCAATTTCGTATCAAAACGAGTAATTTTTATTTAGCACCTTATACTTTTTCTATGGTCTCGTTGTCACAAGAACGTAAGCTATTATTACGTTGACTAATTTTATGGTTTTACATTAAAAAATGTTTTAATCAGTATACTTGAATTTGGCGTTGCATACTCTTCAACGGTTGGTCACAGACTACTGTAACTATTGTTTTTACGTTGTTCGTGCAACTAAATTTTTTACAGATTAGCTCGTGCCATATTATACGTCAAAATCGACATCGAGTGCCATATATTTATCTTGGTGATCGAATAGCGAAAGACTAAGGTTGGAATTTTTGTAACATTTTGGGATTGTGATGTCTGACTGCCAGAATCAATAATTACGTCATTTAAATCGGTAAAGCAAAAGGAATAAATTATCCTTTGATTAAGATTGCATTGTTCTTGTATTTTGGTATTGTTATGAATGTTATCAGATATATTTCGGAAGTTTTACTTACTCTCCCTCTCCCTCTCCCTCTCCCTCTCTCTCTCTCTCTCTCCCTCTCTCTCTCCCTCTCCCTCTCTCTCATCCACATCGTCATCCGCCTCATCATGCTGACTAGCGAGGCCCATCACTGGTGGGTTGGGACCTAAAAACTGTCTGAGAGCTGGTTTTCTGAATGTGAACTCGATCAGAGCTCGCATTGAGAGTATCCGTCTTTTCTTGGCAGATCATCCATCATATGGCATCTTTGGTTTCGCAGAGACATGGCTGGGCTCGGCGGTGGACGACAGTCTCATTCAGGTCAAGGGTTTTTCAATCGTCAGGCAGGATCGTAACGTGAATGAGGGTGGGGTTGCCCTGTTTGTACGTAATAATTTAAAAGTAATTAAACTGATTTCTTCAGATACTCAGGGACCTGGTAAACCTGGAATCCCAGAGTATCTCTTTTGTAGTGTACAGCAGGGTGGTTCACCTCCAGTCTTAGTCGGGGTCATCTACAGACCCCCGAAAATTCCCATGCAAAAGGATTCCGACCTTTTTAGTACTTTGCGCGATCTTTGCGGCGAATTCAGCCATAAGATCATAATGGGAGACCTGAATGCTGACATGTTGTCGGAATCCGATGACGCCACTACCATCAAGCACTTATCCGAGGAGCTATCTCTGCGGATGGTTCGCCATGGTTCCACGCACCACACCTCATCATCTCACACATGGATTGACGTGATTTTGACTGACGAGAATGACACAATACTAGACTTTAGGAACGACTGGCTGCCCAGTTTCGGCAAACACTGCATCATAGATGTCTCCCTTGACATCTACACTCCTTCTTCCGTGAAGGAATCTTTTTCCTACCGTGACTATAGGGGTATAGACTCTCTTGCCCTTATTGCCAAACTTTCTTGCTGTGACTGGGCGACCATGAATTTCACTGAAACCTATCTGGAAGACGCGTTAAATATACTTAATAATAATTTAAAGCTTGCAATTGATGATCTAGCACTATTAAAGACGGTTTGCCCTAAAAAGAAATATGCTCCTTGGTTTGGATCGGAGCTGAGGTTTCTCAACGATAAACGTGATGCAACGCTTAGGCGCTACGAACGCACAGGGCGTGCTGAACTACTCGATGAGTTTCTTCGACTCTCTAATGAGGTCGACATGCGCTCTGCTCAAGAGCGTAATTCCTTCCTTCGTCAACAAATTTCGGATGCTCTTGATGATAACAAAAATATCTGGAAGGTAATGCGTCATCTCGGCCTCCTACCTGGGCGAAAGGAGGAGGAGTTCTTTGGCTTTACGCCGGACGAGCTGAACGAGCATTTCGCGGGAATATCTGC
The DNA here is from genome assembly GCA_020010945.3 of Muscidifurax raptorellus. Lineage (NCBI taxonomy): Eukaryota > Metazoa > Arthropoda > Insecta > Hymenoptera > Pteromalidae > Muscidifurax > Muscidifurax raptorellus. Next base: position 1,151,825 of record JAHUUD020000008.1, read on the forward strand.
ATCATCACTCGAAATCATCATCGTCGCTTATAGTAATGGGGCTTTTCTTTCAGCCCCATTACTATAAGCGACGTTGTCCTTGCTATATCGCACTTTTCCTCGCAAGCAAGAGGTGTTGACGGTGTTCCCTGCGTGGTGGTCGCTAAGGCTCTTTCAATAATTGGCGATTACATTTTAAATATCTTTAACTGCTCCTTCGCTCAGGGTATCTTTCCGAGTGTCTGGAAGCGGGCTCAGCTGATTGCTCTGAAGAAAAGCAGCACTCCATCTAGTGTTTCTGATTTCAGGCCGATTGCTTTGCTCTGCTTTCTTTCAAACTCGAGAAGATTGCCCACACCCAGATCACGGAGTATCTCGATAAACAAAAAATTCTGGACCCCTTCCAGGCCGGTTTTCGAAAACACCACAGCACACAGACTGCTTTATTAAAGATGACTGACGACATACGCATGGCCATGGACAAGAAGAAGGTGACCCTTCTGGTACTGTTTGACTTTAGCAAGGCGTTTGACACCATATCACCTTCTAAACTACTTTCTAAGCTGCAACGGTTGGGTTTCTCTGGGACGGCTCTTCTGTGGATAAAATCATATTTACAGGGGCGCACCCAGATGGTAATCTCTAATAATAATGGAAATTCTAAATGGCTAAATACCAATCTGGGTGTTCCACAGGGCTCTGTCCTGGGACCTCTCCTGTTCAGTCTTTACGTTAATGACCTGCAGGACTTACTAGACATTGGAACAATGGAACATCTCTTTTACGCAGACGACCTTCAGATTTATCTACACACCACCAAAGATAAATTCCAGGAGGGTCTGACTCGGCTGGCAGAAGCGGCACGACTAGTGTCTGTTTGGGCGGGGAGCTCCGGTCTGCGGCTCAACTCTGGTAAAACTAAAGTAATATTTTTCGGCTCCAAAAGGAATGTTAATGACATCAAGTCATGGAATCTGCCAGGAGTTGAGCTGCAGGACGGAGTGATCGTCCCTTTCAGTAAAACGGTCGTAAGTCTCGGTGTTGTACTTGATAGCAAACTCACATGGAAGCCGAAAGTAGATTCAATTACCAAAAAAGTCAATAAAGCCCTTTATAGCTTACGGTTCATCAGGGGCTGCACTACCGGGACTCTCCGCAGAAAGCTAGTCGAGACACTAATACAACCTCACCTTGACTACTGTACTGTGACAATTCTTGACGCATCGGACGCTCAACGTATACGTCTGCAGAGACTAAGCAATTCCTGTGCGAGGTTCATCTTTGGGGTAAGAAGGGATGAGCATATCTCCCCCTAGCGGAGGAGTCTTGAGTGGCTTCGTACTGACTAGCGGAGGCTTTATTTTGAAGCCGTCCTTCTTTACAAGGCAATACGCATTGGTCAACCACAATACCTAGCCGCTCTTTTCAACAAATGTAGGCCACGACCCTCCAGCAGGGGAGTTCCTCCGGAACTTAACATCCCAGCAGTGAGCACTGAAACCGGAGCTAGGGCCTTTCAGGTTCAAGGTGCACACTTCTGGAATGCACTTCCTTCTACTCTGCGCAACATGTCATCCCTCGCATCATTCAAGAGAGCACTGCGTCGGCACTTACTAGCTCTCGACCCTTAGTCGCGCCACATCGACCGAGGTGGCTTTAAGAATGTTAACTCTAGTCTCGTCTAGTCTGACACAGCCTTCTTGGCTGCACATTTTGTGATTTAGTATTTAGTATTTAAAATTGTATTTAAGAAAATATTAATTTAAATATTAAAATTGTGTATCAAAACTGTCATTAACTTATAAGGATTTATATGTATATATTGTACAATTTTGCCGTAGAGGCGAATAAATAAATATCTATCTATCTATCTCCCCCTCTCTCTCTCTCCCCCCTCTCTCTTTCTCTCTCTCTCTCTCTCTCTCTCTCGTACACACGCGCGCGCGCCCGACTCGCGTTCGCTCTTTCCTCAGTGCAGCGATGCGCTGGGTCAAAGCACGACTGGTCGTACCGCGGTCTCTCTCTCTCTCTCGCTCTCTCTCTCTCTCTCTCTCTCTCTCTCTCTCTCTCTCTCTCTCTCTGTCTCTATCTCTCTTTTTTTTTTTTTTTTATTGGAGAAAGAGGTTGGAGGGAAAAATCTTAATAGACCATGACATGGCCTGAGCCACCGTGTGTTGGATTCTCACCAACTAAAACCCTTCGTTTTGCGACCGAATATAGAATCCAATTGCAACCCGAATCCTCTTCGCTCTCCTTACCGATTTGTCGGTGAGGAGGGCCAAGCTCCGTCTTCAGTGCCTTTTTCCCCCGCGGTACCACGGTCAAGTATTACTTCGCGGGGGGGCATAGGGACATTGCCCTTGTCTCCTTGATGTGATTGTCATTCCTTATGCGTCCATATCTAGTAGATCTACTATCGTACCTTCTTCATTATAGGCTGCCGTCTACTTCTTACCGCATCGTCCGGTCGTCAGCTTCTTGCAGCATCTCTCGTCTTCTTCTCTCTTCGTCGCCCCTCACTTTCTTGAGGATGACCGCGGCGTAGTTACTAACCACGTGCCAGCCCTCAGCGGTGGCGAACATAGCTACCATAATAGACTCAGGAGTTGCTCTGGTCTGGAGGTAGCGTTCAAACTCTTCACGCTCCTGCTGGTAACGCGAGCAGTAGCAAAAAACGTGCTCAGCGTCCTCGCACATGTCCAAACATGCTGGGCAGTCTGGACAGTCTTCTAAATTAAATCTACACAGGTATGCTCGATAGCATCCATGTCCCGTCAAAAATTGCGTGAGGTGGTAGTTTACTTCCCCGTGTCTTCTTGTGATCCAGTCTTCAATCTTTGGTATAAGTAGGTGCGTCCAGCGCCCTTTCAGGCTGCTGTCCCATCTTCTCTGCCACTCAGCTACTGTTTGTTCTCTGGCAGCGTTCCAGATTTCTGCCTTCGTTCTATCGCTGTTCTCCTGTTTTGCCATGTATATGGCCTTCCTCTCTAGTGCTAAGAGGTCGATGGGTGGCATGCTTGCCACGACGCTTATTGCATCGTCCGATACCGTGCGGTAAGCAGACGCTACTCTTAGCGCACTCCGTCTATACACGGATGACAGGTTCCGCGCATAGGCTTTTATTGCCATTGCATCTGCCCAAATTGGTGCCCCGTACAGCATAATCGATGTACTGACACTTGCTAACAGCTTCTTTTTCTTCTGAGTAGCTCCACCGACATTCGGCATGAGCCGAGAAAGAGCAGCAGTCGTTCTTGACGCTTTTTTACCTGCTAATTCAAGGTGCTGTTTAAACGTCAACTTTTCGTCTATAGTAACGCCCAAATACTTGATAGTCGATTTAGAGGTTATCTCATGGCCGTCTACCATTAGGGCGATTGTCTCCATTTTCTTCCTGCTAGATATCAGGATCGCCTCGGTCTTGTGTCCAGCGAGTTCAAGTCCCGTTTCTCTCAGCCACCTCTGGATGGTGGTGATCGCTTCATTGGTGATTTCAGCGACGTCTTCTTTTTCCTTCCCTACTACTACAAGAGCTATGTCGTCTGCGAATCCTACTACCATAGCCTCCCGCGGGAGTTGTAGTCTCAGCACTCCGTCATACATAATGTTCCACAATGGCGGGCCCAGTACTGATCCCTGTGGAACACCTGCCGTGACCTTGTAGGTTTCAGTGCCGCAATCCGTTTCGTACAGTAAAGTTCTGTCCTTCAGATAGTCGGCCATCATCCTCCTGATGTATGTGGGCACCTCAAGCTTTTCAAGCGCTTCATGTATCTTCGTCCAATTTGCAGAGTTGAATGCGTTTTTGACATCCAAAGTAATAACTGCACAGTACTTCTTTGTTCCGCCCTTCCACCGTTTTCCACTGATGGCTGCTCGGGCTGTGTTTACCACTAGGCCGATCGCGTCCAAAGTAGATCGGCACTTCCGAAAGCCATATTGGTGCTCGGCAAGCCCCTTGGTCTCTTCGATTATGCACTCCATCCTGTTGCTGATAATGCGCTCCAGTATTTTTCCTTGAGTGTCCATCATACATAATGGTCTGTACGATGTCTCCCCTCCGGGCGCTTTGTTACCCTTAGGTAACAATACAAGTCGCTGCTTTTTCCAGTTCGTCGAAAATCTCCCTTCGGCCAGGCATGCATTGTAGAGGCCAACAAATTCTTCAGGTTTAGCCTCGATGGCATGCTTCAGCGCTACATTTGGTATGCCGTCAGGACCGGGAGCCTTATTGTTTCCTACCCTCTTGCTTGCTACAAGTAGCTCCTCAACTGTAATTGGAGGTATATTTTCTTCCCGCACTTCCTCTGCTATAACATATGGTGCGTCCGGCTGACTTGGAAAAAGTGTTGTCACTACCCTCTTTAGTACCTCTGGGCACTTTGGTGGGGGTATATAGCTTCCTTTGAGTGTCTTCATAACTGTTTTGTAGGGCCTGCCCCATGGATCTTTATTGACCTCTTCTAGCAGCTCCTTATGACATCTCTGCTTGCTTTCACTGATGCACTTCTTGAGGGTGCACTTGGCTTCTTTCATTCTTCTGCTGCATTCTTCTACAGCTTCGCTTCCAATACCGGTTCGGTAAAACTTTTTCCTTGCCCGTTGCTCAAGCCTTCGTGCTCGGTGGCAAGCGGAGCGCGCTGATCTAATCTTCTCATTCCACCAATATACTGGTGCCCATCTTTGATTGGGCACTTTTCTTGGCATAACTGCGTCACAGGCTCGGGTGAGCCATTTTGTCATTTGTTCAGCCTTATGTTCTGCTGATCCCGTCAATTGGATATTTCCTAACATCATCAGAAATAGTTCCTTGTCGTACTCCTTGGCTTTCCATTCCATTTTCGTACTTATAGGGTTAGTAGTACAGTGCACCATGTTTTGTGTGCCCAGCTCCATTATAATGGCGTGGTGATCACTATTAGTGAAGTGATCGCTTACGGTCCATTTACTCACCTCTTTTACCAGAGATCTACTAACAAATGTTAAGTCGATCACTGATTCAGCGTCCACCTTTTTATAGGTTGGTACGTTGCCTTCGTTCACCAGCACCATGTCCAGAAGTGTGAATGCCTCTAGTAGGGCCTGTCCTCTTCTATTAGTTTTTCGGCTGCCCCATTCAACCGCCCATGAGTTAAAGTCCCCAGCTATAATAGCTGGTTTTTTAGCCCTGACATCTCGTACTAGCCGGTCCAAGAACTGCTGAAACTGATCTATTGGCGCACTGGGTGGGGCATAACAGCTGTATACCTGTATACCCTCAATCTTTGCGCTGGCAAAACCTGCTTCTTTGACTTTCATCCTACTTTGAAAGGTAAGGTCTCTGCACGCCCAAATAGCTGCTTTACCGGAGCCATCGGATTCCCACCTTGGCTGTTCAAGATCTCTGTACTGCTCACTGATTATAGCAACATCAATCTTCTGCTCACGGACGTACTGACAGAGAAGGTCCTGTGCTATCTCACAGTGGTTCAGGTTTAACTGTACTATTCTCATCTTCTTTGTTTTGTGGCTTTCACTGCCGCTTGGTACGCTGGGCAATTATAGCTACCTGCGGCATGATCGCTTCTCTCTACGTCGTTCTTTCCTCTGCAGAGAATGCAGCTGGGCTGGTTTGTGCAGTCTTTCGCTACATGTCCCGCTGAGCCACATTTGTAGCAGCAGCGGCTTCTATCGTGCTGCTCAATGCAGCTTGCAGCAGTATGGCCGAAGCCCAAGCATTTATAGCACCTGAGCGGGCGGGTGTCTCGCTTTATTGCCCTTATTCGGCAGATAACCCACCCTATCTTTATCTTCTCACCCTTGATAAACTTCTGGGCTATCTGGGCAGGTAACTGTACTATTGCTTTCTGCGTATCTCCATAAGCTTTACGAAGCGACTTAACCGCCGTAGGTTCGAAATTATGTCCTTCCTCGTTATTTTTGCGTAGTGCGTCCACTATATCCTCCTTAGTGGTCAGCATGTCAAGATCCTTAATCTCGAAGGCCTCTTCATGATGCAGCGCCCTGATTGTAGCAGTTTCCACTAGTACTGCTTTCACCGCTTCCTGGAGCTCAGCTGTTTCCACCTCCTTGGAACGTCGTAGTTCGAGTAGCAGATCTCCTGCTGTTGTTTTGCGTATTCTATGTACGCTGTTTCCTAACTTTTCTAGGCTAGGCTCTGCCTTCATTTTCTTTAGGATTTCGGCGTAGCTTTTTCCACCCTCGGCCTTGATGACTAAGGCGTCAGGTCTAGGAGGTCTTGCTCTTGCCGTCCTACTTTTTCTGGTGCCTTTTTGGTCTTGGCCACGAGCACCAGTGTTGTCCTTCCTGTTCACGCTTTTTTCTTTTTTCTTCTTTGCCTTCCTTGTCACCACCTCTTGCCACGAGTCTTTCTCCCTCTGGTGGACATTGTCGTCGGCTACTCTTCTTGCAGTGCTCGCCCCACTAACGCGGCTAGCCTGCTGTGGTTTCCCCTTACCGACCGGCTTAGGGGTCACTTCATTCGCCTCTGCTAGGCTAATTGCCCTTTCCAGAAGGCCAGGGGTTGTTTGGGTCACCTTGCCCTTAGTCCCTGGCCGTTGGCACTGCATAAGGTTATCGTCTGCAGAGCAGTGAGCCCTGTAGCTGGCCCTTATGCTCCGGGCGAGATCCTTAATTTGTTTGTGCACATTGTGTCTGTCCCTGACATAATCGATCAGCTCATCGATTTTGCTGCCAAGGCGATCTAAGTGCACGTTTTTGGAGGTCGCGCTTTCTGCTCGCTTGTCGCCATCTGCCTCTACCTCCATATTCTCTGCCTTCTTTCCTGTAGCATTACCATTGCCTTCCCGTGCCAGGTTACCTACAACGGGGCTGGTTGTGTTGTACTTCGAAAGCGTACTTTCGCCTCTCCCAGATCCAAGGGGTTTATCCCCAAGGAGGCGAGCGTCGACCACCGGGGCTGATACCCGATCGGAATCGACGGCAGGATTAGTAATGCCTGCCTGGGTACTCATATGTTTGAGAACGCTTCTTGATTGATTGTCCTTGCCACCCTAAATACCTGATGTTTCGGTAATTCTAAGCAGTGCTGGGGTGCCGAGGACTTTCGTGGCAGCACCGTTAGCTCATGTACCCTAGGAAGGGGCCCTTTAACAAAGTGCTAGCATCCGGGCCAGATGCACCTTGGTTTTTTAAGCGAGGTTGTTACTCCTCCCCCTCCTCCTTCCCCACCTCTTGGGTAGTGGGGCCCCGGGCTTGGGACCGGTGTAGCGGAGTTGTCTCTATCTCTCTGTCTCTATCTCTCTGTCTCTCTCTCTCTCTCTCTCTCTCTCTCTCTCTCTCTCTCTCTCTCTCTCTCTCTCTCTCTCTCTCTCTCTCTCTCATACACACACTCGAGTCTCCGGCGGCACGCGTGCTCGCGCCGGTGATTTCGCGTGAACAAGGACAAAACTCTTACCTCACGAGGGGGGAGGGGGGGGGGTGAGCCCCAGGTTCCCTCTTCTCCCACAAAGCTCAGGAAGCCCCGCTGCCGTCAGGCTCGCTGGCTTCCCAGATGCTCTGAGTCTCTCGCTCTCACTCTCACTCTCTGCGCCTGGGCTGGCGAGGATGCAGAAGCTGCCACTGCTCGTTGATCCCGGCTGGCCCTGGTTGTCCTCTCGTTCTCTCCTCTCGCTGATGTCCTGTAAGCCGTTGGCGACACACTCGCCACCGGGAACAGGAAAAATAGTCCTGGTGATGGCGATGACACAAAGTGTCCCCGCCGTAGGACTATCACTCTTTCTCTCTCTCTCTTATGACCAAACCCTACACCTAGTACAAAAATGAATGGTTGATATGTGATATAATACTGTGATTTTATATGACTGATTCTACGTGTTTTTATGTGATCTCTAGTGACCATAAGTATTATTTTTTTACTAGCATACGACAAGCAATCGCCATTCTACATGCCATATTTATTTTATGTATTCTATATTTATTTTATGTTTTTTTTCTTATGCAACACAGTTGCACATCTGAGATATTTGTATATACTCTTGTATTATATTTTGTATTATATTTTGCTGTGAGCAAATAAAGATCTATCTATCTATCTATCTATCTCTCTCTCTCTCACCACACACACTCGCCTTTCCGGGCACTTCGGATCGTCGACGTTGCGCCGACGATGTAAGCACAAGAACTGACCAGATTCGCGCGCGCTCTCGCGAGCTGCCGCGCCACATGCTCAAAGCATCTCGCGGGCCCGTTCATGTAAGAGCCGCCCTGATTGGCTCGCGGTCCGCGCGAGCCGTTGAGCCTTGCGTTGCAGTCAGCCGATTGGCTGAAACCGCGAGACGCTGGCTCTGGCTACGCGCGCTATCCTGCGCTCGTGCCTCTCTTTGCTGCGCCGATTTCTCACAAATCGCGCGACAGGCAGCGACAATAATCTAGCCCGGCGCCGCTTCACGGAAAATCGTCTGGCTCTCGTACTGTTTACGTGCAGGCTTAGACTCGCCGAATCGGTCGGAAATTTCCCGACTCGATACGGCTGCGACGTACAACGTCGTAATCCTCACCCCCCTTAACTTTGCTAGCCAGGCTGAGGAAATTCCCTGAACCATATTGGTCCCAGAAATTTAGAAAGCCGCTCAACTCTACCCTGTTAGTGTTGGGTTTGAACTGGGCGAGGGTGCCACCCTTCAGCCACCCACTCGCCCCGGGGTCACGAAATTGACGACGCATTCCCGTATTCTCCGCCTCTGGCCTGGCTATCCTCCGGCTCGCCTCCGCTGGCTACTCTGGCTCACTGCCGGGGCTCGTCTCGCAGCCGTCCATAAACTTCACGGAGGACTAGCTCTCGAGTCTCGGCAGAAACCCCTTCCAGGCCCCGCAGGATCTGCAGGATCTGCTCCACCGGTTAAAGCCGATGGGCATCTCCCACTGCCTGCTGGCGCTGGTTCGGGCTTTCCTGCACCTGCTTCGGCTCTACCCGCCCTTTCCTCCTGGCCCCGTCCACCGAGCTCACCGCTGATGCGGTGGCTTCTGTCATCTCTCTCCGAGGACTGGCTACCCTGGCTGCGTTGTTCGATATCCTGTGCTCCCTATATGCAGCTGCACAACGCGGGCAGCCAGCCATGAGCACCCCGTACGTTCCGCAATTATAGCAGAAGTCACGGGTCACTTCACTAGGGCACTCGTGAAGGCCATGGCCGAACTGCCAGCAGTTGAAACAGCTGTAAGGAGCTGGATCTACTGACGGATCGGTCTGGATCGAAGTCAGTCCGCCGAACCACACGCCCCTGAGCTTAATGGCCAGAGTCCTGCGGCTGGCGGATCTGCTCCGAATCCTTACACGATCCGACGGGCGATCCAGGGCCTGCAGCTCCTCGCGACGCGACCGCTTGGGTACTTCCCTGGGCCGTTGTCGATGCTCTCTGTCTATTTCTCTCTCTGCAGCTGTTCCACCACCTCTGGCTGCGCTTCTCCCTCTTTTCGCGCTCTCCTCGCTTCACGCCGGCGGGCAGCCGTGGCCGCATTGCGGCGGGCTTTCCGCGAAGCGATCTGCGCACCTCTATCTTCCGCTGCTTGCGGCATCTCCTCTTGGGCAGGAGTAGCTGGATGATGATCGTCCCCAGGCCTCTGTTCGTTGTTGCGAGACACCTGCTCCGCCAGTTCTCCTCGGCGACAGTCTGCTGCCTCCTCCTGCTGCCGCCGTCTCTCTTTTGCCGCTATTGCCGCCCTCCCGGCACAATGGCGTCTCTCCTCGACACCTTATTCGCTGCATCATATAAGACATGGTTTTTTCGCATAACCCTATCTCCTACCTGGAAAAGCGCGTCTTTTCTTCCCTTATTATACACTCTCTCCTACCTTTCCCTGGCTTGACTCGCGAATTTCGCCACTAAGTCTCTCAACGCATCCAATCGCTTCATTCGCTCTTCCACCTCCCCTGGCTCTCGCCTCTCAATCGGCTTGTCCGCCTCGATTTCGCGGCGTAAACTCAAGACAGGGCGGGGGTGGCACCCGTAGTTGAGAAAAGCCGGCGAAACTCGAGTAGACGCTTGTGTGACGCGTATTGATGGCGTGACGAAACTCATGCAGGTGCATATCCCAGTCGCGATGATCGTTCTTCGCGAACGTCGCTATCATCGTCTTAAGCGTTTGATTCGTACGCTCCACTGGGTTGGCCTGCGGATGATAGGGCGGAGTTGTGATGTGTTTTATACCATAGATTTCCAACACCTTACGGGGTTTTTGGTTATCAAACTCCTTGCCATTATCTGATAAAAAATATTCAGGGGTATCCCACCTGAATAAGATCAGCTCTTCGAATGCTCTGGCCACTGACTTAGCATCCGCCTTTCTCAACGGTTTCACCTCTATCCAGCGTGTAAACAGATCTTGAAACACGACCAGATATTTAAACCTGTTCTTACTCGGCGAAAACTACATGAGATGAGCTGCTACGATGGCCCAGGGCCTCTCGACAACACGCCGTCCCATGAGTCCTTTCGCGCCACTCTGCACCGTTTTATATTTCTGGCACTCCTCGCAAGATTACACAAAACGGTACACATCATGGTACGTTCCTCGCCAGTAATATTCTCGAGCCACTCGGTCATATGTTTTCTCAATTCCCAAGTGACCCGAGGAGGGTGTGCAGTGCGTATCTCTCATCACCCTCTCCTTGTGCTCCTCAGGCACTACCAACCTCCACGCCTCCTCTCGATGTGTAATCGGGTAGAGCAATTCATCATTGCGCCAACGACATAATACACCGTCTTCGATGCGCCAGCCTGGATACTTTCCCGGAAAATTTTCAACTTGCTCTCGCAGTTTTAAATATTCTGGGTCGGTAATCTCTTCGGAAGCGGCCACGGCACCTCCGCCGTTGTCCTCGCTTCGAGACAGCGCATGAGGAAAGTGATTCAATTTACCTTTCCTATAAATTACCTTAAAGTCCTACTGCTGCAGCTCAATCGCCCATCTCGCTAGGCGACCGCTGGAATCTTTCAAATTCTTCAGCCACTGCAGGCTCTTGTGATCGGTTATTACACTGAAGCTGTACCCCTCAATGTACGGTCTCAGCTTTTTAATAGCCCAGATCACAGCCAAACACTCTTGTATCTCTGTAATCGAGTCCATACTCGGAATCGGATGTTCGTCCTTTTTGGTTACTCGATTCAGATCTCTAGAATCGACACAGAACCTCCACGTTCCGTCCAATTTCCGAATCATAACAGGTGCACTCGTGTAGTCACTGGCTGACCTCTCGATTATTTCCTCATTGAATAATCGCTCTACCTCCTCGACTGCAGCTCTCTGCTTCGCTGGGAAGTCACGTCTTGGCTTATGTCGAATTGGCGTACAATCAACCAACTCGATATGGTGCTCGGTGAGATGCGTCATCCCCAACAAGGAGCCTTGGTCCTTCAACAGCCTCTCTAATACTTCTTCTACTCGCTTACGCTCCTCATCAGTGATCGTGGTTAGACCTGCACATTCAGCGTAGACGGTGGCTTCCTCTTTGCTAGTTAAATCGGCAAATGGCTGCCACTCTCCCTCGCATGTGCGCCATAAGCCTCTTCCCAGCCCCACATCGCAATCGAACTTTTTGCAGAAATCCATACCCAAGATTATCGGCTGTTCGACCGACGGTACGGCCTTGAATGATATCGCTTGAGCTTCGCCTCCCACATCAAACATTAGCTCTAATTCCCCGAGGATTTTGTTAAAATGTCCCGTGGCGGTGCATAACATGGTGCTACTCTTATTCAATCGATCCCGAAACCTCTCCGCGATTTCTGGACCAATCAAAGAGAGCGTTGCCCCAGGATAAAGCAGTGCTTGATACACCTGCCCACCAAGACTTATCCTCAGAAAATTCCTATTCTCTGTATCCACTCCCGCTATTACTTCCTCTTCAATCAAGTCGCCACCTACAACACCCTCAGACGTCTCCCCCACAGCTTCCAGCCACGCTCTCCTCCCCCGCAGCTTCCTTTCCCTTGCACACTGGTGACGCCCAAGACGGCATGGACAAGCGATACTCCCGATAAGCTGTTCGAGCTTTGCTTCTGTCCGACCTTTTCCTATTACCTAGCAGTTTCGTGAGTTTCTCCTCTAATTCCCCTAATTCAGCGAACCGGGAGGCGTCTTCGCTCTCCCCTGTCGCGGTATCGCTGAATCCATTTAAAGGATTCGCGAAAGTCACCTGCTTTTTCCCCTTCTCACGCACCGCTTGGCTTCTCGGGGGTGCAGATCTATTTATTTCTGCGCCCCCAGTCTCAAGTTTCCCAAACTTGCAATAACTTTACTGCAAGCGGGGCACGAGAGTACAGTTCTCCCCTTTCGCCCGCATCCTTGACACGAGACAGTCGCTCCCTGCTCACTCACCCGCTGAGTGAACTGTCTCGATGTGTGTCCCTTCAGTCTGCATCGGAAGCAGACAATTTCAGGACACTGAAGCGCGGCACCCCTCTCTGTGGCACGTAAAATATGCGCCCAAAAACTCACCCTCTCTCACATTAGTTGCCCTCATTGGCGACTGGGCCGCCACCACACCTGGATTCCCAGCGCGTGGCTGAAACCCAGCGCCCCTCTGTCCACGTGCCGAGTTCTGGCTTGGCGAGGCACTCTTACCCTGCGAGTTGCCTCTGCCAGTGTTCGACTGCATACTCGCACTCACAGCCCTCTCTGACTCGGAGGTAGAGGGCGAGACCGTGGCTTTCTTCGCCTTGGCCTTCTTCCCCTTTTTAGAAGCTCCCTTGAGCTCCTCTACCTCCTTCTCGGACGCCGCTGCTGATGCGACTTTCGGTCGAGCAGCACCACCGTTGTATGCCGCGCCGGGAACGTGCATCTTCTCGGCTGGGGAGGGGGGGGGTGTGTGTAGCGGCTATCCAGGTCTCGCTGTTTCTCCCAGCAACGACCATAACGCTCCAAATACTCCATACTATCGATGAGCTTATCACCGATAGCTTTGTGGTATTCGGGGATAATGTTGCGGTATGCTATCCGCAACACCTCTCGGTCCGACGGAGGCCGATGGAAGCGCGACACAATGTATTCAAATTTGCTAATAAACTTAGCAATTTTCTCTCCCTTGTGCTGCGTTCTCCGCCTCAGATCCTCCATCAGATCTTCCCGGTTATACTTCGGTACATAGCATCGCCGAAAAGCCAGACAGAATTCACTCCACGTTTGAATTCAACCAACGTCCAGCATCACCCTTAAAAATACAGGGCAGAACACTGAGCCACTCCGCGTCAGTTCCCTTTGCCTTCCATCGGCAGTTGCTCAGCCGATCTACAAATTCCTCCGCATCTTCACTGCGGCCTCTCACTCTCTCTTGCCCTCTTTTCGTGACGATTACTCGCGTGAGGGACTTCCAATTCGCTCTCCGACTCCTCAGAGACCTGCCTCGCACGGCTGGATCTGTGGACTTTCGCTATGTCCACCGGAGCTGGCAGATTTCTCCTCTGCGTAGCGCTACCCCCAGAGGAATTGTAACGTGGCGGTTGCTCCGAGGAATGTGTGTCCAGGAAGAAACTCCCGAGCACCAACGTTAACAACGAAATACCAATCCGACCGAATTTATGTATAACGGGCGCCAGGCCGGCACGTAGTTTCGGCTTCAAACACTCTTAACGCGCCGCGGCTGAGACAATTTCTCCCAGAGGAGATTCCGTCGTCTATACAAACTGTGGAGTACTCTGGCGTACTCCACTCCGCGTACTCAAGTTGAGGATATCGGGTTTGGAAAAATAACGCACTCAGTTATAAATTGTATATAGAGAAACGACAATATTTATTATTAATCTGGCCACGAAATAAGGTAGAAGAACCGATACGCTACAACGGATGCTCTATTACATCCACGCACCCGAAAAACAGGCTGCCGCACGCCTCGACTACGTCACACCGCATTACTCACGCAATCACATCAGCCGACCACAACGAAGAAACTGACCACAATCTGAACCACGAAATCACCGATACAAATTTGCAACGAACCTTTTATTAAACTCTCTTCCTGTCGTCTTCTCGCCACTTCGCCTCACAATCGTCTTCACCTCCTTTCCTTACTCCACGTGGCAGGTTTAAACGCGAACTAATCGTAGCTGACTCCTTGAGCGAGATGTTGCTAGGGGGCTAGTCCGGAACAAAGTGTCCTCTTCGCTGGTCCGAAACCGAGAGAGCCAGTCGCTGGTCCGAAGCCAAGTGCTCCCGTCCGTGGTCCGAAACCAAGAGAGCGAGTCGCGCGCCGCGAGCCTTCTTTTGTCGCGAAGGGCCGGTCCGCAAACCGCTAACTGACGTGTCATCGACAGGCGTCAATTAGTCATACAAAGCGCGCGACTTTCGAACCGCGCATACAATCATTCAGTCAACAATCCTCACTCATGCTCCATTACAATTACTTAAAACGAAGTCCGGACGCAACAATAATGCCGGTGTGGAGTAGGCTTCTTTAGCCCCTCCTAAACTAAACTTGGGGGTACTTCTAAACCTGAAGTACCCCCAAGTACTTCTTGGTTTAATCGACTAGAAAAGAAATAAATGACCGTGCACTGTCCTCGCCGCGCTACTACGTATCAGGGCCGCCAGAATATAGTAATAAATTCAATCTAATAAAAAAAAGTAAACAAAATCAAATAATTTTACTATATTCAACGATGAGCAGAAGAGTGTTCTGCAACTTACTTTCCTGGCTCCTAACTGTCGCATCTTTATCTTCTAACCTCTAAATTTTTTTTCTGACCTCTAATCTCTGTCTACAATAACCTTCTGACCTCTAATCTTTGACCACAATAACCTTCTGACCTCTAATGGCTCCTACGAGTCTTGCTGCGGGACGCACGCTTTGGTGCTCCGCAGAACGTCTGGCGAAGGATGGCGTCCCTGATGTCTGACGGCAATCCCCGTAGCTCCTCCATCAAGCGTAGGGTGTCAGAGATGGTATTGGGCGTCCCCTCTGAGGCGTCCTCTTGCTCCGACGTTGGTGATGAGGAGGAGTTGTGAGCCCTCTCTCCTCCCCTGCGACCTTCATCAGCGTAGGGTGTCGCTCGGGGTGACCTACGGGCTGTGGCCGAGCTCTGGTGGCGTCTTGGAGGAGATGGCGACTGTAGTCGCCCAACGACTGCTGGCCTCGATTCATCCGTTGCCGATATCTCCACTAACGGACTCGCCCAGCGAAACGTCTGGGCGCCGGTCCTGGCTCCCCGACCACGAGCCTGCGATGTCGTTACTGTGGAGACTACTTCTTCGTGTCTCGGTGGCGATGAGTTTCGGCGGCGTGACATCGAGCGAGGTCGTCCCTGGTGGCTGGTGCCCAAAAACTCCCGGTGGCGACGACCGCATCTTGGGCAGTGATTCATGTCGACCTCTCGACGTCCACAGTTGTAACAGAAGGGAGCTGTCCTCGGTTTCGGGCAGTCAAACACCGAATGCCCCTATCCCCAGCAGTTGAAGCATGCGTACGGGGGAGGGTCGACAGTCGGGTCCGTAGGTATGGGCTTGAGGCCCCCAAATTTTACGCCGCCCCGTTTGACCTTCAGTTGGGACGAACGACTACGTCTCGATGACTGGCCGCGAGCTCTCTCTGCTTTGCCGGTCCGGCTGCGCCGGCTGCGAAGAGATGTTCGGGGCGGTGGCCACGAGCGCTTCCCTATCGCCAGTTGTTCGTCGGTCTGAGCCACGATGGTTCCGATGGGCTGTCCCGACGCTGGTGACCGTGGCCGAGCCTCCTGGGGCGGTCCTTTGCCCTGCGTTGGAAGAAGGCCGTGGAGATGGTGCCCCCGTATCGAGATTAGGCTCTTCGATCTTGCTAGGGGGGCCCATGCTCGCTCTTTCTTCCATCCAGCGGATCAACTCCTCTTGGGCCTCACGGCTCTCCCTGGCCTCCAAGCTTTCAAATTCCTCAAGTCCAGCTCTGTCCTCATCGGTGGTCTGGGTGGCTGATTGTCCGGGTAGTGGGCGTTGTGGCTGCCCAGTGAGAGCTCCGATCTCCGGAACAACCCTTTGTACCACACGCCGTGGCGACCGACCCTCCATCTGGTCGACCCACGAGGTGGCCATTCTCTCCATCTCGGCTTCCTTCATCGCCTCCTCTTCCTCCTGCCGACGTCTACGGTCTTCTTCGTCTCGTCGTCGGATGGCGTCGGCAAGAAGCTCTCGGCGCAAGGACTCCGCCTCATCGTCGGGTGAAACGGGTCGGGCCACTTCTTGCGAGCCAATCTCCCGCCGCGCCTTGGCGACCTCTGGCGACACGACGACGAAGTCTGGCAGCGAAAATTCGTGCTCTGGCGCGTGTCGGCTGATGCTCTCAGCCCTACGACGGCGGAGCGACCTCGACATCCTGACTGACCTCGACATTCTGACTGACCTCGATCTAAAATACAATTCAGAACCAATTAGATATGTATATAAAGGTATATTACCCGTACACAAACTTCTCGTTACTACTACCAACTCCTATTCTACTGCTATGGATGATTAGGATTCTTTTTGGGTTCTACGAGGAGGAATATATCTTTATAGATCTACCACATGCACTTTAGCTACCTTCCAAAGCCTACCCTCTCCGGTCTCTAATCTACTTCTCCCCTGGGTTTCTCGTGCATTATTAATGCACTTGGCCGCAATGTCTCCCTTCTCCTCCTTCTTCTAAATTTACCACAATCAAACACCAAGCGAGGACTGTCCTCTAACGATTTTTGTGGTTCTTTGACTTTAACGTGGACATCACCCTCGGTACATTAGACTTCATTCCGAGCCTGCTCGAAGCGGTGGGCTTCAAGAACTCTTGGCTGTACGTTGATGAAATTTTGTCCACTAGTTGTTACAAGGGCAGTAGGTCGTCTGACCTGATCTGCTATTATTGTTGGCTCAACAAATGGTCCTTCCTCAACCTTACTCTCCACGATTCGTTCTACTATTGACAAGATACTAGACAGCTTCGCGAGATCATTCACGGCCATCAATCTGTCCATTAACCTCTGCTTTCTCTCTCGGTAATTGTCTGGCTCTAGCTACGAAATGGTTGCCACCAGCGTCATACTCTGACTTCCATCAACTTTATCGCAGCAATCTACTTTAAGTGCAGTGCAACCCCGGTCAGTGTCATGGGATACTCCGTCAGGCTCTGCTGCATCTGTCTTCGATTGACCGCCATACTCATCTTCTTCTAATACTTCTATACCCTCAGTCAAGGCTCTTGACTTTTTAATTTCTCCATCTATGGCTGGCTCCGAATCTACATCAGTGTAGTTCTCCGCCACCAATTCTTGACGGTTCTCCTCCTTACTGCTAACTCATTGCGCAAACTTCATGCACGGTTATGAAAACGGTGCCCCTGTCGATACTCTCGACTGTTCATTTTCTTCCCTCAACTCAAATGCTATCTTCCTGGACTTGTGAATTGCGTCCCTCAACCATGAATCGGATACACTACTCGTAGTTGGCTCATCGGGGTCTGGCCTCGGTGGCGCTACTTCTGTGCTATCGTGGATTTTGATGGACTTAAAAGGCGACCAATTATCCCACGAAGTTGGAATCACATTACTCGTTGACTTCACCTCTCCACCTAGATCACATATCTTCTGCTTTCTGCCCGTAGCCTGCGATTCTTCGAGTAACATCGTTGCCTGTATGAGACCTGGCGTCTCGGGTGATGTCTCTCGAATAAACGAAGTTGGCTTGGCAGTAAAACTGACCTTCTTCTGCGCTCGACCCTTTCTTCTGCGCCCGACATTACTGTCGTGTGATACATCGTCTGGCTTCGCTGCATGAACTCGACTCTCGTCTGAGTCCATGGTTTTAGCCAACGTGTCCACTGCTCCTTTGAGTCCGGATGGCTTTGAATTCACGGCCGTCGTATTCTTGGCATCCGACTCCTGCTACCAGGGGCTGGACTTGTCGACTTCAAAACTTGCTTCGACACACAGAACCCTCTCTTCTTGAACCTATCGACCTCCGCTTCCTGGTAGTTGTCGGATTCAGTGCTTGAGTCCGAATTGCTACCTGTCCACAAAGCAACGGTCATTTTTGACGGCTCTTTTACTTCTACTCGTAACAACGATTCTTCATTTTTGCTTCTAGACTGCTGGGCTGTGACAGCTCCGGCGTATGTCTTCTTATTGCTCGGCTGACGTGTAACGTCGGCGTGTGCAACTATCTTCTTCTCTACTGCTCCTCCAGCAGCTCTGTTTGCCATGTTCTGCCTGAAAGATGGCTTCATCATGGGCTTCAACTTCCTGCAATCACTGGCCTCAAGGTCGCTGAGCCGGTAATTTCCACCAGCGTTCGCCATCTCCTTGAAACTTTGAGCCTTCCTCTCTTCCATGCTCTTCTTCACTACCATGCTCGGCCGACAGTAACTGTCAGCGTTAGCACGCTTCTTCGACTTCCACTCTTCTTTATCAACTACCGTTTTTAGTGGCCATGGGCCACTACCTCCCCTCCCAAAACTGACGTACTTTCCTGAAAAAAGAATGACGTACTGGCAGTTTTATTCACCTCTACGGGGCCTGTGGCCTGTGGCACAATCCTGATAATCTTCCTGAAAATTAAAAACAAAGCCTTACGCTTAACTCTCGCTAACACGATAAATTCGTAGAAACTATCCCAAGGTAAACAATAATAAGGAAAACTTTCGAACTCTAGTAGACCTTTCTTCGATGGCAATAAATCGCGACAACAAGCGATGTTGTGCTCGCTGACCTTTGACGAATACAATCCTCAATTCGTTGATGGGCTGACTCGACCACGCTTTACCCAGAATGAATTAATTCGCTTAAATTCCTTGACTACTACCACGCAAAAATTGTATGAATATACGAGCTTCAAACAAGCGTCAAAATTGAGAACTCGAATTTTGAGAATACCATTTAATTCCAAAAAAAGAATTTTCCTCAAGAGCGAATTTACTTGAATATTTGCTAGACGTAAGATCAATTAATCGTCTAGAATCGAAGTAGGAAATTATAATTGTCTAGGTCGATTCGAGCACGTAAAACGAAAATTTTTGTCAACACCTATTACTACTTCAGTACGAAAAACTTCGAGCAATACTGGGGTTACTTCAACTAAGAATGTTAATTGAATATACACTACACAATTCAACACCTCAAAATCTATATAAATTCATATATAAATATTATAATTATAAACAATATAATAACGGTAATTGTTCATACAATACCCATCAAGCCAATGCCGACTTCGTCGTAAAATTTCATGGCCACCACGTGTTTCAATCTGTACCACCAGGAACAAAGTAATCCGATTACTGACCGCAATATATTTCCGACCACCACGTGCAAGTCTCCTCAAAAATTTTTGATCCGTAAATAAGTAAGCCGTCGATACCTCAGCACGATAAAATTTTTGTCGTCACCACCATTCACGACTTATTTTAAAAATGCTCCAAAAGAGGCTTGAAAATTATTCGCACGACCACAAAAATATTCCCCGAAATTTGCACTACGGCGTAATACGAAAATACGAGCGTATAATCGGCTCCTCAACACGTGAAACTACTATTCTTTATAAACTCTACACAACTCTTCTTGCAACTCGCGACGATGGACAAGAAAATTTAATTTAATCCAATTCATCACCACAAAAAGGAAAATTGTTGGTTCAAATTTTAATTAAATAATCTCGGCGTTAACGATCATGTCATTACACACGTTGCGAGACTTTACTTCACGTGACATACCGACGAAAATTCGGAAAAATCTCGGATAAATTTTTATATTACTTGCGAAAATTTTATTTAATTGATATATCGATACTGCACCACAATAAAATTTTTCTGTAAAGATTTAGACCGGAAAACGATGGTAAACCATGGAGTCACATTTGTGAACCCCAGTTTTTGCGCGATTTGCCACGTGGCAGGTTTTGCACCACGCGGCGACCGCAAGCCTAGCGTTGCGAGTCACACAAAAATTGTTTTCACCTTTTTAATCGCCGCACTGTAACGTGATTCTACACCATTTATGTTGCACTAGTCGATGCAAGATATTTTCCGTCGCACAATAAATATCAGCAACCGATGCTAATCTAACAATGGCTGCGCGTTACTTGCCGATCACACAGTACGTCGATTCTTCTCGTACAATTTCTTTTACACTCGGACGACCGAAGGCCCCACGTTGGGCGCCACTGTAACGTGGCGGTTGCTCCGAGGAATGTGTGTCCAGGAAGCAACTCCCGAGCACCAACGTTAACAACGAAATACCAATCCGACCAAATTTATGTATAACGGGCGCCAGGCCGGCACGTAGTTTCGGCTTCAAACACTCTTAACGCGCCGCGGCTGAGGCAATTTCTCCCAGAGGAGATTCCGTCGTCTATACAAACTGTGGAGTACTCGGGCGTACTCCACTCCGCGTACTCAAGTTGAGGATATCGGGTTTGGAAAAATAACGCACTCAGTTATAAATTGTGTATAGAGAAACGACAATATTTATTATTAATCTGGCCACGAAATAAGGTAGAAGAACCGATACGCTACAACGGATGCTCTGTTACATCCACGCACCCGAAAAACAGGCTGCCGCACGCCTCGACTACGTCACACCGCATTACTCCACAACGAAGAAACTGACCACAATCTGAACCACGAAATCCCCGATACAAATTTGCAACGAACCTTTTATTAAACTCTCTCCTGTCGTCTTCTCGCCACTTCGCCTCACAATCGTCTTCACCTCCTTTCCTTACTCCACGTGGCAGGTTTAAACGCGAACTAATCGTAGCTGACTCCTTGAGCGAGATGTTGCTAGGGGGCTAGTCCGGAACAAAGTGTCCTCTTCGCTGGTCCGAAACCGAGAGAGCCAGTCGCTGGTCCGAAGCCAAGAGAGCGAGTCGCGCGCCGCGAGCCTTCTTTTGTCGCGAAGGGCCGGTCCGCGAACCGCTAACTGACGTGTCATCGACAGGCGTCAATTAGTCATACAAAGCGCGCGGCTTTCGAACCGCGCATACAATCATTCAGTCAACAATCCTCACTCATGCTCCATTACAATTACTTAAAACTAAGTCCGGACGCAACAATAATGCCGGTATGGAGTAGGCTTCTTTAGCCGCTCCTCTCACGCTAACATGCACTCAGGTCGCACGTGGACCTCCACCGGCACCCAATCACACCTTTCATAAACACATCACACAGGTGTCGGAACCGTGTGCTAGAATAGGCCGCGAGTGCGCGCGCAACCGCTGGCTACAGCTGCTGCTCGCAGCGAGGCTTCCCCCTCTCCGCACCGCCGACTCTGTCGTTGCTGCACGTTCTGGCTGTTTGCTAGACGGCTATGGTTCTGGCCGCGACTCTTTCCTCCCCTTGTTACCTCTACAAACAACAAAGGAGGAATTATTTTCCAGTTGTTGTTGCGACGCAAGTAACGAGTGC
Source organism: Muscidifurax raptorellus (assembly GCA_020010945.3). Classification (NCBI taxonomy): domain Eukaryota; kingdom Metazoa; phylum Arthropoda; class Insecta; order Hymenoptera; family Pteromalidae; genus Muscidifurax; species Muscidifurax raptorellus. The sequence continues at coordinate 1,173,156 of JAHUUD020000008.1, forward strand.
GAGGCGAGGAGTCAGTGCTCGGCCTGACGAGCGAACCTCGTCACAGAATATAGTGGCTGTCCTACTCCTCTCGCACTCTCTCGCTCTTCGCGCTCTAGGCAAAGCTCTACGAGCGTCTCATTATATACGCGCTCGCCCTCAGAAGAGAGTTCTTCGTTGAAAACTCTCTCCCTGGCTTGCTCGTAGGCCATTCCGCTCGTGCGGAATTCTCCTATCCGAGCAGCGCGAGCAACGAACAACTCGTTCGCCGCACTCTGACGCTCAGCCCCGTTGCTCTTAGCTGAGCTCTCACAGCTTTGGCGGCTCCTGCGCCGAAGCCGCCGATCTACGCCTGCAATATTCGCCGCAGGCGTATAATAGCGTTCACCCCTCTCGGCGAACGCATCCTCACTACCAGGGCTCTCAACTCTGGCATCACGTCGGGCAGGACCAGCTGGTGGCTGCCTATAGCTCCTCACCACCCTCGCTGCGATGTACTCCAGCGCAGCTGTTACAACGACGCTGTCGTCGTCACCACCGCTCTGATCGCCTGCGAGGTTACAACCGATTGCGCGGTCGTAGTCGCAATCGCAGGCCCAGCTACCGCCACCTCATTCCCACGAGTATTGAGGGGTAAGTCGCCGCCATTCTCGCTTTCGTTAAAACGTGGTCTAACCTCCCTCAAAATGCTCTTGGGCTTGGCTACCCGTCGCTTAAGCCCTGGGAGTACTTCGCTTAGTACTACCCTCTCGATCTCGCTTCCTGGATGCGCGAGATCCCTGCCCGCATTATCACATTCATACCACAGTGCATCCTGCCTCTTCTCCATAAAACACGCGTGCAATACTCGGTCCCGCTTCAACTCGACCGAGCCACACACACTATACCCCCTAGTAGCGAGCTCTGTATCGAGTTCAGCCTCGACCAGCCGACTGACGTCATACTTCAGCGTCCGCGCCTCTCGCGATTTAAGCAGCTTCCTCATCGCGGCTGCATGTGCCGTTACGGCGGAGGTCTGCTGCGCGGCCATCGCTGGCCTTCTCTCCCCCCCCCCCCCTGACGCGCTATCTCGCTGCATCACGACCTCTCACACACACTCACACACTCTAACCGCGAAATCTCTTCTCTCCTCTCTCCCTGCGATCACGGAGAATCCCCACAAGGGATGTAAATTGCGACGTGCTGCCTCCCAGCAGCGCGCACGCAACTCTTGCGCCTCTAATGCGCCCGATTTATTTTTATTGTGGAGGGATTCGACGTGATCAGTTTCGCTTGGGAGAGCTGGGAAAGAGGAGGGAGAATAATAACAACAATTTAATAGAAATAATATTGTATTTCGCCCAACCCCTCCCTACAACGTGGTGGCTACGCAAGCCTCCCACGCCTTCCACAGCCACGCAGGGCCTTCTCGCTCTGTCTATTGCGCGAAGGCTCGGCGCTCTCCCGGTGCGTAAGCACCTAGTAAGCAGCCAGCCAAGTTCTCTCTGCGCGCTCTCTCTATCTCCGTCAGCCTCGCACAGCACGCCGTCGAGCTAACGCAGAGCTCGATCGTGCAGCCCGCTGCTGCCGGCTGAATACACTCACTCTATCTCTCTCTCTCTCTCTCTCTTCTCTCTCATTTATATGTATATATTGTACAATTTTGCCGTAGAGGCGAATAAATAAATATCTATCTATCTATCTATCTCTCGTATACACGCGCGCGCGCCTGACTCGCGTTCGCTCTTTCCTCAGCGGGGCGATGCGCTGGGTCAAAGCACGACTGGCCGTACCGCGTGCACTCACTCGCCGTCTCGCTCTCTCTCTCTTTCTCTCTTAAACCGGAATCAGAGGCCTGGCTTGACCTCTGCTTAATCGACGAGCAGGATCACCTGCTCTCGCACCAGAAGACTGACACACTTTTCATCAACGGACATGATCTTATTACGGCCACCCTAGAAGTACAGATTCCACGCTACGAACCAAAAACTTTTACTTACCGAAACTACAAAGGAATCAGCACCGAGAGACTAAGGGTTTATCTCGGTGCCTGTGACTGGTCATTACTCGATACTTCATCACTTGACGCTTGCATCACCACTCTCAACACCAACTTGACTAACGTCATCAATCGTCTCGCCCCATTGCGTACAGTGACTCCTGGACCAAAACGTCACCCATGGTTTACCATGGCTCTTCGTGACCTCTTAAAAGAACGGAACAGACTCTACAGACGGTTCCGCAGATCACGTCTCCCGCTGGATCTGTATTTTTATAGACTTGTGAGAGACGATGTTCATAGACAGGTCGAGGATGCCAGGCTGAATTACTATCACTCACGCCTGTCCTCCCTGACTGACGTCGGCGAGATCTGGAGAGAGCTTGAGAGACTTGGAGTCACCACCTCCAAAGAAAAACCACCCTCTCGCTTCTCCATTGAAGACCTCAACGAGCACTTTAGCGGAATTTCCAACGATCCGTTAGCTCCTGCCGTTGAGGAATATCTGCTTACCCTGGAGGGTCTGAACATCCCTGAACATTTCAATTTCAGGTAGATAACGGAATCGGACGTTTCAAATGCGGTGATGCACTTTGACTCCCAGGTCAGGGGCAGCGACGGCATCCCTCAGGTTGTCATTTGCAAAGCACTGCCGGTACTCGCTCCATTACTATGTCGCATTTTCAACCTGTCCTTGAGCGAGTCATGCTTCCCTTCGGACTGGAAGTGACTAGTGCATGCGCTGAATAAAGTCAGCTCCCCTACATCTCTAACCGACTATCGTCCGATCTCCCTCCTATGCTTCTTGTCCAAGGCGCTGGAGTGGCTAGTGCACAGGCAAACCTCCGAATATCTCGAATCAAGTTGACTGATGATGTCAGGCTTGGCATGAACAAAAAGAAGGTAACACTTCTACTTCTTTTTGATTTTAGCAAGGCGTTTGATACCGTGTGTCACGTCAGGCTACTCAGGAAGCTAACCTCCTTCGGCTTTTCTAAGTAGGTCATCCGTTGGTTCGCTTCCTACCTTACTGGGAGAACTCAGGCTGTCATTGGTGACAGTAATGACCTCTCCAACTTTCAACCACTAAGTATGGGAGTACCACAGGGGTCTGTATTAGGCCCACTGTTATTCTCACTGTACATCAATGACAGCAGCCTCTGCCTTGACATAGACGTATCTCATCTCATTTATGCGAACGACCTGCAAATTTACAGCCAATGCCACCTTGAGGAGCTTGATTCCTGTTGCGAGAGGATGAGTGGTAATGCCGAGAGGATCATGAGCTGGGCTGCGCAGAATCATCTCAAACTAAACGTTCTCAAAACGCAGGCGATCGTCCTGGGCTCCTCCTATTATATCAAATCATCATCATCACTCATTCATTCACTCTATCCATCTATCAACTTTATTTATATATACGATTTATTTATGTATGCTCTATTTTGTATTTTTCTGTTAATGTTTTTTGTCCAAGAAAATGAACAGCAAAATAAATTATCTAATCTAATCTAATCTAATCTCTCTCTCTCTCTCTCTCTCTCTCCCTCTCACACACACATATATATATGTGCTCGCGACGGATATTTCGCGTGAACAAGGACAAAACTCTTACCTCACGAGGGGGGGGGGGGGGGGGGGGGCGAGCCCCAGGTTCCCTCTTCTCCCACGAAGCTCAGGAAGCCCTGCAGATGCTCTGGGTCTCTCGCTCTCTCTCTCACTCTCTGCGCCTGGGCTGACGAGGATGCAGAAGCTCCCACTTCTCGTTGATCCCGGCTGGCCCTGGTCGTCCTCTTGCTCTCTTCTCTCGCTGATGTCCTGTAAGCCGTTGGCGACGCACTCGCCAACGGGAACACGGAAAATAGTCCTGGTGACAGCGATGACATAAAGTGTCCCCGCCGTAGCACTATCACTCTTTCTCTCTCTCTCCAGGTATGTACATAGTTACGCAGACGGATCGCTCCGACTTTGTGCACAATTTTTCTGTATACTAAACTGTTCGGTGCGAGTCTGGACTGTTGCAGAAACTACCGGCCTCCTGCAGGCTCCACGAGCAAGGAGCATTAACTGCAAGGCTTCTTTATTAGAGCCAGGGAGACCGATCTTAACAGTAACCGTTTCCTGAGAGGTTATGTGCGGCAGAGCACTTGAGCGGGAGTTTGTTTTCTCTCTTCTCTGAGGTTGGTGGACCTGTCGAACTCGAGGCAAGTTAACATCGACGCCAAGTTCGAACTATCCAGCATGAGTCCTGCGACCAAGAAAAATTTAGAGGTATGTCCAGTATGTAAGGATGACTCGACACCTCCGACTAGCACGTGTCAGACATGCCAGCTGCGCTGTCTCTCGCGTTGCACGGGTAAAAAATTAGGAGGACAGTGCGATATTTGCCGTAATAGACCAAAACCTACAACAACAGCCAGGTCTGTTAACGCAGGCAAGCGTGCCGCTCCTGGCTCTTCGCAGAAGAGCCGGCAGTCACATCATTACCACCTTCGTCTTCAGCATCATTGACATTATCATCGTCATTACCATCCGTCTCATCGTCATTAACATCTTCATCTTCACTGTCAGCTTCATCTCTACCAACCACATCGTCATCCGCCTCATCATGCTGACTAGCGAGGCCCATCACTGGTGGGTTGGGACCTAAAAACTGTCTGAGAGCTGGTTTTCTGAATGTGAACTCGATCAGAGCTCGCATTGAGAGTATCCGTCTTTTCTTGGCAGATCATCCATCATATGACATCTTTGGTTTCGCAGAGACATGGCTGGGCTCGGTGGTGGACGACAGTCTCATTCAGGTCAAGGGTTTTTCAATCGTCAGGCAGGATCGTAACGTGAATGGGGGTGGGGTTGCCCTGTTTGTACGTAATAATTTAAAAGTAATTAAACTGATTTCTTCAGATACTCAGGGACCTGGTAAACCTGGAATCCCAGAGTATCTCTTTTGTAGTGTACAGCAGGGTGGTTCACCTCCAGTCTTAGTCGGGGTCATATACGGACCCCCGAAAATTTCCATGCAAAAGGATTCGGACCTATTTAGTACTTTGCGCGATCTTTGCGGCGAATTCAGCCATAAGATCATAATGGGAGACCTCAATGCTGACATGCTGTCCGAATCCGATGACGCCACTACCATCAAGCACTTATCCGAGGAGCTATCTCTGCGGATAGTTCGCCATGGTTCCACGCACCACACCTCATCATCTCACACATGGATTGACGTGATTTTAGCTGACGAGAATGACACAATACTAGACTTTAGGAACGACTGGCTGCCCAGTTTCGGCAAACACTGCATCATAGATGTCTCCCTTGACATCTACACTCCTTCTTCCGTGAAGGAATCTTTTTCTTACCGTGACTATAGGGGTATAGACTCCCTTGCCCTTATTGCCAAACTTTCTTGCTGTGACTGGGCGACCATGAATTTCACTGAAACCGATCTGGAAGACGCGTTAAATATACTCAATAATAATTTAAAGCTTGCAATTGATGATCTAGCACCATTAAAGACGGTTTGCCCTAAAAAGAAATATGCTCCTTGGTTTGGATCGGAGCTGAGGTTTCTCATCGATAAACGTGACGCAACGCTTAGGCGCTACGATCGCACAGGGCGTGCTGAACTGCTCGATGAGTTTCTTCGACTCTCTAATGAGGTCGACATGCGCTCTGCTCAAGAGCGTAATTCCTTCCTTCGTCAACAACTTTCGGATGCTCTTGATGATAACAAAAATATCTGGAAGGTAATGCGTCATCTCGGCCTCCTACCTGGACGAAAGGAGGAGGAGTTCTTTGGCTTTACGCCGGACGAGCTGAACGAGCATTTCGCGGGAATATCTGCATCATCACTCGAAAACAGACGATGCAACGGACACTATTCTATCAGCAAGCGAGGAGGGCTTTTCTTTCAGCCCCATTACTATAAGCGACGTTGTCCTTGCTATATCGCACTTTTCCTCGCAAGCAAGAGGTGTTGACGGTGTTCCCTGCGTGGTGGTCGCTAAGGCTCTTTCAATAATTGGCGATTACATTTTAAATATCTTTAACTGCTCCTTCGCTCAGGGTATCTTTCCGAGTGTCTGGAAGCGGGCTCAGCTGATTGCTCTGAAGAAAAGCAGCACTCCATCTAGTGTTTCTGATTTCAGGCCGATTGCTTTGCTCTGCTTTCTTTCAAAGGTACTCGAGAAGATTGCCCACACCCAGATCACGGAGTATCTCGATAAACAAAAAATTCTGGACCCCTTCCAGGCCGGTTTTCGAAAACACCACAGCACACAGACTGCTTTATTAAAGATGACTGACGACATACGCATGGCCATGGACAAGAAGAAGGTGACCCTTCTGCTACTGTTTGACTTTAGCAAGGCGTTTGACACCATATCACCTTCTAAACTACTTTCTAAGCTGCAACGGTTGGGTTTCTCTGGGACGGCTCTTCTGTGGATAAAATCATATTTACAGGGGCGCACCCAGATGGTAATCTCTAATAATAATGGAAATTCTGAATGGCTAAATACCAATCTGGGTGTTCCACAGGGCTCTGTCCTGGGACCTCTCCTGTTCAGTCTTTACGTTAATGACCTGCAGGACTTACTAGACATTGGAACAATGGAACATCTCTTTTACGCAGACGACCTTCAGATTTATCTACACACCACCAAAGATAAATTCCAGGAGGGTCTGACTCGGCTGGCAGAAGCGGCACGACTAGTGTCTGTTTGGGCGGGGAGCTCCGGTCTGCGGCTCAACTCTGGTAAAACTAAAGCAATATTTTTCGGCTCCAAAAGGAATGTTAATGACATCAAGTCATGGAATCTGCCAGGAGTTGAGCTGCAGGACGGAGTGATCGTCCCTTTCAGTGAAACGGTTGTAAGTCTCGGTGTTGTACTTGATAGCAAACTCACATGGAAGCCGCAAGTAGATTCAATTACCAAAAAAGTCAATAAAGCCCTTTATAGCTTACAGTTCATCAGGGGCTGCACTACCGAGACTCTCCGCAGAAAGCTAGTCGAGACACTAATACAACCACACCTTGACTACTGTACTGTGACAATTCTTGACGCATCGGACGCTCAACGTATACGTCTGCAGAGACTAAGCAATTCCTGTGTGAGGTTCATCTTTGGGGTAAGAAGGGATGAGCATATCTCCCCCTACCGGAGGAGTCTTGAGTGGCTTCGTACTGACTCGCGGAGGCTTTATTTTGAAGCCGTCCTTCTTTACAAGGCAATACGCATTGGTCAACCGCAACACCTAGCCGCTCTTTTCAACAAATGCAGGCCACAACCCTCCAGCAGGGGAGTTCCTCCGGAACTTAACATCCCAGCAGTGAGCACTGAAACCGGAGCTAGGGCCTTTCAGGTTCAAGGTGCTCGCTTCTGGAATGCACTCCCTTCTACTCTGCGCAACATGTCATCCCTCGCATCATTCAAAAGAGCACTGCGTCGGCACTTACTAGCTCTCGACCCGTAGTCGCGCCACATCGACCGAGGTGGCTTTAAAAATGTTAACTCTAGTCTCGCCTAGTCTGACACAGCCTTCTTGGCTGCACTTTTTATGATTTAATATTTAGTATTTAAAATTGTATGTAAGAAAATATTAATTTAAGTATTGAAATTGTGTATCAAAACTGTGATTACCTTATAAGGATTTATATGTATATATTGTACAATTTTGCCATAGAGGCGAATAAATAAATATCTATCTATCTATCTCTCACCACACACACTCGCAATGTCAGCACGAGAACTGACCAGATTCGCGTGCGCTCTCGCGAGCTGCCGCGCCACATGCTCAAAGCATCTCGCGGGCCCGTTCATGTAAGAGCCGCCCTGATTGGCTCGCGGTCCGCGCGAGCCGTTGAGCCTCGCGTTGCAGTCAGCCGATAGGCTGAAAACCGCGAGACGCTGGCTCTGGCTTCGCGCGCTATCGCGCGCTCGTACCTCTGCCAGCTGCGCCGGTTTCTAAGAAATCGCGCGGCAGACACGACAACAAGCTAGCCCGGCGCCGCTTCACAGAAAAACCGTCTGGCTCTCGCACTGTTTACGTGCAGACTTAAACTCGCCGAATTTATTGGAAATTTCCCGACTCGATACGGCTGCGACGTACAACGTCACACGTTATACCCCAATTAATCGTTATTACACCGACGCTATCGTTCTCACGTTGTGACTTGATACTCGACTAGACTCTTGCACACAGATTATCGTTTTCACGCTGGAATTCATAACCACCGTGTAGTGACTTTCAAGCTATCGCTCTCGTTCTCTTGCCAATGACAAAAGTAAAACTTATACTAACAAGCTATCGCCCTCGCTCTTGTATACAACACAACCTTGACCTGCACGGCAAATACACGGTAACGGCTCGCTCTCGGATATAACATAAATAACATTACGAATCTTATTCGGTACGACCAAGACGCACGTTGACTAATAGCTCTCGATTTAGTTAAGTGTACTCGACCACGCGAAATTACAACTATCGCTAGTTTTAATACTCGAGTTACTTTATATTAGAATAAGGCTTAGTAATTAGATTAGATTAAGACTCGATGTAATTTAAGTGTGATATTAGGGACAGCGGTCCAGTTAAGATAAATGTCATGTTATAGAGTGTGTGACGGATTGCGTCGAAGTTTGGGCGAGGTCATCGGCGCGGCAATGGCGGACACGCCTGGGGACATGCGTACGTCGGGAGAGAATGGCTATCGTCGGGGCAAGAAATTATAGTCTCGAGAGGGCAGTCTGCGACGGATGCTACGATTGTCGGGACCGGTAGACGATTGGAAGAGCGTGGCAGTTGCTCCCGTCCGCGACGGGTAAGCCTTCCGGCGGCGTGTTGACGAACACGCCGTGGCTAGGAGGTTATGCCAGCGGGCACGAGCGGTTTTGACGTCCAATCAGTTGAATAAGACCTAGAGATGACCGGATACGTGCTCAGGACGTGCGTCGGCATTCTCTCGTTCGAACCTCGGCGCAGTGACATGCGGGGCACGATGTGAGTGTGACTGAGATCGACGGGGATGTCGCAGTTTGAAGAATTGCGCGACGGGAGGTCGCAATTGATGTAAAACATTTAATTCATATTAGTACCCACCACCTTTGTGATTGTCTCATATTCATGTATATTTATTCGATCACTGGCTAGCCGAGCAGGTGGACGAACTGACGTTTTCGACACGAGGCGGCGTCTCAAGGTAAGGGGATCGTGGGATCCCTGGCACTCCGGTGGTTGGCGCCCAGGACCGAGGCGGCCCGCAGCCTCGTATGCGTTGGAACGAGCATAGGAAGACGGAGTATTACAATGGTAAAGCCAGCGAGTAAAATCCAGTATTACAATATATTTAGCCATTTTCTAGCATAATATATTACAATATATTATGCTAGAAAATGGCTACTATCCTGGAATTAAAGATATTACTAGACCCGCTATTACTGATTGTAATAGGGGAAGTTGTATTGATAATTTCTACATAAAGTCTAACAACATTGAACACAAAACATATGCTTTGACAATACCTTTTAATGATCACTACCCTATTTTCATGACCATCAAGAGTAGCAAAAATAAAAAGAAAAATACAGACAATACACACATAAATTATCAAAAGCTACACAGAATTGCAAGCTTGCAGAAATGGTCTGACGTTGCTGAAACAGAAGACCCAAATAAAGCTATAGACAGACTAATACAAATGATACAAAAATGCATGAAAGATGCAGAGTGCAGCATTAAAAAACGTAAACAAAGAAACATGAGACCTAGAAAATCATGGATAACTAGTGCAATAATGACTTCATGCAACAAAAAAGAACAGCTATATAAAATTTGGAAGCAAGATCCAACGAATACAGGAAAAAGAAACAATTATCAAGATTATGTGAAATCATTAAATCAAGTTATTAATAAAGCCAAGGAAAATTATGACAAAAAAACCATAGAGGCTAGTCAAGGTGATCAAAAGAAACTATGGAAGATTATCAATAATAAACTAGGTAAAAGCAATAAAAAAAAGTGAGATTGTCAAATACATAAAAAATGAAGATTCTAAAATAACTGACCCAGATTTAATAGCAGAATATATGAATGATTTTTTCACCAACGTAGGTATAAAATTGAGTGAACAGATTGAGTCAAACGAAGCAAATCCTTTACCACCAGCCAATAATAAAAATATCTTTATCTTTCCAACTAATAATATCGAAGTTCATAAAACTATAAAAAGCTTAAAAAACAAAAATGCAGGCATAGATGGCATAAATGCAGCTTGTCTAAAAAAATTGCAGAATATATCAGCGACCCAGTAGCGACTATTATAAATAGTTGCATTGAAAAAGGAACCTGGCCAGATGAACTTAAAAAAGCAGAAATCATACCAATTCACAAGGCAAAAGAAAAATTTCTCATAAATAACTACAGACCAATTTCCTTAATCTTTAATAAAGCAAACATTTTTGAAAAAATTCTGCACAACCGTCTAATAAGTTTTATTAACAAGCACAAAATTATCTCCGACAAACAATTCGGTTTTAGAAAAGGAAAGAGTACAAAAGATGCGTTGAACTTAATCACTAATCTGATTTACAATCAGCTGGACAACAGTAAACCAATTGCAGTCACTTTTCTTGATTTAACCAAGGCCTTCGATACAGTAAACCATCAAATATTGTTAAAGAAGCTATACAATATAGGAATCAGAGGTAATGCACATCAACTTCTAACAAGTTACCTAACAAATCGAAATCAAAGAGTAAAAGTCAACAATAAAGCAAGTTCATATAAAACAGTTAATACAGGAGTCCCGCAAGGAACGATTCTAGGACCTCTACTTTTCATCATTTATATAAATGATATATTAGAAGTATTACCAGAAAACTCGATTATATCGTATGCTGATGACACGGCTGTGATAGTAGAAGGTAATAATTGGACGGAAGTTCAAACAAAGATGAATGCCTTTCTAAGTATAGTTTCAAACTGGCTTGTTTACAATAAGTTGTCACTCAATACAGATAAAACAATTTACCTAGAATTTGGAAATAATTGCAATAGTACACCTAAAACAATGAACATAACGATAAAAGGTAAAAATATAGAAAGAGTGAATAGCACAAGGTATCTGGGTGTTATTTTCGACAGTAACATGAAATGGGAAGAACATGTGATGAGCGTTTACAACAAGACCAAATACTTTATTTTTGTGTTTTACAAATTATCAAGAATCATGACAACTGACACCTTAAGAATGCTCTACTATGCATTTTTCCATGGTACATTGTCTTATGGAATTATTGCACGGGGAGGAGCTTATATAAGCTGCACAAGAATTCTGCAAAATCTACAAAACAGGATAATCAAGATAATAAACAATAATACTTTCATTGTTGACAAACAACCCCTTAATATTGATCAGCTGTTTACTTGTGAGTCTCTCCTGTATCATTATGAATATTTGATAGACAAATTTAGCAACTCTAGCTCAGTAACAAGAAACAACAACATAATTCTACCAAAAACTAATAAAAGAGTGAGTAATAAAAACAGCCTTATAAGGGCAATTTATTGCTTCAATAGATTGCCTAATGAATATAAAACGATAGTTATGACTCAGAGCAGGAAATCAAAACTCAAAAAATGACTAAAGGAAAGCTATTAACGACGCACACAATAAATAACAGAATAAATTGTAAAAACATTAAACATCTACTAGAAGACCACATACATAGGAGAAGTCTAGATAGCATGCTGAATGAGAAGGATCTCTCTACATTGGAAGTCCATGAGGGGGTGTCTATTATCACAGACAGTATGGTGCTAGATTTAAGAACATACTTTTGTACAAATGGCTTATGCCAACTACAACACAAGCGCTCCCATCGCCAGATATCGGAATAAAACTGGAAAAAAATGCAAAAGAAGGAAATTAATTTAATAAAAATAAAGAATCTAGCAACTAAACTAATTGGAAGTTTAACATCACCAGGAAAACAGGAACAAACAAAAGTATTTGGATGTGTGTACTGTCTGAACCCGAAATTGAAGGGATTGAGACATACGCACTTTGTCAGGAGTAAGCAAATTATTAAGAAGAACAACTTTACAAAAACCCCGTACATACAGATTGAAGAAGTTTTCACTCAAATCGATCAAAAGGCTACCAAAAATACGGAAAAAGCTTTAGCCAAAAAATGTCCAGAACCATCCGGGAAAACTTTACTACAAAAAAATTTAGTAAGAATGTCGTATGGTGACATTAACTACCTCGGAAATAACAAAGCTTTACTCTATTTTGACAGAGGAATACGAGGAACACAAACTTTCACTAACTCAATGCTTCCAATTTCCAAACATCCGAAATACAAGGATCTGATTGTACTGGACGGAATTGTTTTTAGTGCTGACTGCAAATGTGACTCCTCTCATCAACATCGAGAAATGTTTCCGCATTATGGAGTTACGTGCGCGGTAGGCCTAACATGTCCAGCTAAAATGAACAGTTACGAAAAAGAAGCATACAAGAGGAAAAAGACGGCACCAACTGAAACTTTTACTAAAGCTAGTTCAATTGTTGATCAGATATTGGCGATAGAAGAGCACAAGAATTTACTGTGTGTGTGATCTTACTATTTCTGATTCTAACCTGGTAACGATGTTACCAGGTACTAAGTCGGGATGGCGGATTACACACATACTTGTAGTTTTAATGTTTTTTCTTTAGTTTTTAAGTTTTACATATAAGTATTTTTTGTTAATTTTAATTTTTAGTTTATATCGATATATCGAGCCAGACCAGCGAACAGGGATTTTCCCTTTGGTGGGTTACTCTTTTTTAACGTCATTCATGTGCAATATTAATGTAATCATACTTGTATTGTATATATACTCTGGTAAATAAATAAATAAATTTATATGTATATATTTATCTGGAAGTACATGTTAAATTATAAAGAAAGCACCTCTCATGCATGTTATATATAAAAATTTAAAAGAAACTTCATTAAAATAGGTTTTTATTATTACATATACTTATTTTTAGATTTATACATGACGTAAAAAAATAGGTGAGTTTTTCTACTAAAATAAAATAATAACATTTGTCACAATAGATTACAAGAAATATAGCTGGGCTATACTGACTTAAATTTATATATCTTGTAAAATATATGTTTTGCAATATATTTTATTTCTACTTGCTTCCAGAGTTTTTCATCGATTCATAACTACATTAGGTTCTAAAGTTTGTACAAAAACTTTCAGTGCCATTCAATTTAACGGCACAAAATACATAAAAAGAATATATATATTTTCCTATAATATATAGTTGTAAGCGTGATTCTAACTTGAAATCCCCTCCACCCCCCTCCACTTCCCCACCACTTTCCTCCACCTCCCCTCCACTTCTCCCTCCACTTCCCTCCACCCCTCCCCACCAAAAAAAAAATAATAATACAATTTTTTAGAATTTTAATTAATAAATTGAAATAATATGGTCTGAAAAAAGTCAGAAGTTGTGAGGATATTTCAGTAATCCATTGTAATAATACTTTAATGGAAATTAAAGTGCACTTAATCGAGACAAAAAAGAACTTTATAAGATGATTGATGATATTTATTGAGTTTAAGGCGAATGAGTGAATTAATGAATTCTGACAGTGAGCTGAAATTTTACATGAAAATTTGTGTTGACATATTGAAACAATACCCCCCGGGGCCTCTACGCTCGGGCAAGCAGTTAAACCACTGCAAGGGCTACAATGCGACGTCTAAATTGTACCGAATGAGATTCCGATAAACGAAGGAATCATCGAATGGGACGTTATCAATGCATACAAAAGTTGCGCCGATGCCGTTCGAGTCAGACGAGCAAATATCAATACCCCTAAGGGTAAAAAATGATAATCAGAGCGCGGCTACGAAACAACGACGTAAAAATAGGTTGGGTCCCGCTGACGAACCTACGCCCAAATCTACTATTTGTCAATTTCATTTCCGAAAATAAAAACAGACGAGTGTATGCGGAATGCATAAATATCGACATGCATGTTCGACACGGATAAGTAGTAAGAAAAATACTGAGAAGTAAGCGCGTTAAATAATCGATTGCCCGCAGACAATAAAGTCAGACGCGTTCGAGTCGAAAAAATACTAGAGTTAGCCGATACAGAGGGCTGCAACGTGGAGGAAATTGAATGCGTCAGCGAAATCATCGACGAATATGCTGGCGTATTCGGACTAGAGGGCGAATAGCTGCCGGCCACACATTTATTACAGACCGTTTCTGATTTCCCCCAGCTCTAAAAGAGCACATGCTGCGAGAACCAGCCAAGCTCTGCGAGCAAGGCATATAGTCGTGCCCTCAAATTCAAATTATTCTTCCTCGATCTGGATCCTACCGAAAAAACCAAACGCGTAAGGAAAACAATAAATCCACCTAGTAACCAATTTTCGCGCATTAAATAAGGAAACGGAAGGAAGTTGTCACCCGCTGCCTTTCACAGGCGATATCCTCGAACATTTAGCCGGTGCTCATTATATAACGGTGATGGACCTTAAACAGGGCTATCACCAGATGCAAATGCACCCGGATTCGGCTCACTTAACTGCCTTTTATGCACCCGACGGCATGCACGGTAACCAATTTCTACAATTTAAACGCATGGCTATGGGCCTTAAGGAGGCCACAATTACATTTACTAGGGCCATCTCCTTAGCAATAGCTGGCTTACAGGGCGAAGAGGTAGAAATCTATCTTGACGACCTTATGGTGTTTAGCGAAACCCTGGACGAGCACAAGCTCCGGTTACAAGGCGTATTAAAAAGATTGCTCGATGCTAATCTAAAGGTAGAGCCAAAGAAATGCCAATTTTTAAAGAAAGAAGGGCAGGTGCGCGGGCACATCGTCAACGCGGTATATATTAAGACAGGTCCAGGAAAAACGCGAGCAACGGCAAAATATCCGGTACCGACCGACCAGCAAAAGCTCAAATAAACCCTCGGCTTATTCAGCTACTACCGCCGCTTTATCAAGAATTTTTCCAAAGACGCCCACCCGCTATTTACGTTCCTACAAAAAAACGGAATTTCTGTGGTGCAGCGAGCAGGAGAGGGCATTTATTAAGCTACGCGTACTTATGTCATCCGAGCCGGTATTAAAAGTTTCGGATTTAAGGCAAGTTGGGTTCAGACCAACCGTGCGCATACGCGCCGTGCTGCTTAAAAGGAAGCGATAAGAAGTACCCGACGTACTACAAGGAGCTACTTGCTATAGTTTTCGGGCGCAGATTCACGATCTATACCGATCATGTAGCGCTAAAACACTTCCACACGACAAAATAGCCTGACCTAAGATTTAAAAGGCTAAAAGCGGCAATTTATCTAACAAAACATTTAAACTCGGCGAGATAAATGTGACAGAATACAAGGGCTTTTCGCTAATCGGGGTGTATATAAAAAAGCACATAGACGATCGCCCGCTTATAGCAGATCTACAAGGGTGCTTGAAAACCGTACGAAGCGTATTACTTGCACGAGGTATCAATAGCATTGCAATAATTCGCGAACTCGCGCTGCTGTCATTAGCTGAATAAACGCATAATAGCAATTTTATATAAAAATAACTTGCCAGTCCCCTCGGTAACTGAACGTTTCAAAGTAATAAAAGAATATCATGAGGCGGCAAATGGGCGGCTACCGGGGTATGTCTAAAACGTATAGTAAAATTGCGAACGATTTTTACTGGCGAAATATGCGCCCAGACGTCAAGCAATTGGTGCGGGTTAAAACGCGATTGCCAATGTTAATAAGTAATATACCGGCGCTGCCTATTGAATAAATCGCGATAGATTTTTACACACACACGCACGCACGCACGCACGCACGCACACACACACATATACACACATACATACATACCGTTTTTACATCTATCAAAAAGTAAATACAATGTAATCAATCTATTTATTTCCAATAACCAGACAATGCATCAACGGTGAGCCAGTGGAATAAAAGTAAAGAAGAAATTCTTTAATTTACCGTTAGTTTTGTAAAAAATCGTTTGAATAAATAAGTTATAACGTTTAAAAAAATGAAAAAACGCGATTTCGAGATTTTCTTGATATTTCCCTTTTTACAACTTTTTACCTGAGCATTTATTTTTTAAATTCTCGAGTTGAGGTAAAAGCTCTCATCTTTAACCTTTATAGAACCGGTGTTTTGAAAAATTTGAAAATCGCATTTTTCTATAGGAATGTGGTCTAAGGTCCCTGAGTTAGAGCCAAACTAAGTTGGGATGTTGGTGAGTCAGACCCCTTACGCCTAGAGGCGTATTCCGGCCCTCTAAAGGTTAAGTATAATTTGCAATTTTTTGCATTTTCTGTATTATTTTGAAGTTACGGAAGCGGAAACGCTATACTAACTAATTTTAAGATTTTATGGCTGCGTATATGCTTACTTCGCGACATGGTCATATATTTATAAAAATCGCTGGCATACCGAGGGAAAAGGATCCTAAAAATGCATTATGTAACGAACATTTTCACCTTTTAAACTTTATTTTTCACGCCTTTTTCGAGAGTTTTCCCCGCGAAACCGATAATATCTCGTATAATCAATACATCAAAGAAATGACGGCGAATCTACCGACGGTCAAAATATTATTATGACAGAAAAATTAATACCAAATATTTCCGCGAATGCGAAAAGGTATTTTTACTAAAAGAATCCAAAACGGGAAAGTTTAGTCTTGAGTACTCGGGACCATACGAAGTAATTAAAATCAACAGAAAAACTAATAACGTGACGACTCGAAAGGACGAAAAAACCAAAATCGTTCAAGCAAATAAACTCGCGCGCCCAAGCGAATTAGCGCGACGCGCCGCCGCGTCAGACAATTCTCAAGAATAGATCATCTTCTCTACTGTTTTTTTTGCTCGGCACCGAATGTGCAGCGCAGAAGAAAAAAAACAACTCCCAACAAAAATAGGAAGCCCCGCGCATAAAGCGTCCAGGAAACCAGCTGCGCTTTACTTATCAATTATTTCGTTATCAAGAAATCAAAACTAAACCGCATCGATTTTTATAGAACGCTGGCAGCACAGCGCCAGACGAGCGCAAGCGATCTCTCTCAGAAGGAACCAGCCCACTCCATCCACAACCTAAATCAAGATCTAGGGTTAATTGCGGAAAATATCGACCCTCTCGCAACCTCAAGTACCGACTGAAAAATAAACCAAAAAACCGACCATCGGTGGTACTTTAAAACCGCCGAAGAATTAAGTAAATGCGCTGCATGCGCCGCGATCGCCGAGCACTGTTACCTTTTATAGGAACCATCCACAAATTTTTGTACCATACACTAAACGAGAACGATGAAATCGAGATTCAAACGGTCACTCGGGTGGTAGCCAGCGACACCCACCTTACTGCAACCCTTCTAGCCAACCAGACAGAAATTATTATTGATAGAGCGCTGTCAGATTTGGGCAATAGAACGAGTCTAGAACCTACATCGAGTGTGTTATTGAACATAACGTAATGTATTAATGAACGGTCGCTTACGGGAACGAGGTAGCAACCAATAACATACTAACAGAATTCAAACTAGCATTATCGCAATTCAAATTAGACACGGAGGTATTCGCAGATGCAATCATGTTCGCAGCAAAAGTATTGATCCATCCGAAAATCATGCCGACGGATACGATAAACCACGCAACCAAAATGGTAGTCAGATCGGTAGCTGCTGCGAGATTTCTATTTCCCGGCAGAAATTTTTCAGCTCTAATGCAGTGTATGCATTTCCGCAAGCGCGATCGCTCGCTATCGACGAGTCGCGACGGGGGCTAGGCGAGCAGATCACCGGCGACCAACTAAACGGACAGAGCTCCTCTTTCTTACCAAATAAACAGAGCTGCCCTCCACCACTGTCTTTTCCTCGCCTGCCTCTGTGCTCCCTGGGAGCACCCCCATCTTTTCCGTAACAGCTTAAAATTAGTGACAATTATTTACCCGAATCATTGCTCCCGAAATATCCGAATTCTGTCAAATGAAGCGTTTATATAAAGTTGTCACCTGTGCCATTACTCTGAGAGGATGAGCAGGAAGCGAAGTAGTTGAGTACCAGAAAATACCTAAAGGTAAGTGTCAACATTACTATAACAGTCAGGCAGCGTATAGTTCTCTCCCCCCCCCTCCTCTCTCTCTCTCTTTCTCTCTCTTTCTTTCTCTTTTATTTTTCACAAATAATACGGAACTATCTGTTCGCCACTTTTTGATACTGCCAGTCATTTACAATTAGGACATGACGAAAGGAGTACTCCTTGTTAACGTTCTCGTAGATTATTTAATTACGCGTATACCTTTGGATAGTTGTCTTGGATAGTTGAGAGTTTCTTGGATTAGTTGTCTTAGGATGTTCCTCAGGATTGCGAGGAGAATCAAGCACCATCGTACAGTGGTCCGGATCAAGAAAAAACAGGACAAATTTATGCTTAGAACGAGTTTTAAAGATAATCAAATTTAAAAAATGAGATCGTATTCGTGAGACAATTTAGAAGAAATAAGGATACCGCTTTTTTCGATTCCGATCCCGCATCAGGCTATAAAAAATCGCGCAAAGTTGTTATAAACGGCATTGCGATTTATGCTACTTGCAATAATATTAGAAATGGAATTTTAAGATGCTGCTGAATTGCAAGTCTTTCTGAAAGGTGAATTCTGGTGGTATATATAAATATATATATATATATATATATATATATATATATATATATATATATATATATGTGTGTGTGTGTGTGTATGTATATATACACGCAGAAAAATGTCCTCTTGCTTCAAGAGGAAATAATCTTAAATTAGAACCCAAAATTAAAATCCTCTTGAAATAAATGGATTTCTTTTGATACAAAAGGAATCTATTTAAATCGAAAGAAATCCCTTTACTTCAAGAGGATTTTAATTTTGGGTCCTAAATTAAAATTATTTCCTCACATGTACATATATATATGTAGCGGGATCGGTATCGAAAAAAGCGGTGTCCTTATTTATTCCAAATTGACTCACGAATACGATTCCGTTTTTTAAATTTGATTATCTTCAAAACTCGTTCTAAGCCTGAATTTGTCCCGTTTTCTCTCGATCCAGACGACTGTGTCGGCGCTAGACCCACTATACAAGTGTGCGCGTCGCCGTCCGTGTTTATTTAAATTAAACAACCATAAAAAAGGGTTTCTGTTTGACGATAGCCTAAGACATAACACTAGCAAAGTGGAATAGGAGAGAGGACGGTTCAGGGATGGATTAAAATCCTCACGTTGGAGATAAGCTTAATTTATAAACCATATATTACTTTTCATACGAGTTTTACACCGACTATTTACGCTTAGATAGCCACCGATTTGACTAAAACTACAGACAAATCACGACTCCCGCGCGTCCTGAAGCAACTGGTCGTAACCAACACACTCACACTTTCTCCGAATCACAATCTTGCCCGTCCTGGCAATTCATACTCACCCGTATTATACTAACCGAGAGCGAATTCTGTAGACGCTATTTGGTATCCCGGCGTGCAGCTCTCGCCGGCGTCCAACGACTTACGGCGAGACTCACGATATCTTATCTAATCTAATACAATCCGCACTTTATAATGTTACACTGAGATAGCACGTCACAAGAAAGATAGTCCGAACTTATATCTAACGGAGAAAGCCACAAGAAGTTAGCCGAACTAAAGATCGAACTAAAGATATCTATATCTGAAAAATTGAAAGTGGTGCTACGTACCTGCGAGAATGACTCTTAGCAAGAGAAAGCCAAAATACAAAACCACCTGCCTTAATTTTCCGTGAGGAAAAGCTTGTGAAGATGACCACGTTCAAAGTATTGCTCTGCGATGAGGACTACAGCGGGAAGTCTGCAACCATGTCCGCTCGGGATCAGCCAAGACAGGAGAGTGACGAACGGGCACTCGGGGACAACCACTAAGGCCCGTTGCCTCTCTCTGCACCGGCGGGGAGCGCGTTTGCTATTGGCTGTCACTACGCGGGACTTCAGTCTCGCTTGCTCGCGCAGCCTATTAACTGGCACGCGCCGATCTGGGTTGTCAGTCGGTAGCGCATGCGCGGTGCTATTATTCTCGCATATAACCGGTGGCTTCGACGACCGCAAAATTCGAACGCACGCACAACAGGCAGCCACGACTTGCAGATAACTCAGAGTTTACACTCTGTGTAACGGGACCCAAGATAACAAAATGTCACCGAGTCACCGCAGCAGTGAGTGTCCCTCGACATCCTGCGGATGAACTGCATCGCCGACTAGCTGCATTGAATCTAGCGATGGCAGTCTCCACCAGGGCTACGTAGTCCGCGTCCAACGCCTTACGACGCACGTGCCATTCCTTGGACGTCCTGTCGAGTAGTTGACCCCGGTTGCTGCGCCTGTAACGGGGTGGGACCTTAGGTGAGCGACGAAAAACACAAAAGGACCGCCGGGACCGAGGATCGATCCGGCGTCCCCGAGAGATCTAAGCAAGCATGCTATCCTTATAGCCAATGCTGCCTTCCTTAGCTTGGCCCACTCCTTCTCCACCTCGCTTGAGGCAGTCTCCAGAGCAGGTGCTGATGGTGCTGGGTCAATAGGCTGGGCGGTCTCCAACCGCGCCGAGATGGGCAGGCCTGCGAATCGCAGGTGGCGCGGCGGAGCCTCACCGTCTTCCTCCGGTGGTTGGCTGATGGTGGTACTCGGGGGCGTCGTCAGGAGCTCATCCTACCGAGTCTCCTCTGCCCAGTCCCTTCTCGGTGGGCCCTCCTCCTCCGACAGGTGGTCTAGCTCCATAAGGACCTCCTCGTCCGTGAGGGAGTCCGCCGGTTGGCGAGCCTCCTCAAACATCCTGCTGAGGACACCGTCCCAATCCCCAGAATCCATCCTGAAATAGAAATACAGATTATTCTGCCTACCTAGCATAGTTGCGTGAGCCCTTAGGCCGACCAGGCTTTCTCTTAGTCGTGCCTGTCGCACTAGCCTCGTTGATCGGCTGTGCGGGCACCGGTAGAGTCGCGTACTGGGCCCTCCGAGGCCTACCGCGCGGCCTGGCTACTGGCCGCCCTGTAACTGGACCTCCCGTCTGCTGCGTAGCGTTGCGTTGCCCGCGCAACCTACGAGGGGACGGGGTTGAGTCTCCTATGTCGTCACCTTGACGCTCAGTGATACATTGAGGGGGGCTCACACGTCGAGCACCGCTGTGCTGCGATCTAGCAGGACGCGATTCCGTATTATTGCTCTGTTCGTTACCAGAGTCTCTTTCGCTCGCACGCAGCATCTGACGCTTCGTATCTATACTTACCACATCCATCGGATTTTCATATCATCCTTCTTTGATTGTCCTCCTCCGAGTGGATCTCTGATTTATGGACTCCTACCAGTCGACCTGCATCCACCCAGCTCTGGGTGTTGTCGTCCTCGTCTATCAGATGGTGGTATCGAAGCCTTGCGATACTGAATGGCTACTTCTTTTGCCTTAGAAGTAGGGTCCGTCCCTGTCCTCTGTTGGTAGTTCCTTCTTTAGCGTTACATTCCTTTCTCTCTGTCTCGCTAGGAACATTCCTTCCAGATTAAGCAACTTGACTTGGCCGTGCTCTTGGCGACCATCCCTTCCATTCAGGACAGTCTCTCATCCAATGAGTCACCTGACCGCATGTCCAACATTCGAGTCTTTTATGCACTCGATTCGGCAGTTGCACATCCTGGTTTATCGCCTCGAAGCAATCTCGCCTCAAGTGATCCTTTGAACCACATACCCAACACTTCTTATGCCGGCAACGCGCCTTTAGCAGTATCCCCTTTCTTGGACTACTCTTTGGGCTAGGCCGCTCCCTCTGCGTGTTGGGTCCTTGGCACTTCCGTTCGTCAGGCAACTTTTCCGCCTTTACCTGACAGGCTTGGCTTGTCTTGGCCTTAGCGACCTTGCCGCTCTGTCGCTCTCGCTTCTTTGTCTGCTGAGAACGGGGCCACTCTAACAGCCATGTGCCTTCCTTAGGCTTCGCTTTACTCCGGCGTCTGGGACGTTTCTTTAGACCCAGGTGTCGTTCTTCGCTTGCAGACTTCCTATTCTGCTCTGCGGTACCTGACACCATTCTCCTCTTCTGCCTTCTTCTGGCCTTTGACGAGCTCTGTGTGTTAGCGTCATTGCACTGACAACTACATTGGCCTGCCTTTTGATTCTCGAGACTGCTTAATTTCTGTCTCAGCTCTAGCAACTCCTGACGCATACTCTGGACCTCTTTGAGTATCTGCGAGTGTGCGAGGAGACATGTTACCTCCTCACAAGGATTATAGCTTGACTTGCTGAGCATTGAGTCTGATTGCAACTCTGCATCTGACTCGTGCTCTAAGCTTTGAGCTGTTTCTGCGCCTACAGGCGTATGCGTTACCTTGGTCGTAGTCGAGGTCATAGCAGCGTTTTCATCTTCTGTTGCAGCTCTTGCATCTACAGCAAGTTGATGGGTACTTTTCCAAAACGCTGTCTATCTTCGACGAAGGCGTTCTGCAGTCTCGTTCTGATTGGTTCACTCCTGACATCTGGCTGTCATCTTCTATGTCTTGCGTTATACTTGTAATACCGCAGACACTTCTTTCATCCGCCATTCGTGCTGCCACTACGTCGCTAAAATGCGGTAATACTGGTCGTAACAGCATCAACAGCCTGTAACAACCCACCCATAGGCTCTCTCGCGACAAGCCCCAAACACCGCGCCGCTAGTACCGTGCACCGACGCTAGGTGGCCACGCTCCTCCGGCGCGCTGCCCGCTAACAAAGCAGCACCGCGCGGGGCATATAAAGAGGCCGGCCGGGACGGCCAAGACACCTCCCCCAACGGTCCTCACCGACCAAAGAAAGCCGAGCTTAGGCAAGTGCAAGTATTAGTCGAGCGAGGAATAAACCGATCTTTTTTTGTTTAAATAATTACCAGCGTAATTATTTCGCCCTTCCCTCACCTTTCACCTCCTCTAATCCCACGCCCATGAGAGAGAGTGGGAGAGAGGCTGACCGGGCCGAGTTGGAGCTGCTCCACGGTTACTTGGCCACAGCCAACCGGCGCATCACCCTCCTGGAACGACTACAGCATAGAACCAATCCAGCCGACGCCGCCACCCAGACTGAGTGCCCTCACCAGGACAACGGCACCCAGACCGACGACCAGCAGGCCTCACCGCTCGCTCTCACCAACACTGCGGACTCACCTTCACCGGATGACGGAGCGCTCTGTGCAGAGTGGCCAGAGCACCTCAAGCTGATCGACCTCCCGAGCCGCCAGCCCTCGCCGGACCTCCGAGAACTCCTGAAGTCGTCTACTCCCCGGCTCGAGATCATCTCGCGGAAGATCGGGGCCAAGAGAGCGGCGAAGCCAACTCCTCCGCTCAAACGAAAGTCCACCGCTCCTCCGCCACGAGGCAAGCCCAAGTTGATTCGCATCGCTCCCGTGGTACCTCCCCTCCTCCTGGCGGTACGGAAGACGGCTCCGAAGCCAGCGGCTGACGAGCAAGTCGACCTGACGCTCGACGACTAAGACGCTTCGCGTCCTCTAGTCATTTTTGTGTGGTCGGTTCCTTCATTGGGGCTGGCCCGCAACAAAAGAAAGATAAGTTTCCCCTTTTCCCCATTAGCTGTGGTGAGTTCTCACCGGGTTGGGCGGCCCTCCCTCGTCCAGGCTCTCTCACAGAGCCGACCTAGAGAGGTCCGAGCAGTGTCCGCTCTCTAGGCAACTGGAAGCACCGTCGAGGGATTCAGTCCAGCAGCGACTGCACCGAGGGCGCCTCAGCGGGCGCTCACTGCCCATGCAGAAACGAGCACAGCGGCAGCCGACAAAGGACTCATCCAGGGCGCCTCAACGGGCGCTCCCTGATCAGCGAACCGGCACAAGGGGATCACTTCGCTTCTCCTACCCCTTTCCCTGCCCAGGAGCAGGAAGGATTAAGCAGGTCCAACCGGCCTCAGCAGGCTTCCCCGCGCCATCGAGCGCCCTCTCTTCCTCCCATCAGGCCCGCTTATATCAAGTGGCGCCCAACGTGGGGCTACGACATCATCAATTGCGGTCAGAGATCGCGACGGATCCATGACTCCACGAGCTAGCAGAGCACCATTGCCGGACATCACCGAACATCGCTTCGGCGAGCGAGTCAACATTGCACTCCCTGCTCGCTCTCCATACCAAACACCGCTCTTCGCATCTTCCATCGGACGAGCAAACTACCGCCTCATCACCGAATATCGACGGCTTGACACAGTCAATGCCAGTCCAACACTCGCCCATCACACGACCCGTCACCAGGTCCGTGGCAGCCCAACTACTTCTGCGAGTAGAGAATAACGCAGTGGCGCCCAATACCGGCAACAACTCAATCAACGACGAGAACTCCAACCAAGGAGAGCGATTCATCACACCTAAGCTCACGCAAAAACCAAGTGAAGATAACGCTGAACCAACGAACGACGCGCCTCAGCCACCCGATATGGCTTCGAGCAACGGAGAAATTAATCCTAACAACGGTGGCAACAACGGAGACGCTGGCCCCAGAGGCCTACCCCCGGCTATGCAAAACTGGGAGGCCTTCTGTCGAGCGCTCTATGGTCACCGACCACCTTTGCCCGAATTCAAGGGACTCGGGCACGAGGATCCTCAACGCTACCTCCGCAACTGCGAGGAATACGCGCAAGCCTATGAAATCCCAGATGCTCAAAGAACGAGGATCTTAGAAAAGGGTCTACGTGGGGACGCAGACAAGTGGTGGCAATGCTACAAAGCGCTTGATTTCGATTGGCCACGCTTCCGAGAATTGCTCCTCAACCGCTACGATAGCGATACAATTAAGGGAGAGCTCACGGCGCAGCTCTATTCGAAGAAGCAGGGCGACAAAGAATCAGTTGGTGCTTTTTTGCAAGAGAAATACCTACTCTTTCAACGGATCAGACCTGTTGAACCCGAGGCAAGTCGAGTCAGCACGCTTGTCGAACTCATCAAACCTTCTCTAAGAAAAACGCTGCGACCTGTCACACTCACCGACTTCGCCGACCTATTGAGCAGAGCACTTCAAGCAGAGAAGGATGAAGCGGAAGAGGTACAACTCAAACACAAGCCAACAAAGACAATCACGATCGATAACAAGCCCACTCCCCAGGGCTCTGGGAACAAATCGTTGCCCCCTCAATGTTGGCACTGCCCAGAAAGGCACTTCCACAGGGACTGCCCCGTGCTCAAGGAGAAAACGAGAAATCGGTCGGAAAACTGGCGCAAGGCGGCGGACGAACCGGCGGCCGACGCCACCAACTCCCCAAGCCGGAAGTAGGAACCTGCTCCGACAAAACAGGTGACCTTCCTCGGATAAAGGTCAGGCTCCACGGAGAAGAAGTAGCAGCGCTCGTGGATTCCGCAGCCTCCATTAGCGTTGTAAACTCATCCATTCTGCCCCGCCACCAGTACGTGAGACAGCGCCCTACAAGCTGTCATCTGGCTGGCGAAAACGCAGACCTGCGCATATCTGGCGATACCGAGCTCGAGATCGAGGTTCAAGGAGCAAAGCTCGCGGTACACGCCCATGTGTCTCCTGACATAAGACACCCATTGCTGCTCGGCCTACCTTGGCTCAAGAGACAAGAGTGCGTGATAGATTTCACTCAAGATGTGGTTTATCTTGGTCAACAAGTTCGCGTAACCGCACCGCTCATACACGGAACACCAAGACAGCAGTCAGTCCCAATAAAAATTGAAGAACTACACCACGGCCTCGCGGGCAACGCTCTTCAGCGTCTCCTCCAACTCTTGAAAGAGCACAGCGTTGTATTCGCGCAAGAAGGCCAGAAACTTCCACGCACCAAGACGGTCAAACACGTCATACGCGTGGCCACAGAACAGCCATTCCGGCTACCCCCCCACCGTGAATCGGAAACGAAGCAGAAGGAGATTGACAAACAGATACGAGAAATGCTGGCAACGGACGTGATTGAGCGGGCAACATCTCCCTACTGCTCGCCAATCGTTCTTCCCAAGAAGAAAGATGGACGCTATCGTTTCTGCATTGACTACCGCCGACTCAACGGCATCACCACGGATGCAGCACAACCTGTGCCACACATCGCCGACGCTCTCAAGGATTTAGGCGACGCCAACATATTCACGGCGATCGACTTGAAGAGCGGGTACTGGCAAATACCCATGGACCCCGCCTCCAAGAAATATACGGCGTTCTCCACGTCCTCTGGGGGTTGCTATCAGTTCAACGTCATGCCTTTTGGACTCAAGGCCGCAACAGGTACCTTCCAACAGCTCATGAGCCAAGAAGTGTTGGTTGGCTATCTCCACACTTTTTGTCTCGTCTATTTAGATGACATCATCATCTACTCACGAAATCTCGACGAACACTTTGTCCACGTGGCCAAAGTTCTGGAGCGGCTGCGCACGCACAACCTTACGGCCGCCTTAGAGAAGTGTCGTTTTGCCGTAGACCGTCTCGAGTACCTGGGACACGTCATCACCAGCAAGGGCAACGAAGCCAAGCCCGAGCACGTGCAAAAAATCGCGGACGCTCCTGTCCCAACCACAAGGAAGCAACTACAATCCTTCCTTGGCACGTGCAACTGGCTAAGAGAGTACGTCCCTGGCTACGCCGAAATCACCGCCCCATTAACCGACCTGACCTCGGGCAAATCTGGTTTCCGCTGGAACGCTCGCGCCCAAGAATCATTTAACAAACTAAAGTCGGAACTTCAAAAGCCCTTGAAACTGGGCAGACCACACCCTGGTTGGCCGTACGTTCTCCAGACAGACGCCAGCGCCAAAGGAATGGGCGCCGTCCTGTATCAGGAGCGACCCGACGGCAGCAGGAGCATCATCAGCTACGCCAGCGCCAAATTCAACCCTACCGAATCACGCTACCACAGCAACGAGCAAGAATGCCTCGCTGCGGTTTGGGCAGTCAAGCGCTATCGCCATCTATTGGACAATCAACCGTTCACGCTGCGAACCGACAACAAAGGCTTGACTTGGCTGCGCACCTTCAAGGACACAAGGGACAAGCTCCGAAGGTGGGCACTGCTCCTCCAGGAATACAATCCGAAGATTGAGCACTGCCCAGGCAAATCAAACCAGCTCGCCGACTTTCTGTCCCGCAACCCTACCGACGAAACCGCCGAAGGCACAGACGATTGCGAGCGACTCTTACCACCCGGGGGAAACACCTTCGCCACAGATAGCCAAGAGGCAGTCAACCTCGTCGAGAGCATGACGCCGCTCATAGAGGAAGTCCGAGCCACCCAGCAAACAGACACGCACTGCACAAACTTGGCTGAACAACTACTGAACACCGATCAAGACAGGACGGCCAAGCACAAGTTCGACAACGGCATCCTCTGGCAGCGGGACCACAACTCTGACTGGAGAATTCTGGTTCCCCAGGCGCTCGTTCAACGAATACTCTACGAGTATCACGACTTAGCATACGCTGGTCATCCCGGATCCGACGAAACAATAAGAGCCATCCAGCAGCGCTATTGGTGGCCAAAAATGAGAGACGATGTGAGAAATCACGTCCGCCAGTGCATGCTCTGCACATGTAACAAGCGCGGAATCACCACTTCTGGTCCCATGCGACCGCACCAGCCCACCAAACCGTGGGACACGGTAGCCATCGACCTCATGGGACCGTACCCACTCACAGCCAGGAAGCGACGATTCATCCTCGTCATCACCGACCTGTTCTCCCGATGGACTGAAGCGTTCGCCATCGGCTCCTCAGACACCAACCGAATCATCAAGGTCCTCGAGGAGGAAGTCTTCTCCCGCTGGGGCTATCCTAGGGCCATCCTGTCCGACAACGGACCGCAGTTCACCAGCAAAATCTGGGAGAAAGCCTGCGACCGCTGGCAGGTGCAGCTTTGGACAACTGCGATTTACCACCCACAGGCCAACCCCACCGAACGGAGAAACCAGGAGATCAAAAAAGGACTCAGACTCCACCTACAAGGACGGAGACACAAAGACTGGGACACGCAGTTGTCCGCAGTCCTCTACCAGTTGCGCAACCGGCGCAACGCCGCCACCGGACTCACTCCAGCAGAGTTGCTCTTGGGCCGAGCACTCTCACGACCTGGAGACTGGAGGATCGACCACGCGAAGAACCCTCCCCCACCTCTGCAAGAGCGCACCGCAGCTGCATTAGCCAGGCAAAAGCGGTACCAGCAGACATACATCAAGGCTCAACCCACTCACACCGGACCCAAGGTCGGCGACCTTGTCTTTGTCCGCAGCCATCCTCTGTCTAAAGCAGCAGAGGGCTTCCACGCAGGATTCGCCCAGAAATGGGAAGGACCCTTCCGCGTCACCCACCAGATCAGCAGCGACATCTACATAATGGACAGGGACGGCAGCCCCACGAAAGTCCACTCAAAGGAGTTGCTGCCCTTCCACGACCAGCAAGTCGCGGACCACCACCCACCGGCACCACGGACGTCGTCGTCACGCGCTGACACGCACACGCTCCCCGCCACCACGTCTCGAAGAGCTCACGAGACAGCTCCAGCCCCCAACGCTTCATCAAGCGCCCCCATCAACGGCATTCGTCCGAATGCCAACCCACCGGGCATCCAGGAGGACGCTCAACCCCAAAACATCCAGGAGGATGATTTATTTTCAGGTAACCAACAACTGGATCTACCTCGAGGCACCCAGATGGGCGTCACACCTGACAGCAGCCAGGACACCGCCACTCCTAGGAGCGGCACACCCGTCTCCGACTCCGAAGAAAGCACCGGGTCGCTCCCTCGCTACAGCCTTCGCCGACGGAAGACAGTTAATTACCGTGCCTGAAGAGCACGACGAATACACACGTATATATATAAACACTCAGTGAAGTGAAAACAGACTGCGAAAATAATTTATTTGTTTAAGAACAATGTGTAATCTTAAGTTGCGAGCGATTAATTTTAAGACAGCGATTATAGTGTAATGCGGCCGCAAACATTTTCATTTTGTACACCTCCTTAATTTTATTATTACTTTCTAAGAGCGATAACACAAACACATGTAACTTGCACATTGCCAGGCCCGCGCTCGAGAGCCTTTTTATGTAAGGGGGGAATTGTAACAACCCACCCATAGGCTCTCTCGCGACAAGCCCCAAACACCGCGCCGCTAGTACCGTGCACCGACGCTAGGTGGCCACGCTCCTCCGGCGCGCTGCCCGCTAACAAAGCAGCACCGCGCGGGGCATATAAAGAGGCCGGCCGGGACGGCCAAGACACCTCCCCCAACGGTCCTCACCGACCAAAGAAAGCCGAGCTTAGGCAAGTGCAAGTATTAGTCGAGCGAGGAATAAACCGATCTTTTTTTGTTTAAATAATTACCAGCGTAATTATTTCGCCCTTCCCTCACCTTTCACCTCCTCTAATCCCACGCCCATGAGAGAGAGTGGGAGAGAGGCTGACCGGGCCGAGTTGGAGCTGCTCCACGGTTACTTGGCCACAGCCAACCGGCGCATCACCCTCCTGGAACGACTACAGCATAGAACCAATCCAGCCGACGCCGCCACCCAGACTGAGTGCCCTCACCAGGACAACGGCACCCAGACCGACGACCAGCAGGCCTCACCGCTCGCTCTCACCAACACTGCGGACTCACCTTCACCGGATGACGGAGCGCTCTGTGCAGAGTGGCCAGAGCACCTCAAGCTGATCGACCTCCCGAGCCGCCAGCCCTCGCCGGACCTCCGAGAACTCCTGAAGTCGTCTACTCCCCGGCTCGAGATCATCTCGCGGAAGATCGGGGCCAAGAGAGCGGCGAAGCCAACTCCTCCGCTCAAACGAAAGTCCACCGCTCCTCCGCCACGAGGCAAGCCCAAGTTGATTCGCATCGCTCCCGTGGTACCTCCCCTCCTCCTGGCGGTACGGAAGACGGCTCCGAAGCCAGCGGCTGACGAGCAAGTCGACCTGACGCTCGACGACTAAGACGCTTCGCGTCCTCTAGTCATTTTTGTGTGGTC
The DNA here is from genome assembly GCA_020010945.3 of Muscidifurax raptorellus. Lineage (NCBI taxonomy): Eukaryota > Metazoa > Arthropoda > Insecta > Hymenoptera > Pteromalidae > Muscidifurax > Muscidifurax raptorellus. The sequence goes on from JAHUUD020000008.1 coordinate 1,203,151, forward strand.
GGTTCCTTCATTGGGGCTGGCCCGCAACAAAAGAAAGATAAGTTTCCCCTTTTCCCCATTAGCTGTGGTGAGTTCTCACCGGGTTGGGCGGCCCTCCCTCGTCCAGGCTCTCTCACAGAGCCGACCTAGAGAGGTCCGAGCAGTGTCCGCTCTCTAGGCAACTGGAAGCACCGTCGAGGGATTCAGTCCAGCAGCGACTGCACCGAGGGCGCCTCAGCGGGCGCTCACTGCCCATGCAGAAACGAGCACAGCGGCAGCCGACAAAGGACTCATCCAGGGCGCCTCAACGGGCGCTCCCTGATCAGCGAACCGGCACAAGGGGATCACTTCGCTTCTCCTACCCCTTTCCCTGCCCAGGAGCAGGAAGGATTAAGCAGGTCCAACCGGCCTCAGCAGGCTTCCCCGCGCCATCGAGCGCCCTCTCTTCCTCCCATCAGGCCCGCTTATATCAAGCCTTATGTCCCTCTCATCTCGAGTGACATATCTACCCAGGTCGTTTGACGTAACGAAATCTTCTTCATTATACTCACCTCCGAGCCTAGCTCTGATTTTGATAAGAGTAACCATTAGTGAATCCTTGGCATCCAATAACAGAGCGTCTGCTACAGTTATTAAGGATTTAACTGACAGCTTCCAGATAAATCCATTGACTTCCTGAGCTATCATTTGTTGAGCTTCCTCCCTGTAGGTAATCGCAATCGTGCTTTTCGATATCAATTCTGCCAAAAATACTGCTTGATCTGGCAATTGATATAAGCTACAACTCTTAGCTACGACTCCGCAGTTCTTCTGCCCTATTTGCTTGCGTCATTTTTACTTGCGTCTCTACGTCACGGTATTAACAATAGATTCGCGCAGCAGCAGCGGCTATCTAATCTGACAATTTATTTGCGTGTTTCTGTGTATTTCCAATACACGAAAACTTCCGCTTGTCTACCTAGATTTAGCTAGTCTATCAAAAAAAAAATGAAAATCTAACGCCTCTACTCTAATAGCTGTGGCGTGATTTTATTTCGCGGATTCTAAGTGCGAGACGGCGTGCGTTGCACCGAATTTCTGATCTCGCACTCTTTTGCTGTCGTATAATACGCGTTATGCTGCGTATACACAGGTAGGCTCTATCACTAGCCAGCTGTGCTATCCTATACGCACGCACACTCACACACGCTCGGGCACGCGTACTATATCGCTTCTATTGCGATACGGCGCTTGCACTATGCCTGCGCTACGTACTGTAGCGGACACACGCACTTGTAGCACTCGCACGTACTCTCCCACCGAGCGGCTCGCGTACACACTCTCCGCGCGCTCACATATACTCCCGCTACGCAGCGTACTCACACACGCCAGCTGCTTCGTACTCGGCGCTCGCACACTACTATACCGCGTACGGATTTTCCTACTCTCGCGCGCTGCTGCTTAGCCGACCAACGAACCGATATTTGTTTTGATCGGCTCGGCGCAAGTATAATGCTATATATCAGGCCTAGGCATTTTCGAACTGGCGGAAATTCAACCGTCTTTCTACAAAATTCGCTTACTTTTCGCCGGATCGGGAATTCCCTATCTCGAGTTCGCGCGCAACACTTTTTCTCTTCATATCCCGCCTATCCACACGTTTTGGGCGCCAGTTGTAACGGGGTTGTTTCTAGGCGGCTAACTGCCTATGTACCCCGTACAAATGCAAAGTCCTGCACTTTGCTTTTGCGAGATGCTGTACTCGCTCGTGTGGTCGCCTACCTACGACGATGCCCCGGTGCTCAGTATGCATTACACTCCTGTGTAGTGTTCGCGGAGGCAGCGGTATTCGGCGGTTTGAATAGGAAGAGGGATCGGGACGACGATCAAATGAATACACTACCGATTCTAATAAAAAGGCGTTTATTCAAGTAAGCAATCCGTCGTCCGTGTTGCGCGTATTCGCGTCGCGAGAAGGCCACAAAATATACCGGAACAACGACTGGGGCCAAATGCCTCGCCAGTCGATCGCGCATAAATAAAAGGAAATCAGATCCTACTTTTTGTCGCGACGATCCTCGTTGTACGCTGGCCAGGGAGTCTCCTGCTCGACCTTGCCGTATTCCTGAGCCGTGGTAGCTTTGGTTGCTGCGGTTGCTGCCGTTGCTGCTGTTGCTGCTCTCGTTGCTGCTCTTGCTGCTCACGATGCTGCTGTTGCTGCTAGGGCTGCTGTCTTTGCTGCTGCTGTAGCTATAACTTTTGGCGCGCGTCGTTACTACTGCTCGCGAGTGCGGTCAAAAGTTAACTGTCTCGAATTTCCCTCAAATTACGAGATCTCTACCGGCCTTCCCGCGCTTTGGCTCCCCGCGCCGACGTGCGCGTCTCGCCGCCCGTTACAATATATATATCTATATTGTAACACATGGGTAATACATGGGCGTGTTTAAATATATATATATATATATATATATATATATATATATATATATATATATATATATATATATATTTAAACACGCCCATGTATTAGTATAAGTAACGATGGTTTGTCGTAAATAAATAAAGCTCTATAAGAATAATATATTTTTAATAACTTTAAAATCATCAAAACGTTTTTAAAATATTTTAAACCAAAATTGACAAACTTATTAACCTTTTTGAGCTGCACGTTTTTAAAATGTTTTAAAAACATTTATTTTTGCTACACTCATGCCAATTCGGACGTATCGCATGATTTGACACAGTTTGTCATAATGTGGTACAATTTGGCACAGTCTGGCACAGTATGGCACAATGTACCAAATTGTTTAAATATTTGCACGTTTCTTCACATATTTCATATAATATTAATCCGAAAGCACCCATATAGACACCTATTATTACATGAAAGTTATGTAATTATCAATAAGGTTTATGAAACTAAAAATGTTATCATACTGGTGGCTTCAAAATTCCTGCAAAAATCTCTGTAGGTAATACTACTTAGAATCCTGTAGAAAACTCTGCACATTATTTTCGTAAGAAAACATTAAAAATCATGCGAATTTTTTGCAGAATCTTCTGCAGGGTAACTACAAATTAACCTGCACACTGCATGCAGGTTATCTTAAGGATTGTATGAAAACGTTTTTTGCATACCATTCTACAGAACTATAATTGTGAATTGGTTTACCTACAGATATTTACATATATTTTCTTGCACGTCCGCGTGCACGCTACCTGTATCTTCATGTACAACCATATTTACACCAAATTTTATAGGTCTGTTTGCAGGTTATTTTCATAAGGGACTTGAGAATAGATTATTAAGTTTGAGAGTTATATTAACTACTTGTTATAAATTAATAGTTATATATTGGCTACTTTTTAAAAGGTTTTACTAAACACTAGGAGAAAATAGCTCAAGCACTTACAAGAACATTAGTGGAATAGTACATTCAAAAATAAGTGAGACGTATTTTTTATTGGCGGAATACCAATTCTAAAGAGTGAAAACCACCAATAAAGTTTACCCTCAAAAATCGATTTTTATTATTATATCGAAAACTAATAAAGGTATCCGAATGAAACCAATGCCAAAAAAAAATTTTAAACATGTGTAAGTAACTGCATTATTTTGATACTAAAGGGTTGCATCTCTTATTTTTTATAAGTGTGAATATATTTTCTTTTTACATTTTTTTCTTACAGAACTTATTAAATCAGCTAAATTAAATTAACTATTGTACTGTTATTAGAAATATAAAAAAATAAAGTTTACATGTTTGAAAAAAATTCATCGCAAGGGGCGAGTTACCCATGCAGTTAACCCTTTCAGTCGCGCAATTAATAAAAATATGAACATAAAAATGTGATACTTTATGTTTTTGAGATCGCTGATTATGAATCCGATGTCAAAATTGTAGAATTGATTGTTCAAACAATTTGGTTTAAACAAATTCTTGCAAAATTATTATTTTTTTCTAAGTTTTGTACTGGAATTCAATTCTACACTAATAATTAAGTAATAACGTGACCTTTCAAAATATATTAATAATCTAATTTTCTCATAAACAAATTAAATCTAAAAAAACCTTTTTTAATAATGTTAAACAAATAATATTCGAGAACGAACTATGAGCAGCGTGAAAAGAGTAAGTATTTTTATCGCGAAATGTTATTTTAATCTCTCGTGCCGGATTTTGTAATCAACGGAGGACCAGTATTGTCGATCTCGAGATGCCTAATCACAGAAGTTTGATGAGTAAGAAAATGAATATTTGTCATTTCAATTTTTAAACACTCGCCCCTTATTTGAAATCTTTAATTTCATGTTTAGTCCATAAACCCTCTCTAGTTTCCACAAACCACTGATATATTCAGAAATAAATATGAAAAGTAATCAAATAATGAGGGCGATGCATTATGGATTTGATCCAGAGTCCGTCTGTACGGAGGAGTATTAAGATTCAACGAAAAACGAGTGCCTCAATGAATAGCCCCGCTATTCAAATTTTAAACTTGTTTTTCTTGGTTTTGAAATAATAAAACAAATACGCATGTTGAAAATGGGATTGGAGAGCATCACTTTTGTATTATTTATTATTGCACAGAAAGAAAATCCTTTTTTATACTCGTATTTTACATTTTATTCTTTTTGGTACGTGAAACTATAGTGATAGTCATAAAAAAAAATGTTTTAAACATAACGATTTTTTACACCATGAATAACGAATAATAGCAACAATATTACAGCCTTCGATCTGGCAATGGGTTTCGCATGAATCACCGAAGCTAAAATTAATTGAATCTTCAAATGATTTTGATTTTTCGTCAATATATTCACTTGCATGCCAGGAGTATTTAAACAGATTAATATACCGAGGTGAAGATAATTGATTGTGGACAAGCGAAGATAATTGATTGTACAGTTTTACAATGTTATTTCGTAGATGTAAATTCAGATCGTGATTCATCAAAATGACTTCATCAGAAAAGTGTTGTACAACATTTTTCCTTTTGGTTAGTTCGAGTTTGTGGTAAATTCAGTGTTTGAAGTGAACTTTATGGGTGGCTTTCACCTCTTAGAAGTGGTATTGCGCCGATAAAAATCGGCGACAAACACCCGAGGAACTTTCTTTGTCAGCCAGTCGCTCCGGCGGAGGGTGATCATAGTATCTCCTGCTACCGCGGATATTAGAGACAGGTCAAATTTCAGCCTCTGAAAATGCCCAATACGTTTTCCAAACCGAATCGATCTCGATTTTTCAATCGATGTATAACCACGAGTGTGTTCTCAACACTTGGATCAGAGATGATAACTTATGTTAACAATTAATACAATGGGACACGTGTTTAACCGTGATCGCGAAAACGTCGAGGCTGCTATTTAGCAAATAGAGGCGCAGGGAATCATCGAGTGTTCAACTAAGTAATATCTCAGCCCGTTATTTTCAGTGTATAAAAAGGATAATACCGTAAGTATCTGCCTTGCCCTTAAGAGAGTTAAATAACCGCTTAGAAGATGATCATGGCAGTCCTGAATACCTCAGTCATGTTCTTAGTATTGATCTTGTCTCCAGTTCTTGACAGGTTCTCCTAGATAAAAGATCTCGTCCATTTCTGGGTTTCCTGCTTGGTGGTAATTCATACCACTTCTGTGTCGTTCTTTTCGGTACCAAGGTCAGCAGTGCTGCGCTCTCGATAGCTGCAGAGCATACGCAGGATGTGAGGATTTTTAGTAGATTTTGCTGATCAGGAATACCTAGAGCATCTCGAACTTCTTTTCAAACGGCTATTTATCGACGTAGACCAAGAGCACTACAGCTTGACATTGCTGTATCGTGACAAAAAAAAAATTCGGTCCGGTAGCTGAAAAAGTTGTGCTATTTGCAGGAAAAAACGTAAACTGCAAATGAACATTAAAGTCGCTCATTTTTCTGATATTTCTTAGCATAACTTCTTAAATATTCAAGACGGAGGAAAAAAAGTACAATTACGTATTTGTTCTATATGAAATTTTCTACAAGAATTGGTTTCAAATCGACATATGTAATATTTTTGTTGAAAAATAGCTTTAAAGGAAAACACGTTATTTTAAAACGTTTGTTTTGCAGGTAACTATAAATGAGGTTTAATCTCATTATAGTATGAAACAATATGCTAAAGGCCAGTTAAATTGACCTCATAGTTTTTTCAGCAAAGAATTGTTAAGTCCAGCGAATTTTGTATATCTTCTTAAACGTCTAAGCTATAATATACATTATAGCTCAGTTATATATACAATAATTAATTTTTGAAGAGAATTTGGGTATCTAAAAAGAGTCAAAGTAGCAAAAAAAAGTTCTCGAAAAGACGCCTTTTTTAAGAAAAAATTTGTTCGATTTGGCCAGTTAGGTACTAAGATACTAGACGTCAAAGATCGAGAATGTTTGCGGTATAACTATCAATGTGGTGACAATAAAAAATATACAACCAGATAGATTTTTTGGAGAACTTTTTGTATGTTTTGCTATATAAGATCGCCCTTGTACATTAAGTAGGAAAAATCAATGAATTTTGTAGCGGTAATGTTCGGTGCGTTAAATTTGATAGGAGTGGTGATATAGTGTGAAAATTGAAATCGACGCTTCAAATCGAGCGCAGGACTTATAGTTACTATAACTCACTTCTATTTGTTCGTTTTTGATTATTTTTTTTAAATCGATGTAGTAAAGTGAGAGGACTTTATAATTCAGAGTGACGTCCATCAATTATGACAATTAAGGCACCTACAGTAAGTACTTATATTTTGGCATTTTTTATGTTGCTAATAATCAATGATTATAATAAGGTCCATATAAGGATTGTGTTGTTCATATATATTCGCAAGGTCTATATATAATAAATAATCATATTTTACTTTTTTATATGTTATTATTACATTATTATATTTGTCTTTTTTTTATATCATATCACTTAATTATTATACTTTGATTTTTCACACGGTTTTATCTTCATTTTCATCGATTAACTCACTTTCAATTATAATATCTTGATATCATCATTATCGTCCTGAATGACATTTTCGTTACTATCGCCAGTAATGCTAAATTGGATTTCACTATCGGTTTCATTTTCGCTATTACAATTTACTTCTACATCTATTTCACATCTAATTATTCTGCACAATTTTCGCACGTTTGTCAATGACATCCTGCATAATAATCGGCTACTAATAAGTCAGTAGTATTATACTAGTGTCGGTTGTAACAGATCTGACCGGCGGGAGGGCTGTCGTAAAATTTACCCAAGAAACCCCTAGAAAGTGCAATAAAGCTCAGGTCAGTAAAATAAAGACATAAACAATATAAATATATTTGCAATAACGCTTCTTCGAATGTTAATAATAATAAAACTATGGAATTGAGTATCTCTTATAAAAAAGTTACATCCCCGCCAATTCAAGAATTTCCCCTTAATTTACTCTTCCTTATTCACTTAGGATTCTAATTTGTTTTTTATGGATACTGTTGCTGCGCATCTTATATATCTAAATTTAGTTACTAATATTTAAGCATAGAATTCATATATTATATGTTGTAATCTTAGCCATCAATCATACATGCTACTATTTACTAATCTAAATGCATTTGTAGAAGAAATTATAACTGTACATAAAGGTCTCACGCATCATCACGTTTCATTGTCATATATTCAATGCTTGAAATTTTGTAGCGGTTTAACGATCTTCTCACTCTTGCTTGTATTTTTACAAGCGCATTGTAAAATTCTGTCCCTTCTATTATACCGTCCGACAACCCCAACGGGATGTCGGACAATACTGATCTAACAAGCTCGGAAGAGGTTCGGGCGACTGCGGGAGCATTCCAAGGAGATCAGTGAGGATAACTGCCGGTACTGGGCAAACGGAAAGGACTGGCGTTTGGCCAGAAACATCCCGGACAAGAGAAGGATCGAATGGGCAATAGACTCGTTCGAACCTTACAAATCAGCGGGACCGGATGGAATATTTCCAGCCTTACTACAACAAGGCAAGGGGGTATTAATACCGGTACTGGAGAAGCTGTACAGAGCATGCCTGGTGATGGGGTACGTACCCTGTAGATGGCGTCTGGCGAAAGTGGTGTTTCTCCCAAAACCAGTGAAGGCACAACACACCGGAACGTAGGATTATCGACCGATCAGCCTGACCTCGTTCTTGCTTAAAACGATGGAAAGGCTTGTCGACAGATATATTAAGGAAAAACCTCTCTTGAATGCCCCGCCGCACGATAGACAGCACGCCTATCAGGCGGGCAAGTCGGTTGATACTGCATTAGCAAAAGCAGTGGGGTTCATTGAGAAAGGAATGGAAAACAGAGGTATGGTGTTAGCAGCCTTTCTGGATGTGGAAGAAGCATTCAACCACACCACCAGGGAGGCTATAGCACAGGGAATGCGAAGACATGAAGTACCGGACACCGTCTACAACTGGGTCTGGAACATGCTTAGCACGAGAAGAGTGACCGCGGAGTGGGGTACAACCTCGCGGTTAGGTGAGGTAAGAAGGGGATGCTCACAGGGCGGAGTGCTGTCTCCCATGCTTTGGTGCCTGGTAGTGGATGGCCTCATTAGAAGAATATATGCACAGGCTTGTGCCGATGACATAGTCCTGATGGCAAGAGGAGATGACGAGGACGTACTAGCAGGGACAATGCAGTACGCCCTAGGGATCGTCGAAAAATGGTATAGAGAGGTGGAGCTTGGGGTTAACCCGGATAAGGTTAGCATAATGCTTTTTACTAAAAGGTATAAGACGCGACCAGTTGAGGGCCTAAGACTCAACGGGGTCAGCCTGAAACTGGCAAGTGATATGAAATACCTAGGAGTGGTGTTAGACCCCAAATTGAACTGGGGCAAACACATCAAGTCAAAATGTGAAAAAGCGGTCTCCACTTTCTGGGTCTGCAGAAGCGCGTTCGGCAGGACCTGGGGATTGGGGTCAGACAAGGTAAGATGGATCTACGAATCCATCGTAAAGCCGAGGTTAATGCATGGGGTAATCGTCTAGGGGCACAGGTGTGTACTCAAGACACACATCAGGGCCCTAGAAAAGGTACAAAGACTGGTAATGGGTGGAATGACGGGAGCAATGCGGACTACACCGACGGCGGCCCTCGAAGTACTGCTGGATTTTCCCCCTCTCGACAGAGTGGCAAGGGCGTGCGCCTTTTGGGCTTCCTCCAGGCTGATGGGAGGGGAGAATCGCGAGACCTCAAATGAAAGAGGGCTCGCGGCTGAAATTCTCCCCGCTATCGCCGATGTGAGCTGCGATAGGATGACAGAGCGCATCCAGTTCGCAATACCGTATCATGTGACAGGAGTGAATGGTCAGGGGGCGCGCGTGCCTTGACGGAGAGGGGGAGGGTCTGGTTTACAGACGGGTCTAAACCCACGGACGGAGTGGGAGCGGGAGCGTGGGAGAAAGGTAGCGCACGAGAAATAGTGTGCTCCTTGAACCAACATGCGACGGTTTTCCAGACGGAGATCAGGGCTATAACGGAATGCGCAAGGGCGATGTTAGAGGAGGGAGCATGTCACAGCTCGATCACCATCTGCTCGGACAGCAAAGCTGCGCTGCTCGCATTGAGGAAAAGGAAAACAGGTAGGAGGCGTAGCACAATGGATTTCTGTGTGCTGGACCGCCACGTCCCCGACCAGGGGCCGGCGTAGTCACCTCCAAGATCAGATTAGATTAGATTAGATAATGATTGGAAAGCCCAAGTTTTGTCTTCGCTATTAATATATAGCTGTACTCGCGCAAGTATAGTTATCTCAGGTATATTCACCGAAATCTTCAGGCATGGTCACGAAAACCCCCACACTTGTACTCGTACTCTCAGGCGCAGATCGTTTAGTTTGTATATTCTACGTTAGAGGGAGCAAACTCAATACTTCAAGCGCCTGAGATGATTCTAGTTGTAAGTTAGTTAGCAAGTAAGCGTCGTAACCTAATTATCTATCTGAGAAAAGCTAATGCCTCAAATAAAACACTGTTAAATCAAAACAAATTGTATTACAACGTATTTACATCGAGAGTGTTTCTTGGATGTCTCCGTTCAAATTCAACTCCACAATAACAGGTTAAAACGGCAGCACGGCAGGAGAGACCTCGCGCGTACCCAAACAACCGACACTGGAGCGGCAACAACAAGGAAGTATATAAGGAGCAACGTAAACATACTACCAATACGAACAGCATATGGGACTGCAACAACTATATAAGGCTAGCACGCATAACAGCTCAGCACTCAGATTGTCGCGAATGCTAGTCTGCTCAGCTCTCCGGACTGAACAGACTATCATCTTGCAGGGGCTTTCGCATACATGAGTCTTATGCATGCCGAGAACACCCCAACCCACTGTATTTCGCACTGTTTCTCGAATAAAGTCATAATCCGATATATACATAATTTACTTCATTAACTGAGTCACTTCCCGGGGCATCCTACGTGGTCCAGAGCTACTGAATCTCCGCACCATGCTAAGCTACCCCCTACCTCCGCATTGACGATCAGCTCTAACCTTCCCTCAGTGCGGGTGATCGCCGATCTGATAAGCCTATCAAGTGCATCCTGCTTTTCCCTCTCCACGCTTCGAGTCTCGACACGAACGCGATCTCGCGATTCTTCTGCGGATCAACCTGGTCCGTTTCAAGGTACATTTAATTCTTGACGATTGGCTCAAATCAAGTTATATCTTTACCAAAAGAAATTTGATAAAGATATAACTTCAGATTATTAGTGTGTTGTTTGCTTGTTTATTTTGTAATTAATGAATAGTTTATACATTCATTGAATCTAGATTAATATTCTCGGTTTTGTCATTAACTCAATTTGTTTTTACGACTTGGTTTATCATAAAACTTTAATAAAATTGTGATTAATTTTATGTTTTTTTCAATATTTATATATTTTATACAAACTTAAAAAGTTTGTTTTTAACTTTAAAAAATATCTTTTTTAAAGGTTACATTTTCCATAATTTAATTAATTTCAGTGAATTACATCTGAAAATTAGTTTACTTTGGAAAGATTTTCTTACATTTTTTACTATTAAACGAATAAAGAGGTGCTCAGTGATTGTATATCGACGGATGAGAGGAATAACGACTTATTTCGGATTACCAAAACAAAATTGTAGAAATTGCATAAATTACATTTCGAATAGAAATTACACAAAATAGTCTTAAAAACAAGGTTGCTCCAGATAGGTCGTTCTTGAAACGGGTTCTGACATAGGCCGTTTTTCCCTCAGCCCTCGATATAGTAGTTTTTAACATAATTATATACATGATAAACCTACAACTGGCTTATCGTACAAAAAACATACAAAAATAAAACGACAGTATTGTCAAGCATATCATATACTTGACAAATTAAATTTAAAAAACATTGACAGGAGAATTGTGGTAATTGTGGAAAGAAAAGCGTGTAATCTATTGAACTAAATATTAATTTTAAAACATAGAAATATGTAATAAACAACACAATCCTATTATATATTATAATATTCATTGAATTTTAGCAACATAAATAAATGGATTTTTATTGTTACAACATTAATAGTTATACCACAAAAACTCTCGATCTTTGACGTTTAGTATCTCAGCACTTATATGGACATATTGCACTCATTTTTTTAATAAAAGCGTTTCTCCGAGAACTTTTTTTTCGGTAGCCAAAACCGCTTCGAAAATTAATCAGAGACAAGACATTGCTGTAAACTTATACATTCATTACGATATCCTTAATGTCCGTACGACTGCAAAGATCACGCCTCATATTAATTTACCAATATGGTCTAGCCTGCCAGAATTCGTGGTGATATGTATATATTAAGGGCATGTCGTAATCTTGTTTTATAGACATTACTTATTCCGCAATTTTCGTCAAAACTTTGGCTCAGAATAAGTGTTCCTATTCTATATAAGTATCCAATAGGAAATCGCATTTTAAGGGCCTGGTGAATCGCGCTTGACCTATGTGTCGTGATATTTCTAATCTAGCAGCTGAAAGAGACACACCTTGTCCTGCCTCTTGCCGCCAGTCGTAGAAGCGGTGCTTCTAATGCAAACACTAACGATCGACGACAACTCCATGACTATCAGTCAATGACGACATACTGTTATTAAAACAAATTTTGTGTACATAAAATATCATTTTTCTAAATAAATACGACTTTTGACAGTTTCCTGATGACGACATTGATCGCCGTAATGTCAAAGAGGAAAAGAAAAAATAATCTCATCTTTTCCTTTACACACTATCTGCCTCAGAAAAATTAATAGAGGCCAAACAAGGTTTTTGAGTATCGAGAGATAGAGCCTTATATAGAGAAACTTTTTGTTCTCTTTACAATAAGTAATCGATAAACGTTAAATAAACAAAAATTATTTAATAAATGCTACTTAAACACTTATAATTTTATGTTGTAAGAAATTAAATTAAATGAGTTAGATAAGACTGAAAAAGATTAAATTTTATGACATTATTAGATCTTACTTATTATTATAATATTAACTCTAAAAATATGTTACTATTTAAATATTTTAATTAAAATAAATATAACGCTAATTAATGCGATTAAAATCTTAATATTAAACATTATTAATAGTTTCATATTCTAATATTTCTGTTTCTTCTTCAACATAAGTGACAGGTTCACCCATTTCATTAAAATTAGGATATGCATTTTCAGAATTGAAAGACTTATGATCGTCAGAATGAGTTTTTACATTTGTATAGATATTTTGAATTTGACTACTTTTTTGATCTTTGTGAAACGCTTTTCTACATTTTTTAACATCTACTGTTTCTAACTCTTCTACAACTTCTTCAACAATTTCATCATTTTGTTCTGAATGTAGGTAATTTCCGTAACTAAAAGAGCGCACGTTTTTATAGTCATTATCACCATTTAAGCCAACAGTTAATGGTGTTGTTGTTTGGCGATGTAACCTTTTATTATTCATCATAATTTCAAATGCTTGTTTATCTTCTGGATTACCAATGGAACTACTTTTATTCTCCAATAGTTGTTCATTTATTTTAATTGTCCTTTGAGTATTATTTTCAGATACAGATCTAGTTAAACTATTTACATCTAAACATATTTCTTTAGTCTCAGATGATTGCTCCGACATAATTGATGCAGATTGTGAAAACGGTAATTGGAAAGTATGCTTATGATAACATTCTATATGCACTTGCAAAGTAAATGCATCTGCCATTTGTTTTCCACAATGTAGACATAAATACATTTGTTTTGTATTCTTTTCAGGACTTTTATGTCCAGTCATTATTTCATGATTAACTAATGCTGTTGTATCAGGGAAACGTTCTTCACACTGATAACAAATCATATATTGATTTGAAAGTGACGAAATTATTTTTGAATGTTCATGTTTGTGATTGTTTAAATGTCTTGCAAGAAGTGATTCAGACAATGCAACGTACGAGCATGAATGGCACTTTGGAAACGACATACTCTTTGGTGGTGATATATTATGCTTCGTATACATGTGGTACATTAGTATATTGCGCTTTGTTGCTTTATAGCCACAATGCTCACATATACGTGGATCAAACTTTTCTCCATGAACATCTTGCATATGACTTCTATACATAGAATAAACTACGTATTGTTCATTGAGGTTACATTTAGCGCACTTCCACGGACCACTCGGGTTATTTTCAATACAAGAATCATTAAAGTCTTTATAACTATTCAAGTGATCAGCATTATTATTTACCATTAAAGAATCTGACTTAAGAACAATATATGAAACTTTCGTTTTCCCGGAAGAACATTCATTATTTTTAGATTCTTTTTGCATAATTTTTAATCGAATATTTTTATTATGCTGTACCAAATGAGGATAATTCTTTAAAACTTCTCGTATTATCTTTGCATGATTACCTACGGAATCCACCGTCTCAGTATTTGATGAGATAACGTGATTAGTTTCAGATTTTTGAACATTTTCTTTTTCATCAAAATCAAAACGCAATTTTTTCAAAGGAGAAATTTCACGCAGTTCTTTTTTTATATTAGGTTGTAAATTTATCCATTCGTCTTCAGAACTAAGCGTATCCTCATTTTCAACTTCTACACAACTAAAATTACTATCAATTTTTACGACCATATTACTTATGTTATTGTCAATCAATGAAAAATCTTCTTTACAATCTATGGTTACTTTTTCGGGGGCTTGAATAATAGGTTTAGTATTATATGTAATATCATCAAATGCGGAAAAAACACCAAGTGTTAAGTCTTCTATTTCAGGAAGATCAAATCTAGATGGGCCTTCAGTATTTTGTAATGAATCTTTGTGTCCATCATTAATGCTATGAAGTTCAAAATTATTATTCGAAGTAAAGAAATCAATATTTTCGGTTAATTTTCTTTTAGGAATAGCCAATCTGAAACAATAAATTATATGGATTATTATTATATTTTTAATATTATTTTCAACTAATGGTATTCTAGTATACGTAAATATATTTATAGGTAGAAAATAGATATTTTATATGAAAGTGTTATATTAAAAAATTGTATCTTTTATATACTATAAAGGGAGCTTTGTGGAACCCGGATTCTGTACAAACTTGTTGAAGTGTTTCAAACCAACAAAAATGAAGTTATATTTACAATTTTCTATTGAACACTGTAAAGCAAACGGGAATCCACTATTAATGCTCCCCATCCACTCCGCCCCCCTCTCACCCCCTATCGACCTCTACATCTCTTTCTACATCTTCCTCTCCCTGTCCACCATCTTCCTGCCCCTCCATCTCCCTCCCTTCCATGAGTGCGGTCGGCTACCAAATGATGGTCATGACGGTAATGCATTCGGGAATATGTTTGTAAAGTCCGCGGACGTGTCTGCTAACTCCGGGAGTCATCCCGCAGCTACTTCTGAGTTGACCGTAAGTCAAGGAAACGTGCTTGTTTGTGAAGTGAATTTGAGTTTTGAGACGCTGCTTACGTTTACTGGCAATGTACAGTTACCTCCAGCAAAACGCAAACCGCAAAATGTGGTAAAGTCTCTTAAGGAAACAATCTTCAAAATTTCCTGTGCATACATCAGCATGATATAACCCACTTGCACGATCTCTCACGCAAGCCGCTGCCAATGCGCAACAAGTCCGACGACACCGTAAGCCTCACAGCGCACCCTACCGGACCAGCAGTGCCGCGGCCGATCGCGAGGCGGCAATGTCACCAGTTCTCATTCCTGACAAAGAAGGGGTAATTGGATAGGCATATAAGGCTGAGGCATTCTCCTCTCTCAGAGCCTGTCGAAAGAAGTCGCGCGGTGCTTAGGCAATTTGTGCATGGACTTCAGAGAACGATATAAAGTCTTGAATAATTATTTTCACTCCTACTTTAACCAGTGATTTTGAGCACTATCTTGTATGCCAAGTGTAACTCTTATTCAGTTCTACCTCGCTCAATCTCGATCGGACCGAATTGATTGCTGACACTAGCCCCTTCAGGTATCGTCGCCACTAACTAGGCCGACCTGGCAATAGCCACTCCTCTTTACTCTCCACTAGTGTTGCCAACCGTAGAGCTAACGACCAACGTCCTCAGCGCTGAGTGGCCAGAACACCACAGCTGGTGGACGTGCCAGCCCGTCACGCCTGTCCTAGGTATAGAGCACTCCTGGCACAAATTCCGGCAGACTCGACCTCAACGGGTCCTTCGCCAACGGATCCAATTTCTGTCTCCACCGGTACTGAATATTATTAGCAGGAATATCGCAGCCAAGAAGGCAAGAAGTTGAGCAGCCAAGAAGGCCGCTCAACCACCACCCCGCAAAGTCTTGGTAATCTCTCCAATCAAGCAGAAGCCGACCGCACGGAGAAAATCCGAGCGCCTGAAGCCGAGGAACCACTCCTACGAGAACGTCGAGTTTCCACTACTGCTGAGGAAGAGAGCTGTCCAGGCCCGCCGACCTCCTGTGACTCCGGCCGAGGAGAAAGCCACCCCAAGACCTATGGGCAAGGGCTCAATCGATCTCTGCATCAAGGATTAAACCGTTCTGTGCCTTTTAGTTATTTTTTAGTGGATCGGTTTCCTCTTTGGACTATCCCTCTTCGAAAGAGCTCAAACCAAAGGCTTTGGAACCGCTCCCCCTTTCTCCTAATACAAAAACTGGATGGTGAAGCAAAAATATATATAGAGAAAGGTTCTCTATCTGACTCTATCCCTCGGTGGTAGTCTAAAATATTTGTTTGGCTGTACCGGTCTTCCCGAGGCAAGATAGAAGAAAGAGAGAAGTAAACATTTTTTTTCTCTCTTTCGACCATCCTGTCTCGGGAAGACCGTTAGAGCCAACATTGCCATACCGCTGCCAATTCATTGGCACGTAGCTTCCTCCAAACTAATCTAATGTTCCTTGTTCGAATGTATCGCTCAAGTATATTAATTTAATAATGCATTTATTTTTCTCCGAATCTTCTTAATAAAATGAAATGCAATTTATATCACAAATAGACCTCATAACCTCATAAAACCATGAATTTTGTCAAAACATTCTGAGTTTTTGTTAGCGAGTTATAAGGTTTAACAAAAATAATAATTTTCAGTTATGCAGGGTAAACAGGATGAGAGACAAAGAATATGTATTTTAATATCTTTTCAACTAATCGTTTTCATAAGCTGCGAAATAACTTAGCCGAGATTATCAAACGATCTATCTATTCCCAAAATTTCAAGTGCAATAAGGCCTTCCTACGCCCGTAATCAAGACACAAAAAAAACTCATTTTTATCAGTTTTTTATTTATTATTAAAAAAATAAGTAGTCCAATCACTGGAAATTTTAATGGAATATAGTTTGACACGTAACTCATCAACATATTTTTTTTCGTGAGGTTATGATGTTTAGTTTCAGAGATATGAATTTAAAAAGAGATCACCTTTTTCATTTTAACTGCCGAACGGAGCGGTCAATCCCGAGAACCAAACGGGGAAAAATAGGTCTTTTTATTATCTTTTAAATACATTTTAGCTAAAGTTTTTGTAACAATGGACTGATTAAAAAAAGAAAATAATTTTTTTCGAAAATTGAATGGCCATAAAAAAAGTAATTGGAAAAATTAAAAAATAAATGTTTTCCCCGAATTCAGAATGAAATAATAAAAATAGATATACATGTCAAATTTGATTGATATTGTCTGAGTAGTTTCAGAAATATCACGGTATACATACACGCACACACAATTCCATACGGACATTTCCTTAAAACACGTAATTCGAACTTCTAACATCTAAAAACATGTTTCTACGAAGTTTTAGCGAAACTGAAAATTTTACTATTACAAAGCTTCCTCTAGGAGGAAGCAAAAATGATATAGTTTTTTTTCTCTTTCCATCATCCTGCCTCGGGAAGACCGATAGAGCCAAACAAATATTTTGGGTGGTGTAACCTTCACTAGATTGGGCAGCTCTCCCACGTCCAGACTCTCCTCCAAGATCGACTTACAAATACCCCCCTCCCAATACGACCTCTCTAATTTCAATATTCTTTTAATATGTTGTAGTTTGTACAAAAATAAGTAACACATTTTTTTTATCGGCGGAAAAACACGTTGAACAGGTGAAATCAAAGTCAACTCCCAAAAATGGATTTTGTAATATATTTCAGATTCTAATTGATATTTTACAATGAAAAAAATGCATTTCACTGTTCCTGTTAATACGGAACTTACGCATGTAGTTCCAACCATAAGGGATGAAACCCTTATTTTATTATTGAAAATTCTACCCTGTTGTATATATTTCTATTAAAAAAAATTTTAAATGAGCCAACAAAATTTGTCATATATATGTTCGTGGATTGAATACAAAAAAAATGCACCTGTTCGGAATTATCTTTCAAATTATTTTTCAAAAACTGATTTTCGGTATACTACAATTTCTAGTTCATAATTTACTATGTATTACATTGCGCATAATTGCTAATGTGATAATACAACTTAAGCATGTAGTTTCGACAATAAGGGTTGCAAACCGTTTTTGTGCCGATTTTTACAAAAATTAATATAAAATGAGCCAAAATAAAATAAAAAAAAATATTTCTCAAACCTTCATCAAAATAGAAAAACTACCCCCAAATAATGTTTATGGTATACGACAACTTCTAGTAGATAATTTACTGTGAATTACATTTTACATTCTTGTAATGTAAAAAAATACCACTAACACAACTAGTTCGGGGCTTAAAGTTTACAACCTCTATTTTATACAATGAGGCAAAAAAATTCGAAGAAGTATTTTTGTTGATTGAATAAAAAATAATGTTGGTCCCTTGGAAATTATTCTTCGATCTACTCTCATAGTGGAAAAGCCACCCCCACAAATTAAAGTGAATACTATAACATTACATTACATTACATTACATTACACTGATAAAAATCGTCTGTGGATTTCGATCTCCGGAGATATTGATGTATATTAACATAGAATTAATTCTTGTGATTAACACAGTTAATTTTACGTCGCGTAAAATAAAATAAAAAATTATAGTTTGTCAAGTATAGAATGTTGAAACATATAATGCATTAAAGTGACAACGAACTTATATATATATATATATATATATATATATATATATATATAACATTATAATACATTCTGCTTCCAATTAAAAAAACTCAAGAAAATTAGGATATATTTATTGTATATACTTCTTACAATAATAATATTCTTCATAAAAGTGCTTGAAACATAATGACCTTTTGCACTAACTGCAACATATAATGGCCACATTTTTGCACCCTTCAATTTCACAATGCGTATTGCAGGAATCTCTAAAACAGTAAGTAAAAGGATTGTCAAATTTTTCTGGTTTTCAGTGATGTGACCACTCAGGTTACAGCATTATATTGGAGCCTACGTTAGAGAAATATATATTTTTCAGCTATATTTTAAAGAGTTCTAAAATTAAGAATCTCGTTTGTAAATTAATTTATAATGCCATTGATGTGTGTGTGTGTGTGTGTGTGTGTGTTTTTCCAACGGGCGTAGGCAGAGCAAGCTCTGTGCAAGTGGCCCTACGACATCCGAACCCCACCGGTACCATCGCTAGACATTGCTTTGGTAGGGTCGTGTAATAGCCGGTTGACTTTTCTGCTAGTTTAACTTTCCCGTACATCCCCCTTCCACTACTGTGATTAGGGGTCCCGGATCAAATTCATCTTCTTCTTTCTCTGCATCGTCCAGCCGTCTACTTCTCACAGCATCGTCCGGTTGGACTCATCTTTCCTCTGTATCAGGCAGAGGAGCTGAGCTCAACTTCATTACCTACTTTCCTTTGTATCGGTCTAAGGTGCGTATATACGGACGGTAGTCTCGTCGTCTTAGAATTCTATACGCTGACATCTTGCCATATCTTCAATTCTGAGTTTTTTCTACTTGGACCAGTAGTTTCCTCTGTGTTTGTCGTGGTCCCCCTATATTGGGCATCAGTCCCGCTAGTGCATTTTCAACCTGGGATGCTTTTCTACCGACCATTTTTAAATTTTCGTCGCTCTTTAGTCGGGCGTTAATTTGTACTCCTAGGTATCGTATGGAAGGCGACGAGGTTCTTTCTAAAATCTTCTCTAGCGTGCCCAACAGGCAAATGGGCCTGTAGGATGACGGATTCTCCGGAGGTTTGTTGCCTTTTGGTATCAGAACTAGCTGTTGCAGTTTCCAACGTTTAGGAAATATACCTTTTCTGAGACAGGTTTCAAAAACCCTCGAGAATGCCCTGGGATTAACCTTTACTGCTAGTTTAATAGCCTGGTTTGGGACCCCGTCCGGGCCGGGAGCGGCTGCGTCCCTGGTATTTGGTCATCTTCAGGGAAAAAAGGCTTGTGTGTGCGTGCGTGCATGCGTGCATGCGTGTGTGCGAGTGTGCGCGTGTGTGTGTATGTGTGTGTGTGTGTGTGTGTGTGTGTGTGACACACACACAAACACATATGTGTAAATTCACGTGGGTAATGAGAATTCGGACTGTAATAATCTTACAATAGTGGTCGAAGAACAAGACTGTGAGGAAAAGTCAAATTATCCTACGAGGCCAGTTACTGGAAGAAGTTCAAGATAAAAATGATATTTTAAAACACCTATTAGAAGAAAAAAATAAAACGATTGAAGTATTTAAACAAAAAGTGATAAGTACAACTCCTACATATGCACAAGTTATTAAAAAAAATAAGAACAAATCCAGCATATCCCATCAATCATGGTAATGCCTAAAACAAATGAGTACAAACGGAAGACTAGCAAAACTGTTATGAATAAATTAATGAATGATGTTATAGTTCCAATTGAAAGAGTCCAGGAAAAGAAAGACGGTTCGGTCAATATCAAATGTGCAAGCAAAGATGACGTGGTGAAATTAGAAGCTATGCTATCTGAAAAGATTGGGCCACATTATATGGTAAAGCAGGAAATAATGCAAATTCCAAGACCCAAAATTGTTGGAATAGATAATAACATGACAGCAGAAGAACTGGAACAAGACTTACGTGAAAGAAATTTCAATGACAATGATTCTTATTGCAGTGTGGAACATTTATTTACCAACTATAGAACAAAAAAGCAAACGGCAATTATTCGTGTTCCAAGTGATGTTTACAAAATCATACGTGGAAATAACTATAAGATCTATCATGGTTACCAATGTTTACGTGCGTATGATGATTTAAATATCATGCCTTGTTACAATTGTGGCCGAATTGGACATAGTGGAAAAAAGTGCAATAATACATCTGTATGCCTCAGGTGTGCTGGCAATCATCAGACAAAAGACTGTGATGGTAAATTACCGACCAAATGTGCAAACTGTTGTTTCGGCAAGGAAAAGTTTAAAGACGATCGTAATGTTGATCACTTTGCGACCGACACTGAAAGGTGTATAAAAGTAATACTGATTATCCCATCAAACCTGCAATCCAAAAATTTTTTGGATACAATGGAAAATCACATGACCATGCAATAGAAAAAAAGAATACAAATAGACTAAATCCAAACGAAGTAAGAAATGCAAAATCAGCAAACTCAACGGCAACAGACTCGGAAGATGGTTGAACCCGACTACAGCTGTGTTATCGAAAGCGAACTCGAAATACAAGACATTCTTTCTTTGAACAGTGCGATTAGTCATAGTGACTTGCATATACTATACGTAAATGTGAGAGGTTTGAAAACAAACTTTAATAACCCTGAAGTGTTTATTGACAGGCTTAGTTTTAGACCAGAAATCATAGTTTGCTCCGAATCATGGTATTTAAATTTTTTTGAATACTACCACTTGCCTAACTATAAAATATATTACAATCACAGCTACATTAACAAAGCAGATGGTGTAGTTATTTATATTAATAGCAGTCTGACTGAGACTACAAAAATTGAAAGAATAAATAAAGTCACCTTCTTGAATACGAAGCTAACTAGAAAAGATGGTAAAAACTTAAACATAACTTCCCTATATAGGTTTATATACAGAAAAGATCAATTTTGTCAACTCAGTTAACAACTATATAAAAGAGAAAAACAAAATAAAAAATCACTTGGTTATTGGTGATTTTAATATAGATTTAAAAAGCAATGATATAGAAACCGATAAGTTCTTAAATAATTTTTTAGAATCTGGTTTTGTGCCGCTTTTCACCGGCGTAACAAGATCAAGCACGAATAATTTCAATTTAGGCAGTTGTATTGACAATGTTTTTTTCAAAACTAATGACATAAAAGCCAAAGCATATAAACGTATGAGTTGCTTCACTGATCATTATCCACTCTTTGTCTCATTATCAATGGAAAAACATAATAACAATCAAAATTTAAATAATACATATGTTGACTACAAGACAGTAAAAACCAAAAGCAGTAGATTGGATTGGTATCAGTGTAGCAATCTTAAGGAACCTGAGCAAGCTATAAATTTACTGGTTGAAAACATTAAAAAAATTCTATCAATGGCAACAAAACCACAAAAAAATAAAAATAAAAATAAATCTCCCAGAAACCCTTGGATTACGAGTGGCATCATTCAATCATGTTTAAATAAGGAATATTTGTATAATAAAGCTAAAAAAATACAAATGACAGAGAGTTACAAACAAGGTACAAATATTATGTAAAACAGCTAAATAAAGTAATAGCTCGTGCAAAATATTTATATGAAATAAATGAAGTACAAAAAATTCAAACTGACAGTAAAAAACTATGGCAGTATGTTAAAAACAAACTTAATAGAAATACTACAGTAAAAACTAATATTGATTGCATCGAGGACAATGGAGTAAAAATATCGAATACTTTAAGCATAGCTAATTCTCTTAACAAATTTTTTATTAATATAGGTACCGAACTAGCTGACAAAATCAGAGAACCAAAAATATTGAATCCCAAAAACATAAAACCAAATGAACGAACTATATTTTTAAAACCAACAAATGCAAATGAGATAGAAAAAAATGTTATGGGAATGAGTAATAAAGCAGGCGAAGTAGACGGAATTAGCACAAAAGTGCTTAAAACTATTATTGAGTATGTTAAGTACCCATTGGAACATATTTTAAATCTATGCATTTAAAAGGGAAGTTGGCCAAAGTGTTTAAAGGTGGCTGAAGTGGTACCGTTGTTTAAATCAGGTAGCAAACACCTCGCAACCAATTATAGACCTATTTCTTTGATATCTAACATAGCCAAAGTACTGGAAAAAATTATTCATATCAGATTGATAAACTTTTTGGATGAATGCAAAATTCTATCGAAATATCAATTTGGTTTTAGAAAAAATCGAGGTACCAAAGATGCATTAGCACTTATTTCAAATGTTATATATAATAACCTTAACAATGGATTACCTACTGTTGCAACCTTTCTTGACTTGGCCAAGGCTTTCGATACGGTTAATCGTAGCATTCTTCTTGACAAATTAGAAAAATATGGTATTAGAGGCATAACGCATAGTCTACTGCATGATTATCTTAACGAAAGAGAACAATTAGTTAAAATTTCAAATTGTAAAAGTGAGAATATGTTAATTGGTACAGGCGTCCCACAAGGAACAATACTAGGACCATTATTATTAATTGTATACATAAATGATTTACTAAGTATGTTGCCTGAAAAATGTATCGTATCACATGCTGATGATACAGTAATTCTAAGTTCTGATGAAAATTGGCAAAAAGCAGAAGAAACAATGAACAGGTACCTACTCGATGTGAATACCTGGCTCGTACTAAATGAACTATTTTTAAATGCAGCTAAAACCGTATACATGACTTATGGTATTTATAGCAACAGCGTTCCGGCTAGCATGCGAATTTTTATTAACGATACTGAAATTAAAAGAGTCAACCATATCAAATATCTAGGTGTAATTTTTGATTATGAAATGAATTGGAAAAATCATATAGCATACATCGTTAAAAAAACGAAATACTTACTGTTTATTTTTAATAAATTAGCAAAAGTTATGAATAAGAAGTCGCTACTAGTTGTTTACTACGCTTTTATCCACAGCATTGCTAGCTATGGAATAATCGCTTGGGGTGGTGCTTATAATAATGTGATAAAGATAGTAGAATCTCTACAAAGTAGATTATTGAAAATAATCCTAAATAACGATAAAGAACTGTCTAGACTACTTAATATAAAAGATGTATTCGAAGTGAAATGCTTGATGCATTTTTATAGAGACCTAAGTATGAAGTATGAGAACTCTAAAAGTATTACGAGAAATAAAAATATTATTTTGCCTAAAGTAAATAAAACCATTAGTTTTAAAAATTGTGAACTGATTGCAATAAAAGTATTCAATTCGTTGCCAAATGAGCTAAAAGCTCTAAAATTAAGTAAAAAAACAATTAAAAAGAGAATCAATCAATGGTTGCGGTAATAATCACGTTAGATTATTTCAGTTTTATGAAAAGATTACTAAGTGCAATATTAAAATTAGCTGTATAGGGTTAGTTGTAATTTTTAGTTTGTAAGTTAGCTTTAGATTTCATTCCAGACCTATGTACAGGTAACTGTGATTACCTCTATAGGATGCTGGTTTTATCAGTTATATATTTGTATAATATGATGTAAACCTGCGTGTTTTGTACTCTGGATTAAATAAATAAATAAATTGATGCACAATAGTCTACATTTATGTGACATTTATACTTTTGCAGTAGAAAGCTATTATAAGGAACCACCATACGGTTATCAACTGGAATAATTTCTTTATACTTTTTTGTGGAATACGTATGATTTTGTGTTGACATGTTGAAACAATATGTTAAATTGGTTTTTCCTTAACTGATATAGTTTTGATTGTCATATAAACACCTATGAGTAAAATCCCACGCTCCAGCCCTGGGGTTCGATGTGAACTATCCAACCAAGGCAGATAAGTGAAAACTGACATTGTAGTCTGTTTCTAAATAATTTTTAAAGTTTATGTGCACTAATTAGTTGTATAACTTCAATATAGTGCATATAACATCCATAATATCAAGTATATTCCAAGATCTCTCACATTAGATCTCATACGACTAATATACACGAGCACCTTCACTTTCAGAGTTTATCGCTGGCTATCGTAGGTACACATGTACTACCTATTCTCTCATAGAGGTCTTAGCATCAAAGTTGTAAAACACTAGTAATCGTAAAACAAGTAATAAATAAAAATCTTGTTTTTGCTCTCATTAACCTTTAAAGGGCCGGAATAAGCCTCTAGGCGTAAGGGGTCTGACTCACCAACATACCAACTTAGTTTGGCTCTAACTCAGGGACCTTAGACCACATTCCTATAGAAAAATGCGATTTTCAAATTTTTCAAAACCCCGACCCTCTAAAGGATAAGAAAGTATCACAGCTAGTGAGCTGAAACTGATATATATATATATATATACCTCTGTTTTCATGTTTTTTGTCATTTTAAAATTAAAAGTTAAAGTGGGGGGTTGGCGAGCGGAGTGAGCAGGGGGAATATATATGTATATATATATATATATATATATAATGTATAATTGGCCATTCGGCCACCGGTTTCAAGCGGCGCACAGTGTGCCAGAATGGACAAAAATCATTTTCCTTTTTCCTAAGGCAGAACAATAAAAATTAATCCGCGAAAAATATTTAGTTCTACATCCGATGTATCGTAGAAGTGCTACTTTTAGCATAGCCAACGACAGAAGTATGTATAATAATTTACAACTATGTACATATAGTGTAGGCAGAGCCAAAATCAGAAATTCCAAATCCCTCACACGTATAAACCTTACAACCCATAAACCTTAAACCCATAAACCCTTAAATCCGTAAAACTCATAAACCCTTATACCCATATACCCATAAACCTATAAACACATGAGCCTTTAAACCCTTAAACGCTGTGACGAGGTTAGCTCGTTCTAACTGGCACTGATTCCTCGCCTCGCTCTCGTTACTGGAGTCGTAACAGCGACAGAAAAATAACGTTTCATGAATTGTTTGTTGATGTAGCGAGAGAAGGAAAGAGGATCGTGGCCAGCAATATTGTCGCCGGTCAGCAGCCAGGCAGACGACGCGAGCACACAGTAGGCTGACCAGCGATGTTTCGACTCCCACCACAGCGAGATGCAGCGAAAACAAGGTAGCAGCGAGAGAGTCTACGGCGCGGAGGGGGGGAAGCCTCGCGGCCAGCAGCACCTCAATGCAGCGACTGCGCGCGCACACTCGGCCTCTTATATTGTATTGCACACCTAAGCGGAGATAGAAAGAAAAGGAAAGATTGGAGGCACACGTGCGACCTGAATGAATGATACGGCGCGGGGGGGGGGGGGGGGGAGAAACCTACTCCACACCGGCATTGCTGTTGCGGCCGGAATTTAAAATGTACAAAAATGTGTATGAAAGTGCGAGAGAGAGTATGTACCCATGAATGATATAATCGCAGTTCAAAAGTCGCACGCATTGTCAGACTGATTGACGCCTGATTGTGACGAGTCAATTATCGATACTCGGTCAGGCCCATCGCGACGGAAAGGCTCGCGACTCGTTCACTTTGTTCCGGACCAGATAGTAGAGAGCACCTCTCACGAAGCAGCCCGATAATCACGACTTTTATATTAAAATACCACGTGGAATTTTGGCGAGGTCGAGATGAGAGGACGAGAACACAGAAGGCAAGGGACCTACAAGTTCATTAACGAAGGTTGGTGTTACTTGAGTATCAGAGAATTTCGTGGTGCATATCGTGGTCGCTGGTTTATTTACGTCGCGTCGATGCGTTGTCGTGAACGGTCCGGGAAGATTTGGAGTCGTGGTGCGTGAATGTTTTGTATATACTGCAGTGCAATAAAACTTGTATATAGTGGTCAGAAACTTTAATAAATAGTATTCTTTGTAGTGTTGAATTTGAATGGTGATCATTTTCTATTATTTATCCTCACACTAAACGTAAGAGTTGGAGTTCACCTGAGAATTCCGAGAGTTGTTTCAGACGACGGAATCCCCTCATGAGAGTACTAGTCTCAGTCGCGGTGCAGTGAAGTATACCGAAGAATCGGATTACTATTCGGCCTGGCGCCCTTTTTACTTAAAATCGGCCGAACCAGTAGATCTTCGTGTTGACGTTGGTGCTCGGGAGTTGCTTCTTGGAGACTCATTCCTGGGAGCAACCGCCACGTTCCAACGCAATAACCTTTAAACACATAGATCATTAACCCCATAAACCACTAAACCCAATAACCGACCAAAACCAATCTTTGAATCCATAAACCTTTGAACCCATAAACCCGTAAAGGCATAAAGCCTTAAGGCTTTATTAGGATTATAAGGATATATATTTTATAGGATATAAGGATTAAAGCCATAAAATATTAAAGCTATAAACCCTTAAATCGATAAAACTCGTAAACCATGAACCCTTCAACCCATAAACTCGTAAACGCATAAAGCCGTAAAGCCATCAAATATTAAACCCAGAAACCCTTAAATCGATAAAACCCATAAACAATGAATCCTTCAACCCACAAACCCTTAAATTCATAAACCAGATTTAAGGGTTTATGCGTTCAAGGTTTTATGGGTTTAAAGGATATTGGGGCTAATGATCAGTGGGTTTAAAGGTTATTGGATTGTAGGATTTTGGCTCTTCCTATACTATGTGTATATAGTTATAAATCCTTATATATACTTCTATCGTTGGCTATATTAAAAGTAGCACTTCTACGATGCATCGGATGTAGAACTAGATATTTTTCCCGGATTAGTTTTTATTGTTCTGACTTAGGAAAGTGGCAAATGATTTTTGTTGATTCTGGCACACTTCGCGGCGCTCCGCCATCAGATTCTTTTACTTCTAGACTGTTTTATTCGCAACCTTTTGATAACCTCAACAGGTATTATCCTTAAGTTCCAAAGTGGTGACCCGACTCCAAGAACCTCATTGGCAGTGCACTCGGCATTATACCGACGCATCTTTCGGCAGCTATCTTGGGAGGACTTGGCGTACTTTTGAGCTCCGATCCAGTAAAGTGCGTGAGAGCCGGCAGCCTCTCTACAGCTCGCCTCGAGCACCCCTAGCAACGCGGCGACATCCAGGGCCCATCTATAGCCAGTCGTCAAAGATGACACCCCGACTTGGCACCTCTACAGCTCTTCTCCAAGGACCTGCCGCACTAGCTTATCTAAAGCGAACGTGCCGGGGTCTTTCCTCTCGCCGCACAGCAGCAGCACGCCGCTACTGCGCCTCGCACTCGCAGTCTCTCCAGCTTCGGCGTAAGACCATCGATCACCTGATATTCATGTCATTTTCCATCAACGATGGCGCGCTTCCGCGAGTCGCTCTTTTTTCTTCTTCGCCTAGAACGCGGATAACGCTGAAAGCGAGTCGCTTTCTCTTCGCTCCGCATTTTCGTATGAGACCTGGTGTCTCCGCCGCTGTGCGTCCGCACTCACGCGCGCTCCTCTCGTTGCACCACGTGGGAAGGTGAAGGTCGTCGGAGCTCGCGAACTTGCCGCTTCCGATGCGGCCATCTTTCTTTTCATCTCGCCCTCTCGCGGGCTCGCCAATTGCGACTTGTACGGACATCAACGAATTGTACGCGCTCGCTGTCCTGCACCAGGTGCAAATATTGGCCAGGGCCGCTTCAGCCTGCGCGTACCGCGTCGTCTCGCCGGTTCCGGCGCGGCAATCTTGGCGTCGAGCAACAAAGGGCAGCAAAACAGGGCCTGACGCGCGGCAATAACAATTATCTCGAAGATGACATGGACACCGTCGCAAAATGCGCTCTTCCGCCCTATTGGAACTTTAATCAGACACACACGCATATATATATATATATATATATATATATATATATATATCACACCTAGTAAGCGCGCGAAAACGTCGTTGCGATCGAACGTCTACCTTTTGCCGCAAGAGTGCAACACCATCGCAGCTCAATTTCATCGAGCAACGGTTGGTTGCACTAAGTCAACCCGCGCGCATACGCAGTCCGGTAGCCCTTCTTATGCGCGAAATTTGAACTCCATAGGAGCGAGAAGTTAATTGTACAGCCATTAGACATTCAGTATTACGTTTCTAGACCTCGTATTTATTGAGTTGTCTCTTTTTATCTATCTATTAGAATGCCTCGTGACTCGTGCAAAAAATGTAAGAAAGTTACGCGTGCAGGCGCTGTGATGCGTAATTGCAAGATTTGTACAGCAACATTTCACAGTGTCTGTACCAGCTGCCATTTTTTAGATAAAAATTATATATGTCAAGCATGTAATATAAAAACTAAGAAGAATAACTCTCTAAAACTACTGCGCAAAAATATTCCAAGATCGAATGAGTACAAAAACGAGGATAACAATGAAAACAAAATTGAAAATAAGAATAAAGATGAAAATAAGAGTGATACCAAAAATAAAAATACTAAAGTAAATAATACTGATACGAACAAAACAATTATTTACAATACTGTTAATAATACTGATAATACTAATACTGATGAAGCAGGTACTGATGACAAATCTAACGTCTCAAACAATAACATTACAAATGTTAATGTATCCCTTAAGGATAATTTTTCTGCATCGACGCCGGCCGTCCATATTAGCAAAGCGGCTGATAAGAAGCTTACCCAAATCAACTCTTCGGTGGATATAAGTGCTCTTCACTATTGTTCACTGCCATCATCCATGCTAGATCTTTTTAGTAATCAATTTGATTTTCTTGAGAGAGCAGTGGGAGACCTTAAAATTCTCCTTGAGATTATACATCCACAATAGCTGCAAGGCCACCCTTTTATGTTCGTCGCCAACAACGACGGACGGTAGTAAACCAGGTATCCCTGAGTACCTTATGTGTAAGGTACAAAAGGGTGGTATACCTCCTATCTATGTAGCCGTTATTTACAAACCACCGGGTATTTCCTTTACGAGTAATTCGGATCTAGTTGAGAAATTGACATTTTACGCAAAGAATTTTGATCATCGAATAATTATGGGTGATTTGAATGCGAATATGTTATCGACATCTCAAGATGCGTCTTTTATCAGAGATCTTGCCTGTGAGCTGAATCTCAAATTAGTAGATCATGGCGCGACGCACCACGTTGGAGAGTCTCACACATGGATTGACGTAATCTACGCTGACGACAATGAGGTAGTACTGAACGCGAACAACATGATGGTGACCTTTCCGAGTAGACACAACATCATTGACATCACGATACCGACTCCTAAGTCAAAGTCACCTACTCTGACACCTTTCTTTTACAGAGACTTTAAGTCAATTAAACGGGAAGAGATTCTTTCTCTTCTTGAAGCCTGTGATTGGTCGACCATCAGTTGCCCGGGCATAACTACAGACAGCAAATTAGAAGAAACTAAGCTGTAACATATGTCTGTCATTAATAAACTTGCCCCTTTAAATGAATTCAAACCCAAAAATAAGAACGCTTCACAATGGGTCAACGCCGAACTCCAGGATCTATACGATAAACGTGATGTTGTTCAGCGAAGATTTCAACGGACCCGTAATGTGAGGTTCTTACTGGAGCACCAGTCTCGCGGTTCAAGCAGAACAGCGCACAATTGAAGCGCGAGAGGTTTTTATTCAAAGCAGAATTTCGGAGGCTTTGAATAATAAGAAAAATATCTGGAACGAGCTTTGCAATCTTGGACTCTTGTCGGCGACCAGGGAGGAGCTGCATAGTTTCTCCCCTGATGAACGCAATGCCTATTTCACAGGGGTTTCTGTATCACAATCAGAAAGTGAGGTGGACTTAGATGAAATTGTAGCGACGGCCAGTGAAGCTGGTTTCACTTTCCGTGAAATCACTTTTTCGGACGTTGTCCTGGCAGTTGCGCACTTCTCATCACAGGCCAAAGGGGAGGATGGCATCCCTCAAGATGTCATTGCTAAATCCCTTCCGGTCCTAGGTCACCACATTGCGTCTATTTTCAACTCCTCTATGTTTTGTGAGGTCTTCCCTGGACCATGGAAAAAAGCCTGTTTAGGGCCTCTCAAGAAGACAGCTATCCCATCAGCTGCTACAGACTTTCGCCCGACTGCTCTGTTATGTTTTCTTGCCAAGGTTCTGGAGAAGATTGTTCACGATCAGATATCCGAGTACGAAGAGTTGAAAAAACTTCTTGATCCACGCCAAACGGATTTTGGGTGGTTTCATAGTACACAAACAGCACTACTGAGTCTGTCAGAAAGCATTAGGGAGGGTATTAACAGCAATAAGCACTTGCTTACCATCCTCCTGATGTTTTATTTCAGCAAGGCGTTTGATATAATTTCGCCCTCCAAACTTCTACGTAAGCTAATAGGTATGGGTTTCTCTAGGTCTGCTGTTCTGTGGATTAAGTCATATATTACAGTCATACATACATTCGTAACCATCGAGTGGTTACGAAAACACTTGGTAATTCTGATTGGCTCACTACCAATCTTGGCGTTCCACAGGGCTCAGTCCTGGGACCTCTGCTGTTTAGTCTTTACATCAACGACCTCCGAGACATCTTGGCCACCTATAAAGGTCCTGAGGGCAAATTATCAGACAGTGTCGAGCATTTACTGTATGCTGATGACCTTCAAACCTATACTCGCGTAATAAGGGACAATTTGACTGAGGGGGTGAACCGTCTGTCGGCTGTGGCGCGGGCAGTGGTGGCTTGGGCGTCGGGGAATGCGCTTCATCTCAATGTTGAGAAAATTACAGCTATTATTTTTGGATCAGAGTATAACATTAACAAAGTACAAAGTTTGGAGCTACCTGAGATTGAGATTGAGGACAGCATTTTCGTGCCCTTTGTCGACACTGTAACCAACCTTGGTGTTGTAATGGATTCGAAAATGTCATGGAAACCGCAGATTGATGCAATTAGCCGAAAGGTTAATAAAGTCCTTTATGGGCTCCGATCCTTTAGATTCTGCGCCACCGAGGCCCTGCGTAAGCAGTTGGCTGGCACTCTCGTTACCCCGCACTTGGACTACTGCTCTCTTATGTACCTTGATGTATGAGGTCAGCAGAACATTCGACTTCAGCGATTGCAAAACTCATGTGTGAGGTACATCTGTGGACTTAGAAGGGACGAACATATCTCCCCGTATAGGAGGAAGATAGGCTGGATTTCGGTTGAGGCGAGACGGGAGTACTTTGCGGCGGTAATGCTTTATGCGGTGACCAAACCATTTTAATTTTTTTATGTTGCTGTGTCATTATCAGCAGTTCATCTCATACCACCGAAGAAGAAGGTTATTCCCATCACCTAGACGCCAACTGCAGACGAGGTTTTCAACGCGAGCAAACTCGCGCACGTCGAGGCAGCCAGCACCACGTTTTTGCGCAACGACGCACACATGAGATTTCTGACCGATGCCTCGGACCACGCAATCGGCGCAACGCTGGAGCAGCAGGAGGCTGACGGCTCAAGGAAGCCCCTCGGGTTTTTCTTATGGAAGCTATCCAGCGCACAGAAAAACTACAGCACCTACGACCGCGAACTCCTAGCAGCATTTGCAACGATCAAGAACTTCAAGGGCATCCTCGAGAATGGTTCCTTCACGCTCCTGACCGACTACAAGCCGCTAACGTACGCGGCAAACCAGTCGTCGGAGAAGGCTTCACGACGTCAAGCGCGACAATTTGATTTAATCCTACAGTTCTAGGTAACCATGGTGTACACAAAGGGCTCAGACAACGTCGTGGCCGACGTACTTTCCAGGGTGGAGACCATCAATATGCTGGCAAGCCTAGATCTGGCTACCCTGGCGGAACACGAAGCCAGCGATCCGCACCTGTCGCACATCCTCGACGCGGCCTCATTGTCGCTTGACCTACGTCCACTCACCATCGCGGCAGGCGAGGCTACGCTGTTCTCCACCATTGACGACAACCAGATCAGACCGTACAGCCCGTTTCGCACCCAAGCATCCGAGCAACCACCCGCATCGTCGCGCCGGAGTAGACCGGGCATGCTCATGGATGTCGCTCGCTGGGTCCGCACCTGCGTCCCTTGCCAGCAGTCCAAGGTGATCCGTCACTCCGCCTATTGAGGTATTCATTGATGAATATTTTGCTCTGTATTAGGCTTTCATGCCTTTCCTCACTAAGTGCAGTTATGTTTATGTGCCTCGTATTAAATGATGTAGACCTGCCCTTCAGACGCATGATTCTATCTACTACGTCGCGGCGAGAAAAGCAAGCCACCCACGGCGAACGAAGAGTCACCGGACCCCCAGCCCCCCCACTCAGCCTCACTCCGGATTGGAGTGGGTACGCTGACACGAGGTCATTCTTTGACATGGATGGGTCAATCGTAGTAAAGATCGCATGTACTACATCAGATGTAGCACATAGCATCAGTGCCTTCACAAACATTTGAAATCACAACTTTAAATTATCCTCACCATAACCCGCTCCCTCCACGCCGGAAGCACCCCCACTCAGCTCCGGAGCGAACACCTTTCCAAGGGGCCTCCACCGCTTGTGTTGTATTCGGAACCCACACGACATGGGCTCAGTGCCACACTCGCTATTTACATTGATAGTGTCTGCGTTGTTGTTCGCGTCTTTATTCTGCTTATTCCTAATCACACTACTTATTACAATATTAACTACATTACTAATACCCCTCAAACAGACTTATCAAGGTTTCCTAGGGACACCATCACTTGCGGGTTCTGCAGCACTAGTGTCGATACGTCGGTTCTCAGCGTCACCCACTATCACAGATATTTTTCCCATGAGTTCTGTAGCTGCTCTTTTAGAACACGATTTTGTTGTAAGAGCAGCAAGCGGCCATTGTGCCATCACTTTATTTTAAAAAACTTCTCAACTACCCTCTCTTCGAGCGACGTAATCTTCATAGCTAGACCAGTCATCGCTTCTATTCCTGATGAGTTTGGTCCTGGCTGATGGTCCGAGACATTAATCTTGCTCTCAAGCAGTGTCCCAAGATAAAACGCGCGGTAAACACTTCAAGCATCGAAAGTAATGTACAATAACGCAACTCACCCAAATCAATCGATGATGAGTCAAATGCCATGAACTTGCTCGCATTAGAAATTTTTACAGCTGGTGTTGAGGCGCTAAGACATTTAGGTGCCGATACACTTCTGTTTACATCAAGTCGGTTAGTGTCTAAAGAAAATCGACTGGCAGCTGCATTGGTATGAACACTATCAGTGTTAACCGCACCAGTATTCGCAATATCAGTATTTACGATGTCAGTATTAACAATATCAGTATTAAGCGTCTTTTTATTATTCCTATTATTATTAACATTACCAATACTATCTCCATTTCCATCAATATTCCTGTTTTAATTACCATTTACATTGTTATTGCTGTTGTTTGTCAAGTACGATCTATCAGTCTTTGTTTTCTCTCCAATACTGCCACTATTATTAGCGCTACTACTACCATTGCCACTGTTTTTGTTTTTACTTCTAACTATTTTCTTTGAGTGACAGTCAGTGCATTGGTAATTACCATTCTTACCTATTACACACACATGACAAATATCATGGTACGGTTTATCACAGTTTTTGCATCTCTTAATAGCCGTATTTAGTCTATTAATTCTCCTGCATTCCATGCAGGAGAACGGTGCCATCGTAGTAACAATAACACACAAGTTAGACGCGCTAACAACAATTATAGGTATACGCAAGGCTTACTAATTTTAAAATTGAAATCATAGTGCAGAACAAGTAAAATAAAATGATCAAAGCATGAGCAAAAATTTAAAGTCCACGCCTCGATCAAAATAATAATGATAAGTATCCTTATCCGCAGTTCAAATTTCGCAATCAAAGTGATTCGAAAATTCGCGCGTCGGAGTTATCACTAGATTGCATCTGCGCTTGAGTCGAACACTAATGCCAATTGTTGCCCGATGGATATTAGGTGCGACGGGGCTGCACTCTTGTGGTAGCAATTAAGCTCCGTGACTCAGATTTCGCGCGTTTACTGAGCGATATAGATACGAGTATACATATGCATCTAACCTCCAAAACGATACAAAAAGACATCCACTCTAAAATATCGAGAAGAAGATGTAGAGATACAAAAATGTTTACTGCGGTAGAGATGACAACAGCCCTGACAAAGGAGAATCTGCTTGGCACCGATGATGAGTCCACGGCAGGAGAACTGACAGGAAACCGCCCGAGGTGTCCGCCACCGATTTTCCTGAATTTTCGATATGATGTAGAGGATCGAAAAATAAGAGACACATATTTTTTTATCGGCCTAAACCCATTATAAAGGGGTGAAAACCGCCCCTAAAGTTTACCCCCGAAGACGGTTTTTTTACTATCTCAAGTTCTAATTAATATTTTGAAATGAAACAAATTGGAAAATACTTCTATTAGCATGGCGAAACTAGCAAGTATCGTTTGGTTTCTTTCGGAAAAACCTTATTTTTAAAACTATTTTTTTATATAATACTTGCAATAAAATTAATAAATTATTATAAAAATTATTTTTGAGCTGAAAATAAAAAATTAAAGTCGACGTGTTTCAAGGCTTTCGTAAATAAAAGCGTTTTTTAGGTTAAACCACCGCTAAGGCGCAGAATACTTTTAATGCATAATTTATTTTTATTTGGGCTAATTTTTTTAAATACTCGACTTCTAATTAAAGGGGTGAAACGCACTCCTAATATCTACCCCCAAAAACGTTTTTTTCTAAATATTTCTAGTTCAGATTAAAATTTCGAAAGAAAAGAAAATGAAAAATATTTCTCTTTGAAATGCGAAAGTAGATGGTGGTTGCTTGATCCCGTGGGGTAGCAACCATTATATGTTATTTTGGAAAAAATATTTTTTTATTAATTACGTATATAATATTTCAAATAAAAACAAAAGATTATTTTTAAAATTAAAAATCACGTACTTATAATGGATGAGTTAAATTATTGGTTTGTCTAATGAATAGAAGCTAATTGCTATTATTATAAAAAAATAATTGTTATTATTTCATAATTACTCTTTAATAAAAATAAAATCTAGGTATAGTTTTACAAATTGTCAATAAAAATTTGACGTAATATAGAAATCAGTTAATAGTTTGTTTCTTATCACAATTAATTTTGCTTAGGGATTATAAGTTGAACAATAATAAAATTATTCAAAAAAATGTTTGAAGCTCAGTGATTTTTGACACCATGAACATTTTATGATAGCTGTATTTTTACATCCTTGTACCTCGCAATGAGCTTGGGACCCACCAAAGCTAAAGCCAACCGGATTTACAAATTCATTTGGTTTATTATCGATATAGCCGCTCTTATACCAAGAGTATTTAAAAAGATTTATCCAGCAAGATTACACTATCGAAAAAATGATTTATAAAATTTTTCCATATACGAAACCCGAACACTTTCCAGAGGTTGTATTTTTACAGTTTAAATAGTTTATCTCCAATTTTAAATAGTTTAATATTTTTATCTTCAGATTCTTCTCTTTCTACCGTTTCTGAGCAATATCCACTCCAAGAATCTAACAATAACAAACTGTTTTCTATAACATATGGAAAAAACACATCCCTTAACCATTTCCGAAAATGATCTAAAAATAAATTGTAAACGAATAAATTTCGCAGACCAGTAAGTATAGCTATTTGTTTTATACAAAATACATCACTAATTTTGATAATGATTTTTTACATAAAATCAATTTAACAAATATAAATAATAATAAAATTTATTAGTAATTTACAAAAAAATTTTATAACTTTCGAAGC
Source organism: Muscidifurax raptorellus (assembly GCA_020010945.3). NCBI lineage: Eukaryota > Metazoa > Arthropoda > Insecta > Hymenoptera > Pteromalidae > Muscidifurax > Muscidifurax raptorellus. Next base: position 1,239,377 of record JAHUUD020000008.1, read on the forward strand.
TTACTTTGAAATACCTTATTATAAATAGTACATTATACAATAAGGAAATAAAGTCGTAGATTATTCTTGAGGGTGGGTTTACTGCCTCATTGAATGATCGGCATTAGTTCCGTGTTGCATATTATATTATACTTTTCAGTAAATGAAGAAATAAAATATTTGAGGGAATAAAAAGCTACTTTAGTCTCGCTTTTTAGCTAAATAAATTGGCTATTATAGTTAAGAGGACAAAACAGTCCTATGGGCTGAAAAATAAAAATACATAAAATTAATATATAAATTTAATTCTTTATAGATACATTTTTTATAATAAAACTAGGTCACATTACCTACAATTTGAGCCCTAATAGGCCTCGTGTACTGCTACCTGGTACTGGTGACTCTACGGGCACCCATTAAAGTATTTTGTCACTATAAGTTCTATACACCTGCCATTCTTATATGAATAATGTGATTTTAATTTGTATACGTAGAAGTTGTTTTACAACAAACGAACTATATTTGCTATAAAGCAGTGTCAAGTATTAAAAATATTCAAAAGCCTAAACGTGTTCCTAATATAATATTTAAAAAAAACAGATGAAGACGAAAGTATTGATAGTTTAAACAAAACGGTATCCCATTATCTGATAAAGGACAAATTCATACAAACGAAAAAGGTTATCAAAAATGGAAATGAGATAGTCATAAACCTACTAAACGAGGAAAGTGTCAACAAAGCACATAAACTATTAAAAGATAAACTTGCAGACGTATGTGATGTAAAGAGAGAAGAAGTTGAAAATCCTAAAGTCAAGGTAGTAGGAATTAATAATTTTGAAAATATGGACAACAATACAATAGAACATAATATCAATGAAAGAAATTTTAGTGCTTTTAAAAAAAAGTGTGATTCTGAATTCCTATAAGAACAGTAAAACTGGATTTCAATCTGTGATATTGGAAGTGACTGCTGAGATATACCAAAACATCAGAGAAAATTAGAATAGATTCTTTGTAGGATATCAAAACTGCAAAGTTTACGATTATATTAATGTTAAACCATGTTTTAATTGTGGCAAATTTGGTCACAATGGCACCGAGTGTAAAAATAGTAATATTTGCCTAAAGTGTGCTGGTGAGCATAAAACAGGAGACTGCCAAACAAATAAGTTTAAGTGTGCAAACTGTGTTTTCAGTAATGATACTTATAAAACAAATTTCAACGTAGAACATGTGTCAATAGATACCCACGAATGCGAAATCCTGAAATCTAAGATAAGGAAGTATATTGATTATACCGACTATACAATTAAACCTACAATACCAAAATATATCGGCAAAGTAGAAACGTCTGAAAGAGGCATGGTAGCTAAAGCTTCAGGAATTTCGTCAACGTCTCTTCAATCGATAAATTCAAATATAGCAGGAAGACTACGGAGAAATAAGAAATAGCAATGGATCAAGACATCAGTGTTGAAGATATAAGCAAATTTGAATTTGAAGTTGATGATGTCAAAAAACTCAATAAGACACTAAGTAGAAATAAAACATTATTTCATGCGTAAACATTAGAAGCTTAAATGCTAATTTTGAAAAACTGGTAGTTTTTGTAGAGTCTTTAAAAAGAAAACCGTGTATAATTGTATGCACGGAAACTTAGAATTTACAATTTGCTCAATACTATCAACTACAAGGCTACAAAATTTGTTACAATGAGAGTAAAATTAATAAGGCGGATGGCGTCTTAATTTATATAAAAAACAATATAAATAGCAATAATAAAATTGATGTAGTTGGCAGATTGAGCGTTGTGAGTACTGACATATAACTTATGACAGGAGAATCAGTTGTAATATCTGCTATGTATAGGTACCATGACATAACAAAGTATGAATTTGTTATTAGCGTTAAAAAATTTTTGATAAAACATAGAAATCTTAAAAATTATTGTATTGTTGGTGATTTTAATATTGATATATTAGATAATAATGTAGTAAATTTGGAGGCTAGTGACAAAACAATTAGTCAGGAATTTGTAATTAACTATCTTGAGTGTGAATATGTACCGTATTTCAGAGCAATTACTCGGCCCTCCTTTGATAATAAGAAGGGAACGTGCATTGATAACTGTTATGCTAAAAAGACAAGTATTAAAGTCTAATCTATTAAGCTAAATATTCCTTTCAACGATCATTGTCCGTTATTAATAAGTATAGATCAGATTAAGTTACAGCTGCCAAGCGAAACAGATAACAAATGCATTAACTATAGGAAATTACAAAATATAGCTGGAAATATTGATTGGCAGATAATTTTTGCAATGCAGGATCCGAATGATGCTTTAAACAAATTGATACAATTGATACATGACTGTCTTGAGATGGCCAATGTCTTGAGATATTCCATAAAATTAAAGAAAAAAATAACAAATCAATGCCAAGAAAACATTGGATAACTAAAGCAATCCAAATCTCTTGCAAAACTAAAGAAAATTTGTATAAAACATAGAAAATGAACCCAACTAATTTGGAATTGAAAGATGAATATAAAAACTACAAAAAAACCTTAAATAGAGTCATCAAAGATGCTAAATACAAATTTGATAATAGTGAAATAAAAAAATTTAGTAGCAATCCAAGACAGCTATGGAACATTATTAATGCTAAGCTTGGTAAAAATGCGCAACAAAACAAGTCACCTGTATATTTAGTTCTAAATAACCAAAAAATGAAAGACAAATCTGCCATAACAAACTCCACGATTGATTGTTTTTGCAAAATAGGTATTTTATATACCCTACAAACTGTATTGAAATTCGAAAAACTATAGAATCATTAAAAGCAAATCTGGAGGCGTTAATAATATCAATGCAAAAACAATCAAATTATTGGTAAACTACATGCGCTTAAACAGGCTGACATTGTTTCCATCTATTAAGCTGAGGACAAGTCCTGTATATCGAACTATAGACCGATATCACTAATATAGAATATCTGACTGAATGTAATGTTATATCGGAAAAACAATTTGGTTTTGTTAAAAACAAAGGAGCAACAGATGCGTTGAATTATATTACAGATAGTGTATATAAAAAAATTGATAAATCCAAGCCAATTATAACTGCCTTCTTGGATTTGCCAAAAGCGTTTGATACGGTTGACCACAGAAAGCTTCTAGGTAAACTAGAGAGATATGGAATAAGAGGCAGTGCCTTAAAACTAATGAACATCTATCTCTCAGATAGAAAACAATGTGTTAAAATACAGAATTTGAAAAGTGAATATAAAGAAATATGAATTGGTGATATTTCTTCCCACAAGGGACTATATTAGGACCTTTATTTTTTATTTTATACGTAAATGATATACTGAGAGGTATGCAAGACGGTACTATTGTTTCCTATGCAGACGACACTGTCATCATTGCTAGTGATGACTTGTGGTCGTCAGCACAGGATAAAATGAACACATATCTTAGTGAAGTTGCAATGTGGCTTACTGTAAATAAACTATCGTTAAATGTTAAGAAATCGGTTTATGTTACGTATGACAGCTACTGTGATAGTTTCCTGACTCGCTAAATATCGAAATAAGGAATAATACACTAAAGAGAGTAGAAAATTATAAGTAACTAGGCCTAATCTTTGATTATAACATGAAATGGGATAAGCATGTAAACTACATAGTTAAGAAAACGAAATATTTAATTTTTATTTTTGAAAAAATTAGGTATAGAATGGACAACAAGTCCATACGTATATCAATATCGTGAATTATATGACCATCTTTGATATTCTTTGAGATTTTTTTAAACTTCAGAACTTTTTCAGAAATCTAATATAATTTTTCATTGCAAGTTCCACCTTTGTTAATTTGGCTCATCCATCGACGCGGTTCGTTGTGAATTAACTAATTCAAATCGATTTTTAACACTTTCTATACTACGATTCTTTTTAATTTTACCTGATCTCCAATATTCAACTGCTTTTTTTGTAATCGAAGCTCGAATCTTTATCATCGTATGAACAAACATCATAATCATTTTCTTCTTTAAAAACTGTGCCATCTTCAATTGCTAGACTTCACAATTTTTAAATTGCTCTTGAAAATCTAAAGTTTCTTCTTCTATCGATAGCATTGATATCATTCATACTATGGTATACATTTTATTCAAATTTTTCAGCTAGATCCATTTTAACCTTATTGACAGAGCTTTCTGGTGTCTAATGCCCCGACAATGTTGCCAATAATAAATTTATAACGTTGATAGGGTTCACCTTCATTTTTCCAATTTCTTGATTTTTATAAAATAATAATATGTATTGCAAGTAATTTTCTTAACAAATTGCGGACTTTCGATAACGTGCATCTCAACAAAATTGACAAAAATATACTGATTATCTGATCTGCTTTTATTAAGTCGCAGATTCCAGACTCGTATTATCGCGTTATCTATTTATGGATGTTTTTTTGGCAAAATTCGCTGTTTTTATCCATGATTTCAAGATAAGCTTACAAATAATCGCGTATACATATATATATAAGTAGAAATGAGTCAAATATTTAGTCAAGAATAAGTATATATGTATGTATGTATGTAAGTGTGTATATTGTAACGGGGTGAGACTGTCTTTGAGAGAAGGAAAACACAAAAGGAGATGCCGGGACCGAGAATCGATTCGGCGCCCCCGATATCTCCAGGCGCGCGCTCTATTCATTGAACCAATACTGCCTTATTCCGTCACTCTCGTTCCTGCTCCGATTACCGGTATAGCGAGGACTTGAACGTCGTTACAATATATATATTAACAGGGTGAGACTGTCTTCAAGAATAGGAAAAATACAAAAGGACACACCGGGACCGAGAATCGATCCGGCGCTTCCGAGATTTCTAGGCGCACGCTCTATCCACTGAGCCAGTGCCGCCTTATTCCGTCACTCTCGTTCCTGCTCCAATTATTGCAAGGACTTGTACCACGTTACAATATATATATATATATATATATATTGTAACGGGATGGTTTCTAGACGGCTACCTGCCTATGTACCCCGTACAAATGCAAAGTTCTCCTGCACTTTGCTTTTGCGAGATGCTGTACTCGCTCGTGTGGTCGCCTACCTGCGACGATGCTCCGGTGCTCAGTATGCACTACATTCCTGTGTAGTGCCCGCGGAGGCGGCGGTATTCGGCGGTTTGAATAGGAAGAGGGATCGGGACGACAATCAAATGAACACACTACCGATTCTACTAAAAAGGCGTTTATTCAGTAAGAAATCCGTCGTCCGTGTTGCGCGTATTCGCGTCGCGAGAAGGCCGCAAAATCTACCGGATCAACGACTGGGGCCAAATGCCTCGCCTGTCAATCGCGCATAAATAAAATAGAAATCAACCTCTGCTTTCTCTTATCGCGTCGATCCTCGTCGTACTCTGGCCAGGGAGTCTCCTGCTCGACCTTGCCGTATTCCGATTGCAGTGATCCACCAGTGGCAGTGGTTACTGCGGCGCTGCTGTGCTGCAGTTGCTGCTGTTGCTGCCTCCCCTGATTGCTGTTGCTGCTCTCGATGGTGCTGTGGCCTTCGATGCTGCTGTTGCTACTTCCTTGCTGCTGTTGCTGCTGTTCAATACTTAGGATCTTTTGCGCGCGTAATCTCTGACTTATTGCGAGTGCGGACAAAAGCTATCTGACTGGAATTTCCCTCTAATTGCGAGTCCTCTACTGGCCTCATCGCGCTTCAGCTACCCACCCCGACGTGCGCGTCTCGCCGCTCGTTACAACCCCCCCTAGAACCAAAATATCGCCCCGAGTTTGGTTCTACCATAATATGGGGATAGGGTGGCGCCAAATAACCAACTCCTCATCTGTAAAAATAAACAAAGTATAATTTATTTATAAAAGGGGGCGCCGCCCGTATGAGGGTAATTAGGACACCAAGAAGCTCGGTTGACCCTCTCGTGGCCACAAATGACGCAGCTTCGCTTGGTCGTCCGCACTCCATGCGGACGAGCTGGCGACGGTGGAGCTGACCTCTGCTGCCAGACCTCTGGCGCCTCCTCCTGGACTTACTACGGGAACGGCTGGTTCGGCGCCGCTTTGTCCCTCGGGGTTGCTCCTCCCGTTGGTCCCTCGACGGTCCCCACGTCCCTGTGCGGGACCTGCTGCGCCGCACGACCGGCTTCGTCCGCCGGTTCACGGGAGAGACGTGCTCCCGATTTCCAGACCGGTCACGCCGAGTAGAGCCACCACCTGCAAAGCGCATAGGCTTCTCTGGTTGTGGTGTGCTCTCCGAACGCACATCGGTCCGGGGTCGCCTGCACGCCCCTGGCCGGATCCCTCGGCGAACTTCGCCTCTGGCCGCGTTCTTGTCGGCGAGCACCTTCCACGCCCGGACCTTCTCCAAAGCCACCTCGGCTTCCTTAAGGGCCCGGGTTGCGCGGCTCTGCTCCTCTTAAAAACGCCGCCGTCGAGCTTCTTCGCGCGCCCGCGCGATTGCTCCGGGATGGGGCACTACCTTTAGGCCCACTCTTTGGCCCTCAGGTCTTCTATGACGGCGTGACTGATCGACGGCCTTAAGCGCAGCCTTCTCCTCCTCGATCAGCCGCATCCAGGCTTTCGAGCGCTGCTGGAAGGCCGACCCATATTGGCGGACGGCTCTGTCGTAACGCCCAAAGGCCTCTCGTGCCAGCCTGCGATCCTCCAGGTTCGCCTCGATCGCCTCCTCGATCATTGGCCGTAGTTCGACCCACTCCTTCTCTATCTCGCTTGAGGCAGTCTCCAGAGCAGGTACTGCTGGTGCTGGACCCTCGAGCTGGGCGGACTCGTAACTACGACGTCGATCTTCCTTAAGAGTCGACAACGAAGAGACCACCCAGACCGAGCCGGCGATCGCCCACCAGAACCGCAGCACGCAAGTGGACTGGCCTTCCCTCGTGTCTCCTGCGAATCAGCCAAGACCGCCTTCTCTAGAACCCACAGCCGACATCCTCAGTGCCGAGTGGCCGGAACACCTGGAATTGGTGGATGTACCAGCCCGCCATGCTTCTCTAGGCTTCAGAGCGCTCTTGTTGCTCCGCCAGCGGCTTCGCCATCAACAGCTCCTCCGCAGCTGTGCATCATCAACCGAAGGATAGCGGCGAAGCAGGCCACCCGGCCGAAGCCCCACCAGGTTCTGCTGATCTTTCCGACCAAGCAAAACCCGTCGCCCTCTCTAGTCGTGAGGAAGCGGATACGCCCGCAAAAACCGGGGATCCCAAAGCCGAGGATCGTTCGCAGCGAGCTCCTCAAAGTTTCGCTACGCCTTCCGCCGAGGGAGAGGTGGCTCGCGCTCCTTGCCCTCCGGTGTCTTCAACCGATGAGAGGTCCTTTCCCCAGCTCATGGTTGAGGGAGCAATCGATCTGACGATCGTCGACTAAAGTGCCCCGCGCCTTTTAGTCATTTTTCAGTGGACCGATCCCTCTTTGGGATTGGCCCCGTAATAAATACAAACATAAAACTCTTCGGAACATCCTTCTTCACGCTTAACAATAACTGGGTGGTGTAGCCTTCACCGGGTTGGGCGGCCCTTCCTCGTCCAGACTCGCTCCCAGAGTCGACCTAGAGAGGTCCGAGCTGTATCCGCTTTCTAGGCAACGCAGATGCCTCCAGAGGCATCACCACATGCAACACCAGCTTGCCGCATCCGTGCCGTCCAACAGATGGCCCAGCGCCTTCGCGCCGAGCGCACCCCAGGGCGCTGCACCGAGCTCTCCGCGCTCGCCAGCGCCCACTCTGCCTGCACCCTTGCAGACCGCCTAAGTCGAGTGGTGCCCAACGAGGAGCCAGACTCCAGGCTTCGCCGAGAGAGTGCTCTCCCACTCCTCCCCCAAAAGGCCCGCTTACATCATCTTATTTTTCGATCTTCTACAATATATCGAAAATTCAGTAAAATCGGAGGTGGACACCTAGGGCGGTTTTCATTTCGTCGAAAACGGCCAGCACTGTCCTTGTTTGAGGTTACGTTTACCGGCAATTAGCGAAAAAGTCCCTCTAGGGTCATAAAACACACTTGTCAAAGTGTTTTTGATCTGAGGACCTCGTGCGCTGAAAAGTAACACTCAAGAGTGAAAAACGGTTTGATTCTATAAAAAACACTAATAGTGTGATTTATAGCTGTTGTCACTTACCACAAGTTTGAAATCTCAATCAGAGAGTCCTAGAGTAATAATAAAGCATCGGATCATTTTCTTCTCACTTATTTTTTAATTATTATGTAACATTTACATTTAAAAAACATTTTCTCATCGCTCATATCAAAATTCCTATATTCATGCTAAAACTAGTACTATACTGTGTGTACAAAAATTTTCAGCCCATTTGATCCATGCGTTCATCTGTAATTTTACGGACAGCCAGCTGAAATTGAAAAAAAAAACTAATTAGTGAGAAACTAAACAAATCAGTTTGTGTTAAAAATACAATACCTACAAAATTCTTTTACTCATCTTATATATTGGGATTATATTATCTTCATTCCAGCCAACTTGATAAACGTCTCCTGCAGTTTATATCTCTATTCGAATTTGTTGACCAAACTCATAGACGCTTGAATAAGCTGAAATAAACAAACACATATATTAGATATTTCAATAAATATTAAATTAAATAAAATTATTGATGGAATTACTCATATTTTTTCATGACAATCTAAAAGTAGTGTTCTTCTTCACCTTCATAACCTCCACAGTCATCCTTTTGGAATTATTGTTTTATCCAGGATTTGTTTTAATCAAATAATTAAAACTAAATTAATTATGACGTACTTACATATATCCTTAGTGGGCTCCTACTACATATGACTATTCTTGGATTCCTTCTCGTACTCTTCTTCTCATGGTCCGGGACACTTGCGTGCTGGCAAGTGTTTATCTTTCTGCATGAAAGAGTCTAGCATCAACGCTGATGTTAACTCAATCCAGTGCGGCATGTCCTGGAGTGATGTCGGACATTCTCATAATTTTGAGAAATCCACTTCGCCCATCAGTAAAACAAGTCACAACCATGTAAACACCAATCTTCAATGCCAGCAAGTCACTAAACGATGTCTTTGGAACTAACTTCCACACAGAGTTATTAAAACTTTCATTGGAGTTTTGAGTAAAACCTCCGAGGCATTTTTCTTTCTTTGTCAAATTCTCGTAGATTGGCCGCACTTGTTCTATTACAGTAGATGAAATGATGTTTTTATAAGTGAAATCTGTTCCAGACTTGATTTTTGCCAGCGGCACCAACTCTGTGCACCTGCTGGGCAATAATGATCAAAGGAATCTCGATATTTTCTTATAGCTTTTCCATAATAAGCAGATAGCTTATCAATCACTTGAGCTGTCTTCTTCTGCCTCCGATTGATTTACGATCATCAAGCTTTTATCCAGAAAGAGATTTTGTGAGGTTTCTGAAACGCGTGCCCATCCTCTTTTGAACATGAGCAATGAACTCTCTTTTTTCAAACGCAAAATCTTTACCATAAGGCTTTGCGTCACTCACTGCCTTAAACACTTTTGAATCACCATCGCCAATATAGTGGTGATATTTAACACCGTACAGCTCTTTGGAACGTTAAAAAATCTCACAGGTTTGGTTGATGTTCGTTAAACCACTTCTGATGCTCTGTAATTTCTTGTGTATTTTCGCATTTTGCGCAAGCATGACAGAAGCATTTTTTTATAAATACATCTAAAACCTTGTCCGTCCTATTTCCTATGATGCTGGCAAGTCCTTGTAATGACGAGAAGCCCTTCTTCCTCTACGATCCATCGCCAGAAACATCAAGTCCAGCACTGTTGGATGATGTTGCTTCCTTCTCTTCGAATACTGTCGTCGTTATTGACTCTTGTGTCACCGCCTGGCAAACTTCGCTCGATTGATATTATGAAAAGCCCATTGAGCAACTGGTTTTAAAAAATCTATAATACCAGCATAACTTGAAAGACCAGCATATCCATGGCCAAGTGCACGAGCAGCAAGAACAGATCTTTGGTTACTGCTCCTGCATTCCCTTTTGCTCCAACTTTTTCACTTGAATAAATAGCTGCCATCTGCTCGCACTTTCTACATACAATATCAGTCTTACTTTAGATTTACTAAATTTCACAATGCTGTTACAGTGATTATATCTAAAAATGTTCTCTTATGATTGCCTGAAGAGATTATGCACGTAAATAAACGTTGTGTACACTGCACTATACACTACAATCACAAATTATCTTACAAAAACACTAATCAATAAAAAAAGTTTCAGTTTTTTAATTTAGCTAAATAACATAAATATCAGATGTACTTTGTAGTTGTTATCTACTTAGTGTGTTTACGAACAAGCAGTTTGAATCAGCGGTAAAAACAATTTTTCGCTATTTTGATTAATTTGTAATTTTTCCGGGAAGCATTTTTTGCTAAAACCATATAAATACTTTTTGTTGTAAAATTTTCTGAATTTTGCATAAAAAATATTTTTAATGCAATATATACATGCTTTAACTGACCTATCTGCAATAAAAATCTTAGAATAATATTTCCAGGATGTGTCTCGACCATTTTACAACCTACAAGAATGCTTCAAATTTCTGAAACCTGAAAAAATAGCATGTAATGAGTTGAAAAAAATACAATTGAATTTTAGGGAAAATTCTAAAAAAAGGGATTCTTGATATTTTAAATGATTTTGCTCGTTAGCCGACCTAAAAATCGATCAATATAGAAAATATAAGCAGTTTGTTTTGTACAGCAATTTGACATTTTAATCGATTTTCAGCCAGAAAGCAAACTGACGAAAAATCCTAGAGATACATTTTTCCTTAAACTTTTCATAGAATTTTACTATATTTTTGAAGCTAGTACATGGTATTGTTTGAAACTTCAAAAATACTAAACATTTTTTGCAGTTATAAAATAGACGAGACCCATTCTGGAAGTTATACAGGTACTTTTGTACTCAAAAAAGCTATGTTACGAGAGATGGAGAGAGATGGAGAGAGATGGAGTGAGATGGGGAGAGATGGGAATAGAGAAAAGAGGGACCACCTCTCTCCACCTTCCTCTCCCTCTCGCTCTCCCTCTCCCACTTCCTCTCACATCATTAGGTACGGAAAAGAGTAAAATAAATGAGAAAAAACTGTGAAATTGCGGACTGTACATAATTATATTCTTGTTATATTCCAATATATTCATAGAGCAATATTGGTTAATTATTGTGGATATTTTGGTAGCCAAATAAGAATCAAAAATGTTTCTTTAGATAATATGCAATAGGATTCATCAAAAATTATTAATTAACTAAATTAATAATGTTAAATTATATCATGTAATTTTTGTGTAGATGCATGCAATACGATGTATCGCTTAATATTAATGATATGGCAAACGTCCAAACACTAGGTTACTCTTATTGTATATTTAAATATTTTCTTGAAAGATTTAAATACAAATAGGTCTTTCAATATCTTTACCAGACAGTACATTTTCAGTGAAAAGGATACCGAAATAATTATTACATCTAAATCGTTTCATTATGAGAGCTTTACTTGTGCCATCGTTTGAGAAGGTATATTTGTATTTGTATGTACACATTATATAAATTACTTATAAATTTGAAATGCATGATATTTGAATACAGAATAAGTGTACAAGTAATTTTGAATGATATAGTATATAATGTTAGTTATATTTATAATATACAGGGTGACCCATTTTAATCGCCGCACCCGGATTTCTCGGAACCTAAGCCAGATAGAGAAAAACGGTTTAGACAAAAGTTATATGGGACAGAGGGTGGTCCTGCTGGAGCCACATTCTTCGACGCGTTTCTAAATCAACATCTTCCATCAATCCAGTAGTTCATCTCTTATTAGCGTCAAATAGGTATGTTGATTTACATTTTCTTCAAAAAAATAAGGGCCAATCAAATATCCATTGATAATCCCGCACCATACCATAATACTCCAACGTCTTTGATGGTTTACAGTTCTGACCCAATGAGGTTTGACATCAGACCAATAATGGCAATTATACCTATTCAGTTCCCCAGTTCCACTTTGAAATTTTGCCTCATCAGAAAAAAGAACAAAGTTAAAAAAGTCTGGTTCATTTTATATCGATTCTAAAAAAAATAGCTACGATGTTTTTTGTACAAAACAGAAATGTAGTATCCTTATTTTTTAGAAAGTTATAAGTTTTTTGTAAAACTAAAAATTTATTTATATTAGTGAGAGGCAAGGGGACTCACTTTAATCAATCACCCCAAAGGAAACAATCCTTACTAAGTCCACGTCGTTGTTTCTGGGTAGCGCAAAAAGTAAGGTTAATACATTTATAACAGATTTGGGGTGTGCAGGATAGCATGCGTGGGGTAGGGATGTGTGGGACTAGGGAATGTGGGGTATGATTGTGTGGGATGTAACAGTTTAGCATGTGAGGGCATGAAGTGTATGGGGTTAGGATGTGCGAGTTTGAGTTTTGTTTACTAGGATGTGTAACTTTTGGGTTTGGGGTGTGTGGGTTCCCCTATTAAGCCTAAGATCAATTTTAACTAGCTAAGCCTGTGGTTCATGGAAAAACTGATTTTAAACGGACTTTGACCTTGAAATAACATTGAAAAAAATTTCTCAATATGATTTTGAACGTAAAATTTTCCGCTCTTTCCGAATCCGGGGTCAAAACTAGGTGTACCTATATGAAAAAACCACTTTGACCTTGAAATAACCTTGAAGGTCAAGTTCAAGGTCAACGACGTTGTGCGACCCCCTCTGTTCCCTACAACTTTTATCTAAACCGTTTTTCTCTATCTGGCTTAGGTTCCGAGAAATCCGGGTGCGGCGATTAAAATGGGTTACCCTGTATTTTACGTAATCTTCAACACTATTTGTTAAGTTATCAGGTAAAAGCTTATATGATTATCGAAATTTAAAAATTTTCTAAATAACCAAAGTAATATAATGTGGATTTTCATGTAAACTTATAGATAATTGTGGACGTATTGATTCTATGTCTATATTAAACATTGTTTCATACAATTCTAATTGATAATTTAAAGCACGTCAATAATTTCGTTGTTCATCATTTTCCGCTTGAACATAAGAATTTTATCTTGGATACAATCTATTTTTGCCTATTATTCCTAGAGAAAGCCTTGTAATAGTAACAATGTCGACTTCATCAAAAATAAGTTAGAAACACGTTTTAAAATATTTGGAGTTAGAATTATGTGTTTTTAGAAAATGTCCGTATGAATGTGTGTGTGTATACTGCAATATTTCTGAAACAACTCCGAAAATATCGATAAAATTTAACATGTACATCTGATTTTTTTCTGAATTCGGGAAAAGCAGTAATTTTTTATTTTGCCAACTAGTTTTCGTTTTATGGTCATTATTTGATTTTTGAAAAACACTATTTTGTATTTTTTTAAATCAGAATATTATTACAAACAATTCAGCGATAATGCATTTCAAAAGGGAATAAAATTACTTACTTTTTCCCGTTTGATTCTTGGGATTGACCGCACCATTTGGCAGTAAAAATGAAAAAGGTGATTTTTTTTTAAATTCATATCTCTGAAACTACACATCATAACCTTACGAAAAAAATCATGTTGATTGGTCACGTATCGAACTATACGTTCCGTCATTACCGTAATGTCATGAAATATTAAATTAAAAAAATAAGAGGCATCGAAATTTTGCACTTTTTTTATAAATATTGCCATAATTAGTTTTTAATGGGAAATTCGCAATTCTGGGACCAGAAATGGAAAATAGACAAAAAAATACATAAGGAAAAATTTGCTTTCAATTCGTCCGCAGAATATGTGATACATTTAGGTCTGAAAACAGAGTTACGATTTCTCTGTTTCGGGTGTTAATGGGTTAAAACAATATTCCATTTATTGGGTCTATAAAGTAAGTTGGAGGAAGCCAAAGAATTGGCAGTATGTTTTAAAATGTGATTAGTATCATTTTTATATATATAATAACAAATAAATAAATGATATACTTTTTTATGGTTATCTATATTTATATAAAAATGTGTATTTCAATACATTGCTGTAATTCTTTTTAAAACAAGTCCTCCTTTATAATTCTTAAAATTTGGAATTAAATCATTGGAATTCATTTAATATAATTCATTAATTAGTAATAATTATTACAATCCAACAGCTTTCCACACCACCCAAGAGCTACTGCCGAAACAAATTATATTTTTAATAGAATAAGTTTCAAGCGCGTTTATTTTTTAATATCATTTAATAAATTCTTTAAAATGTTTAAGTAATTATATGGTATGATATAATTAATATAAATTGTTTGTGTATAAACTAGAAGAATTTAAAATGTTATGATACAAGTTAACTATATTTAGCACGCATAATTTTTTATATAATATTTAATACGAAAAACGGTACTCGTCGACAGTAGACATACAACCGATATATATCAAATAAAATCTAAAAATAATATGGCTGAAATTATTCTTGAAATTTAATAAGTTATCTTTTTAATGAATACCAATCCTACCGAGCCCGAAAACTCTACCTGATACCATACTCCATCCAGCAAAAAATATATGAAAAAAATTATTTTCAATTACTTTAAAGGTACTATTAACATAACAAACATTGATAATTAAGTAGATTTTTTAGATCTAACCAACTTAACGATTAATCCAATTTTCAAACATATTAATAACAAACATTATAATAAAAGCATACAATTATATATTGAGAATCTTATAATTGACATCTTATACTTGAAAATGAACACACCACAAAAATGAAAAAAATGGGGGTTGGCGAACGGAACGATATATACCATATATATATTATATAGTTGTATCGACTCAAGAAAACGATTTACCCCCTCCTCCCCCACCGCCACCCTCCTCGGAACAACTAAGAATCGTTTCCCAATTTACGTTATTTCAATATATCAAGAGCCCTCCTCCCCCCCTCCTCAGAGCCCCTCCTCAGCCCCTCCTCTTGCCACTCCCCATTTTTCTTTAGTATAATTGAATTTATAAAATTAGGCAAGTGATTATGTGTAAAGTTATACTACATGCATTTTCTATATTTGGCAAGCTCTAAAAACAGCCTAAAAAGCGCTGCAAGAGAAGCTGCAGAAATTTTATGATATGATTCTGTAGAAGATTATGCGAAAAGTATGCTGAAAATATACGAAAATATGCATGACTGACTACAGCTGTACATTTTTTTAGTTAATTGTTGGTCTATTTCATAACCATTAAACACTTATATGTATAATTTATCACTTTGGATAGCGGATCCAAAATTGAATAAAAAAATAGTAGTGATATCATTATAGTTTTTCTTAATTATTTATTAAAGCAGGTTCGTTATTTTTTTCAGAAGTTTCATTGTGGCTTAAAATTTAAATTTTCAAATGACTTTCTTTTTTTTTTAACTTTTTGTACATATTTTTTTACAGCGTGTACAGTATAGTCGGCGATTAGAGTGTAGACGCGAGGCATGCGCAAATCGCTTGCACTCGCGTGTGCTCATCTGACTGCACGAAATCGTCGCGAACCCAGAGATGTCGCGACGTGTACCATTTTGGGTTAGATCACGATTATAATAATTTACATATTACAACACGCCTCCTAAATTTTATAATCGTGATTGTTTATTCATTTCATTAACCTTAAATATCGCATACAATTTGTTTTTCGCATTTTAAATTAATTAATTAAGAGCATTTCAATTGAACTTCAGATTTTACGACTGAACTTGAGATTTTACAACTGAACTTAGGATTTTCCCACTAACTTAACATATTCTTCAATAATGTCTACATGCTTGGCTACAATTACTTTATTATTTACTAAGACTCTATAGCCTACACTGTCGTATCCAACTAATACGCCTAAATCTGCTTTCCTATCCCATTTACTTTTTCTCTTT
Organism: Muscidifurax raptorellus; assembly: GCA_020010945.3. Classification (NCBI taxonomy): domain Eukaryota; kingdom Metazoa; phylum Arthropoda; class Insecta; order Hymenoptera; family Pteromalidae; genus Muscidifurax; species Muscidifurax raptorellus. The sequence continues at coordinate 1,255,301 of JAHUUD020000008.1, forward strand.
ACTTCAGGGACTCGAACAAAAACTCTACTACCGTATAATTAAGGATTTTTAATATTAGGTTTTTCTCCCGTCATGATTTCATACGGGGTCTTTTTCTCTAAAGTATTTGCTAAGGTTCTATTTTTCAAATAAGCTGCTATTTGAACTACTTCCTGCTAATAGACATCTCGCTGTTTCCATTACCGACCTATTGTATCGTTCAGCAGTTCCGTTCAATTCATGAACATACGGGGGGCACGGTTCAATATAAAACCCCTTATCTTTTGCAAGATTATAAATATTCTTATTAATGAATTCACTACCATTATCACATCTTAATTTTTTTATCTCCTTTCCTGTTATATTTTCAAATAGATTTACATAATTCATGATGCAGTTATAAACTTCGTTCTTTTCCTTCATTGTATAGATCTTTGCAACTTTACTGTAATCATCCACTAAAACTAAAAAATATTTTTCTCCCCTGAACCCTATAGTACTATGCGGTCCATTTACATCCGCGTGAATAATTTCTCCCATATCTCTGGCTCTATGCCTATCATTTTCAAATTTAGTGTTTGTCATTTTATTTTGTATGCCAGTACCTCATTTCAAACATTCACTTTCTAAATTATTTGGTAAACCTTTAACTAGGTTATTTTTACTTAGAATATTCAAATAACCGAAACTCACATGTCCAAGTATTCTATGATATTTTTCTTTTAACGTCATTCCATTATCTATACTTTTAGTTACATAATTTTGGCTATTTCCAAACACAGTATTTATCTTATACAAATTATTTATTTTAGTCGCAACTCCTATTAACTCATTTTCACTATTACAAAATTTTGATGAATTTCCTGTCGACACAATTTTTGCATTTTCAGCGACTTTCCCGAAACTCATTAAATTTTTACTCATTTCTTTTATGAAAAATACATCTTTTAATACAATTTCAGTTTCACTATAGTTTGTTCTGAATTTAGCTTTAATATCGCCAACAACCGTTGCTTTTAATTTACGACCGTCTCCCACTTTTACGTCAATCGGAATTTCTAATTCTTTCGTATTTGTAAAGTATTTATCATCATTAATAATATGATCTGAACGCCCGCTATCTAAAACCCATTCCAATTCATTTTCGCAATTGTTTACCTCAACGTTGTTTTATAGTCTACTTCTGTTGTGAAGACCTTGGATTCGTACCGATCTTGCTGATGTTGACCGCCTCGGCCTCGTTGACCTTTGCCTCTGTTGTGGTAACCTCTATTACCTCTGCTGTTGCTGCCGCCGCCTCGATGTTGTTGATATTGTTGAGAGCGTACACCTCCTTGCGCTGGCTGTCCTTCTCCTCTCGAGCCTCTCCAAGAATTTCTCCCGCTATTTTGACTCGTATATTGATATTGGAAATGGCCCTGTGCCCCGCACCGGTAGTATGTACTACTGTCCTTTTGTTTTCCCGCTTTATATACATTTGCGTTTGCAATATTACTTCTTGAATTTAGACTTTCACTTTGTCTTTTCTTGTACTCTAATTCAAGTTTTGATTTGACAAATTCTACTGTTTTGTCCTTTTCTGGTAATGCATCTACGATATCAACTATATGCGACAAGCTTCCTGGCAATGTCATCAAAAAATAGTTCAATTTATCTTTATTTGTTACATTTTATCCCGCATTTTTAAGTTCATTCACTTGTTTTTCAAAACTATTATAAAAGTCTGTTGAATTCTCACTTTCATCCATTTTCAACTTGAGCAATTCCCTCTTACATAGTAATTTCACAGCGCTACTTTTCTTTAAAAAATTTTCATCTAATTTATCGATCATCTTCTTGGCACTTTCTTCGGAAATTATTAATTCGAGTTGTGTATTTATCATACTGTTCACAATATAATTTTTTGCTTTTGTCTCTTTCTTCTTCCATTTAGCTTCTGTTATAGTTATCGGCCTTTCATTATGTTCAATAACTTCCTTACATTCTTTAAGTTCCAAGAATAATTTTAATTTATATTTCCATTTTTATAGTCTGTCCCATTAAATATTTGCAACATAAATCCTTTGTTTCCCGTAGTCATCTCGTCCGCCATATAAATTTATTTCTTTCTTTGTCAAATTTCTTCTAGTACTTTCCTTGTATTATTCAAAATAATTATTTTCTTCACTACTCTCACAAGTCGCTTTAATTTACTCTTTTCTTGTAATTTAATATTTTTGACTTCTAATTCGTCTTCTTTTTTTACTTTAGGCTTAAGCCACAAGGACATGTGCGTAGCCTCAAAATTTTCCACGTTGTCTAATACAGCGCTTCACCACGTGTTTTGCTTGCCGACTTTAATCCATTAACATCGCACTTTAATTATAATTATTTTCCAAAAACCTTCTTATTATTCGATAACTGATGAATTTCCCTTCATTTTAGTGCTTTTATTTTTCAATTCTAATTTATTTATTTATTTACTACCAGTAAAAAATGTACGTATTATATTACATAACAGTAAACTGTCGCAGAGATAAACGTAGTTATCTGTTCGCGATACCAGCATAACCTTATATACTAAAGTGACTTACAAACTAATCAACCTCATGAGTTTTGAATAATCAAAATATAATATTCTGTAATTACTTTACACTCTAGAAAGATTACAACAAAACATATATTCACATATACTCATTTTAATTTTGAGTTGAATTCCCATATTCTATGATTTATTCCTAATCCATTTTTTTAGTATTGATTTATAATTCTTTGTATTAATAATCTTTGATTCATTTGGTAAATCATTAAACGTACCGATAGCTTTTACATAGCTATTTTTATTACTTATAGTTTTTTGTCTTTGCGGAACTTGTATGCTTTTTTTTCTAGATTTACTGTTTGAATTGATGTATTCCTGCTTTAAAACTTCCTAGTAATATATCAGCGATTCATATGCAAACATTTGTCTTAGATTCATAGGACTATCTACGAGTATAAACTGATTTTTGTTTCTAATTTTCAAAATTTTGTTCTCTAAAGATTGCAATAGATTTAAATTATTCGAGTATGCTCCTCCCTATGCTATTATACCATAACTAATAATACTGTGGAATAGCGCATAATACATCATCCTTAATGTTTTTGTATCCATAAATTTAGATGTTTTTCTCATAACAAACACTAAGTATTTGGGCTTATTAATTATATACTCTATATGACTTAACGATTTGATATTATAATCAAAGATTATCCCTAAATAATTTCCAAATGTCATGTATACAGTTTTGTCGATATTTAATGATAATCTATTAAGTGCAAGCCAATTGTCAATTTTTTGTAGGTAATTGTTCATTTTTGTTTCTACTCCTGTCCAGTTAGGATCCGTAGATATTATAGCTGTATCGTCCGCATAGGAAATAATTGAATGGTTTGGCATACTAGTTAATAGATCATTTACATAAACAATAAAAAGTAAAGGTCCTAATACAATACCTTACGGTACTTGAGTCTCTACTTTCTTATTAAAGCTTTCACAATCATTGATTTGTACTCTTTGTTGTCTACGGTCCAAATAACTAGCTATAAGTTTATTTGCTTTGCCTAATTCCGTAGTTATATAATTTATACAGTAGAATTTTACGATTCACTGTATCAAAAGCTTTTGCTATATCAAGGAATGTAACTGCAATTGGAGTACTTTTGTCTAACTTTTTATATATAAGCTTTGTGATTAACGTAATTGCATCTTTTGTTTCCCTTTACAAAACCATATTGATTTTTAGATATTATATTGTCCAAATTTAAAAAATTACAAATTCTGTAATGTATAATTTTTTCAAAAATTTTTGCTATATTTGAGATCAAAGATATTGGTCTATAGTTTGACGCGGTTTTCTTATTTCCGACCTTAGGTATTAGTATTATTTTAGCTTCTTTTAGTTTATTTGACCAAATAGATTGTGTAATGCAAATATTAATAATATGTACTAATAGTTCTGTAATGTAAATTGCTAAAAATTTAAGCGTATTGGAATTTATATTATCCATGCCTCCATTTGTTAGTTTCATTTCCTTTATTATTTGAAATATTTCCCTATCATTGGTTGGGTAGATAAAGATAGATTTTTGATTCATTTGAGGTAGTTATACTTTATATTTTATACTTTATCATTGTACGGTTGCAAAATTTTAATAATAACAATATTTTTGACAAATAATTTGAATTATTAAGTCCTCAGCACACTCTTTAATCTTCATAGTATTCTAGATTTTGAAATAGTTGTTTTATTTATCATCTGATTTGTTATAAACTTAAACGAATACTCTAGAATTCTATTTACATTATTATTATTAAATCTACTATTTTTAGTGGTTATATGTATCCTAAATTAAAAATAATTTCAGTTTGTTTTATTTATAAATGAAGTTTATATTATACACTCTTTGATTACTTACGATTCCAGCAATATAAATATATCAAACATTAGTATAAATATCATATTGTTTACGTAGAATAACAGTAAAGAGTTGAATATTTATCAATTATAATTACTGCTGTATAGTTTAAAGTGGCTTTAACGAGAATAATGATATTTTCGTTTCTGGTTTAGACTCTACTTTTGATTCAACTTTTGATTCTATTGGTTGATTTATATAGGTATTTGAATTAGGTGGATGTATAGGAATAGGTGGTGATATTTCTTTCTTAGAGCTACTAGGATTTTTCACCACTATTTCTTGCAGCTGTATATCTTGAGAATTTATCATTGGTGTTTGCATTTTGTCATCGTCTATTATCGTATCGTTCCTTTTCATTACGATTAATAAATGTGTAATAGAGCTGAATATACCTCCAAGTAGATTAAGCGTCCATCCGTACATTGCATGTAGCGTATATCCTCTTATTAGAATATCGATTGCCAATTTGCCGATATGAATAATGATAAATATCATTATTAATGCTGAGCTGATTGAACCAAATTTGACCAGTTTATCCATAAATCGATTCCAAGTGCTCTCAGCGATGTTCATCAATGTATTTTCGGTTAATAGATTAGCTATTACACCTCCTTGCATGGTTTCTTCACCTTGCATTCCTCTAGCTATCGTGTTCAGTAAAGATGCTCTCTCCATCGGAAACATGATATGTTATTGTAATTTTTGAAGATCCTCTTGTGAATAAATCCCACTGCTTGCCAGTGAATTCAATTTTTCCGGTTGCCATGCAATTTTAGTTGACGGTTTCAAAGTCTTGATAATGTTATTACTTCTTGGCGCAGGCATTAGGTTTATCCAGTTATCGCCAATTTTAAAATATTGAGGTACGATAGAGTTGCAGTTTATCTGTGTACCTTTCTTTAATAGTATATGGGTTTTTGACGTGAGAAACATTGTTTTGTTTCCTGATGAGACTGTCAGTTGTGTATAGCAATAATCTGTATGATGAATCTTTACTTCTACAGGCGTGCACTTAATGATGTGTATAGCCTCCCCCGCTAGTCTGGCAATATACCCAGGTTTTTGCATTATGTTGTAGGCAAATTCGTCAGGTGAAATGGATGCAAGAGACAAGGAATTTTGGATAACTTTTCTTTCTAATTCACATTCTTCTTTTAGCATATTTAAATACAAATTTTTAAACTGACCCCTAAAATGTTTTTCTACGTATACAAATTTCGAGTTTACATATGTAAAAAGATCGAAACTAACTACCGGCCTTTTGTTAAGCATGTCTTCTTGAAATAACAATTGATTATCAATTTCTTCGCAAATGAACAATTTTGGATGTTCCGTTTTATATAAAATCCTACCGCAAATATTTATCTTTTCTCTACTAGTTAACGCAAACGATATTTCATTAGTACTTATTGTATAAACTGTCTCGCGATTTTGTGAGATTATTTTTGTCGATACTCCTCCATATAATATATCATACTTTTTTTTAAAACAACTATCAGTATTTATTACTGACCAAAATGTATGGCTAGCTTGTATATCAATACAATGCTGCTCCGAGAATTTACATACTGTCCCTGAGCTTAATCTTATTTTATCGTTGTCTAAAATTACATCTGCATATTCTTCTAAAAGTGTAATTTTTATAAGTCCCTGTACTAAAACATCACTCCATGAACCAAAACTATCCGAATATGCTGCACCTGTGCATTTCTTTTCTTTAATACTTCCCGCAAGTTCAATTCCTGTTGATTTAGTTGAGTTGATTTTTAAATCAGCTATAGTGTGAAAATTGTCATATTTGAATATTCCTGTTTCATGGATTGATCTACAATTTTCGTGGCTTATATCATAAATATATTCTTGTACGCCCTGCTCTACGGCACCTATATGACTAAACATTCCGCAATGATATACCGTACGCTTAATTTCTATTTTACATTGTATCACTCTTACTTTTCTAAATTCTGCAAATTGTAGTAGTTGTATGGTGGCGTTGGTCGCGTTTACATCTTCTTGGTGGAAATCGCACTCCCCCGAATCCAGTAGAGAGTACGTGGTGATGATTGGATCAGATGCCCCACAATCGACTCCTACTATGGCTTGACTTGTTTTAAAAATTGCAACAATTAAAATAATTTCAGGAATCATTCTGTCCAAATTTCCTAGAAAAAAAATATTTTAGAATCATGTATGGCAACGGCTTAATTTATTCATATGAACAGTTTTTGGTTTTCCATTATAATTTATAGTTACGTTACTATTTTCATTTACTTTTATTATTCCATATGGCCCCAGGTTGTGATTCTTTTCGAATTTACCTGGTTTTGGTTCTTTAATTAACCATACTTTATCGCCAATTTTTAGTTCTATTGGATTTACGTAACGATCATAATATTCTTTTGATTTCATTTTTGAATAGATAAAATTTTCTCTAGCAATCGCTGTGATTTCTTGTAATTTAGCTACTAAATTTTCCAAATAACCACTAAAAGTAGGCAATTGTTCATTTTTCTTTAATGGTTCACTAGATGGAAGCCTAGCTGGATAACCAAAAACTAGTTCATGCGGTGTAAATTTATGGCTAGTATGGATACTAGTATTATAATTAAATTGAGCGAATTCTATTAATTCGTCCCACTCAATTTTCTTTGAAGAAGATAATCTAAAGAAAGTTCTTTAGATATTTGCACAGCGGATGATGTGCTCTTTCCAATGAGCCATTTGACTGAGGTGAAAATGCCGTGGTTTCTATTTTTTTAAATTTAAATCTTCGTGCTATTTGTTTTATTAGTTTACTTGTGAAGTTTGCTCCCCTATCCGTGAGTACAAGTTTAGGTGATCCAAAAACGCATATAAATTTTTTTATTAGAGCATCTGCTACTGATTCCGCCGTTTGATCAGGCAGAGATATAATTACTATATATAAACTTTGTTAATTGATCTTGTATCGATAAAATATATTTATTGTTATTTTTAGTAACATACTGGTCCGACTATGTCCATAGAAATTTTATCGAATGTTTTTAAGGGTGTATCCGTAATAATCATAGGTTGTTTAGTTTTTATTCTTTTCAGCTTATTTCTTTGACATTCTTCACATCTTTGTATCCGTTTTTGGATATCTATTTTTAAATTTTCCCAATAATATTTATCCTTGATTCTATTGTACGTTCTATTAATACCAGAGTGTCCTCCTATTCTAGTCGCGTGTAACATTTCAAATATTTTATCTCTTTTATCCATTTCTATATAAATTATATTATTTAAACAAATTATTACCTTAATATTCGTCTCGTTAAATATATCTTTGAGGATTTCTTCAACTTCATCCCAACTAATATTTGTTATTTTTACATCTTTCGACATACTAAATATTGTATAGTTCTTTGGCAAACAAATAGTCTTTAACAACTGAAATAAATTAATAAGCTTTGTTTTAACTGCTATTGCTGATTCAGCTGTATTTAAACATAGTACAAAAATTTTGTTCTTTCCTTTATCTATTATTTCAATTTCATTACTGTCTAGATTTTTGTCCCAATCAATATTTTTATTTTTCAATAATTTTGCTGTATGTTCATCTAGTGACTCACCATTATTGTTGATTAAATGTATCACATTATCATTCTGGAATTGAATTGCATTTTTGGAATATACTATATATTTTTGTTTGCTTTCCTGACTTCCCACGTCACACGCAATTCTATTCTTTGTGCTTTTAGTTTTTCCTCGTTTACGGTTTTTTATCTTCAACTTTTTCTTATTAATTTTTGTCTTTTGTTGATTTACGATTTTAATTTTTTCTTCGTTGGTTAATTCTGGGCGAAATTTATTCTCTTCTCGCTTTTTCTGAGCTCTAGTTATCACATATATTCCAGCTTTTGCCACTGGATTTCGTGACAAGGCATCTGCATTCGTATTTTGCTTTCCAGCTTTATATATGATTTCATACTCATAGTCTAACAATTTTAACCTCCATCTTTGTACTCTTTCATTATTATCTGCTGATTTTAACCATACCAATGGCTTGTGATCCGTTACAATCACAAATTTATTACCATAGATATAACCTTTGAAAGTTTTTATGGCATACATAATCGCCAAAGCCTCTTTCTCATACGTCGCATATTTCATTTCAGCTGGTTGCAATACTCTAGATGCATAAGCTATGTGTCTGTCTTTACCTATTTCACCTTGAGAAATAACACATCTTAGAGCATATTGACTTGCATCGCTTGTTATTATGAATGGTTTGTCGAATTGTGGGTATTGTAAGACTGGTGCAGAACATAACATCTTTACCAGTTTATCAAAAGCTGTTTGTTGTTCTTCTGTCCAAATAAATGGTCTATCTTTTTGCAATAATATTGTTAATGGTTTCGTTATATCGGCAAGATTTTTTATGAATCTTCTATAATAATTAGCAAATCCTAAAAATTGTCTCACTCCCTTTACATTTTTAGGTATAGGAAAATTTTTGACGGCCTCTATTTTCTTCTCGTCCGGCCTTATCCCGGCTTCGCTAATTATATGCCCTAGGAAACAAACTTCTGTTTTACCAAATTCACATTTTTCTGGTTCTAATTTTAATCCTGCTGCTATTAATGCTTCTGCTATTAGATTAAAATTTTCATCCAATTCCTCTATTGAATCTCCAAAAATAATAATGTCGTCAATATAAGTGTAGCATATTTTATTAATGTATTCAGCTAGGACTGTATTTATCACTCGCTGAAATGTTCTAGCAGAGTTCTTGAGACCGAATGGTAAAACAAGAAATTCAAATCTTCCCAATGGCTGTACACTGAACGCAGTTTTTTCTATATCCGAAGGTCTCATTTTTACTTGATGAAACCCTGATTTTAAGTCTAAAACATCAAAATATTTTTTGTTTCCTATGAGATCCAAAATTTCGTTAATATTTGGCAGTAAATACGGGTCCGCTATAGTGACCTCATTTATTGCCCTGTAGTCAATCACTAATCTGAATCTCTTTTCTCCTGTAACAAGTTCTTTCTTCGGCACGACTAATGCGGGTGCATTGAATGGGCTTTTTGTATTTCGTATTGCTTTATTTACGATTAATTTTTTTGTTTCATTGATAGCAATCTCTTTCTTTTTGTGTTCTAATGGAAACTGCTTTACATAAATAGGTTTATCTGTCGTTAAATTTATTTCATGTTGTTCTACAGTACACGTTCCTAATTCATCACCTTCGATCCAGAAAACATCCGGATACTTATTTATGATCCGCTCGATTCTTTCTTGATTCTTTTTACCACCATTTTTCATTTGTAATTTCTTTCGTAATACTTCTTGTCTGCTAGGTTTCTTGAGTTGGCCGTGTTGAGTTTTCTTTAATGTATCGATTGCTTCTATATTTAAAATTAAACTCTCATCTATGCCTAGTTCGTCCACTAACTGAGCTTCTTCAGGAACATAGTCAATATCGAATGATATATATTGATATTCTTTTTCATCAAACAACAATTTTTCTTCAGCTTTTGACAATTTTTCTCTAGTTTCTTTCATTGTTGTTACTATGTCCTTAAAATCGCATTCTTTTACTTCAGCATTGATTTCTTGCGAGTTTTGCTCCTCTTGCAATGCTACGTTAATGTTATATATGAATTTTTCTATACTCTTACTATCGATTTCCAAAAATTCTCTAAAATTTTCTGGCTCGTTTTCATTTTTACTACTTTTATTTATTACTTCTGTTTTAGTATCCTTACTCACTTTATATTCTTTAGTTATTGTATTCAAGACTGTTTTCACATCCTCATAAAATGTATTTTCTATCACCATCTCATTTTTTTTTAAATCTTTTGTATTGTCGGAATTTTCTGCCTCTTGCTCTATATTCACATTTATAGTGCTTTGCTTATTATCTTGTTGAATTATATTTTCTTTATCTTTATTTACCTCTTTACTCTCGCTACATTTGTTTCCTTTTAGATCTTCATATATTTCATTTTCTTTAATGATTTCTTTTAACATTTTATTGAGAACCTTTTTTTGATCATTATTTACTCCCTCTCTTTCCTTCTGACCCTTGTTTTGTATATTTTCTGCATAAGTGTATATCTTCTTAATTGGTCCACTTTGTACTTTTAATTTTACGTCGTTTATCTCTAAATATCCTTCATATAGACGTAATTTACTTTCCCTGAGTAATTTAATACCTAAAATGCCATCATACGGAATGTCAAATTCCTTTGGTGCTACATGAAAATCACAATATTTATTATTTATTGGTAGTCTAACTATCCCTAAAGTTTTTATTTGCTTGCTTGCTATTCCTGTCAGCAATATTTTTTTATGTTGTAATAGCGCCCCTGGAGAAATTTGGCCTACTTTGATTATATTTATCTGTGCACCACTATCGACGAGCAAGCTGCATGATTTACTTGTATATGGATTTATAATCTCAATATATTCTAATCGATCATCTAATTTTATATGATATACTTCCAATTTCTCTGTATTTGATACATTTTGTTCATAGATATCTCTTGTGTTTATTAAATTTGCTGTGCCATCGTTTGTTGCGAGTGTATTGGCCTTATTATTTCTCGTCCACTTGCTCCGAGAAGGCTTTACTCGTTTCCCGCACGATTCACTTGCTGGTTCTGCAATTTAAAGCATTCCTCGGTCATATGGTTCGTATTTTTGCAATAGCTACAAAATTTATTCGCTCTTGATTCTAGTGCCTTGATTTTCTGGCAATTTTCTACTGTGTGTCCGTCTTCTTTACAATAACTGCAATTTTCCCTCTTTTGAGCCATATTTTCCAAATTTTTTAATTTTCTGCACTCTTGTATTGGATGTCCTTTTATTTTACAATATTCACAACTTATTTGTTTCCAATTAGGATTATTTGTATTTTTATTCTGATTATTAAAATTGTTGCTTTTTCTGTAGTTATTATTATAGTTATTATAATTGTGATTTTTATATGAGGCGTTGGAATTATTTGTATCTTGCTGCTGAGCCATCCATTTGGGGCAGTATTTTCCCGAATGACCTTTTTCGTTGCAAATCTGGCATTGGATATCCTGTTGACATGTTTTTTCTCTATTCTGTGCTACTAATATTTTAGCTTCTTCACACTGTTCAGCTTCATGATCATTTTTATTGCAAATTGCACACATTAGAAATTTTCTATCTATTAATATTGGACAGTATTTCAATACATGTCGTTGGTTACATCTTTTGCACATTACATCTGGGCAATCTTTTATTGTATGAGTTGTGCCATTGCAGAATTCGCACATTTCACTTTGTTTTCCTTGATTTTTACAATTATTAGGATCGTGTCCGCTTTCTTTACATTTCCAGCATAATTCGTACTCTATTATAAATGGGCATTGAGTTACAGTATGACCCATTATTTGGCAATACTGGCAATGGTTGCCTTTGATTCTATTCATTTTGCAGGCATCGATTGAATGCCCGTGATTATTGCAGAATTTACAAATGAATTGTATCTTTTTTTTTACTATTCTGCAGCTATCTGACAAATGGTCTTTATTTTTGCAGTAAACACACGCCACTTTATGACAAAACAATGCCTCATGTCCATAGTCTTGACAAATCTGACACGAGTATATGGCAACGCTTGTGTCTCCTGATATAGCTGCTTGATTGCTTAAACTGCAAAATACTTTATTTGTTTTACCAAATATTAAATTTCTTCTATTTAATCTCGTCTCTATTTCTATTGCCTTTTGTATAGCATCGCCCAAATCTTTCGTTGTTCCTAATTCTAAACGTATTTCTTGCCGTGATCCTTCTACAAAGGCTGATAGAGTTTCAGCATCTATTTTAGTTTCGAACTGTCTTTAACTTGCAATACTAATTCTTGCAATCTGTTAGCAAAACTGAGTACCGTCTCGTCTGGATTCTGCAGACTTTCCGCTATTTTTCCATAAAGTGTTGCCATTTTATCCGTTGATGGATAAATCTGGCGGATTCCTTTGATAAAATCTTGAATATTACTAATTTGTGCATTTAGCATCGCCCTGTAAACATCGCCTTTTAGTTTCATTTTTAATATTGGAATTAAATTTGCTTGATCGGTTTCTGACAACATGTTTTTTGCATGCTTTAATTTTTCTACATATTCATTAACTGATATGCATTTTCCGTCGAACTCTGGTATTAGGTTCGCTACGTATTTTAGCGATAAACGCAACTGCGGTGGTACTTGCTGTTGTTGATCACCTAGCCCCGGATCGACCATGGTGTTGTCTAATAAGCTGTCTAAATTAAAATTGAAGTCAAATTTACTCTGTGAGTTGTTTAGATTGCCGATTAGGCTCGGTTGCTCGTTAAAACCTTCGATGTCTATCAATGATATGTCCTGTTTCAAACTATTATCGAATTTCCAATCTTCTGTTTTTCTAATCACTGTCAATGGTGTTACTGGGGTTACTGCTGCTCTCCTTTGATCTTCTTTAGATGTTTCAGCTGATTCTTGTTTATTAGACGTAGTTGGTATATTAATAGTTAAATGGGCTTTGTTCAGTCTTGAAATCGCCTTTTTTATTGCCCCCGTTGATTTTTCTTTGTTTGTCTGTTCTAAATTTGCTTCTTGCTCTATTTCTACTGTATTTTTAACTCTTGTTTTATTATATCTTTCAGTGTTGGTTACTGATTCTTCATCTTTTCTTTGCGTAGTTATACTGTTCTCTGGCGGTGATCGACTTATTTTTTTACTTCTCGTAAATGGTGTTTTATCATTAGGAATTATTATTTGATCCTGTAATGTAGGATTATTACGAACAACGCTCCTAGTTAATTTTTGGTCTAATAGATTTCCCTGATTGTCACTCATTTGGTGCTCTCATTCTAATTAACTTTTTATTTATTAGATCACATTCACATATTTCGGATGTAATATTGCTGTCTTACTTGTTTTGCAATACTTGACCTACTTTCCGCGTTTTTGCGGACTACACAAATTTCGGTCAGTTCATTTATTGCAGCTATATGCGTGACACAGTAATTTGCCTTTACTCAGCTATATCAGTATTCTTTGAACAATTTTAGACTTTTACCTGATTTTCGTGATTCTACAATTTAAAATCTATTTATTTTTATTCAATTCAGTCATAGCAAGATTAAATAATTCATCAAATTTGTTGCCGATTTCAATTTGAAATTCTGATCGTTCTACTTGGTTGTTTACTGCTTTTGGCTGCCTAACTTTTTGCAATTGGAAAAATAAATCTATTTTCTTGTTTAATTGTTTTAATTCTTCTATTAATTTAGATCTTTCCTTAAATAGTTTCCGTAAAAATATTCTCTTACCACCTCTCTTGTGATTATTCTTTTTTACTATATTTACTACACTAGTATTATTGTTCATGGAATGAAATACGTGCTTTTATAATGTTAAATAAATCACTATTTACACGGCAGATTGGAAACTGCACGAGATTATTTGTTATACTTATGTTTTTACTATTTTACATTGACCTGGTTTTTAAACTGACATATTTGAAGCGCGGCAGATTTGAAGCGCTGCGTTCGATCACCTTGCTGACGCTGCAACGTAAGGCAAGCAGGTCACTCGGCCCGAATTTTCTGTGGACTCGCGATTTTATTTTTCTACTTTGTTGATTGCTTTTTTTGTACTTTTTATATTTTATTTATTTACGCTCCTTTACGTTTAAACCGTATTCTTAAGGTTAAAAAAATACGGTAAGCCTACCGAGTGTTTGTGCTTTTATGTGCTTTTTAGGAAAAGAGTGATCGCTATTTAAGCAAATAAAGGATAAGTCGCTTTTTAGCGTCTTTAGGATAAAAAGATTGACCGCTATTTAGCAGGTCTAGGGAAAAGTTGCTACTAAGCAGACTTAAGGAAAGGGTTACACACGCACAGCACAAAAACTTGATTTATATGGATTAAAACACTATCACTTTTATTATTTACTGATATATTTTATGTTAGCAAAATTTTACTTTTCTTTTTTTTTTTTTTTTTTTTACACGTCTAGCGTTTGATTCGTACCGGAACCACTGTTAAGTCACGAACTCGATCTGTGTATATATAATTATTAAGAATTCGTACTTACTTTGTCGTGGAGGAGATTCTCTGCTCTGCAGCTGGTGTTGGATCAAGATCGGCCAGTCGTAGGTGCAGGATAGAGTGAATAATTGTTTCAATAATAGAATGTATTCTGATGGTCGTTTATTCAAATGTAAAATTCAATTTATATACCGATCGCGTCGCGACTTACTTCTGGTAGCTCTGTCGACTGCCCGGAGCGTCGTAGCAGAGTCCAGATTCTAAGCGAGACTGAAGTGCAACGGATTCAACGTACACTTATTTACTCGGCTGATCTACTTTATTGGCCATACTCATCATTTTCGAGTTTTCGGCTTCGCAACGCTGATATTGCTTAACTACAATACGTCGCAGGACTTCGCAATGCTGATATTGCTTAACTACAATACGTCGCAGGACGTAACAACTTAATTTTACGCCAATCGAACTAAAATATTCATAAGGTGGTTTGCAATTTCCTTCTTTCCTACTTCTAGGAATATTTTTACCTTGTTTTTAACTAATATTTTTATAAACAGTTGCTTGTTTCGTACATTTATTTATTTTTTTCTATTAAATTATTTACTGCTAAGTTAGGATCACTCATTGATAATATTATGTTCCAATTTTCTTTATCCGCAATTCTACCTAGTTTATTATAATTTATAGATATTTTTGTATACTCAGATTTTACTTTATCAATTTTTTCTAGTGACATGAAAAGTGTATAATGATCTGTTATCGAGTTTGTTTATGTAAAATGCTTATTTTTAATTCTTTGTGCTTTCTTGAACAGATTATCAATGCATGTTCCCCCAGCAGAGTTGTTCGAATTATTTGTAACAGATGGCCTAGTAACACCCTGAAAGCCAGGTACCAACTGAACGACTGAAGTGCTTTCCTGGCAGTTATTACTGTCTAGTTTTACTCCCTGCTCGTTTACCAGGCTGTTGTTGCTGCCTGGCTTCTGGGTTGGGCACCTAGTTTCATTGACACTTTTTAGGGTATCTGAACTCCCTATGTTTTTTCGTTATGGTGACCTTATCATATTGTATTTCCGCCCATCTCTCTCCTGCATTTCGCCTGTGCACTGAGGAGAGCTTTTGTCCATATGCCTTCACCAGTACAGCGTCTGCCCATATCGGGGCTCCATACAACATGACTGATGTACTAACGCTTGCCAGTAGCGTTCTGCGATTCTATGTGGGACCACCCACATTTGGCATCAGCCGCGCCAACACTGCCGTAGTTTTTGTGGCTTTCTCTCCTGCTGCTTCCAAGTGCTGTTTAAAGGTCAGCTTTGCGTCTAACGTTATACCTAAATATTTAATAGTCGGTTTAGAAGTAATTTCATGACCGCCTATTCTCAAGGTGATTGTCTCCGTCTTCTTTCTGCTAGATATTAGGATTGCCTCCGTTTTATGGCTTGCAAGCTCCAGATTCGCATTATTTAGCCACTTCTGTATTTTAATGATAGATTCACTAGCAATTTCCGCTACCTCTTCTTTCTCTTTTGCTACCAACACCAAAGCTTCTGGTAATTCTAGCTTGAGTACGCCATCGTACATAATGTTCCACAACGATGGGCCCAGTACAGACCCCTGTGGAACTCCCCCGGTAACCTTATAATTCACCGTGCCCTCCTCGGTCTCGTATAAGAGAGTTCTGTCCTTGAGGTAGTCAGACATTATTCTTCTTATATACGGAGGGACTCCTAGTCTCACTAGTGCTTCGTGAATTTTGCACCAATTTGCAGAGTTAAATGCATTTTTAACGTGAAGTGTAACCACCGCGCAGTACTTTTTCGCCCCGCCTTTCCATCTTTTCCCGCTTATGGCTGTCCGTGCTGTATTCACCACTAAGCCGATAGCGTCTAATGTTGAGCGGCACTTACGGAAACCATACTGGTGTTCCGCAAGCCCCTCTGGCCCCTCAGTTCTGTCTTCCATCCTAACGAAGATTATGCGCTCTAATACTTTGCCCTGTGTATCGAGCATACAGAGCGGTCTGTATGACGACCCTTCTCCAGGTGGTTTGCTACCCTTTGGTAGCAACACAAGCCTTTGCTTTTTCCAGTTTCGTGGAAACTTTCCTTCTTTGAGACAAGTGTTGGACAAGTCTAAAAACTCTGCTGGGTGAGCCTGGATGGCATGTTTCAATGCAATATTGGGTATGCCATCAAGTCCTGGAGCCTTATTGTTTCCAACCCTCCTGCAGGCTGATAGTAGCTCCTCCTCCGTAATTAAGGGAATATTATCTACATCTATTTCTTCTACCATAGCACATGGAATGTCCGGCTGATTTGGGAAGAGTGTTGTTACCACCCTGCTTAATACCTCTGGGCACTTTGGTGGGGGTATGTAACTTCCCTTGATCTTCTTCATGACAATTTTATAAGGTCGGCCCCAAGGGTCTTCATTGACCTCATCTTGCAGCTCTCTTAGACATCTTTGTTTACTCTCTCTTATACACCTTTTAAGGTTGCGCTTAGCTTCTTTCATTTTTTCGTTGCAGTTCTCCACCGTATCCATTCCTCTACCGGTTCGGTAGCATTTCTTCCTTGCCCGTTGTTCCAATCTTCTAGCTCGATGGCAAACGCTGCGCGCTTGTTTGATCTTGTCATTCCACCAATAAGCTGGTAGCCATCTTTGACTGGACACTTTTCTCGGCATTACCGCGTCGCACGCTTTGGTGAGCTGGCCCGTCATTTGTGCAGCCTTGTCGTCTGCTGATCCCGTCAATTGAATATTGTCAAACATCGTCAAGAATAACTCTTTGTCATACTCTTTGGTTTTCCATTCAGTTCTTGTACTACTGGGATTTGTACAGAATTTCCTATTTGGTCCGCCTAGCTCCATTATTATAGCTAGGTGGTCACTATTTGTGTAGTGATAACTCACGATCCATTTGCTTACCTGCCTTACGAGGCAGTTACTGACAAATGTCAAGTCCATGAATGACTCTGCATCTCGTTTTTTGAACGTCGGGGTGTCGCCTTGATGCAGCAACACCAAGTCTAGTAGCGTGAATGCCTCCAGTAGCACTCGTCCCCGTTTATTGGTTCTGCTACTACCCCACTCGATCGCCCATGCGTTAAAATCTCCTGCTATTATAGCTGGTTTTTTATTCGTAGCGTCTTGCACCAGCCGGTCCAATAGTTGCTGAAACTGCTCTATTGATGCGCTAGGCGAGACGTAACAACTGTATACATGTATGCCGCCTATTTTCGCTCTTACGAAGCCATTTTCCTTGTTTACCATCTTGCCCTGGAAGGTAAAGTCTATGCATGCCCAGATTGCGGCTTTACCTGAGGCGTCAGATTCCCAGGATGGTTCATTCAAATCTTTGTACTGCTCACTGACGAGAGCGGCATCGAACCGTGGGAGTGTGTCTCTGGGAATATGTGTGTGTGTGTGCGTGTTTATGGGTGAGTGTGTGTGTTTGTGAGTTTATGGGTGAGTGTTGGTGATTAAGGGAGTGTGTGTTTTGCGTTCGATGGGCTGACTTGGAATGCAGACAATGAACGACGGCAATGGAGATGACAAGCACATCAGATGGAAACGCGCAGAACGTTTACGCCTCCCCGCTAAGCATTGCTTGAAAGGTCGGCGAAGGCAAAAGGGGGGGCGTCTCGGATTTAAGTTGGGTTATTAACCCTAAAGTCGAATAGGTTCATTCGGTGTGAATCCGACACACGACTGACGATGGCGATGCGGCTATTTCTGCGACTTCATAAACAACATCATGCTATGGTCTTTCTAAAAATGTTCCAGGTACCTCCTCCATAAGAAAAAAAATACACACGCATCTATATCGTTAAATCATAAAGATCTCTCGCCGCTGCTGCTGCCGTCGCGTAAAGGATCAAGAAGGTATAACGACATAAATAATTTGCTTTTTGGCATAATGACATGTGTCCTTTATTCTATTATGAAGATATCTTGCCGCTGCAACTAAAATATTATCGCTCTATCTTATACGTGGTCACCCTGTATATGGTCGCTGTATACTCTGTGCATGACATATTAATATATTTGCAGCCAATTAAAATTATGCAATTCGGACATCATAAATCAATGCTTAGCAACCGCATTACGAACGAGATCATCGGTATAGTATTATAGATGTAGCTTTAAAGTTTATGGAAACTTAAAAATCAATATATACACCTCGGTTATTATAAGGGACGCTAATTGCTTATTTAGATCATTAATATATTTTCTATATAACGATCAAGAAAAACACCAGGGTGTTAGATTGAGAATCGTATCAAATGTTATAAATAATTGGAAATTTTATGAGCCATTTATAGATGAATCGCATACAATATGCATAAAAGATAGAGATTTATATAAATGTTCTATATCAAATGATGGCACAATTTGGCGGAAAGTTAGAATTTTAAGGTAAATATATGTACAAATTTAAAATAGAAATTTAGTCGTTATACGAGATTTTGAAGGAAATTTTGCTAATAGCGTTATACGAGATTTTTGAAAAAATTTTGCTAATAGCAACAATTTTTCATGTGAAATATAAATAATAATGGAAATAA
This sequence comes from Muscidifurax raptorellus, assembly GCA_020010945.3. Taxonomy (NCBI): domain Eukaryota; kingdom Metazoa; phylum Arthropoda; class Insecta; order Hymenoptera; family Pteromalidae; genus Muscidifurax; species Muscidifurax raptorellus. Next base: position 1,274,329 of record JAHUUD020000008.1, read on the forward strand.
GAAATTCAAAATTAAAATGTGGGGATTTGCGAGCGAAGCGAGCAGAGGACCTTCCAATAAATATATACTGTAAAGAAAACTTACCTTTTATCATCTATATTCTGTGCAAATCGTGATGGCAATTCATTATTTATACATGTTGACTGATTAGATGTAATACAAATAGCTTGTTCAGCAGTTAAGTTATCAGTTTTTTGGTTAGGAATATTGATATTTGATTGAGCATCCAATAATTTTGTAAGTACTGACATTTTCATTTTTTGTGCTGTGTAATACAAAGCATTTTGTTCTGATGTCCAATACTCCAGTTGTCCAGTGTACATAAAACTAAAACAAAATATTAACTAATGGTAAGGAAGTATTTTCAAATGTAGAAATTGGTTTTCAAAATTATGCTCTTATTTATGAATTTAACGTTCGTATCAAGTATGACATCGTCGTTCTATCAGGTGACAGTACTTTGTATTTTAAAGATTTGCCTTGATAAGAAATTTAAATAAAAGACTACTATAAATTGAATTATCAGACTAAAAGTCTCAAAAAGGTAAATGAAGATTCAATATAACTTATTGTAACACATACAGGGTCTTAATGTATATATATATATATATATACAGGGTGATTCAAAAAGACCGGGACACCAGCGTAACTCCAAACAAACGTTTTTTACAAAAAAAATGCTTCAAATAAAAGTTGTAGGGTTTCAAAAGATGCACCTAACAGTGACCTTGCGTTTGACCTTGAGGTCGAATTTCAGGGTCATTAATAAGACAATTTAATTTTTTTGAATGCAACCCCCATTTTTTGATGATACGAGTAGAAAAAGCATGAAGTTCTATGTTCGGATATACTTCCATGTTGTAGGGTCAAAGTGACTTGGAAAGTGATACAGTTGATTTCAAAATCAACTTGCATTGCGTTCCACAATGGAATCATTTCCTAGCATTATAAGTTGTTTTTGTGTTATTATCAAACCCACAAACTATCGAAGAACTTCGGCAGAGAATTTTAGATGCAGCTGCATCGATTCCAGCAGATATGATTCAAAATGCCGTAGATAGTTTTTATGATAGACTAGCTCACTGTCAAACTGTTAATGGTGTACATTTCGAGCACTTGTTGTAATAATGATTTTTTTGTGTTGGACTTACTAAACTTACTTATTTTGCAAATTTATATTCGATGTCACAATTAAATTAGTTCTACGTTCGACAATATGCGATTGTAAAAATGTTTTTGTTCAAAAATTAATAAAATTATTTTGTTTTATTATTTCAAAACCTAAAGTACACATTGAAAAATAATTTGCGACGTAATGATGTGAGGGCGCAGATACGCATTCACAGCGCAAGATAATGTTGAAAACAATCGTATGACCTTTGGGGTCACTCTGCCCCCACAATATAGGGGTATATTTGAACGTAGAATTTTATGCTCTTTCTAATCCCGCTGTCAAAAAATAGGGTTCCCATTTAAAAAAACTAAGTTGACCTTCAAATGACCTTGAAGTTCGACCTCAAGGTCAAACGCGAGGTCACCGTTAGGTGCATCTTTTTAAACCCTACAACTTTTATTTGAAGCATTTTTTTTGTAAAAAACGTTTGTTTGGGGTTACGCTGGCGTCCCGGTCTTTTTGAATCACCCTGTATATATTGTAACGGGGTAAGACTGTCTTCGAGAAGAGGAAAATACAAAAGGAGACGCCGGAACCGAGTATCGATCCGGCGCTCCCGAGATCTCTAGGCGCACGCTCTGTTCAATGAGCCAATGCCGCCTTATTCCGTCACTCTGATTCCTGCTCCGATTACCAGCATAGCGAGGACTTGAGCTTCGTTACAATATATATATATATATATATATATATATATATATATATATATATATATATATATATATATATATATATATATATATACCCAGAAAACATCGCGTGCTGAGCAATATTGGCGCAACGTTGGCTCGGCGCGGTTGACGTCATTTGTCCGTAATTTTGTATGTTAGTTTTTGTCAGGCGCACTGTAAAGCAGTTGCAGATGATGTTGCAGAACAAAATTGCAGAAAATTTTGAGCCAGTAATTTGTCTGCAATTTGTCAGTACACTGTGTCGTTCGACAATATTATTATCGCGACTATTATTATTTATGATTTTGCTGTTCAAGAAGTCCTTTTTTTAATGTAGTTCTACCAGTTTTATTTCTGCCGAGTTAGTGCACTGAAGTAAGTTAGTGGGGTTATTGCAGTGAAGTTCCAGCTGTTTCGGAGTGAGACAAAGATGCCATGCACCGACGTATGCTGCATCTACGCTTGGAGCAGTAATACAATAATAACATATTTGCAGGAGCAACAAACGCTGTTCTTGAACATGCGACAATTTCGGTGTGCATCGCGGAAGTTTGAAAAATATGTGTGCAGTGCAGTTATCGATTCCAGTGCAGTTCAGAGTTTTCTAAAACAACCATGAGTATGTATACTTTCACGTCACCTCACAATCAATCTCAGTCATACTCTTATAAAAAAAATATATAACTAATTTAAAATTTATGACATGCGTGTTTTGTAAATTATTGTGAAGTTTCTGTTAATATTCTAATACTTGTGAGAATCTTAACCTTGCATAGAGAGTATGTTACACAAGTATACTATCGTCTTAGTTTTTTGGTAAAAAGAAACACAGAGATTATCCTCTTGACTCTCTCCAAAAGCCTGCACCATTGGACCATGCAAAATTCATATTTATTAAACAACCAGAATGCAATGCTGATGCTCAACCACCAAGTCTGTACCCATCGCTAGTAATATAACTTCATACCCACCAATGCCAATAGCCGGGTCTTTTATTAAAATAATTAACATTGACAACTACAACTATTGAATTAAGTGTAGAATCTACTGACATTACTGAAATCAAAAGCATTTATAAAACTGAGATTAATTGTTTGGTTATTTGAATCATTATATAAATTTGTTATTTCAAGTGTGATCTATTAATTTGTTTACTTTGCAGGATTAGTAGAAGATTAAAGCAGTATTTGGACATCAGCCAACAAAGTGATGGACATTCAAACAAGGACCAGCAGCGTCAATTAGATAAGTAGCTTCAATTTTGCTACGACACTTCTGGATTCTAATAAATTTTTATATCTAGAAAGTTATTGTATTGATAGAATTTGTTACCCAGCTAATATATTTGAAATTGTTTTTTCTAGGAGGAACTCAATTCAACAGTGCATCTTCAATCAAAACCACTTTATGCATCGTTGTATCACCTTCATGTAGTCACTGAAAGAGCAGAAGTTATCATCAAGGGTAGCAACATCGTGAAGGCCATTTATTTTTTCAATGAAGCAAAGAAGCCGATATATATTTATTTCTTTGCACAGATCATCAAGTTTTAAGGCAGCAGCTTGAGTTTTATGCAAGATGTTCTGGAAGATAGATCGACAGCTGCTACTGGTTACATTACATTCTACTTTCAGGTAAACATTAATTTAAATCATTCACTTCAAACAGTATAACTTGTATAGACAGATAAATGTCTCTTTTGGAATGTATTAAAGTATTACTCGATCAATTAAATTATGAGTAAAAAATTAATACAGAATATCAGACATAATGAATTAACCTTTTGCTGGAAAGTTTGTTGATTCTACAGTATTTTCATTTTCAGAAATTTATCATTCTTTGCCTTTTTGCACAACAGACTCATATGTATGTACAAACCGATACTTCAATTTGGATATTTTTCCAAGTCTATTGTGCAAATTGACAAAGTATGATAACTTTCTGGATATAAAAATGGAATAGAATCAAGAGAAATAGCTTGCAACAGTTATCTCATTGTCTTTAAAATCTTGGATCAAAATTTTTACTCGTACCTCAATTGGTCGAGTAATATTTTTGATACACATCATAAGAGACAATTAGCTTGCTGTTCTAAGTTATACAGCTACATTCTAGGCTATTTTTACACTCAGAATTGCATAATACTTTATATTTTTGCACAGTACAATTTTGACATATTGCACTTTATTTCAAACCTTACAACCAAAATGTTTTCCAAATGTTTTGTGCAAATTGACAAAGTATGATAACTTGCCTCACAGGGAAGGGCGAGGCTAAGGCCCTTCTCACGCCCCCCCCCCCAAAATAAACATTTAATTTTAAATGCTTAATTTATTTCACGATTTCCTGTTGCAGTCCATCCGCAGTCCGTTTGCGTACTAGCATTCTATATATTAGGTAATATTTATTGAATATATTAATTATGATAATCGAATTATGTTATACAAATTTTAGTATTGTATTTATTTATTATTTGTTTTACAGGTTTACTGTAGACTGCTTGAAAATCACCATGGATAAATAATTATGTATACATTTATATATTTTTTAAAATTAATTGTAATTGTAAATTTATTACCATTGTTTTTATTCAAATAAAAAAATATTTCAAAAATTAATTGTGTCAATTTAAATTTACGCGCCTGTAATTTATAGGTTATGAACGCTCGCCGAATGCGCATAGCAGAAACAAATCTGTCAAATTGACGATCAAATTGACCACCATTATGCGTCAAAACGCCGGGGCTACTTGCCCGCGCGAACGCGTCGTGCAGAACGTCGTATTGGCTGAATGTTGCTTGCAATTTGCCGAGCGATGTTTTCTGGGTATATATATATATATATATATATATATATATATATATATATATATATATATATATATAAATATATATATATATATATATATATATATATATATATATATATATATATATATATATATATATATATAAATATATATATATATATATATATATATATATATATATATATATATATATATATATATATACAGGGAGAGTCATTTTAATCTATGGATGGGAGATGTTCCAAAAGTAAGCGAGATACAAATAAATGTTTCAACCAAAAGTTTTTTCAGTATGGAGGGGGACATCGACCTGTCAAGGTCACTTTGACCTTGAAGGTCGTTTTCAAGGTTATTGCTCGAAAAAACCGTTTTTTCAAATGGGACCCTCTATTTTTTATTGCGGATTCAAAAAGAGCGAGAAAATTTAGGTAAAAAATGATTTACACAAAAATTTTATTTTGACCTTCACAAGGTCAAATTAAGGTCAAATGTGTAAAATCGCGAAATTTAGCTCATTTTCGCAGGAAAAAGCTTGTTTCGACACCGGATTGATAAGAAACAGGAAACTGTTTGTCAAAATTGATATTTTGGGCCTTTTTATTATGACCTTGACAAGGTCTAACTAAGGTCAAATGTCAAAAACTGCAAGAATAAACTCATTTTGGAGGAAAAAGGCTAGTCTTGTCACCGGAAACTGTATATCAAAATTAATATCATTGACTATTTTATTCTGACCTTGACAAGGTCGAATCAACGTTAAACATTAAAAAAAGGCTTAAAAGCTGTTTTTTTCAGATTTGTTGTTAAACAAATTTCAAACCGTAAAGCAACCAATGTTAATATCTTCTTGACATTGAAATTGAGGTTTCATGATCATTCGAATGTCAAAGTTGTTAATTTGAATAGAAATACATTCTCTTTTCTTCACTTACTTTTAGCATTACCCAGAAACAACGGCGTGGACGTAGTAAGTTCTGTTTCCTTCGGGGTGCTCGATTAGCGTGAGTCCCCTTGCCTCTCACGATAGGGTGCTGGATTAGCGTGAGTCCCCTTCCCTCTCACGATTAATGTAACTTACTAATTAACCACGGATTAAATGTACACATACGTAAACGTCTTTCAAAACTGTCCACAGTTCTTAGCAAAGTTGCTCTAGGGATAGCCGCGCAAGCTCGTCTAATTCGGTCAATCATGTCATCTTTATTGGTTGGCCTTTGAGCAAAAACAACATTTTTTAAGAATCCCCACAAGAAAAAGTCTGGCGATGTCATGTCTGGCGAGCTAGCGGGCCATTGAACGGACCTCCTCGTCCAATCCACCTAGCAGCATAGCGTTCATTTAAAAATTGTCGTACAATTCTAGCAAAATGTGGCGCAGCGCCGTCTTGTTGAAACCACATTCTCAATCTAGTTTCTAAATCGACATTTTCCAAAAGACCTGGTAAGTGATCTCTTAGCAATTCTAAATATGTGAATCTATCAACGTTTCTATCAAAAAAGTAGGGTCCAATAAGATAACCGTCAACTATCCCGCACCATACCATCAAACTCCATCGATTTTGATGGTCTACAGCTCTGTGCCAGTGGGAATTTACATCCGACCAGTAATGACAGTTGTGTCGATTTAACTGTCTGTCGCTTTCGAATATAGCTTCATCAGAAAAAAGCACATATCGGAAAAAGTGAGGATCATTATGTACCATCTGTAAAGCCCACTGGCAAAAATTAACACGAACTATCAAGTGTTGTGCTCTTGACGCTTGCGTTAGAGTGATATGATAGGCATTGTAATGAACAGCTCTCAAAATTCTTGAAACTGTTTTTTGAGGTATGCCGATTTCCCTTTCTATCTGACGAGTACTTACATGTGGGTCAATATGAATGACTGCTAGAATAGTGACGACTCTTGGATCATTTTCGTCATATTCATGACGTTGACTTTGACGACTAAGATGTCCATTTGGTGCTCTTTCGGTCAAATTACGAATTGTCTAATCCGTAGGATGTCGTCTGTCCGGAAAACGTTCAGCATAAAGCCTCGATGCAGCAATGTAATTGATATGGCACTCCCCCAAAACCAATATCATATCGACAATTTCATTACGAGAATAATCACCCATTATGAAAAGTTGTATGAAAATGTTGTAAAATAAATACTTATTGTGGTGTAAGGATGTGACATAAAATATTTTTAATTTTTTTGATGTCAAATGAGTTTAGGCCATCAATGTTTTATATGAACAGTTGATAGCTTCTAAATAAATAATAATAATATTTTTACACTTTTGCTATCGTTACAAATTCTTTTTATAAATGTTACTTTTATTTTTCTAATTTTTAAACACAATTTTTAAACGCATTTGACAACTAATTTGCTCATAATAAAAATTATTAAAGATTATTATTATTTATTGAAAAGCTATCAACGATTTTCGATTTTTCGATTTTAAAAGCTATCAATGGTTCATAAATTTAAAAATAAAATATCCATTGTCTTGAGAGCTGTTCATTACAATGCCTATCATATCACTCTAACGCAAGCGTCAAGAGCACAACACTTGATAGTTCGTGTTAATTTTTGCCAGTGGGCTTTACAGATGGTACATAATGATCCTCACTTTTTCCGATATGTGCTTTTTTCTGATGAAGCTATATTCGAAAGCGACAGACAGTTAAATCGACACAACTGTCATTACTGGTCGGATGTAAATTCCCACTGGCACAGAGCTGTAGACCATCAAAATCGATGGAGTTTGATGGTATGGTGCGGGATAGTTGACGGTTATCTTATTGGACCCTACTTTTTTGATAGAAACGTTGATAGATTCACATATTTAGAATTGCTAAGAGATCACTTACCAGGTCTTTTGGAAAATGTCGATTTAGAAACTAGATTGAGAATGTGGTTTCAACAAGACGGCGCTGCGCCACATTTTGCTAGAATTGTACGACAATTTTTAAATGAACGCTATGCTGCTAGGTGGATTGGACGAGGAGGTCCGTTCAATGGCCCGCTAGCTCGCCAGACATGACATCGCCAGACTTTTTCTTGTGGGGATTCTTAAAAAATGTTGTTTTTGCTCAAAGGCCAACCAATAAAGATGACATGATTGACCGAATTAGACGAGCTTGCGCGGCTATCCCTAGAGCAACTTTGCTAAGAACTGTGGACAGTTTTGAAAGACGTTTACGTATGTGTACATTTAATCCGTGGTTAATTAGTAAGTTACATTAATCGTGAGAGGGAAGGGGACTCACGCTAATCCAGCACCCTATCGTGAGAGGCAAGGGGACTCACGCTAATCGAGCACCCCGAAGGAAACAGAACTTACTACGTCCACGCCGTTGTTTCTGGGTAATGCTAAAAGTAAGTGAAGAAAAGAGAATGTATTTCTATTCAAATTAACAACTTTGACATTCGAATGATCATGAAACCTCAATTTCAATGTCAAGAAGATATTAACATTGGTTGCTTTACGGTTTGAAATTTGTTTAACAACAAATCTGAAAAAAACAGCTTTTGAGCCTTTTTTTAATGTTTAACGTTGATTCGACCTTGTCAAGGTCAGAATAAAATAGTCAATGATATTAATTTTGATATACAGTTTCCGGTGACAAGACTAGCCTTTTTCCTCCAAAATGAGTTTATTCTTGCAGTTTTTGACATTTGACCTTAGTTAGACCTTGTCAAGGTCATAATAAAAAGGCCCAAAATATCAATTTTGACAAACAGTTTCCTGTTTCTTATCAATCCGGTGTCGAAACAAGCTTTTTCCTGCGAAAATGAGCTAAATTTCGCGATTTTACACATTTGACCTTAATTTGACCTTGTGAAGGTCAAAATAAAATTTTTGTGTAAATCATTTTTTACCTAAATTTTCTCGCTCTTTTTGAATCCGCAATAAAAAATAGAGGGTCCCATTTGAAAAAACGGTTTTTTCGAGCAATAACCTTGAAAACGACCTTCAAGGTCAAAGTGACCTTGACAGGTCGATGTCCCCCTCCATACTGAACAACTTTTGGCTGAAACATTTATTTGTATCTCGCTTACTTTTGGAACAATTCCCATCCATAGATTAAAATGACTCTCCCTATACATATATAACAAAATATTGCACAAAGCTGAAATAACCAAAACTTAAACCTTAAATTCTAAGCCCGTAGGGTTAGAGATGATCATAACTGATCTAACATCCACACTTATATACTCGTAATACCGGTAACTGTGAGGACTAAGGCAAGAGTGCTTTTGACCGCGTGGTCAAAAGTTTAAATCTCGATATAATAATTTTTTTTAAGAATATCAATTATTTACTTCTATTTTAATTTTTTAACTACTAACAAATCATAGAAATATACACAGTAATATTATATTGGTATGTAATTTAAATTTACTACAACTTTATAGTTAAGAATACAGGGATTTTTATAAGAGGATTTACAATATAAATAATACTGTAATCGAACAAATATATATATATATATATATATATAGATATATATATATATATACATATATATATATATATATATGTATATATATATATATATATATATATATATATATATATATATATATATATATATATATATATATATATATATATGTATTCTTAACTATAAAGTTGTAGTAAATTTGGATAAACGCATGAAACAATAAGTAAGAAATTGAGCGACTTAAAATATCGGATAAGGATGAAATATAACAAGTTAGTTATTTTTAGTGATGAATAATGTTATGTAAATGTTCTTGGAAATTATACATTACATGACTCAAATGTTTGTAAAAAGAGTTTTTATGAATATTATATATATATATATATATATATATATATATATATATATATATATATATATATATATATATATAATGTAACGTATAATTTCCAAGAACATTTACATAACATTATTCATCACTAAAAATAACTAACTTGTTATATTTCATCCTTATCCGATATTTTAAGTCGCTCAATTTCTTACTTATTGTTTCATGCGTTTATCCAAATAATCCTTTGTGCAATGAATTTTTTTTCTTATACAGGGTGTCCCATTTTAAAACGACCACCCAAAAATCTCTCAACCAAAGCATTTTAGAGAAAAATTTTTTAAACAATGTTGTCAAGTTTCAGGGGGGACACACAACGATGACCTTGACCTTGGCTTCGACCTTGATCTTTATCGTTATTTTAAGGTCAAATTAATTTTTCTAAATGGAAACCCACATTTTTTATACCGGAAATGAAAAGAGCGGGAAATTGTACGTCTGACTATGATCTTGACCTCAACCCTGACCTTGACCTTCAGGGTCAATATAAGGTCAAAACGATCTTTTGAAATGGAAATCCTTATTTTATTGGCCATACGACATTCCCAAAGTGGAGTAAATTTTTGCATTCCAGTAAATGACATCCGCTTTATACATTTACTGCGAGATTAAAAATCTTAATAGTTACAGTAGTGAGCGGCAAAGGGATTCACGTTAATCTAGCATCTAGAAGGTAAGAGGCAAGGGGCTCACGATAAGTCAGCATGCCAATGGAAACAGAACTTACTACGTCCACGTCATTATCTCTGGATGGTGCAAAAAGTATGGTGCTCACATAGCATGGAATTTCTGGAAGCTTCCTGCAAGATTCGTATTCTCACAGGGAAGCTTCCCTGCTATGCGGTGTAAGCTCTTTTATTCAACCTTAGAAAAGTCAGTGGGTAGAAATTGTTAAATATCATTGGATACTTAGAATTTTGTGCACTATCGGAATAGGAAATGAAACTAAAGGTTAACATAAAAAAATCGATTTGACCTCATATTGACCCTGAAGGTCAAGGTAAGGGTTGAGATCAAGATCATAGTCGGACGTAGAATTTTCCGCTCTTTCCATTTCCGGTATAAAAAATGTGGGTTTCCATTTAAAAAAATCAATTTGACCTTAAAACAACGATGAAGCTCAAGGTCGAAGTCAAGGTCAAGGTCATCGTTGTGTGTCCCCCTTGAAACTTGACAACTTTTGTTTAAAAAATTTTTCTCTAAAATGCTTTAATTGGGAGATTTTTGGGTGGTGGTTTTAAAAAGAGACACCCTGTATATAAATATTGAACAGTTTCCTAAAATATTATGAAGTTTTGGGATTGTTAAACATTGTCAATAATGTGTCAATAACTTGACACTTTGAATTTTTTAAAATTTTGACCGTTTGTAAAGTTTGTTTACTTAGCCCATTGTTTGGTAAATATCTTTCTCTATGGGAAGTTTGAAGTGATTCGATGCACGCATAAGACAATAAAATCGGAACGAAATTTGCAGTATAAGCACGCTACATTTACTGATTTTTGGTCAAGCTTTATATTTTAACTACTGAATATTTTCATTTGAGGCTATGACCGTAGCTTTTCCTTGTTGTTTGCTACAGTCATAACTAGGCCAGAAGCGCCTTGTTTATTATTATTATTAATATCTAACGTGCAGAGGGCACGGCTCGGTCGACTCAGAAATGCTCGTGCAATTCGCACGAGCCCGCGGAGGCGGCAGGATCCGGGAATATCAATAAGAAAATATTGTATTAGATAAAAATTAATTATATTCTTTGCTAAGATACAGAGGTGTGCAAGCGCCGCACACTTGCACGTGCGAGAAAGAGAGATGAGAGAGAGAGATGTCCGGTAAACGAGAGAGAGTGGAACTGGCACTTAAATTTTGACAGTTTCTTAATTGGTATCGGGCACAGTCGCACGGATGTGGTTCTGTTGCGCTCGTTGAGATGCTCGGACCTTGTCCTGGTGCGCTTGCTCGCTTACGGACGGGTTTTGCCTCTCGTCTCGCCGCGTCTTTCTGGTTTCATGATCGATAGTAGGTGCTACTAAGGGGCTAGCGGGTCGCAGGTGACTGACTACAGTCTCTCGCGCGTGACAGGTAAGGTGGCAACAATGTGAGGTAAGGTGACAATAGCGCTGTCACGCTAATTGTTTTGACTCTCTCTCTCTTTCTCTCTCTCTTGCTCTATAAAAGATTGTGTAGTGTCTTCTTACAATAAAAATATTAATAAAAAGCTATAAAATAGAAATTCTAGCTAGGCTCCTGCTATAAAATCTAAGAAAAAAAATGCTCCTGAGTTCGGTATTTTCTTAGCCTGGAGCTGATGCACTTCCACCTCTGGGGAAGAAAGGCGTAACTACAGCAATCGGGTAGATCATGCAGAACGCAAACATAAGATTCGTAAATCTCTATCAAAATAATTTGTTTAGTAATTCAAAAACTGATAAAACTGATTTTTTACTACGTGGCAAGTGCTCTTTTCTTTACAGAGTGATTGTGTTTTATATTTACAGAATTTATTATTCACTCAATACTTTCCTTGTCGGAACTTATTTTGAGTTCATTCACTCAATTAAGAAAAATATTCATAATTCGATACAACTCATTCACACCTTATAACTATAAGTAAACGTAATGCTTATGGTTATTTGCTGAATTGAAAAGAAATCACCTTACCTTATAATTGATTTGACACATTCGTAAGGCATATCTGATGGCATAATAATCATATTATTTATAGTAGAATCAATTTCAGTTTGTTCACGTTCAAGTTGAAGAAAATAATCTGTACAGGTTGTAATTACTAATTTATGTACCTTAAAAAATAGAACTTATATTAATGCAATCTCATCTGCAATAATTATTCTTTAGTCATGAATGAAAAACTGTTTATATAAAATATGATGTTACAAAAAAATCCATTTTACTAATTTTTAAATACTTATACCCTTAGCACAATCAAAACAGACAAGGTTCTCATTTTATATAAAAGTAATATTATGGTAAGTGACTAAATATAACAAAATTATTTATTACATTTAAATGTTGCCGGAAACTAAGCAAATCGGGCATATATATTACGTCAAGGTACGAGATCACTTGTTCAATATGTGTTAAGATAACACTTGATTTATTGATATTGTATAAAAAAGAGAAAGGTACTTTTATTCACGACTGAATTATAATAACCTCGTGATTCCTGAAAAGCGGGACAAAACTGGAATTTTATTCTCGTAGTTTTACTTTTTTCCGACAAATTTAGTTTATTCTCGCAAAATGTGTACATCAACGAAGAGAAGGAAACCTTTTAGCCCGGATCAGGAAATACATAATTTATTAAATAAAAAACAAATAGTTATTTATTTATTTGTTCATAAAAACATTTGCAATAACGTTGCAAGTGCTGCAGAGGAAAACGGTATTTCCTGTTCGCAGGTCCGGATTAACAACAACAAAAAGTACAAATAGTAAACAAAATGCTGGTTAGTTATGCTGTCATCATCACAGCAAAACCTCCAGCCATATTCATCATTCTTATAATCATCATTCATACAGAAGGTTGCATATGTCTCCGAGTCGGACTTCCATACTCAGATACTAGCTTTCACTCATTCACTCGTTCATACATTCTCACATACTTTGGTTGGGTTTTCAAGTTTTGGAGCTCTTTTCATCCCAACTCTAATTGTCCTCATTTGTGAGTTGTGTTACGTCCAGATTACAAATTTTCCATTACAAAATCTAACACATTAAAACAATTGCATGAATTCCTACCTGAATTGATAATCAAACTTGGCGATACGTGAAAGTTATAACAATTTAAATGATTCAAAGAGTGAAGGATAGGAAGTCTCTTTTGGCTACCGCGGACGCGGTCATCGCCTACCGGGGAAGGGAGCCGGATACGAAGTCACTTTAAACTATACACTATTTCTTTTAAATCGACACACGTTTATTCTTATGAAAAGAGAAAAGTACCTTAATGTGTAAGTGTGCGTGACTGTTTGTATATATGTGTGAGGAGGTTCTTGAGCGTCTGCAGCTGTCAATCCTCAACGCCTTCCAGCCTAGGCTCGCTGGTTCAGTTTACAGCCGTGGCTAGACGCACTTAGGTGTGACGGCTCGTCCCTTTGGTGTGCGTAGTGTAGATCGCAGGGAGTCCACTGCCTCTGTTGCTTCTTCTTTTCAGCAGGGGTGATATTCGGAAAAATGCCGATGGATGCACTTGCTCGACTGAGCGACTAAGTCCGGTATACTCTCTACTTTTAAACGTACGAGTAACGAGTAATGCGTGATACTTGTTTTGAGAATGGTCTGGCAACGAGCAGAGTAACGTTCTGCGAGAGATTTCGGATATTACTAAGCGATGATTGCCCTTTGCTACCTGGCTTTATATACTTGCATATCCCCTTGTTTTTCTCGGGCTAGCGTTTTCCATATAAGGTCGCTTCACTATTTTGTATTTTCCTCTCTCAATATTAAGAGAATCGTGGCAGGTCAAGTCATAAACATCATAGCTTACGACTACCACTTAAGAATTTGTCTCTTTTAGAACTCTCCCGCGGTCTCTCTCTTTTTACTGGAGATCGTACATGTGTTTCCTATGAAATTCCAGATCGACGAATATTGCGTCTCTGTTTCTCTCTGCCCGCTAATTTTTCTCTTATTTGTGATCGTTTTTCTGTGATGATTTGTCGCCGTACTGCGTAAGGTCATCGTTGAAACAGCTCCCCTCGTTCTTGTGTTTCTTAATTTATGGCTTTCCGTTTAAAAATACGAACTCGCGGTTCTTATAAAGTTATTATTGAATCTAATATGTCCATTAGCGTTTTTATGGCATTTTGGATTTATTGCGTGGTTCATCGGAATATAGTCCATTTGTGTGAAGGTGCCGCTGACACGTGTATGTAAATATATCTCCCGATTTTCAGATCCACTTCTTGGGTACCGCGATGACGTGCTAGTGAGTAAGTGTGTGTGTGTGTAGATGTGATATATATAGCAATCGTAGTGTTTTGGATGCTTAATGGAATCGGTGTTTCCATTACAGTTGTAATTCAAATGATACATCTTTCTAGCATTTTGTGTAAAAAACCATTCCTGTTAGAAATCACTCCATTCCCCAGCCAGAGAAATAGCCTGTAACAGCCCGCAAAATGTTGAAAACAGCATTCTATAGTCTGTCACCAGTTAGTCCCGGCTAGGAAATGGAATGACCTCCACCAGGGGTATTTGTTACTTTACAGCTAAGGTATAAGCTATATTAACATTTATGTTTGAGATTCTATATTTTTGTATAGTTACTAGTAATTTGACGATGGCCGACATTAATTAACTCTAATTACAATTACATTACACATTTTTTGAGATTCTATGTTTTTGTATTTTGTACATGTTTTTCTATATAACACAATTTTTAATTTTTATTATCTAATCTTTGTGTACAAGTTATTTTGTTTTACAAATAACGCACTAACATAGATCTTGCAGATGTGAAAATTTCCGTTGATGCGTTTTTGTTTCTTTCATATGCTATTCGTTCAATTTTGTTGTGTCTAGCCGGGCACGTAAGTCCAACAGCACAGGTGACTCTGTAGTGTGGAAACATTTTATTATGTTGGTTCGATGAATCACATTTACATGTTGATGTAAAAACTATATTATCTATAATTACCATGTCTTTACTAAGTGGTTGGTTTTTAAGTGGGTACATTGAGTTTGTAAAACTATGTTTTCCCCTCATTCCTCTGTCGAAATAAAAAATAGCTTTATTTGATCCCAGGTAGTTGATATCTCCATAGGTCATTCTGTGATTTGCTGATTTATTAAGCTTTTGTCCAGGTGCAGCGATTGCTTCCTTTTGTATAGCTTTCTTGTTATTCTCTTCAGACATTTCGTCTATTATAGGGAAAACTGTTTCTATTGGTTTGTATTTTTCTTTATTTAAAACTTTTGTGCTTTCTGAGCAATCCGTGGATCTTTTTACAAAGTTTATATACTTAATGTTTGTGTTTTTTGTTCCCGATTTATGTGTCCATGAGTGTAACACTTTATTTGCTATATTATCTATCATATTGCTAATGTTTGGATATGCTTCAGTCATTTAATTGTAATTGTAATTGGTGATGCGACGATGTTTGCATCACCAATTGCATCACCGTTTGCGGAAAAGAAAGAGGCAAATTCCATATAAACAATTTAAAGCCTTTTTTTGAAGAAGCAGGAATTTCATTAATAAAATATATAGAAGCGAATAGGGAAAGGTAATGAAGGAATGGATGTGTAAACAAACAAGAAAGAGAAAACAATAAACATGGGTATGAAGCACACCATTACGAGGTCCTTAAGCCGGATTACTAACAATAATACATGGCAATTCATCTACGAAACCGTTCACCTGGATCAGTATCAATCTAACTGCCAGGATGAGCGGACACGTAAAGCCGAAAAGTGCCAAATCCCCGAGGGAGACCAGCACCCAAACAGAGCCGGTAGCAGTCTGCCACCAGGCCACCCAGGTGAGCGATCTGCTGATCGCAAAATGTTCAGCGCAATGCTGGTAAGACCATAACCACTCACATCAAACTCTATCTCACTCTCTCTACCGACAACATACCAACAATATAAACACGTAAACAACAGGACGACGCCAATCCACGTGCGATGCCAGCGAGTAATGAAGGCAAAAGCAGACCGCTTCCGAGAGGAAACCGGCCTATACAACAGGGGTTTGACCACGCAAACCAAGAGGGGGGTCGGAAAGGCCAACAAGATGGTACAAACGGCACGGACAGTACCATCACCAGCCACTGCCGCTCATACCATCTGGCCCACCTACCCGCCCCCCCCCCACCATCCAAAAGCAGCAGGACATCCTGGTACGCCTGCCACCAACGACAACACCATCGGGCAAAAGACCGCCACCACCACCGCTAGGCCCACCAAAATACCAGCGCATGGCTCCAGCACCACCATCTCGCCAGGCTTCCCCTCCAACCCCATCACCAGAGGAGGAGTACATTCCGCCAATCCTCGAGGAATCGCTAGCTGCTAGAGCTGTCTAGAAGTGAAAAGTCTGGCACACCGCTTACTGCAAGAGGTAGTGACGGAGCTCGGACAAATACCCGACCAGACACAATGGCGGCTAGACGAGTTCGAGGGTTTTGCGAAGAAGCCGTAACATCGAGCTCTCTCTCTCTCTCTCATAATAATTCCTTTTTTTTCGATCAGTATATTTTTGTTTTTTCTTGCTTTCTAATTATCTTCCTGTTTCTTTTTTGTTTGTTCCATTAAAATACTGATGTAGCCTAAAAAATTTTTTTTTTTGTTTTTGCGTACGCATCCCTCTTTTCTCCGCCTTTCGAAGGGGGAAATAAAATTTCGAACTAGTGTCAAATTTTATTTTGGGGGGCACTGAAACGGCAGCACAACAGAGAGACCTCGCGCGCACCCAAACAACCGACACTGGAGCGGCAACAAGAAGCAACGTAAACAAACAACCAATACGCACAGCATATGGGACGGCGACAACTAAATAAGGCCAGCACGCACAACAGCTCAGCACTCAGATTGTCGCGAAAGCTAATCTGTTCAGCTCTCAGGACTATCGCTGTAGAGGGGCTCTCGCATACATGTGTCATTGCATGCCTAAACTACCCCAACCCGCTGTACTTCATATTATTTGAATAGTCTTAAATCAACTTCTTTCATTGAACTGAGTCACATCCCGGGGCATCCTACGTAGTGCAGAGCTATTAAATCTCCACACTACGCTAAGATATCCCCTACCTCCGCCTTGACGATCAAGCGCTCACCTTCCCTCAGTGTGGGTGATCGCCGATCCGATAACATCTCAAGTGCATCCTGCTTTTCCCTCTCCACGCTTCGAGTCTCGACACGAACGCGATCTCGCGATCCTTCTGCGGATCAACCTGGTCCGTTTCAATCTATTATTTTCTGTTGTTCAATCATTAAATGTTTTTGTTGATCTGATTCGATTAATTTGATTTCTTTATCATCAAATTTCAAATTCACTAACTTAAGATTAAATTTGTGAACAAGATTTCTTTCTATAGGTATAGAAGAAAAATCATTAAACACGTTAACATTTCAACAAATGTAAACGCATTTGTGGTACATCATAATTTATGTTACATGGACATACATTATAAATAATAGAAACCGCAAAGGCTATTGCAAAAATGCCACTATCATTAATTTCGTTTGTTATGGTACTTTTTCAAAAGTTATTTTTAAATCAGAAGCATTTGGAAATAATCTATTAATGCAAATTTTGTGCTCATTTTCTAAATGTCTGGCGTTAGCACTATCATAAATATGTATAATATTATTACTATAATACATACAAATCCAATGGCCTCTTTCAGAATTTCCAGAAAATAATAGCTGTAAATAGTCATTATTGATGGGAACAGGATAAATATTTTGAGGTCTTTGCACCAAGAGTGTTGATAGCATATTAAAAAAGGAATAAGATTTGATAAGTTCATTGAATTCGTGTATATGTATGCCATTTAACAATAAAGAATCACCCGAATATACACTAACTCCACTTACAATTAATTTTTGTTCATCTGTTAAACCCATTTTAAAATATTATAATATTTTATAAATAATTAATATGGA
The DNA here is from genome assembly GCA_020010945.3 of Muscidifurax raptorellus. Lineage (NCBI taxonomy): Eukaryota > Metazoa > Arthropoda > Insecta > Hymenoptera > Pteromalidae > Muscidifurax > Muscidifurax raptorellus. The sequence goes on from JAHUUD020000008.1 coordinate 1,292,435, forward strand.
TAATTTTTTAGCTGAAAACAATAAATAAAATTATGATACATAATATAAAACAGTTAATATATGTAAGAAAATAGATATGGTAATAAATAAAATAATCATGTTTAGGGTAACAATAAATTGCTTAAAATATACATAAAAAATATAAAAATTACAATTCCATAACATAATTTAGAATAGATACAGATACATACATACAGATGGTCCATTATTTCAATCATAAATTGTTTATATATTCGCGTAATTTTCAATATTTAAAAAAAATTATTTAAATTGATAATGGATAAGTTGTACGAAAAAAGATTTTGTAGATGTAACAATTTTCAAATGAAAAAGATATTAAAAATTAAAAAGGCACACACACTTATACATGCACCATAATATGATGTAATATGCATTGCAAGAAAGCTGTACATGTAAAAAATTTTACCATATGAGTTTTAACAAAATTGTCACATTTCCAATCGCTAACTACGGACATATAAGAATTTTTTCATTTCTCAGATCACATTTTTTATCTGGCTTCTACAATATATGTACTTGTAGAAAGTAGTAATAACTTTACTTTTTATTTCAATGCATATGTAAGCATTTTCACTTTTGAAAAAAGAAAGAAATTTCTATTGTCAATATTTATTTTTTCAAATTTTGTTTTTGTTCTTATTTCAAACGAACGCACGCCAGATAAATTAAAAAGTAAATCAATTAAGGTAAATTCGATTATAAATATCGTTACACAATTACAAAGGAAATTAACATGCTAAAAACCAATTCTCTTTGTGTTTTCATTTTTAAATAAAAACATCAACAACAAAATTAAAAACAATAAACTTTGCTAAATGAGAATTTATTTTAACTTTATTAAAAATGTAAATGCTTACTAATTCATTGAGATAATAACAAAGTTATAATTTTTGAATTACAATGGAAATCATTTATAGTAAATCCGAAATTTTCATTTTCTGCCAAAAACTTCTGTATATATATATATATGTATATGTATGTATGGATAATTCTCTGGATGATCATCCAGCAAATTGTTTTTCTTCCCCAAACTATTTTTTAAATGTTCCATTAAATATTTGCAGCGTGCCAGGATTTTTTCAAATTTTTAAATTACTCTTTGCCAATGTAGTGGATACTTAAAGAAAAAATTGAACGTTTCTTCATAAATATATTTGTTATTATATACTTAATTTTTTATGTCAGATATGGTCAATTTTTTAATATTATTTTGAGTGTATGAATTTCCAAAAAAAATGTCAAAAATTATAGACCGCACATTTATACTTATATGAAAATATAATATAAAATATATTTTGTGCTACACTATATGAAATTGTGCCAAGTTATACATGTGAAATTCAGTAGAAACTAGAAATAAAATCACCTACAGGTAGTATAGATCCTCTATAACAGTCCATATAAAAAATATGATGTAGCAAATATAAAAAGTAACACACATTTTAAGTCAACAATTCAAATTGGGATAGTTAAGTCAAAACTGATCTAATTTGACAAATATAATTTTAAATTTACTTTTCGTTATATTTACTATCATACTGTTATAATTGTTATATAAATATTTTCACTTCGAGCAAATTAGTAAGGTTAGGGTGTTTCACACTTGTAGCATATATATATATATATTATAACGGGCGGTGAGACGCGCACGTCGGCGCGGATAGCCAAAACGCGGGAAGGCCGGTAGAGGACTCGCGATTTGAGGAAAACTCGAGTCAATTAGCTTAGGACCGCACTCGCGAATAGTTGAGTTACGCGCGCGAGGGCAACAGTAACAGCAGCCAGAGCAGCCATAGCAACAACAGCAACCAGGAGAGCAGCAACAGCGACCAGCAAAGCAGCAAAAGCAGGAGAGACAGCAACAGCAGCAACTGCAGCACAGCGAAGCACTGCACTCGACGAAGATAAATTGATCAGCAATGAAAATAAATTATTTTATTACTAACCAACTCTTTTGTTAAACTATTAATATTATCCAAATTTGTGAAATTATAATAAATGGCAGGTACATCTGTTGAACTAAATTTACATTCTTCTACGACTGAATCAGAATTGAGAATAATTTGAAACTTATTTTTTTACATTTTATAGTTGCTACTAACTAATGAAAAATTTACTTTTGTAAATATATACACTTTGTTAACCTGTAAAATATTAAATTAATGAAAATACAAAAATTCATATTTATTGAATATTTATAAAGAAATATTGTTAGAAATGTTCAAATATTGTATTTCATGATACATTTATTCCCGCTGCTGAGATTCGACAGAACGTTCTCGAATGTAGAATATAATATAAACTCCATGTATGAGTACGTGTGTGTGAGAGCGCTCGCACAGCTCGCTACTTATAATAAACATCATATTACATACACTTTTGCTTTTCTCCCTTTCTATCCACTCATCCTGTTATTTATTAAATATAAACAATGAAAAAAAAACATCAAATCAAAATTATGATTTTAAAGTTTCAATGGTATGAGTACTTTTTCAATTTATTGTTTTTAGAATATTTTTTTTATACGTACATAAATTTTCGTACAATCATGTACATCGATATAAATGCACATAATTACTTAAATTATTTTTAATTTCTATGCACACACTGACACTGTAAAATCACACTAATAGAAAACCTAATTCATGTAAAAATTAAACTTACGAAATAACAATAACTTCTACATCACCAACTCTAACAAACTTAGCACATAATTTTTTGCACTTGGGAGATATCTCGTCATCCGACATTGTTACGTCCTTACAATTCAATATCTGAACTGAAAATGGCTAATGTTTGTATAAGACTCTAATATACTATTGGGAAATATGACACCATAGATATAGCAAACGAAGATGGCGGAAAGAGATCGGGAATTTATATGGAGGCTTATGTAAACTGAAAGTATTTTTATTATTGTAAAAACTTACAAACATATATCGCTGTTAATTTTCTTAAATATTTTTATAATATATTTTTATAAATTTATTTCAAAATTTTAAATACGACAACAAGTCTTGAATGAATGTTTTATTATCTGTTGAAATTTTTAAATGAGGTTAAGTTCGCGCGTCTGCTATTTCAGTTGCGAAGCATTCTGCATTCGGAACGTGTATCCACAGTGGCAGTGTAGTGCTTGTGTTGCTTGTACAGTTCCGTAAGAGTTTATAAAATGTCTAAATCAGTAGAACATTGCTGCGTGAAAGGATGTAACAGTAAATCTGAAAAAAATAATGGTTTAACTTTCCATCAATATCCCAAACCTAAAAAGCAGAAAGGAGTAAGAACTAACTACTTTGGAGCAGTAGAACGTGTGGATAGGTTATGTGCATGGAAAAAGGCATTAAAAATAAATACAGTTCATCCAAGAATGAGAGTATGCTCACTCCATTTTAAGCATGATGATTATGTACTACCTGGTAAATATTACAATTTCATTAATCCATTAAGAAAGTTAAAAAATATAAGTATGTTAGTATCTAATAACACAAACTCACTTTCAGATTTTCCAAGGAATCATAAAACTTTGGTGAAATCAGCAGTGCCCTCCGTTAATTTGCCTATTACCACCAAAGCAAAGAGAATGTAATAAGAAATGAAGCACGCCTGAATCGAATAATTCAGAGGAGTTTAGCAAAAATATACAATGCAGATCAGTTATCATCAAATGTGAGTGCGGCTTAAGATTGTGATGCGAACAATATTCTTCAAGATAAAAATCTATCAGCTGAGAACGAACAGTGTGAGAGTGTTGTGGATGTATATCAATCAAATGCAATTGACCATGCAAGTGAAATGTCAGTGAGTGAAGATCCTGTAATCAGATTGATTGAAAAAGAAAAGAAGAGAAAAATAGAGGAAAATGTAGTTAATTATAGTTTTAGTGGTACATTAAACACCGATGAAAAAATGTGTACAGCTACTGGAATTCCATCGATTCAAATCTTGGAGACCATAGTCAGTATGCTAAAAATAGTGCATGGAGATAGATTCGAGAAGTGTAAATTGAAAACACGTGACAGAGTTATTTTAACATATATGAAAATGAAGAACAACACATCCTACAGATTGCTGGCACTTATTTTTACATGTGTATCAGACAAGTATGCCAAAATATTTTCATAAAAACTATACAAATTCTCAACGACTGTTTATCTGTTGCAATTCCTTGGCCATCAAGAGAGGAGATTTCTAGAAATTTACCAACGTGTTTTGAAGGATTTGAAGATACTCGAGTGGTGTTAGACTGTACAGAGATATTTATTCAACAATCAAAAAACTTGTATTGTCAACTTAAAACCTATTCACACTACAAGGGTGCAGCAACTGTCAAATTTATGATTGGAGTATCGCCAGCAGGAATTATTACTTTCGTGAGTCCTGCTTATGGAGGTAGAACCAGTGACACAGCTATTTTCAGTCAAAGTAAACTGTTAGATTTGTTGGAACCTGGCGATGGAATCATGGTCGACAAAGGATTTCTAATTGATGAATTGTGCCATAAAAATAGATGGAAATGTATACGACCACCATTTCTACAGGATAAGAAACAATTTTCACAAGCGGAATCTATTGCTACATCAAAAATTGCTTCAGCTAGAGTTCATGTTGAACGTGTCAATCAACGTATTAAAGTTTGGAGCATCCTTGGTTCAAAAATGCCTGTCAATCTACTCCTAGTAGCCACTGAAATATTAAATGTTCTATGTGCCACAGTAAATCTTAGTGATCCTATATTGGGTGATGATAAATTTATGAATATTCCTTGGCTTTTTTAAAAAATAAAATACAATTGTACATTTTAAATATTTATTATGTAATACTGATTTTTAAATAATAAAAATTTGACATCTTAACAGCATTAAATATGACAATCTTTTTCAACATAGTAATATCAACTTACTTATTATTTTTTAAACAGATAAAGTGGAGAATTTTTTCAAAATACAATGGTTTTAATGTAAACAGTATTTTTTTAAGAAAAATATTGTCTCGCTTCACTTTTATAATAAACACCTTGTCATCCGCAGCTGAATATATAACAAAATCTGCCTCTTCGAGATTCATTACAGCCATTCCTAACTGTACTTGACCATAATAAGAATGTTTTTGCTTTAAACGAATATTTTGATTTTCTTCTATTAGGAACTTTCCAACACAGTCTATCACAGTTTCCGTTATACTTGACTTTTTATCTATAAAAGGGCACTTTTTGGCTTATCGTTTTCCAAAATCACCCCATCTGGTGAGTATCCGAGCCAAGGGTTGCAAGCTGAAACTATTAAGCCAGTACACAGTACTTTTTTATTCGTAGCAGCAATGTATGCTATTCTTGCCTTTTCTTCTGTGACCTTTCCATATTCTGTATATATACGCTTGAAATTCTTTGGATGGAACACACCTTCAAATTTCTTTGCCCAATCTGGATTCTTATTTTTACTGTACGTATATAACTTATAGCATGTGCTACCAGTTATGCGTAGACTCCTGTGGTTCATCCATTCAGCATAATAGGCTTTCGTTCTTTCACAGATCTCAATGAAGTTCCCTTGCAATTTTAATGAAGTTTCTTCGCAACAGCTGTTAAGATGGCCAACAGTGTGTTGCTTTATCTCCTCCATAAGTGGATGGACTTGAAAGAGAAAAATATTTCTAATAGCTGCATTCTCTTCTTGGGTACTTAAAACTATTTCCTTCTGTTTGAATACAGAATGCCTACCTCGTCTGTAATAAGAATTTAAGTAATAAGATTATGTAAAAATTGAATATATACGTTTATGTTTATTCACATCTGACTGGTCTTAAAACATATTAACACTTAAACATGTTTACTTATACCACAGTAAGGTAACTCATCATTAATTATATTAGAAAGAACTTCCTTCTGGTCTTGTTGTAGCTCTACCGTATCCTCCTTTCTTTTATTGGAGAAGCATTCATGCTCACTTAACGGAGCAGGCTCATATTTCTGTAACAGCATGTTTTGCTTCTTCTTCCACTGACATTCGTTGTCAATGCACGACAACTCATCAAGTTTTTCTAGGCTGTAAAATTTAAAAAAGTTCATGTAACATTATTTAATTACATATAATATTGAATATAGATTATTTTACTTTAAATCATGAACTTACGCAGTATATGAAGTAACGTTGCCACAATATGTTTACATTGCCCGCTTAAACCTGCCTTACATGAGCACTTATAATCACTAATTATTCCTTCGTTATTAATTTTCTCTTCGATGTGATGGGGCTTCTCGCGTATATGCGTTGTTTGTAAACAAGCTGAGACGATCTTAACCTCACCATTTTCGGTTTTTTCAATTTCTCCACAAAATATGATGTGTCCAGCCTTAAAATCTCTTTCGCCTTCAATAAATTTGCGTTGTGCTTCGTGCTGGCCAGCCCAATCAAAAATGTTTTGCATCAAAATATACATTTATAAATAAAACTCCGATCCTCTCCATATACTACTATGTATTTTCCCGATCTCTTTCCGCCATCTTGGTTTGTTATATCTATGGTGTCATATTTCCCAATAGACACAAAGGAATTTCGTACTACTGAACGTCGAGATGTATTATTCACACACGAACATAAATAGGGGCGCGATTTCAAATACAAACATAGATATTATAACTTACGCGAATATACTACGTGATTATAATTTTTCCCTAAAGAAAAATTACTAATTTATTTCTATTTAAATTTTGACATCGTAGTTTTATCACATTCAGTTGAATAATAAAAATGATCATATGTTATAATATTAATACACTTGCTAGGTACGATTTAAGACATGGTAAACCGAGTATAAAATCCGTACAATACAATACAAGTCGCTATTATACGGTATACGTAGAATACAAGTATAGTTTGAAAAGGTAAACATAAGAGTTGAACGAAGAATATTCTACAAAAGAAAATATCATCGAATCAGCCGAACTACATTTTACTTTATGAATGTCAGGTTGTCATTGCAGGTTTTGATCAATGAATTTTGATTAGTTTTGAAACATAGTTTAAGTACATAATAATATACGCACACGCATTTACTTATGTATACCGGCGCCCAAACACTCACGTAAACATCAATGTATGCACACATTAACACATACAGTTACACACTCATACAATCACCCAGTCACACTCGCATATATACATACATACGTATCCAACTATATAAGCACGCGAACACATACACATGCGACAATACATAAAAACAAGTATGTGTTCACACTAATATCAAGAGCAACACCTACTAGTCCAGTCGAATTAGACTCTTTTCAGGCACTAAATAAAAGAAGGTAAAAGATTATTGGAAGTTGTTCTAAAGGATGTCAGAATATTGGGATAATAGTTTGAGCGCGATTTCCGCCTGTTGAAAATTGTTTAAAAAATCAAAGAAAGTGAGAAAAACCGTTTTTTGCACATAACATTTGAACCGTTGATGCTATTCCAAAAAAGTTTAATACTTTTTTTCAAGTAATAAAAATACCTACAAAATGAGATAAACTAAATTAAAATCCGTTTATTTGTTTACTCAAAAAACGAAAAAAACCTCCCATTTTAGCGTTTGATAAAATTTTCGATAATTAACTTAGTTTTGCTTCAAAAAAATCATACTATAACTTTTTTTTAAGGTTTTTCTACACTTTATAAGTGATATAAATTTTAGCTTATACTATTCATAACTTTTTGTTTATTCCTGTTTGTTATGTAAAAATGGCTCTTGCCAGATTCAAAATAAATTTTTTTTGAGACGTCGGAGAGACTTCTCCGAGCATCTATTTTACTCGTAAGGAGTTATACTACAACGAACAATAAAGGAAAAGTTAATAACTGAAGGGTAAATTGTTTAAACATTAAGCTGATAATCAGGCATTTATAATGTTAAAAGTTAAAGGGTAAATTATTTTCAAATGAAATTTCCGCATCAATTACTTAATTGCTATGATTTTTAAGCAAATTTTAGGCGTTTAATTATTGCTCTACAATAATCTGGAGCTGAGATCATTTTTTTTTTTTCAAAAAATCATTGGGGCTTTGTTTATTAATATCAAGAGCTCAAATTTATGGGTAATCTGCAATAAGAATTAAACTGTCGTATCAGATATATAAGCAACATTGAATATGAATATTTACGGTGAGTTGGTGACAAAAACGACAGCGCGTTTTTGTAGAGTGTGGGGCGCGCGTGCGTCGTGCGCACAGCCGTCTCGCGGCTGAAATTTGGCCAAGCGTCTTCTATTTGAAAAAACGAAATGATTCTTTTTTTAATTGAGGGTAGAATTTAAAAACAATAACAAACACGGTGTTCAATTTTAGATAAAAAAATTATTTAATCGCAAATTTTTTACAACTCTTTATATTGATACTTACGTTGTTATGAATAATATTTATATTGTACTAAAAATTATTTATTATTAAATGAGTTATAGTGTAAAAAAATTGTTTATTATAAATTATTTATATTGTAAAAAATTTGTTTATTATTAAATAAAATATTATTTAACAAATGAGTCAAATTAATGTAAATAAATACATATTATTCCATCACCTATGTTTCCTTACTAATGTATAGAGTTGTAAAAAAATTTGCTGTTAAATAATTTTTTAATCTAAAATCCAACACCTAGGTTGTTATTCTTTTTCGATTCTACCCCGAATGAAGAAAAGAATCATCAGAATCGAATCATTAGTTCCCGAGAAATTTTCTCGTTTTTTCAAATAGAAGACGCTTGGCCAAATTTTAGCCGCGGGACAGCTGTGCGCGCGGTGCACGCGTGCCCCACTTTCTACAAAAACGCGCTGTCATTTTTGTCGCCAACTTACCGTAAATATTCACATTCATTGTTGCTTATGTATCTGATACGACAGTTTAATTCTTATTGCAGATCACCCATAAATTTGAGCTCTTGATATTAATAAACAAAGCCCCAATGATTTTTTGAAAAAAAAAAAAATGATCTCAGCTCCAGATTATTGTAGAGCAATAATTAAACGCCTAAAATTTGCTTAAAAATCATAGCAATTAAGTAATTGATGCGGAAATTTCATTTGAAAATAATTTACCCTTTAACTTTTAACATTATAAATGCCTGATTATCAGCTTAATGTTCAATATTCTGACATCCTTTCGAACCACTTCCAATAATCTTTTACCTTCTTTTATTTAGTGCCCAAAACAGGCCTTTTCAAGTCTAATCTGACTGTACTATACTAGAATATCCAATCATTCAACGCGCATACACATGCAGGCAAACACAAGCACGAAACACACACACACACAAACCGCAGTAAGGGGCCGCTTAGGTGTTATAAATGCCTTGGTTTTGGCCACATCACTATCAAGTGTACTGATCCGCAGGATAGAAGCAAATACTGCTACAAATGCGGTAAGACGGGGCATAAAGCAAATAGCTGCCGTAATGAACCGTGTTTTTTACTATGCCGAAAAAAAGGCGACAATATACCGACGAACCATGTCACTGGTAGCTACTTGTGGCCAGCCTACCAAGCAGCAGTTAAAAAAATCAGGAAAGGGTAATGAGAATAGTCCAGCTAAATCTCAACCATTGTGAGACTGCGCAAGACCTTCTCTGTCAGTTTGTACGAGAACTCAAGTTCGATGTCGCTCTCGTCAGTGAGCAGTGCAAAGATTTGAATGAACCATCCTGGGAATCTGACGCCTCAGGTAAAGCCGCAATCTGGGCATGCAAAGACATTACCTTCCAGGGCAAGATGGTAAACAAGGAAAATGGCTTCGTAAGGGCGAAAATAGGCGGCATACATGTATACAGTTGTTATGTCGCGCCTACCGCAACAATAGAGCAGTTTCAGCACCTACTACTAGACCGACTGGTTACAAGACGCTAGGAATAAAAAACCAGCTATAATAGCAGGAGATTTCAACGCATGGGCAATTGAGTGGGGTAGTAGCAGAACCAATAAACGGGGATGAGTGGTACTGAAGGCATTTACGCTACTAGACTTGGTGTTGCTGAATCAAGGCGACACTCCCACGTTCAAAAAAGGAGATGTAGAGTCATTCATAGACTTGACATTTGTCAGTAACTGCCTCGTAAGGCAGGTAAACAAATGGATCGTGAGTGATCACTACACATATAGTGATCACCTAGCTATAATAATGGAGCTAGGCGGATCAAATAGGAAATTCTGTACAAATCCCAGTAGTACAAGAACTGAATAGAAAAACCACCTCTCTTTTTCACCTCTGTTTTGTTCAAAATTGGGATGATAAAAATTAACTTTGTATTTTTCATTTAAATATCGGACGTCATATATATATGAAACATGTGATTTACACTAAGATCGAGTTCGCGCACAACGCTTTTTATTTTCCTATCCCGCGTATCCACACGTATTGGGCACCAGTTGTAACGGGGCTGTTTCTAGGCGGATAAATGTCTGTGGCCACCGTACAAATGCAAATTGCTCCTGCACTTTGCTTCTGCGAGAAGGCCGTAAAATCAAGCCCGGATCCGCGACTGGGGCCATGTGCCTCGCCAGTCGATCGCGCGTAATTAATTAGTATGTTCCTACTTTTACGGTGCGATGATCCTTGTCTGTTGCACTGGCCAGGGAGTTACTTTCTCGATCTCGCCGTTGATGCTGGGCTGTTGCTGCTCTGCTGCTGTGGTTGCTGTTGCTGTGGCTGCTGTTGTCGCTGCTTACTCCTTTGAAATCTCGAGGAAAACTCTACTACTCTCTCTCGCGAACCAAAGTTAACTCTACTCGAATTTTCTCTCTAATTGTCCGTCCTCTCTATAGGCCTTCCCGCATTTTGTCCACCCGCGCCGACGTGCGCGTCTCACCGAACGTTATAAGGTATATGATTGAAAAGCATTATATATATATGTTCAGAGATTAGTTGGCACACAAGAATCACTTCTTCTGCGCTCCTATTGGAGTCTAAGCAGGAAAAGGATAGATGCGTTTCGTCCCGGGTTACCATCGCGGACTCGTCAGTAAAGCATCCGATAGTAACTCTGCCTCAGGCGCGCAGGTGTCGGTAAGGATGTTAGGTTCCTAAGATGAGATGTCTTATATAGGAACCGAGTGAGGATTGTCATTACAAGAGACAGGGAGCCGGGACACGCCATCTAGTGACGATGTGCGGAAGTACGCGTCGCCACATATGTACATTATATATATATATATTGTAACGGGGTGGGACCTTAGGTGAGCGACGAAAAACACAAAAGGAGCGCCCGGACCGAGGATCGATCCGGCGTCCCCGAGATCTCTAAGCAAGCATGCTATCCTAATAGCCAATGCTGCCTGTGTCGTCGCTCGCTCAACCTGTCTCGAATACCACGTGGGTACGGGTAGCAACCCGTTATAATATATACATGTATATGAAATGTATATTATATATCTATAATGCATATAACAACAAACAAAATTTAGAAATAAATAATTTTAAATAAAAAAAGAGATTCAAAATCTTAATAGTACCTATACAGTATCAACACTGGCCGTAACACATAATTTTAAATTACGCGCCATAATATAGCATTAACTCGCATATTAATTGATATCAGTTATCCTTTGAGCATACATTGCTGGAGATAACTAGCGGTATTATGGGAGTGAACATAATACTAAAATTAAAAAAATATTAAAATTGAGAAAAATGTAAAAATCACTTAAAAGTAGCAATAAATAATAATAATTTTTATTCCACGATATATGTCTTAAATAAAATTTAATATTTCAAATAAATAATATCTTAAAATTATATAATTTAAATATCATTTACGAAGATATTTATATTTATATTATTAATAAAACAATTTTTGGGAATATGAACTATTACACTTTATTCAAGATATATATGGTGAAATAAAAATGATTTTATGTCAAGTTACTAGGTTAGAGAGAATTGTTAAACTTTACTCAAAAATAGAATTTAAATATTATCTTAATTATTTTATAAGTTTACAATTTTTTATAAGTGTTAACTTATATTAAATTCAAAATACATATTTAAGAGTTTAGATTAAAGTAATATAATTATTTAAAATTTAAATATTTAACAGAAGCAATACCGAAATATAACCGAGCGAGCGTCAGCGAGCAAGGTATTTAATGCTAGTATTTTATTAATATAAAAATATATACTTATCTTGAATTATTTATTCATTATTACCTCCTATCCACATCCACTTATTATTAATAGAAAAAAACAAATAAATAAAATAAAAAATAAATAAAAGAATCACAAAATAAAGGGTATGTGTATCAACGATACACATTTTCCCACCCTCTGCCCATCATCATCACAGCGTATTTCTCACCACCACACAGCGTCGCTTCTTCTACCATATCGTCTCCCTTCCCCCACCACACCTGCACACCAATAGTGCGGGTGCAGATGCATAAAACGGCATCGTGACGTTGTCAGTCTCGTTTTACCGCCTGCTGACAACACATCGTCGCGGCACCGTTACGTGCGAAAATTTTCTCTCTCTCTCTCTCTCTCCCTCCCTCGATATTTCCCAACACCCCGCCCCCACCACTCCGACTTCCCTCACCACCGCGGCTTCCCCCACCACTGGGTCTCCCCGCCACACCGCCTCGCTATAACGCCAGACGAACTTGCCCCCCACCACTCTGGCACAGTGGAGGGGGTAATGTTTGTCTGGCCCATAGCGAGGCCCGTACTACTATCCTGTAAAAGAGAAACTCACGTTAACCTTTTACTCATACAAAATCATTATACAGACGAGAAAGAGGAAGTTGATGATCAACTTATAGTTTATCATTACGTATGGATCAAAGATTTATCCCGCTTAGTATCCAGACAATTATCAAGACGACACGTTAAACTACATATCTGTAATCGATGCTTACATTATTTCCGAACTGAATCACAATTACAAGCACATGAACGTGACTATTCAAAACTAAATAAATGTCGAGTAAACTTGCCAAATACCAAAAATTCGATTCTGCAATTTAAAAATTTCAATAACAAAGAAAAAGTCGATTCTGCAATTTAAAAATTTCAATAACAAAGAAAAAGTACCATTTATTGTTTACGCTGATTTCGAACGTATCCTTAAAGATATAAAAGATGGAAATGCTTATCAGCAGCATGAAGCTTTTAGCATAGGATATTATATGAAATGCAGTTACGATGATTCATTCTCATATTGTCGCAGCTACAAAGGACCTAATCCTGCAAAATGGTTTTGGACGAGCTTTTACAACTTGCTGAAAACATTGAAAGAGTATTTTGGTGTCCAATACCTATTGAACCATTAATTTGGAAGCAAGAACAGTCTTTCCAACGTGCTACATTTTGTCACATTTGTGAGAAACTTTTGGAGCATGATAGAGTACGTGATCACTGCCATCTTTCTGGAAGGTAATATTTTACATAACAAGAGTGATAGCGCTTTGATGGCAAGTATTATATACTTAAAAATATTTCAGATATCGAGGAGCAGCCCATAAGAAGCGTAACTTAAACTATCAAGATTATCGCTCTGTTTCAGTGATCTTTGACAACCTTAGTGGATATGATTCACACTTTTTAATCAGAGATATTGCTCAATGTATACCTGGCAGAGTCAACCTATTCCCTATAAATGAGGAGAAATTTATATCATTCGCTAAATACATTGATGGAAGCGATGTCAATTTTAAATTTATTGACTCTTTTCGGTTTATGGCATCATCTCTAGATAAGTTGTCGTCTTATCTTGAAGATTTAACTATACTCAAGCAAGAATTTAGCAAGTATAACTAGCTAAACAAAGAACAATATCATTTGCTGAGGAGAAAAGACATTTTTCCTTATGATTATTTAAATTCTTTGGAAAAACTTAACGATTTAGAGCTACCATCAAAAGAAGCGTTTGACAATAAATTAAACAATTGTCAAATTTCTAATGAAGATTGTAAACACACTCAAAACATTTGGAATAAATTTAATATCGCTAACTTATGGCAATATTCAGATCTCTATTTAAAAACAAATGTGCTGCTGCTAGCTAAAGTTTTTGAAAATTTTCGCATCGGTTGTCTGAACTAGAACTACTCACTGACATTGACAAAGTGATGTTTATTGAACGTGAAATAAGAGGAGGGATAAGTCAATACTGTAACCGCTATTCTCTAGCAAATAACGTTTATATGGGCACCGACTATGATAGTGATAAAGATACTCTAAATATTTAATGTATTACGATGTTAATAATCTGTATGAATGGGCAATGCAACAATCACTACTATATGGTGGCTTCAAGTGGATGACTGAGACTGCAATCAGTCAAATCCATTTTTCAAGCGTAGATGATGATTCATCTATTGGCAACATACTCAAAGCAGAAAAGAGTATCCAGAGCAGCTTCACGACGATCATAGAGACTTGCCTCTATGTTCTGAGCAAATGAAGCCACCAGCTTCAACGTACTTGAAACTCATGACGACATTACACTTAAAAGAGCGATATGTTCTGCATTATCGAAATTTCAAATGAATCATCAAATGGGATGGCTGGTACGGTGCTGAAGCGCTTATTAGTCAACCTAATTTTCATAGTCGCACCATACTAGATGAAAATTTAGCAATTATAGAACTGACTAAAACTGAAGTTAATACGAATAAACCTATTTATGTTGGACTCTGTGTACTTGATTTATCAAAAACGTTAGTATACAGCTTTCATTATGATTATATGAAAAAGCAGTTTGATGATTGCTGTAAGCTGCTGTATACAGACACGGATAGTTTAATATACGAATTACGTAATATAGATATATATGAAGTTATGAAGCAGGATATTGAACATTTTGACATTTCTTTGTCACTTTTGCCAACCAATATGTAGTTGTATTTAATATACGCAATAATTTATATCGTCTTGAAAAAGCAAGCGTGAAACCAGAAACCCTTTGATAGTTGTCACTGCTAAGTTATCAAGTGAATTCGTAGAAGATCAATGCGCAGATAGAAAATTCGTTCAACAAAGAATTACGTAGGCTGTAAACAAGTTTTCGGAAAACTAATGTAAATACGCAACGAAGATGTAACCTTATATATCTTATGCTAGCTCATGTGCGAGTCATCGACTGCTGTTCCTTAAGCGCGTTCAAGATCTTTCTCTCATTATTCAAATATTTTGCGCATAAACTCTAATCCTAGGGATGCTTAAATAGCCTCTTAGAGACAGCACAGAGCACTCTGCTCGAACCACCCAACGCGTCTCTTCTCATTCACTCACCGACGCTACCATTTCCGTACATTTCGCAATGCATTAGAAGCCAGCGAATGACAGCAGTCACGGCGTAAAGATGCTGGTTATTGTAATGCGATGCAGCTCATCGGTCCCTGACACCGCGCTGCCAAACCGTTGCACGGTAGCCGCGCATATTATACCTGTAGCGTGCACGAAAGAGAAAGAGAAAAAGAGAGAGCTCCCGATAATACGCAGCAGCTATATTGCATTAAGAAGATGCGTATATGCATCGTTATTCCTACTTTTATCGTGTTCGATAAAAGTAGGAATATGTAGATATAAAGAGGAGCGAAGAGAAGAACAACAAGAACACCGCGGCTGTACCGGCAGCTGACCTGACTGCGTTGCATTCTAATGTGCTGCTGCTGCCTTTGACCTTTAGCGAACCCCCTCCCAGCATCTGACTCCTCGTACTAGCAGTATACTACCCGAAGTATACATCTCCCTCTCAGCAGCCAACTCCTTGAGCAAGGAGTATACTATCCGGAGGATACATCTTCCTTCCAGCAGCCGACTCTTGGTGCCAGCCCCTTCCGCACACCTGGTGTTCTGTTTTACCGACTTACAGGTGTACTCATGACGTCATGACTCGAAGCCGTGACGGCGTCATGACTAGAACATTCGATGAGGGGCGGGGCTTATTCTCACCTGCACAGGTGTGCTGAGCTATATACTCCCATATGCTATACTACTCATCAGGGCTGGCTGGACAGCTAGTCCACTGGCTGCAGCCAGCTGCTGGAGGTTTGGAAGGCTGAGACCGGTTGGCGACAGCGGGAAGTAGTAAGGGATGGCCTGGCTTACTATCGCTGGTTGTCTTATCTCGTGCATCTGCGTGGGTGCCACACAAACTTGTGCGTACGTTTTCTCGTTTCCAGAAATCAATCTATCGCAGATTAGTAGCGGGGCCCCCCTTTTGGTGAGAACTCTCCATATTATTATTATTATTATTATTATTAGTGTGATCGTACCGATCCTGGAATAAGCTACCTTGGATTGTAGGGTTGAGAATTTACCGTAGATATCTCTATATTCACCTAAGCTTTTGGCTTTTTCGATAATTTCGCGGAAATCTCCTCCCGTTCTAAGCGATCGCGACAGCGTCTCCCTTCGAAGGCTTCACGAATTTGTCTGTAGCGGCGTTTCATCTGTATTGTTTATTAAGGCGGCTATGTTTAACTCTGTTTTATTAAACAATCCCGTGAAGTAATTGGCGCGTACCTCGCGAGATGCTACAAGCCGTATTACATTGGTGCGTGCGGTGCAACCATGCGGCAGGCGTAACGTGCCGACTCGGTCCATGTCTATCGCGTCGTCTGTCACTCGTTTGCAATTAAAAAATAGTTTTTCTTTCATGTTTGTAGAGAATACCCAGGTGTTTTGGGTGCTCATACGCATCTAAAAGGTGTCTTTTGACTTAATAAGTTTGATTTTGCAGTCTGAAAGGTTAAGAGGGGTCGTGCCAGTACTGATTTTAATTTCGCAGCTGGTATCCTCGTTCACCTGGTGGACTAGCTCTGTATCTTTACATACGAACCGGTTGATTAATTTTTGGCATTTATTAAGAGCACCTAGGGTGATGGCTATGTATACTCCTAGCCAGTAATTTTTCTAGTTGTCTTGTGTCGTTGGCTGTGATGCTGATGAGTTGTCTAATTTCTTCTCCTGCTTCATCGTCTAGGGTGCCGAATATTGTGCGGCTGATTTTTCCTATTGCCGAGAACCAGGCTCGTTTGGTTCTTGGCTTCTGTGTGGTTTTGTGACCCTGCAACAGCTCTTTTACCTTGTCGAAATTTTTCATTGCCTCTTCGATCTGCTGAAGCGTTTGATTTAATCGTTGTCCATATATTCCATGTTGTGCCTGAGGTTGCCAATGGGTTTAGCTTTTCAACTAATAATTCAGGATTATGGCCAATGGCTTTTATGACGATGCCCTCGCTGATTCCCGTGGGTGTGGCATACCTGTAAGAGGGTGTCCTATAGTATTGCATTTTTTTGTAAGAATATGTGTGTATTAGTACCACGGTAGTGGACATTTTTGTTTCTGTTTTAGTATGTTAGATTATATTATCCTCTATGGGTGTTGGCAGGCGCGGGTTTTGTTAATTTATGTGCGTGTTTTTAATATTTCTTTTCTTTTCTTATCGGCGTGCGTTGTCTGGTTTACAGTAAGTGGAATCGGTTTTGCGGTGTTTCTTTCCTTTTTTGTTTTAAATCCTTATTTAATTGTTGAGTTTTTATCGTTTATTCGCTTTTTTATTGCGGCCTTCAGTTTGCTATTTTCGACCCGCACAGGTTTCGCGAGGCGCGGTCTTCGTATTTCGTCTGTCAGCTCTCGGTTCGGTGATACTTCCTGCAAGAGTTGCTTTTGAGGCAGCGTCTTCTTGCTTGCCGGTCTCTTATCCGTTCTCATTCCCAATCGAGCTGCTGTTCGCTCCACTTGTCCAATTATTCTTTATTTTTGTTGTTGGCCCGCACGAGTTTTGTTAATTTATGTGCGTGTTTTTAATATTTCTTTTCTTTTCTTATCGGCGTGCGTTGTCTGGTTTACAGTAAGTGGAATCGGTTTTGCAGTGTTTCTTTCCTTTTTTTGTTTTCAATCCTTATTTAATTGTTGGGTTTTTATCGTTTATTCGCTTTTTTATTGCGGCCTTCAGTTTGCTATTTTCGACCCGCACAGGTTTCGCGAGGCGCGGTCTTCGTATTTCGTCTGTCAGCTCTCGGTTCGGTGATACTTCCGGCAAGAATTGCTTTTTAGGCAGCGTCTTCTTGCTTGCCGGCCTCTTATCCGTTCTCATTCCCAATCGAGCTGCTGTTCGCTCCACTTGTCCAATTATTCTTCATTTTTGTTGTTTGCCCGCGCGAGTTTTGTTAATTTATGTGCGTGTTTTTAATATTTCTTTTCTTTTCTTATCGGCGTGCGTTGTCTGGTTTACAGTAAGTGGAATCGGTTTTGCAGTGTTTCTTTCCTTTTTTTGTTTTCAATCCTTATTTAATTGTTGGGTTTTTATCGTTTATTCGCTTTTTTATTGCGGCCTTCAGTTTGCTATTTTCGACCCGCACAGGTTTCGCGAGGCGCGGTCTTCGTATTTCGTCTGTCAGCTCTCGGTTCGGTGATACTTCCGGCAAGAGTTGCTTTTTAGGCAGCGTCTTCTTGCTTGCCGGCCTCTTATCCGTTCTCATTCCCAATCGAGCTGTTGTTCGCTCCACTTGTCCAATTATTCTTCATTTTGTGCGCACACAGGGTGGTCAGGAACCATAGCAGCGAAGGTATCTAAAAAGCTGCGTAGCCGTGCGCACACGCCTACGCTGCTGATAGATGAAACGCTAAAACATTGTATATACCCACACTCGCACCGCACCGTACAGTACCGACAATATTGTAACGCTATTCCATCCCGAGACTCTGTAACCATATTGTAATCGAAATCTTTCTAAATCACTCGCGTTGGTTTATCTGTTTCAGATTGGAGAGAACATGTAAACTCCATATGTAGAATAAGTTCTATAAATATACGATCATTTAAAACAGATAAGCTTTATTATTTTCCATTTCTCCATTCCGAATCCTAGTTCCGACTGAGACATTCGGCACAGAGGAAACGCAACCGTTACAAATGTATTTTTATTAATTTTTATCTTCTATGACTATGTGTCAGTTTGGTCTTGTGACTTGTAGTCATTTGACCCTAGTTATCCCTATATCTTAGGGTTGATGGCACTTAGAAGTATGCTAGAGCGTTCAAAAGGTTAGCAGTAACCTGGTGCAACTTTCTACTGCGAAGTTTTTTCTCCAGGGTTTTCCTGTGAAATTTTCATCGAAATAAGTGTATGTTTTTCGTTGTGCGCTGACAATATTTCATGTTTCGCACGTTAGTGTTGATTTAATTGATTTTAATGGATCTATGGGTTGATTCTATGAATTTACGATCCGAGTGATCTGACTTTACGGCCGTGTCATATTTCTTTTGCTTTTGTGGTTTAAGTTTTTCCTTCGGGATACTTGTTTTTTTCTATTACTCCGGGGTTTGCATATTCGATTGCGGCTTGCTCCGTCTAAGTCTAATTCCGCGCGCCGTTGGCTGTGATTGGTCCTCCTCCTTCTATGCTTGTGTACATGTGTATGTTGATCGGTGTTGGAGTGGTTCTCACCGCTCGTTACATCGTGCGTGTTTCATATGTGTGCGGGTGCCGTGCACTTGGATGAATTTCGCGCGCCTTTTGCCGTGATTGGTTTTCCCTCTCTCCTCGCTCATAGGTGTGTATGTCGGTCGGTGCTAAAGCAGCTCTACTCGGCTCGCCGCGTAGTGCGCGTTTTCTATGTGTGCGTATACCGTGTTTTCGGCTGCATTTCGCGCGCCTTTGGCCGTGATTGGTTCTCCTCGCTTATGTATGTATGCGCTTCTTATGTGTGCATGTGTGCTGTGCTCTTGCTGAATTTCGCGCGCAGTCGGTCGTCATTGGTTCTGCTTCGTCCTCGCGGTCTCTTTCTTACTACAGTATCATTTGCTGACGTAACCTTGTGGCCACGTGTTTTTGTGCTAATTTATTCTTTGTAATTCCGTTTGGTTTGATTTGCAGGTTTGCCTCCGTTATTATTTGTTTCGGTAAGTATATTTGCTAGCTACGACTTAGTGTGCATATAGTGCGTGTAGTTAATTTATTTTATCAGTTTTATTTATTTCTTCAATTTTATATGTGCGGGTATTCCGATTCGTCAGTTCTTTCTTCGTGATTCCCAAGACGTTTGGCGCTTGTGTTACTCTTTGTGTATCGCATTTATTGCCAGTTCCTTTTTTTTTACCATTTTGTGATTAAGCGATAGTGAGTTTTACTAAGATGCGACCGCCAAGAGCCTTGAGCAGGCTCGCTCTATCCTTCATAAGGCCAGCGCCGAAGTGCAGAGGTCTTTCTTCCTTGTGGTGATTTTTTGTTTTCATTTGGACTATCTGATTTTATCTAATGTGTGGTGGTGCTCGTGATGAGCCTATGTGTACACATATCCCCACTTCTTCTCTCCGTAGGTCGTGGACTTCCTTGATTGGCTAGTGGGCCCCAATGTACAGGTGCTGCTATGTATATACGCTTAACTTGCGCTTTTGCGCTCTGTCTACTTACTGGACGAGTTCTCCCCTTATTTTTCTTGACTGCTGACTCCAGGCATTTGAGTGCTAACTCTTGGTAAGTGTTACATGTTGGGCTTATTTTTGTTCGTGTCTTTGCCTTTACGGTAAAAAAATGAATGAAAAATGAAGAAGGTCACGTCTGGGCCTTAGATGCGTATGTTATCGCACCATTCTATAAGTTTGTTATACGGCTCCTTGTGTTGTCTCGTAAGCGTCTTGGTAACCGTGTTACCTCCCTTGGGAATTTTCTTTCCTCGTTCTTTTTTTCTTAAGACAATACCTCTCTATTTTCTTTAGTTTCGTGGGGTGCAGAGGAATCCCATCATGGACATGTCAAAGAGGTTCTCTGAGCTCCTATCGACTCATTAGTCGGCCATTTTGACGATTTCGCTGCTGCCCACTAGAGTATCAGGGGTTTTCATTACTCCGACGAATGAGGGGGTCTTGGGGAATGCTACAAGTGCTCGAGGGGCGAGGCGGTACGAGAGGATCCTTGACCAGATCATGGTACGTATTGCTTCCTGTCTCTAGTTAGTCGCGTGCTACTACTCGCGAGTTTGTTGCTACGCCCGTTGCTAACGACCGGCCGGTTTCGCTGCAAATTTCGTTTACACGATAGAATATAATAAAAAGCTATTTCTATTGAAATAAAAATAAAAAAATAAATATCATTATCTAAAATTAAAATAAAAAAAGAAATATTATTTTCTAAAAAATTAATTATTTATTTGTCATTTGAAACATATATTGACACTTCCATAACGAAAAAAAAAAGAATTATGTAAGTAAAGGGGTACTTTTCACCCTATTTGAGGGGTTGTTTTTATATTAATTAAATTTTTGACATCGGATTCAGAATCTGCATTAAAAAATTCATGGGAATCATACATTTACACTTCCGTAACAAAAGAATTTGAATTACGCAAGTAAAGAGGTAGTTTTTACCACATTTTAGGGGTCGTTTTTATTTTTATTAAATTTTTAACATCGGATTTGAATTCTGCGTTGAAAAATACATCGAAGTTATATATTTACACTTCCATAACAAAAAAAGTTGAATTCCGTGATTGAAAGCGTTAATTATGCATTTTTTACAGCTCGGGTTTCATAAAATACCAAAAAAAACTAGTTAAGCCGTCACTTAAGAGGAGGGCATTAGCTTTTTCTTTTTATTAGAAGTACAAGAAACTAAAATAATCCAAAG
This sequence comes from Muscidifurax raptorellus, assembly GCA_020010945.3. NCBI lineage: Eukaryota > Metazoa > Arthropoda > Insecta > Hymenoptera > Pteromalidae > Muscidifurax > Muscidifurax raptorellus. The sequence goes on from JAHUUD020000008.1 coordinate 1,314,056, forward strand.
TCTAAGATGTGCCTTCAAATTTAAATTTCGCGAAAAATTTTTCGAAAACTGGATGATTTTTTGTAGAATTCGACATATAGGCAATATAGTAGTTTTAAATTTTTCATGTAAGGGCGCTTTGAAGGATAAGTAATATATAATGTACTCTGTATTCTTTGATAAGATATTGCCATATTAATAAAATTTCTAATGTAAAAGGACCACGTGTGTTACAAATTAAAGAGTAATTTCAGCAGCTCTTCGAACCACAGGACGTATCCAGCAAGGAGATTTGATACATAATCCCAACCTTACCAGCAGAGGAGACGACAAATTTGTATTTGTATTGGAAGCGATAACAGGTTATAAAATTGACTTAGAGTTTAAACTTTTTCAGTTAAAGCCTAATTACAATTTAGATATAAATAAAAAGATTCAAAGAGAATTAGATATAGCTATCAAAAAAATTACAAACCTCAAATGCTATGGAAACATGTAAAGATGTTGAGGGACAATACTTATCTTCATTCTTTTTAGTTACTAAACCAAATGGTTTATGTCGAATTATAACAAATAGTAGTAAGAAAGAACAATATGTAAACGCGTAGCTAATAAAAGATATTTTGGGGACCAATAAAAAGAGGGTATGGGGAAAACTCGAGCGATGGTTCCGCTCAGGACTTTTATTGCGGTAAACCGAACAACTGTGCCCGTATTGTAATTGTGAGAATTTCGCTAAGCGGCGTGCATCGCGAGATTTTCCGTCAGTTATAAAAATCTCCTCTTGCACCCGATACCGAGGTATTTTGCCACCTCGAATAACGAGGTAGGGCAGTCCACGTACCAACTCGAGACGAGCAACTGCGCCTTGCTTCGAACAAGCTCGAAAACTAATAGTTCAGCGTGTCTTTGTATTCTCTTCTTTCCAAATATATTTCTGAATATTAAACAGTCTGCCGTTTTCTCAAATTGTAAATCCCTAGTTCACTTCAACAAAACATCTGGCGACCGTGACAGGACTGGGATTTTAGCGTTGAATTTTGAGAATTATGGGAGTGTTTTCTTTCCGTGGTACCGTTTTAGTCTTCTTCAAAACTATATTTTGGACATTTGTGCAAAATAAATTATAATTGATTCAATATTATCCTTTAATAGTAATTATGAACTCTATCTCGTCACATTAACAATTTACAGGCATAGTTTGGCACATAAAAACATAACATTCGTTTAAACCTAAAGATAGCAAATTGAACTATCAAAATAATAATTAAATAATATATCAAAGCACTTACTTTCAGTATATTATTATTTGAGTTAAATTTAATATTAAAATCTAATAATTCTTCATTAAAATATAACTGTAATAATCGTTGCAGAAAGAAAGTACCCCAATTATCTACTTTTACTTGTTTGAGCCTTTTTGAAGGTGCATACTTCTTATAGCTATATGTTGATTCCATTTTTTAATTTGTCGTCAACTGGATTACTAGTTCTGAAAAACAGTTGAATACATGTTTTCTTAATAGTACGTAAAATTGTGTATCATAAGTTACGTTATAAGCACACATCATAAGTATATATCGCATTTTATTATATATTTTATCGTTATATTAGTAAAATTAAGATATTTCCCGTCCTTTCTCTTTCACCACACCTCGCCCTCTTCAGTCCCATTCTTAGCTCCTTCTTAAAATAACCAAGAATTATTTGAAAATTAAAGTTATTCCGAGCAATAAAATCCCAGAATATATCTTATATATAAAATAATTGATGTCTTTAATATTTTTAAAGAAAATGATTGCAGAAGAAAATTTTAACAATAGATATGAAAAACCTGCAAATGGATATTGGAGTATTTGATAAAGTTGATGATGAGGGCGCCAGTCATTTCCAAGAGAAAGAAATGATGTTATAAAAGGTCTCAATTTGTAGTCTCAAATGATATCATTTAACAATATCATTTAAATAGATCTAATAACATAATCTAATGACTGATCTGGTTGGATACAGTTCATACAAAATTTGTATACACGATTGAGCATATACAATTTATATATAGTTTGTATTATGACGCATATTCCGTCAATGCACCTCGGAATATGCGCTCTGCATTCCGGCAGACTTACCTCTAACTACTAACTAACTAACTGACTAACCTCCTAGCCGCGGCGTGTTCGTCAACACGCCGCCGGACGGCTTACCCGACGCGGACGGAACAGCTGCCTCGCCCTTCCGATCGTCTACCGGTGCCGACGATCGTCGCGTACGTCGCAGTGTGCCCTCACTAGACCATGAATCCCCGCCCCGACGATAACCATCCTCTCCCGACGTACGCAAGTCCCCAGGCGTACCCGCCGTTGCCGCACCGGTGACTTCGCCTGAACTTCGACGCGACCATTCACTCAGTTCATACCAGTATCCTTAACTTAACGGGACCGTTGTCCCAACAACCATATACTTATATTACATTCGGTTTTTAATTTAGTCTGATACTAAGTCTTAATCTAATGTGAATTAACGCGCGGGCTAGAACTAGCGATAGTCGTGTCCTTGCGTCCGTCGGGTAGGTCATGGTTGTATTGTATACGAGAGCGTGGACGATAGCTTGTTAGTATAACTGTGGTCTTTGTCTTTGTTGTGAAAACGTGAGCGATAGCTTGAAAGTCACTTTCACGATAGTTATGTGTGTAAAGTCTTGTCGGGTCTACAGTCATAGTGTGAAAAACGGTAGCGTCAGTATAATAACGATAATCGTGTTATAAACGGTAGCGTCAGTGTAACAACGATAATCGTGTTATAACGTTAGCGTCAGTGAAACAACGATAATCATGGTGTAAACGGTAGCGTTAGTGTAATAACGATAGTCATAGTGTAAACGGTAGCGTCAGTGTAATAATATTTAACTGGTGTGTAGACGATAGTGAGAACGATAGCTTGTCGGTAATAATAGTCGTAAGGAGAGTTCGTCAGTCAGTGTACAGTAATTACAGTATGCGGTAAATCGGTAGAGTCGTAATGTTCATTTAATACGCCGAACGACTCAGCGCTGTTTAATCGACGAAGCATGCTATAGCCACGCTCACGCTTCGACGCACTCTTGCCGCCATATTGGCCACGTGGCGTGTTAAATATCGCGAGTTCGCGCTAATCTGCAATCGGCACACTATTTCCCGTAAGAATCACTAATACAATAATTCACTCTACTCACGGGTACGCGGCAGTCCGTCGCACAGCACTCCCTTATAACCGCAAACGTCGTTCAGGTGGTCCGGTGCTCGAAAAAGGAAGAAGTAGCGCAGAGTCGGTGGCCAACAATGGACCAGTTGCTACGGCAGTCAGACACGAAAAGGGGAGAGATGACGAACAGCGTTCGCGTCGATCCCTCTCGCCGTCGACGTTAGGTTGGGTCGCTCACCTACCTACTCTCGCTCTCGCACGCTCGGGCCTAGCCGATGCCGGCCGAGGCTCCGCGAATACGGCCAAACGCGCGCTCGCCGACTCGTGCCGAGGCGCTGCCGTGCATTGCGCGAGCGCTTGTAACTGGCAGTGAACTGCCATGTTACAATATATATATATATATATATATATATATATATATATATATATATAGTGGAAAAAATTAAAGGATCAAAAAAAAAATTCTGAATTTTTAGGGGTTTTTTAAATGGCTGTATTTCCCTTAAAAATGGTCATATCATGATTTAAAAAAAAGCATTTTAAAGCTTGATGTATCGTTTGTAAAAAAATTAAAGGATCACGACTTTGACGGTAAATGATCATAATCTTTACCAAAATGAAAAAAAAAATGTTTTTTTCGGTCTTTGACTGCAGTTTTATGGATAGAAGTGTTCAAATTTATTAACATTTATAACATTTTTTTTCATTTTGGTAAAGATTATGATCATTTACCGTCAAAGTCGTGATCCTTTAATTTTTTTGAAATTCGATCTAATGAAACAAAAAAACGGTTTGATGGATCAAATTGAAACTTTGTGAGATTTTTGTGGGCATATTGAACTGTAAAAGGCACACTTAACATTACAGGTTTACGCGATATTTCCAACTAAACGCCTGATTATCCGAAAAGCCACCAAAGGCCATTTTTTTCTTGCTTTTTCAAATTAATGTAAAGACTAAAGAAAAATTTTTTTTTGAAAAAACTATCGCTGATTTTTGTGGTAAATTTATTCAAGATTTCAAAACCCTCCTTCATTTTCTTGTACAATAAGCGGTTGCTGAGATATTGATGATTAAAGAGAAAAACAAATTGAAGCTGAATAAACAAGTTATTCGACACATATGGTGGTTAAATTCGAAAAATTTTTCCCAAGTTGGTGGACCATAAAAAAGAATCAAAAAAATTTTGAGAAAAATTTTTTTTTAGTATTTTTTAGGATTGCGCGGTACGTGATGCTTGAAAAATTGTATCATTGTAAGATCTTAAAACTAGATACATCAAGCTTTAAAATGCTTTTTTTAAAATCATGATACGACCATTTTTAAGGGAAATACAGCCATTTAAAAAACCCCTAAAAATTCAGAATTTTTTTTTGATCCTTTAATTTTTTCCACTAGTGTATAACGGGGTAACACTTTGTGAGGTGGTTCCGATACTGCGTCGCTGGGTCGTCCTGCAGGTGGTCGGGCTCCTACGAATGTTGATCGTTGTCTTGCTGACCTCGAAATGGCGATACGGGTACTTTCCCTCCTTCTCGAGTCTGGTTAGGCTATACTGAACTTTATGGTGGAAAAACGGATTTTGGGTGTTGTCGGTAATATAACTTAATTTATCAACTCAGATATATATTTCCTTTTAACAAAACTTTATTTATTTGACAACGATAACAAGGCATAATAATGTATTTGTGAGGTGTGGTTGTTTACGAGAACTGGGTTAGGTGTGCGGTATACGATAGCGTTGCGTGTACGGTAATCAGTGTGTCTGTCCAGGTCGGTAATTTTGGTTAAGTGGTCCATATAATATCGCGATGGTAGTCCTGGTCGGTTTCGCGTTACGTCCTGTCCCGTGTTGTCACGTGTGGCCCTCTGGCCCACCATTCCTCGCCATGGATAGGGCACTCTTTGATGGTTACATTGCCCAGACCACACCGGTAGCAATACCGGTATTGGTGGCGTGTGCGATCCGGGCATCGGGGAACCCGATGACTTTGGCTCCCGCAGGCCCAACATCCTGGCCGAGGTGCTGTCACATACACCTGGCGATCCCCTACTACCATCCACCCCGTGTAGTCCTCCACCCGGACTGGGGCTGCCGCTGATGTTGATGGCCTCGGTGTTGGTGAAGCCGCGGCTGTAGGGGTGGCCAGGGACGGAGTCACGGTTGTAGGGGTGGCCAGGAGTGTTTCCTGTCTGCGTCTCTATGTCCGCCGTCAATCGTTCTGTCTAAGTCTCGGCATCCACGGACGGGAGGACCATGTGTACCGAGACGTAACGTCGAGATCGGGATGTCGGTCTCACCGGTGTCTCCACCTTGCCCAAGCACGGCAATGTGGAGCCCGGTGATTTACATGGCCGGCTGCGCACCAGCTCGACGACCCTGTTGTACGTTTCCTGGATAGCTTCCAGGATTTCGAGGTCGTCGTGCAGGAGTCGCTGGATCCGGCTCATGTGCGGGTCCAAGGGCTCGTAGGCCCAGAGGACGTCACGGTCGGGAGTCGAGTTCCGTCTGTCTCGTCTGTCCGGTGGTGTCGGGGTCGCCTGTGCTCGTGGTTGCGTATACGGACGACGAAGGGGGGTTCCTCGTCCGTTGATAGGGGATCCCAATCCATGGACTCCCTCTCCTCCGAGGAGGACTCGTTGTCGACTCATCAGTATCAATAGTGATGTAGTCGAAGTCCCCCTCCTCCAAGTCGGATGTATCACCCAGGAGGACGTCCTCGTCAATGTATGTCGGTCGTGCCATGTCTTTACGTCGGTGGTAGTCGAGAGGGTGGTTGCGTGGTAGCGAGAATTGGGGTTGTGTGTGTGTGTGTGTGTGTGTGTGTGTGTGTGTGTGTGTGTGTGTGTGTGTACGTGTGTGTCTGCTGTATTGTGAATTTATATATCTAAAATCTAAAACAAAACGTTTGTTCTTAGTATTTTTATTCGACAGTAATAATGTTTCTCCGTACGAGCTATTGGAGGTTTCTAGATAAATTTGTACGGTCGTCACGTCACGTTTCGTTCGCGGGCATCGGTACTGTACGTCGAGCATGTACGACAACTACTAGGCTAATGATGCTCTCTGATTTTTATGGGTAGAAAAAAAAATTAATAATATCGTCGCTTTCCTGATTAATATAATTTGTCACTAGAATTAATAAGTAACCGCGTCACTGCACACACTGCCACTGGGTTTGAAACCAAAGTTTAACTCTTATCGTCGTCGAAAATATTCGACTTACCTTGTTGGTGTTGACCACCTAAGCCGTTGCACTCACTTTACAATAAATGTATATAATTATATTAATGTTATAATATAAATAAAATAATGTCGCTCTATAATTAGTCACTTAACAGTCTAATCGCATGTAGATTGGCCGATATACAATTTTGACTAGTGTGTTGCGGAGTATTCGAGAGGCTAGACGGTGTGCTGCTCGCTTGACTGCTCGCTTACGACTGACCAAAATGTGCGATTCGGTCGCATTGTTCCCTAATAATAGTAGGGAGAGGAAGCACGAGGACAAGAGGACGAAGAAAAAAAAAATATATCGTCGCACTATGTGTTTCCCAGGGTTGTGACCTTGTTATTGGTTTCGATAGGTCGATAGGTCGGTCAAGTTGACTGCTGAGATGTTATGTGTCTAGCCGGTCCGTGTTGTCGGTTTGTGTATTTCGCGTTATTCGGTAAGTCTCGGTAGTCTATGTGTCCTTTTATGCCTTGTTTCTGTATACGTTCTTAGTCAGTAAATTTTCAGAAAGTGTATCTGTTTGTCAAGTTTCGGCCTTTGGTCTTTTTCCGTCTTCTGTTAGTAACGTCGTTGTGTCGTTCTAGTTTAGTTAATGCTAACTTATCACATAATTTAATTTATATATATTTTTTTATCAATTACTCGATTTTTAGTTACCTAATTCCGACGTAAAAAAAATTGATTCGGCCTAATTCACGTCAACACATTCATCCAATCGTACTACCACTAAGTTGGGCGCCAGTTGTAACGGTGGACCCGCTGGGTCGACCGTTACAATATATATATATTATAACGGGTTGCTACCCGTACCCACGCGGTATTCGAGGCAGGTTGAGCGAGCGACAACACAGGCAGCATTGGCTATAAGGATAGCATGCTTGCTTAGAGATCTCGGGGACGCCGGATCGATCCTCGGTCCCGGCGCTCCTTTTGTGTTTTTCGTCGCTCACCTAAGGTCCCACCCCGTTACAACTGGAGCCCAAAACGTGTGGATACGCGGGATAGAAAAAGAACAAGTGTTGCGCGCGAACTCGAGATAGGGAATTCCCGATTCAGCGAAAAGTAAGCGAATTTCGTAGAAAGACGGTTGAATTTCCGCGAGTTCGAAAAGGCCTAGGCGGGATATATAGCATTATACTTGCGCCGAGCCGATCAAAACAAATATCGGTTCGTTGGTCGGCTAAGCAGCAGCGCGCGAGAGTAGGAAAATCCGTGCGCGCTATAGTGTGCGAGCGCCAAGTACGAAGCAGCTGGCGCGTGTGAGTACGCTGCGTAGCGGGAGTATACGTGAGCGCGCGGAGAGTGTGTGCGCGAGCCGCTTGGTGGGAGCGTCCGTGAGCGCACGGAGAGTGTGTACGCGAACCGCTCGGTGGGAGAGTACGTGCGAGTGCTACAAGTGCGTGTGTCCGCTACAGTACGTAGCGCAGGCATAGTGCAAGCGCCGTATCGCAATAGAAGCGATATAGTACGCGTGCCCGAGCGTGTGTGAGTGTGTGTACGTATAGGATAGCACAGCTGGCTGATGATAGAGTCTACCTGTATATACGCAGCATAACACGTATTATACGACAGCAAAAGAGTGCGAGATTAGAAATTCGGTGTAACGCACGCCGTCTCGCACTTAGAATCCACGGAATCAAATCACGCCACAGCTATTATAGTAGAGGCGTTAGATTTTTATTCTTTTTCGGCTAGCTTAATACTGATAGGAAAGCGTAGGTTTTTCGTGTATTGTAAATACACAATAGCTCGCTAATAAGTTATCAGATTAGGTAGCCGCTGCTGCTGCGTGAATTAGTTTCATAGAGTCAGTAAATTTTAGCGTGAAAGCTACGCGTGAAAGATGGCTCAAGAAACCGAAAAGAGCGTAGGAGACTGGTGCTGTGCACTAGATGACGCCGACTTAAAAGAAGCACTGACCTCGTTGAAGCTTCGAGCTGATGGCTTCAAGTTAGCCAAAGCCGCCAGACTTCACCGATGGTTAATGGGCAACTACACTGAAGAGGATTTTATGCCAATGGGAGAAGTGTTGCCATCGGAAGTTCGCGTTGAAAGAGAGCTGCTCCGGCAAACATTTATAGATGAAACGAAGCTGGAAATGACAGGTGATACGATTGCGGATGAATCGTATGACTCTACGGCAACACACCCGCTAGAAAGATTAGCACACGACCAGACCGTAGCAGAAAGGTTAAGGTGATCGAGTGATACACGGGTCCCATGCGGGCAAGGCGCTATAAAGGTAGTGCGAGCCTCAGCCAGTACACCGTGGGTAATCCCAGCAATGCAACTTTCTGATGAGGAGGAGGAAGCAAGAAATGTTGCAGATAGTCATAGGAAGGACGATGAGCAGATGGATCCCAGGTCCCTTCCGACTCACGGTAGAGGAACGGCTGAAGTAATTGTACAGCGAGCTCGAGATCAGCCAGCGATACCGACGGCAAACAGGAAAGAAACAACGGAATCTGGGAAGGATGAGCCAGATGACGCTGTAAAGATTCTGACACGCCGTGCGGAGGCAACAGACGCCAAGATAGACCAGCTAAAGAAGAGCGTCGAAACGTTAATGGCGATGATGATGGGTAGCGCCGCGTCGAGCACAAGAGTGGAGCAAACTCCAGCCCCTCCGAAGCCAACACGCAAGACGCAAGGTGGTTTACCCCCGCCAAGGGTCGACTTCCAAGATACGTACAGTATCTATGGAAATGAGGGCATGGCCAGCCCAGTAGCGCGGCCGCGTAACATTACGACGTTGCCGGCAAGGGGAGTTCGACGTCAACCCCTGTCAGGTGCTGGGGGGAGCAGAAACGCTACAGGCGAGACGAGTAGCGTACCTGGTAGTAGAAGCACTACTAGTGGTATGACGTCCTCCCACGATTCGTCTAGAGCGGCCGGTAGTGTATTCGGATAGTGGCCAGTCCGATTCAACGGCGATGCCAGCATGAGCATCTTCATTCAGAAGATGGAGGGAGTGCAGAGGTTGAACGACCTTACAGAAGAACAGATGAGTGGTTGTTAAACCGAGTTGATGAGACGGGAGGATGGACTAGCTGGCAAGAGTTTTGCACGTGTGCCAAGACGTGGTTTGGCAAAACTCAAGGATACCAGCAGAGGCTTCAAGCATAGGCACAGGCACGCACACAGGGACCAAATAAGTCGATACGCGTGTATATCACAAGCCTGCAAGGTATTATGCGCAGGATGGTGCCGAAGCCTGGTGTACCACAGCAGCTTGATGTGATATACCACAACATGCTGCCTGCTATAAAGAGAATTCTGCAGCGGAAAGACTACAGCACTGTGGAACAAATTCTAGAAGCAGCTGCTGAGATAGAAGCCACCATCGAGAGCGAGGCGGTATATAGACCCCCTCCACCTCCCGCAGCCTCACTGTTGCTGGAATTGGCTTATAAGCCAGATCTCTGTCCTCATAGCTCCAAGGCCAAGGTAGCGGCTTTGGGAGCAGAGCTAACGGGGGAAGAGCCGCTGAACCTAGCAGCGATAAATCGCCTGCTCGACGAGCGATTAAAGAAAGCTTTTCGGAATAAGTCCCCGACAAGGTCACCACAGCGGCGAAAGAATTACCGCAGTGCCGGCAGAGGGCGTAATAGAAGTCCAAAGAAAAAGGACAAGGAGACTAGCCCACCACGGAAGGAAAGTCCGAGGTCGGGAAATAAGTCGAGAAGCCCCAACAAACCAAAGACAAACACCTACAAAGACGTAGAGTGTTTTAACTGCGGTAAAAAGGGCCATATCGCCAGGACGTGTAGACATCAGTCGGGAAACGCCAAAAAGGAGACGTAGGCGAGGCCCCTACATCTCTGAGGAGGGCGCAGCATGAGACTGAGACTAGTTCAGCGCGCCAGGCCTCGCCGGATGATTTCGATCTGATGATCAAAAAGCTCGCCAAAGTTAGCAATGAGGCGCAACCCAACCTAAATGGCGATGAGTCACGCTATTGGGTAAAAGTTGGGATTGGAGAGTTCCAAGTGCGAGCGCTCTATGATCCTGGAGCGGCGTTGACAGTGATAGGCACGATAGGTTCACAGATAGCCAGCGCGTGTGGGCGCAAGGTACGCCCGTGCCAAGGTCGACAAGCACAATGCGCCAATGGACAGACTTCAACGATTGTGGGTACACTAGACCTACCATTTGAAGTTGAGGGAGTCCAGAGAGAAGTAACTGTAGCAATAATGTCGGATGCAGTCGAGAGCTGCCTAGTCGGAGCAAACTTCGGCAGACTCTTCGATGCAGTACACGACCCAAACGAGGGAGTGTTATACTTGAAGCGTGAAAGAAAAATAGTACAGCTTCAGCTGGCAACGCTCGGAGTTACAGGTGTGCTCAATATAGCCGCAGTAGGTTTAGCGAGGATTACGGAGGACGAACGCGCTAAGCTGAACAGACTTTTGGCTAGGATGAACCAGCCCAGCCGAATGCGCTAGGTCGCACTCAGCTGATTGAGCATGACATCGACATTGGTACTGCTAGACCCATAAAGCAGAAATATTACCCGGTGTCGAGGATAATGGAAGAGGAAATGCACCGCCAGGTACATGAGATGCTGGAGGCGGGCATTATTGAACGAGCAACAAGTAGTTGGTCTAGCCCCGTGGTTCTGGTGCGCAAAGCGAATGGAAAGTTTCGTTTTTGCGTTGACTTTCGGAAAGTTAATCGCTATCAAAAGCTGATGCTTATCCTTTGCCGAACATGGATGATATACTGCGTAAACTGCAGAAAGCGAAATATATTTCGACACTGGATCTCAGTAATGCGTATCATCAGATACCGCTCAAGAAGGAAGCGAGACCAATCACAGCGTTTACGGTGCCAGGTCTGGGATTGTTCCAATTTAAGCGCATGCCTTTTGGTTTGGCCTACGCAGGAGCGTCATTCCAGAGGCTAATCGATGAAGTTATTGGACCAGAACTTCAGCCATACGCTTATTCATACCTCGATGACATAAATGTGGTCACAGAGACGTTCGAGGAACATATCAAGTACCCAGGAAAGGTCTTGACAAGGGTGAAAGAGGCAGGCCTAGTAGTAATCAACCAAGAGAAGAGTGTCTTTTGCCAAGGTGAGGTCAAGTACCTAGGCGTCCTAGTCAACCATGATGGGTTTCGGCCTGATCCAGGTAAGATAGCCCCGGTAGTGGACTATCCGGCACCGAAAAACTTGAAACAGCTAAGGCGATTCCTAGGAATGGCGTCATGGTATCGCAAGTTTTTAAAAGACTTTGCGAGCATCGCTGAACCTCTTTTTGCATTGACCAAGAAGGGAAGGAAGTATGAGTGGAGTGAAGCACAACAAGATGCTTTCACAAAGATTAAAGCGCTGATGGCGTCAGCGACAATCTTACATCGACCAGACTTCAACGCACAGTTCGTCGTGCAAACAGATGCTAGCGATACCGGCTTAGGCGCCGTATTGATGCAAATCGTAGACGGCGAAGAAAGAGTGTTAGTGTTTGCTAGCCGTACCCTCTCCACGGCTGAACGTAACTACTCTGTAACTGAGCGGGAATGCCTAGCTGTGATATGGGCGATAAGGAAGTTTAGACCTTATATTTATATTTATATTTATATTTATATTTATATTTATATAGACCATATACAAATGCCTTGTAAGCAACAAGACATCCTATAGAGGCAAATATAATTGCCTGTACATAGGTACGGTACATTCATACTTACATAACTAATTACACTAATTCTTACAAACTAATTACATCATTTTTTTTTTCTCTTCTTCTTTTTTTTTTTTTTACCAAGCATTACAAAACAAGATTAAATATTTGTATCTATATTTTATTTTCTAGAATAAATTTTTTTAGTCTTTCTTTTATCGATTGTTTATTATAATTCATGATTTTTAGATCTACGATAAGTTTATTGTAAATATTAACAGCTACGTAATAACTATTCTTTTTGCCAATACTTTTTGTGACTTTTGACAATTGTATGTTCTTATTTCTAGTTTTACTTGAACTATTAATATAAATATTTTTCAATGTTTGATAATGAAACGAAATAGCCTCCAGATAAAACATTTGTCTTATATTTAATGGCAAATCATTCAACACAAAATGGGATTTGTATATAATCTTCAGTATTTTCTTTTGTATTCCTTGTAGCAAATCTAAGCAATTATTATATGCCCCCCCCCCCCCCCACGCTATAATGCCATATGTGGCTAAGCTTTGAAAAAAGGCATAGTATATTATTAACAAAGTTTTCCTATCCATCATTTTTTTAATCTTTGCAAAAATAAATATTAAATATCTTGTTTTTTTAACTATATAGTCTATATGTGAGTCCCATTTCATATTGAAATCAAAAACTAATCCTAGGTATTTATGTCTTTCAACTCTTTTGATGTCGGTATTTCCTATATAAATGTGTATGTCATTTGGTACACTATTAGAGTAGTTACCGAAAGTTATGTACACCGTTTTATTTATGTTCAATGATAATTTGTTTAGAGTGAGCCACTCTGCTACCTCATGTAGATAAGCATTCATCCTATCCTGAGCGGCAGACCACGAGTCATCACTCGAGATGATGATAGTGTCATCCGCATAGGACATAATGGTATCTTGTGGCATATTTATCAATAGATCATTTACATATAATATAAAAAATAAGGGGCCTAATATTGTTCCTTGCAGAACACCTATATTTATATCTTTATAAACACTTTTGCAATTATTAATTTTCACGCATTGCTTTCTATTAGATAAATAGCTCGTTAATAGTTCTAGAGCACTACCTCTTACTCCATATCTCTCTAGTTTATCTAAAAGTATTCTGTGATCTACAGTGTCGAATGCTTTCGCCAGGTCCAGGAAAGCTATAATAATAGGTTTGCTTTTATCAAGTTTATTATATACAATATTTGAAATATAATTGAGTGCATCCACAGTTCCTCTGTTTTTAACAAAACCAAATTGTTTATCAGAAATAATGTTAAACTTCGTCAAAAATGTCGAAATTCTACTATGAATTATTTTTTCAAAAATCTTAGCAATATTTGATATAAGTGATATTGGTCTGTAATTAGCTATGCAGCCAATTTCTCCTGACTTATATATGGGAACTATTTCAGCTTTCTTAAGTGCATCCGGCCATACAGATTGTTGAATACATAGATTAAAAATATGCTCGAGCGGTCCATATATGTAAATAGCAATTGTTTTAATTATATTTGTATTGATATTGTCAACACCTCCAGCTTTATTTTTCATGGAATTTATGAGTGATTGTATTTCAAGACTATTTGTTGGATGTATAAATATAGAATTATCATTCCTAGCTGGGAGTTTTAGTTGTCTTGCGCCCAATTTGAGAATTTGGTTGCTCAAATCTATACCTATTCTACAGTAATACTCGCTCATTTCATTCGCAACATCGGTCTTATTTTCTATTCTCCTGCCATTGACCATTAAGTAGTCCGGGGCACTTTTTTGTTTAAAGGTTTTGCCAAGTTTCGTATTGATAATATTCCACAACCGTCTTGGATTTTCACTACTATTTTTTATTACATTATTTTCGTATTTATACTTAGCTTCTTTGATAACTTTGTTTAAAATTTTTTCATAATTTTTATATTCATGTTTTAGAGAACAATTCATAGGATTTTTTTTCCAAATTTTGTACAAATTTTCTTTTGTATTGCATGATACTAGTATTGCACTAGTTATCCATTTTTTTCTTGGTAGTACTTTATTATTTTTTTTGCCTAATTTTTTAGTAATAGTAGCTCTTTCCATACAGTTGTGTATCATATCAAGTAATTTATTTAAAGCACAGTTAGAATTCTGTACGTTAAAAAGAGAATTCCAATTATATCGAAGGATATGAGTTTAAAGTCATAACTGACCATAGCAGTTTGCGCTGGCTATGTAACCTTCGAAATCCAACTGGGAGATTAGCTCGTTGGGCTTTGGAAATGCAAGGACATAGTTATACAGTGGAGTATATGAACGGCTCACTGAACGCCCTACCAGATGCCTTATCAAGGATGTACGAAGACAGCGCGGTACCAATTTCGGTGGTCAAATGGGCCAATGAGACTCAGGATGAGTGGTACCAGGAAAGGGTCAGGAAGGTACAAACCAGACCGCAAGATGTACCTCGATTCAAACTTCATGGGGGACAATTGTATACTTATCGCCCAGACAAAAACTCGCCACCCTCGATTGAAGACCACGAGGTATGGAAAATCGTCGTACCGTGCGAAAAGCGCGAAGAGGTGTTACACGAGTGCCATGATGAACCGTCAGCTGGTCACCAGGGACGTAAGAAGACGTACGCTCGAGTAGCCATGTACTATTACTGGCCGAAAATGTATAGCGACGTCGAGCAATATGTACGACAGTGCATGGTCTGCCAAAAGACTAAGGTTGAACAGCGTCCTCCAGCTGGACTTATGGGACATAGGATCATCACGAGGCCATGGCAAATGGTGGCTAGTGATATGATGGGTCCGAAACCAAAAACGGTACATGGCAACGAATATATCCTCGTATTCGAAGATCTGTTTATTCGATGGGTTGAGTGTATTCCCGTAAAGCGAGCAAACGGTCCTACCATAGTAAAACACCTAGAGGAAAGGATAGTTTTGAGGTATGGCGCTCCAGAAGTATTTCTCTCAGATAACGGTACGGAGTTTAAAAACCATGTCGTAGACAGATATCTGGAGTCGATCGGTGTCAAACATGAAACAACGCCGGTGTACCATCCTCAAGCCAATCCAGTGGAGCGAGTCAATAAGACCGTAACCAGTAGGATACGAGCGCTCATAGATGAAAACCATTCCAAATGGGATGAGCACTTGAGCGAAATCATCTTCGGATATAACACAGTTCCGCATTCAGCAACTGGGGTTAGTCCAGCGATGATGTTATATGGCAGGCAACCACCAAACCCGGCATCTGCCAGGCGCAGCCAAGATATAGCGGCTGCAGAGGAGTTACAAAATAGTGCATACGCCGACTGGTTGAACCGCATGAAAGGGCTGAGCAAAGTGCATGAGAATGCAGCTGAACGTGCCAAGCGCGAGCAAGTGCGACAAGCTGGATACTACGACGCTCGACGCAGAGAGGCGGAGTTCAAAGTCAACGACTTGCTATGGAAACGCAATTATGTGCTTTCTTCCGCAGCGGATAAACGGTCAGCCAAGTTCGCCCCATCATATGTTGGACCATACAGGATTATAGATGTCTTGGGCACCAACACCTATCGTTTGAAGGACGAAGAAGGACAAGTGATAGACAGGGTCCATGCCAATCAACTCAAACGATTTTATCCGGCGAGAGCAATATCTCGAGAAGAGGAGACTGTAGCAGGTAATGCAGACTGTCCTAGGGAAGTTAGAGCAGAAACGCGACGGGAACTGCGAGCGAGCGAAGACAGCTCTGGAGCCGACCAGAGTGGCAATGCGCGTAACGATAGATCGCAGCACAGCGGTGCTCGACTTGTGAGCACCCCTCAATGTATCACGGGGCGTCAAGGTGACGACGTGGGAGACTCGACCCCGTCCCCTCGTAGGTTGCGCGGGCAACGCAACGCTACGCAGCAGATGGGAGGTCCAGTTACAGGGCGGCCAGTAGCCAGGCCGCGCGGTAGGCCTCGGAGGGCGCAGTACGCGACTCTACCGGTGCCCGCACAGCCGACGAACGGGGCTAGTGCGACAGGCACGGCTAAGAGAAAGCCTGGTCGGCCTAAGGGCTCACGCAACCATGCTAGGTAGGCAGAATAATCTGTATTTCGCAGGCTGGCACGAGAGGCCTTTAGGCGCTATGATAGCACCGTGCGCCAGTATGGATCGGCTTTCCAGCAGCGCACGAAAGCCTGGACGCTGCTGATCGAAGAGGAGAAGGCGGTTGATCAGTCGCGCCGTCTTAGGAGACCTGAGGGCCAAAGAGTGGGCCCAAAGGTAGTGCCCCATCCCGGAGCAATCGCGCGGGCACGCGAGGAAGCTCGACGGCGGCGTGCTCAGGAGGAGCAGAGCCGCGCAACCCGGGCCCTTAAGAAAGCCAGGGCGGCTTTGGAGAAGGTCCGGGCGTGGAAGGTGCTCGCCGACAAGAACGCGGACAGAGGCGAAGTTCGTCGAGGGGTCCGGCCAGGGGCGTGCAGGCGACCCGGGACTGATGTGCGTTCGGAGAGCACACCACAACCAGAGATGCCTATGCGCTCTGCAGGTGGTGGCTCCGCTCGGCGTGACCGGTCTGGGAATCGGGAGCACGTCTCTCCCGTGAACCGGCGAACGACGCCGGTCGTGCGGCGCAGTAGGTCCCGCACAGGGACGCGGGGACCATCGGAGGACAGACGTGCAGAGCACCCCAGGGGATCCAAGAGGCGCCGAACCAGCCGTTCACGGTCCAGGTCCCAGAGGAGGCGCCGGAGATCCAGCAGCAGGGGTCAGTTCCGCCACCGCTAGCTCGTCCGCATGGAGTGCGGACGACCAGAAGAAGCTGCTTCGTCTGCGGCCACGAGAGGGTGAACCGAGCTTCACGGTGTCCTAATTATCCTCATTCGGGTCTATGTATGGTAGAACCAAACTCGGGGCGATATTTTGGTTCTAGGGGGGGTTGTAACGGACGGCGAGACGCGCACGTCGGCGCGGGGAGCCGAAGCGCGGGAAGGCCGGTAGAGATCTCGCAATTAGAGGAAAATTCGAGACAGTTCACTTTTGACCGCACTCGCGAGTAGTAGTGACGACGCGCGCCAAAAGAGATAACGATCACAGCAGCAGCAAAGACAGCAGCCCTAGCAGCAACAGCAGCATCGTGAGCAGCAAGAGCAGCAACGAGAGCAGCAACGGCAGCAACCGCAGCATCCAGAGCTACCACGGCACAGCAACACGGCAAGGTCGAGCAGGAGACTCCCTGGCCAGAGTACAACGAGGATCGACGCGATAAGATAAAGTAGGATCTTATTTCCTTTTATTTACGCGCGATCGACTGGCGAGGCATTTGGCCCCAGTCGTTGTTCCGGTATATTTTGTGGCCTTCTCGCGACGCGAATACGCGCAATACGGACGACGGATTGCTTACCTGAATAAAGGCCTTTTTATTAGAATCGGTAGTGTGTTCATTTGATTGTCGTCCCGATCCCTCTTCCTATTCAAACCGCCGAAAATTCTAGCGGGGGGTTATAACGGGTTGCTACCCGTACCCACGCGGTATTCGAGGCAGGTTGAGCGAGCGACGGCACAGGCAGCATTGGCTATAAGGATAGCATGCTTGCTTAGATATCTCGGGGACGCCGGATCGATCCTCGGCCCCGGCGCTCCTTTTGTGTTTTTCGTCGCTCACCTAAGGTCCCACACCGTTACAATATATATATATATATATACATACACACATATTTTAAAGCTACTATTTTATTCTTATAAATGTTTCATTATTTCAGCACTAAAAATTAAAATTAATGCTTCGAATGTTATTAATCTTCTGCTTGCCTATTTCCAAACACTTGATATTGAAGATAGCCCATTCAATGTTAAAGAAATAGAGATAAAAGACCATTTCCAAATGATACTGTTAGATTTTATGAAATCGTCTAATAATATAGATGTAATAATGGAAAAATCGTTAGATTTTCAAGAAGATTTTAAAGAATCAGATGCACGTTTGAATATAAAAAAGGGGTGTAGATTATTGGAGAAGTGGAAAAACAAAAAAGAATTTATCGCTACAAACAGTTCAAAAGAGATTCAGGAAAGTCAGTTCCGAAACGCAATTACGACGCTGGGCTTACCAAATCAATCAATGTGGAACATACCGAGAAAAAATTGCAAGAATTTGCGATTAATAATTCATGACAATGATTTAAGAAGATGGGCTCTCCAAGGACAAAAAATAATTGGAAATGAGGACATAAGATTTAAAGCTTCAAAACGGTGGCTTTCAAAATTTAAAATCTCTTATAGAATTGTTTCTCGAAAAATTAATAAATTTGTCACAAAACAAAGCATAGAAAATAGAAATGATTTGCATAAAAAAGAGGTAGAATTCGTGACAGAAGTAAAAAAATTAATAAATGAAGTAGGTGATGGCAACACATATAATTCAGACCAGAGTGGTTTCCAGTTGGAAATGCATTCTGGTCGAACTCTGGCCATAGAAGGAAAAAAGAAAGTACAATGCCTTGTACAGTCTGTCACATCAACAACTCATAGCTATACGGTGCAACCAACAGTTTCAGCCACAGGTAACTTATTACCACCTTTGTTTTTAGTATTAAAGGAACGAAGCGGAGTATTCGGACCAATCGTCTCACAAAACTTATTAAGGCCTACTAACGTTTATGTTGCATCCTCGACATCTGGAAAACTAAATTCAGGTAAATTCATATTTTATTAACTTCTAAACATGAACAATTAATTATTTCACAAGATACGCTTAAATGAAATAAAAATTTGTAGAACTCTTTAAGACGTGGTTAGAGGAGGTATATTTTCCTCAAGTTGGCCCTATAAGCATGCCGCTAATTTATTCGTGGAGTGGTCATTGTCCATCCGCTATACAGCAAGTTACGCCATATGATAAAACGGTACATCTCAAAATGATACCTACAGGAACGGCTAGGGACATTCAGCCATTAGATGTCTATAGATTCCGCACATGGAAGAACTATGTTAAACATTTCTCAGACAATGTTCTGCTCCTAGACGAAGACTTAAACTTGCATTTGAGAAATAATGTAATTACATTACAGTCTTTGGTTCATAACCAATTTTCATCTCCGCGATATAAAAATCTATTTAAATATTCGTGGTACAAAAGTGGGTATGTTGTAAATTGACCCGGAGATTTCGATACCCCGTCAATTTCGGTTTTGAAGATTCCTGTGCAACGCTTTGTGAGGTCTATGGTTGTCAAAACGTTACAATTCTTAGATGTTCTTGATGTAAAAAATCTTTATGCTTAAAACACTTTTTTGAAGACCATTATTATTGTACTACTTATAATCCATAATCTACAAATAATTTGACAAACAGTTACTTTTTGAGAATACTTTAAATTTGTTGGAGTAATCAATAAAACTTAATTTTCATTTTAAAAATATAAGGGAGATACTATTACAATAAAAATAGTGCATTTTATTACCTAATCTATTTTATTAGGTAATAAAACGCACAATAACAATAACAAAATAAGAAAAGGGGGTAGTAATCCCCCCAAAAAATATATCTTTATTTTTTAATATTTTATTAAATAAGATTACTTTTCTATACGGTAAATAATTCATTATTACTTTTGTAGTCGAAAGATAATTGAAAAAAATTTAATTTTCGTTTTAAACATATAGGAGTTGCTACCCTTAAAGTTGAAGGGGGAAGTTGTGTACTCATTCCTATTCTAAAAGTTTTAAGCTTTTGTTCCAACAAGAAATCTTTTTTGTTTTGGAAATAACGAACAAAATATAAATAGGGGGTAGTAACCCCAAAATAAATAATTTTGGCAAAAACCACGAGACAGGTCAACTTTATTTATTAATATTCTTTCAAATGAAATTAATTTTAAGGCGATCTATAAATTATTGTCATTTTGATAGCTGAAAATTGAGTAAAAAAACTTAATTTTCTTCTAAATAAATAGCGGTTGCTACCCTTAAAATTAAAAGTGGCCCGGTTTTGTAGTCTTTTTTATTCTGAAACTTTTGGCGTTGGTTTCATTAAGCTGCCTTTATTAGTTTCTGAAATAGTTGAAAAAAACTGTTTTTGGGGATGAACTTTAGGGGTTAATTTCACCCCCTAAAAGTGCCTATCGACACATAAAAAAATATACATGTCTCTTATTTTTCAATGTACTATAACATATTGCAATATTATCCAAATCTAGTCGCAATTGGATGACGTTGTGTCGTCCCAGGCAAAGCTCTCTGTAGAATTAATCATAACCGGCCTGACCTTTTCGGAGACGACATCCTTAAGGCACTTGCCTATGCAGCTCTTCGGGCCTTGGACGCTAAGCTAAAAAAAAGAGATATCATCTCTGTGCGATCCCTGCGAAGGGTGAGAGTATCCCGCAATGACACTGCGGTCGCTTCTGATGCAAGCCCTGGAGCAGTCAGGTTGCCGCCCTCGGTCTCACTATCCAGGACGCTCATGCACTCGCTCATTTCTGCTAAAATCAATATTCGGATAGATATAGGCCCGCGTTGCAATACCGCTTCCGGATTCGTTCATCAACGTCAACGAATGGCTGCACCACGTTTGTGAGGGATGGTCGAATATACATCAAGCTAAAGAAGGAGAATCGTGCTATAAAGATTGCGTCGGATGAAGATCTGAAGAATTTTTTAGGCTCGATCACAACCAACTGAAGTACACACCATTCCACGTAGATCACCATCATCTGAATCATCCACCTCATATTCAATCACTCCTAAAGTAACTCTGTCTGAGGGTCTAAGAGTCTGCCATTTCAATGCGAACTCTCTTACGGGTCACATTGAGATGATCAGGCTCTTCTTGTCCACTCGTTCCCACTTTCACGTAATAGCCGTAACTGAGACCTGGCTAAGCGACAAGATATCGTCCATCTCTTCACTGGACGATTACACTCTGTACAGACGGGACAGAAACAGGAACGGTGGAAGTATGGCTCTCTACATCCATCACTCATTGACAGCTAGTATCATCTCGTCATCTGATGGTGAATGGTCGGGCAAACCAGGTAAGCCGGAATATCTTTTCTGTGAAATCACAGCTAAGGGAATATCGCCCATCTTCGTGGGGGTTGTGCCTCGCCCTCCTCATTCTGCCTTTATGCAGGGATCTAATTTCATTGAGCAACTAACAACACATATGCACAATTACTCCACGAAGGTCATCATGGGTGATTTTAATGCATACCAGCTATCCTCGTCTGAAGACGCCAACTTCATTAAGGCTTTCATCGACGAGAATTCCCTTACTTCTGTGCCATATGGTGCAACCCATCACAGACTTAATCGATGAGCAGGATCGCCTGCTCTCATATTGGAAGTCGGACACTTCGACATACAGATTTCGCGCCACGTACCTGCTATATACACTTACAGAGACTACAAAGGAATCTGTGTTGAGAAGCTAAGGGGCTTCCTTAACGCATGTGACTGGTCATCTATCACCACGCCATCACTTGACGAATGCATTACCATCCTTAACGACAACATCACGAAAGCCATAAATCATCTCGCCCCATTAAAGTAAGCGTCACCAGTGGTTCACCGCGGCTCTTTGTGACCTTTTAATTGAAAGGAATAGACTTTATAGTCGCTTTCGTAGAAGTCATCAGGAAGAAGGTCACTCTTCTGCTTCTATTTGATTTTAGCAAGGTGTTTGATACGGTGCGTCACGTCAGGCTACTCGGAAAGCTATCCTCCTTCGGCTTCTCCAAGCAGGTTATCCGCTGGCTTGCATCTTACCTTTCGGGAAGAGAACAGGCCATCATTGGTGACAACAATGAGATCTCTACCTTTCTACCACTAAACACCGGTGTCTCACCAGGGTCAATTTTAGGCCCCTTGTTATTCTCGTTATACATCAGCGCCATTGGTTTTTGCCTAGATTCAGATGTGTCCCATCTAATCTACGCGGATGATCATGTGCTTTTTCTAAGATCTCATTAATTTTATGCTTCAGAAGAACTAACTGAAGAACATTATAAGTCAAATATGTTTTAACAATATTGATTCTTAAGAAGAATTGCGTTCTAATAATTTTATTGTTTTATGGCATGTAATAAAATATAGTAAACAAAATATGTAAATTGCGAGTTGGCAATAGACGAGCGTGCGGTAAATTGTGAAAATTTTCCGCGTCCCGGAACGAGCTTCACCCAAACAGTATAAAGGAGGAGCTTTAGAGTGACTCAGACGTCTCTGTCCTCTCTCAGTCAACTCCGATAAAAGTACAAGTATTTAAAAAAAACTTTGCTTACATTGCTTTGTTCATGTTTTCACTTTCCAGTAAATTTTAGTCATTGTAATAATTTTGTACATCTTCTATGTACACATAGTTACTTTAGTCGTTGCATACCACACATATGCAAGATCTCTAAAGTAGACCACGTCTTAGATCGAGCCAACAACATCCCCAAGAATTCGTTCGTACCCGTAGTCAGCACAAGCCAAGATAACCCAAGATGTCGGTGATACATTCTTCCATCAAGAATACCAAAACGAATGAGAAGAATAGAACTCCCACCTCGAGAGAGGATCCATCAAGTTCAGACTTTCTACTCACAATTACTACAAATTAAACTGGGCAAAACACCTTTAGAGGACCCCGTAACACGCCTATGGGAAAAGTGGTTTCCGTAAATTTCGCTGCATTTTTGATATGTTGTGTGTCTTGGCGTCCTGAACAAATATCGCAATGGGCACGAAGCTCTAAAACCAATAGGTCCCAAGATAGGGCCCGCCGAAGTCAGTACCATAGGGTACCAGTTCAAGTAGTAATTCTTATCAAAAGTAATGTCTTATCAATCTGTCTCTTTAGTCTTGGCATATATTGCTACAAATCTCTATTCTTCCTCGTCGACTATCAATTCTTCTTGATTTGGTCCATTATTATTTTGTCTATTGCCTGCATCTAGAATGTATCTAAGAAGTACTGTACTGGGATACCTGATGTTCTGTTGATGTCGAGCCCACCCAAGAAACCATAGAATACTTGCGACATGCGCACAACAACCTAAAGTTCTTGCCCCCGCCTTACATGTACAATAGTATCCTAGTATAACTTGATCTTCACCTTCATCTTCCATTTAATCATTTTCAATGTCTTCTAGAAAACATACCCATAATTGGTAACGAGTAGCATTTCTAAATCGAAATGGACAGTGCTTATAAAAACGATAAACATCTTTTATTTTTTGATTGACAAATACGTATTTTTACGTTATATAAGTTAATTAGTTTTATTTCTATATACAAAGATACAATTGCTTTCAATCGATTCATATTTTAATTTTTCTTTGAAATAATTTTACAAACATATTTAATTGTTAACTCTATTACCATAAAAAGGTACTTGGTTATACTATCTCTAATAAGCCTTATATTGAGCCCAAAAAGAGATTTATAGTCTGGCCCCGTTAAGCCAGATGTATAAGATACCAAAACACACAGTGAAGAAATGATTTGCTTATATAAATGAAAACTAAAACCATTGGAGCATTGACTAGGGATATCAAGACACACGGTAAACCAAAAATTGGGCCTTATCAACGGAAACCACTCCTTCATGCAGAGCGAATTAAAGTGTGAATTTGTATTATACAACAGGACCCGTTTATGTCCTTTAGTCAGGCCCATCGTAAGGCCTATCGAGTTTTGGGTCTTCGGACCCATTGGAGCATTGACTAGGGATATGGAGACATACGATAAACCAAAAATTGGACGATATTAATGGAAACCACTGCATGAAATAGTGTAATTATCTCAGAGAATTACTACTTGAACTGGTACCCTATGGTACTGACTTCAGCGGGCCCTATCTTGGGACCTATTGGTTTTAGAGCTTCGAGCCCATTGAGACATTTGTTCAGGACGCCAAGACACACAACATATCAAAAAAACATATCAAATACGAAAAGAACTTTTTTACTGTTTTTGATAAATTATGTATTTTTATAAATCGTTATCTACTATATTATTTGTTACTAAATATTTAATTAATTATTTTTTATAAGTTGAATACCGATAAAATATGTTTTAATATAACTTCAAAAATAAAAATTTTTATTTTGGATTGATGTATAATAATGTTATATATGTATATGATTATATTTAATTACCTAACATGTATGACCGTGTACACAAATCAAGTCTATTTTGGAACCAATTTGAAACTCCCAGAGCGATACCTGTTGGGGGATATCAGAACTCAAATGGGTCTAATACACTGATTGATTTTCGACTAAATTCACACGGCATATTATTTACTAACTTCAATGCCTTGCTGCTTATTCAAACCGCTTGTTAGTAAACAGACTAAGCAGACAACATCTAGAAAGTACAGCTGATATTTACGTTGTTTTTAGCTAAATTAAAAAACTGAAACTTTTTTTATATTGATTAGTGTTTTTGTGAGATAATTTGTGATTGTAGTGTATATAGTGCAGTGTAGGCAACGTTTATTTACATGCATAATGTCTTCAGGCAGGGATAAGAAAGGAAGATTTCTTAATTTTCATCCTGATCGCAAGTATTCTCGTGGTAGACATAAGAAGAGATCAAGAGAATTTTTGACCAACAAAGAAAGCCCAAAAAAAGACCAAGACCCTCAACCAGTTCAAGAAAATTCATAAGTTCGAGTCATATACAACAGGAGGCCACTAAAGGTGTATAGTAAGTACTCTATATTAATATGTAAGTACTCTAATAATTAATTTAATGCATTTGCAAAATATCAATTTTTTGTCCCACATAAAACACCCCTTCTAAAAGGATGATTGTGGAGCTTATGCAAGCATAGTAGAAGAAACTGCTTTCAAATTATGATGAAAAAAAGATGAGTAATTAATAAGATATAATCTAAATTTTATTTAATATTTATTGAAATTTCTAATATATGTGTTTTTTTTATTTCAGCTTATTCAAGCGTCTATGAGTTTGGTCATCAAATTTTTATACACAAATAGGTGTATAAACTGGATTCAATTTGTGTATAAAACCAGTTTATACACAAATAGGTGTATAAACTGGATTCAATAACCGTTCTGACAAGATGACGTTGAGGCCATGAAGGTGCAGAATAACACTGCTTTCAGATTGTGATAAAAAAAAGATGAGTAATCCCAAAAATAATTTAATTTAATTTAATATTTATTGAAATTTCTAATATGTGTTTTTTTATTTCAGCTTATTCAAGCAGCTATAGGTTTGGTCATCTAATTCAAATAAACGTACACACTGAAGCAGATGTTCGTCTAGTTGCCTGAAAAGAAGAAGAAAAAGTCGTGTACGGCTGCTTCTAGATGCTTTCGGCACTACGGTTCCTGACCACCCTGTGTGTGCACAGCGGTGGCTGGTACGGTAGGCGGTGGCTGTGTATCGCCGGGTGTTGTGGAGACGTATGCTCACGACTGCACAACCCGTCGTTTTCGTGGGCTCCGTATTCCCTTTGTCCTGTGTGCGCACAGTGAAAAAAGGACTACGGTGCTTACGGTGTAATGCGAGTGGCGGTGTCTTACCAAGACGTGTGCGCACGACTTGGTGTGGCTCCTAGTTCTTTTGACTCGGAGTTTCCCTTACCCTGTGTGCTCACATGATGTACGGTCTCATATGATGTACGGTCGGTGAGACCTATAGACGGCGCCCACGTGTGCTCACGAGGAGATCGTCTCGCTGTCTCCTGGGTCTCCTAGTTACCTCGTGTGCAGATGATAGTAATCAGGAGTGTGGTCGGTCGGCGCAGAATCACCGTCACCTGTGCTCACGAGACGGCAGGTCTACGGGTTGTTCTTGCTGGTCCTTTCTGTGCAGTGTCGTGTGCACACGGCTCTGCCCAGATTGAACGCTCGAGCTGAACTGTCCTCCTAGTCCGGCGGCTGGTCTTATATAGCCAGCCGCTGTGCGTTAGTGCATACGGGGTTGTTGTCTGTGTGTCGCTGTGTGTGCGCGCGCTTGCTCCGATTCGTGCGAACTCGCCTTTCTATTCGTGCGGGTCCGCCTTTCTGTTTGTTGTGTTCGGCCCCGTATCGGTGTGCGTGCGGATAAGTTTCTATGTGTAACGACGGCTGTCTCGTTGCAACACTTTAGCTAAAAAGAGTTTCAGTTAAAATTATTATAACAATTATTTTATAAAAATAATTTATTTCAGGTTTTAAAAGTGTTTTGACCCCTGAAATCTGTCAGCTAACTGTCCACGGGAAAAACTAAACGCATCAACAGAAAAATCAATTCTCGATACAATAGGTGTCTCTGCCATTTTCAAAAGCAAATACTGATTGGAGAATACCAACGCTCGACCAGCAGCTGGGAAATGCAATACTTCTGTGTTTGCAAGTACTAAATATTTGGCTTTCTAGGATTTCTATAAATACGTTCCCCAGGGATGGTTCAAGCAGCTAGAAAACTTATTCTCGTCGTCTAACAATCACGACGATGAAGCAAAATAACACTTTGTAGCGAGACCTTTAAGACAAGATATTCATTACGAGCTGCAGTATAAGATACTCTTACAAAAGGATGCAGGTACGCGAGGTCAAAGAAAATCCTCACGACAAGATATATTGAAACTCCAAAAGAACAATTGGGCAGGCTATTTAAAAGCTTAGAAATTGACTCCAAGAGTTAGACTTCCTGTTTGAATTATCCAGCCTTGCAAATGTCAGAGTATCAAGAAACAGTTGTTTCTCTTTGGAAAAATGGCCAGCCAGCCAACTTATGACTGGAATTACAAAGACGACTCTGAACTTATCAAAAGTGCGGATATGGCTCATGATAGAACCAGTCGTGCACCATAAATGTGCTGAGGTCTGCTACCCCAGATCATCAACTGATAGCTGCTATCCAGAATTCATAAGTTAATTTTAGACAGAACAACCGTTCAAGAGCGAAGAATGGAACCAAAAGATCGCAGGTCAATTCTCAGAATGGACACGATTTCACGCCCGCTAGATCGAAATCTAGAGCACGCCACTCTAACAACAAAAGTTTGTACAGTTACCGTCATCAGTATGATACTAAAGTGTGCAAATGTCGTATTCCTGGAAGCTAGAAGCGTGGACCGTAAAAGAGTACAAGGCACAATCCAGAAGAGCCTTAAAAGGAGGAAAATTAGATGACCCCCCTATCGAGTAGACTGACAGCCTGTCCAATTTCACCGCACTTCCTCACTCGAGAGATAATCTCGAAATTATCTCTCTCTCCAACGAAGTATTTCTAATAGACACCGGCGGGAACATATCGGTAATTGCAAAGCATAGCAACTGGCAAGGTAAACCGACAGACCTCAAGCTCTATGTTGTCAATGGCTCATGCATCAATGTCTATATGCCACGTCATGAACTGGACGTTGGTTTCTCGTACAGACTAGCCGGGAATTTCACCATTGCAGAGGTGCCGCATGCAATTATAGTAACTAATCCCCTAAATACTGTTATCTTCTACCAGATCTCCTAAAGCTCAAGAAACTGGAAGATAGCAACCAATTTGTAGATGCACCTGCCTTCGTTAAGACAGGACAAGCCATGCATATTTCTTTCGGAACACCTTACTACAAATATGCACACATCATCAACAAATAGCCTCAAGTTTTTTGTTCTGAATAGTTCAAATCAACCAAGAAGAAGGATATTTTTTACAATATAACTACCGAAAGACCATCTGTTTCGTAGAGAGCACATCGTCTGCGCCCTGACAAATTAAAAGGACTAAGAAGGAATTTTGCAAATGGTGTAAGCTAGGCATTTGCCGCCTTCGAACAGGTCATGTGCCAGCCCTTTGCACATGGTACCGAAAAAAGATTTTTATGAATTAAATACAATTACG
Organism: Muscidifurax raptorellus; assembly: GCA_020010945.3. Taxonomy (NCBI): domain Eukaryota; kingdom Metazoa; phylum Arthropoda; class Insecta; order Hymenoptera; family Pteromalidae; genus Muscidifurax; species Muscidifurax raptorellus. The sequence continues at coordinate 1,341,945 of JAHUUD020000008.1, forward strand.
ATACCATACCGTTATCCAGTCCTACACATGCACGACTACATGACATTTTGCCACGGAAAGCAGATTTTTACGGCTCTCTATTTACGCCAAGCCTATCATCATATACCAGTAGCTCCGGAGGGCATACCAAAGGCAGAAATTATTACTAACGGTACCACCTTCGGACTCTAAAAACTCCATGGCGTTCGACTTTAGAAACAGCCCACAAATCTTCCAGCGTTACATAAACACAACGCCTGGAAATTTCAATTTTGTTTTCGACTAACTTGTAACACCCCGTACAAGTTCCGCTTATATTTAAAAAATTAGTCATCTGATGATTATTGTAGGAAAGATTCGGGTATTTTCCGGGCCCCCACTTTTCCCGCCGATACTCCAGGCCCCAGCTGAACAGCAACAGCGCCGCTAGCCAACGGTGGTAATAACAGGAGCTACGTAAATGTTTGTAAGTATAAGTAGATTTTTCTAGGCGGTTCGATGCCCCACTTTTCGCATTTTAGCTAGCGCAATTTAAGCGCTCTGGCTCTCCTAGGGCGAGAACTATGAACCATTTCGCTTCAGCGCAATTTAAGCGCAACACTATTCTTATGATTAGAGTAGTCAATCCATTTCTTTTCTTACTTTGTACATAAAACTGCAAAATAAAGCAGTTATATTAATCTTCAAACATCTGAATATATTTATTTTTCTTTATAAAATTGACAGGGTTTTTTGCATCAGTTATATTCCATACCGGACATCTTGAAATTCGAAAATTATTAAACAAATCAACTTAAAATCATTAATGAAATTCACTCTATTTGATCTGCGTTTCTTCTGTGATTTCTATTAATCTTTGAATGTATTATATAATTACATACACCAAGGACTAAGAAAAGTCGTGACCGCCTCAACCTAGATAAAATCCTCAGCGCTTCGGCTAGAGACGACGAGCAAGTCAATTTAGAGAGATGCAGACTCTGCGTTTCTAAACATGTTCTTCTAGGGCATCTCATCACATCGAATTGATTCAAATGGAGCCGAAAGGCGTGAAGAAGAAGGACAAACGTCATTAATTTGACCCTCACAGCTTTTCTAAATAAAAGCGCAGAACTACGCTTTATCGCAGATGCTTTTGACACTGCAGTCATAAAGCAATACTCGGGCGACTACTATATATAAACTCTCTAAATTTACAAATTTTGCAAATTTTGTAACTTTTAAAAATTTTGCAAATTTTAAGAATTTTGAAAATTTTGAATCTTTTGAAAAATTGGCATATATTTGTATATTTGTATAAGGGAAAAGTAGAACTTCAAGTTGGCTACAAATTTTTAAAAAATGTTTACCGCGTGCATTTTATAGCAATCGCCTTTTAAAATCTTGCATGGCTGCCTATAAAATTCAAGAAACGAAAAAGGTTCATGAGATAGAACGTTCTTGCACCGGCCCCCCAGATAGGGCCTTCTTCAACCAGCTTCCCAGTAGGGCGTTCTTCGAGCAGCTTCCCAGATAGGGCGTTATTCCTCTCAGCCGGCAATATATAATATACACTATTTTTACTACTAAAAATCATATATAAACCTCATTAATTCACTTATCAAAATTTGTGACATTTCATTAGATAAATAAGTGTTTTTATTACTGAACACAGTGTTTTGAAGGACCCGGACAATATTTTTACTCTAGATTGGCTTGAAATGTTTCTTAAGTATGTCCCGTCAAATTAAATGGAAAATATTCCTGGAAAATATTAATTAAATATTATTAACCGCAACCGTAATATTTAATTAATATTTTTGAGAAATGCCGCTCACTCCGTTTGACGAGAGAATCGAGAGGATCCGAACAAGGATATGACCAGATATTACAATCAGTCTTGAATGTGCGACAAGCGCAGTCTTAAAAGCCCACACCAGCCATAACGAGGCTAAAGAAGATAGCGCATGCTAGCGGAACACCGCAAGCAGTATCACGCATGGTGACGGCGATGAAAACAGGAGAGTGCAGGATATCTGGAGTAAAACCCAAACAGCAGAGTGAACCAAGCAAGGCCTACTTGATAAGGTGCAGGAGAATCTGGAAAAAATAAATATAGAGGTGGAACCAGCTCGCAACATTTATAAGAGTGTCAAGAGTCCCTCTTGAAGCGATTATCCAGCGTGAAAGAAAAGACAAGCAAAATCAAGTCGAGTTTGGGGCTTATGCTATTGAACAGCCCACGAAATCCGCAGATCTCATTTGAAAGACACTATACAAATAGTAACTACCAGGCCATAATAATGGAGCTGAGAAAACGAAGGACTACGATAAGGAGATATTTCTGCTGGTATTGGAAGAAATACAACTGCTAGGATCGGCAAACAGAAAAGCTGAACAGGTGATGGAAAGTATCACCCAAGCCTGCGACGCCGCTATACCAAGAAGAATACCCAACCGAAGACGACCACCAGTATGTTGGTGGGACGAAGAGTTAGAGGTTGCTCGTAACGAATGTCGGTCGCCATACTAGAAGACAAGAGCAGCGAGCAAGGAAGAAATGCTACAGAACCGTAAGGGGACAGGCAATGGTAGAATCCTGCAATGAAGAAATGAAGGACGGTAATCTCAACAGGATAATCCGAAACAAAAAGCGACGTTGCCTTAACGAGTTACAGGACGAGGTCGACCAGGATCCATGGAATAGACACCATATAAAATAGTTATTTGATGCCAAATGTAAGAGGGCCAACACAAACACGAGGGTTACTCCTAGCTAGCGTAACCACATCGATTATGTTGTACGGGGCTCCAATATGGGCAGACGCCATGCTCGTGAAGTCATATGAGCGAAAGCTAACATCAGTATACAGAAAAAGTGCACTGACGGTTGCCTCTTCTTATCGCACGGTATTGGACGAACTGCGTGCATCACAGCAAACATGCCGCCTATTGACCTTCTAGCAAGGAGGGGCGCCTCAAACTGCCCGCTGTGTTTGTATACCGAGGATCTTCAGCTTGTCTTCTGTTACTGCTTACGATACCAAAAGGAACGATACCAAAAGGAACGATTTTTGAAGTTTATTCAAAATATCACCAAGAAAAGAAGTTGGTAGTCAAATTAAAGTTTCATTAAATCAATCTCAATAAAATATATTATATGGAAAAAAATTATTGATTTAATGTAATAAATTGTGTTAATTTGTTTTCAGGATGCTAATTAATATTTATATTTCTTTGTTGGTAAACCGCTCATTGCTTTAATTAAACAATTTCTCAACAGAATTTCACTACATATATATTGAATCAAATTTTTATAAACGTTTACAACTAAAAGTGTAAACGTTTCAATAATTTATACATGTCAATACAATGGTGCTAACTTGCTAACGATCGTTCGGATGCAAACGTATATGTATCTGAAAAATAAAAATACCTATCTTTTTACCGTGAATGATTCAGATAACTATTTGCTTTTCATTTATCTAAAAGTGTAATTTTAGGGTAATAGAGCATAAGAAAGTATAATAAATTAGTTATATAGTTAAAATTCAAATACTAAATTTGTGCAGGTTTTCGGTCGTCACGATAATTGGAGTGAAACTGCATTCATTGATTAATTATTTTAAATAGTGATGGTAGATTATACTTGCATTATATTAAATTTTATTATATTCAATAGTGATTATTATTTTACACCTAAAGTCTTAAAAATTTAATATCCATATTCTCTCTAAACCTTTATTTTGAATTATTTATCATGATTCTATTTATTAATTTTGTTTAAAAGTTAAGTATTGAAAAAAATAAGAAAAAACGTTTGTAAATAAACTCTCAATATTATTAATTTAATCATAAATAACGAAATTCATCGTTAATTTACACATTTTACCGCGATTTCAGCTCCCACAGAAATTCGCTTAAAATGATTTTTACTCACACCTGCAATCATTTTTACTATATAAAATTGTAAAATTGTTGTATTTATATCATTTCCGACTCTAAATTTGTATAAATACATGTATTATAAAATTATAATTATTATTAACTTGTTAATTGTAATTTTCAGGCACGACCGCGGGAGCGGGAGAGCCTTATAATATATTTTCATTATCGAAAAATGCGTGAGATAGCATATTTACGCTTGTCCTATTCGACAATGATAACTTTCGTATGTTAGTTATATGTGTCCATGTGTGTACATTAGGGTGTCCGTTATTTCCAGACTTTGAAATTTTTAGAAGCTCGATAGTGATATCGGTTCTAGGACCCCAAAAACGAGGTTTCCCCAAGTTTCAGCCCGATCCGTTCCAAATTCGCGTGCCGCAAGCCAATTCATTTTTCCTATGTTATTTAAATGAGAAAGGTCATTTTTCTTGGTATTTTTGGGATTACAAAATAATAATTCAGACAGTCCGTTTACTAACTGTTAAATACCATTCTACAAAGTAGTATTCAAATTTGCACCTTGTAAATTTGAAGATTTATTATGTTTTTTCTTGTTTCAATGGTGTATACCAATGTCGAATTAATTCGTTGAAAATTATTAATATAGTTATTTTCAAATGTTTTTTACGGAATAACTATTTTTGTAAGATAGTTTATAAATAATATTATTAATGTTAACTAAATATTAAGCTCGATTTTTTCTTTATATATATGGTTGAGTTAATTTTCCTAAGTTTAAAAAGGGACTAAAATCATTTCTTATACTTAATTTATAACTATAAAATTTTAGTGCTAATATATTATTTTTATTATCCTTAGATTTCATATAAGGCATCCATCCATAACCTTCTCAAGGATAAATTAATGGATATGGTATTGGGTCTACATGTCGACTTATATAAGGAATTCTTATTGGGCCGTTTGCTTTTGAATATACAGGGTGTCCCATTTTAATTTACCACCCCCTAAAACTGGTTAATAATTTGCTCTGAGAAAAAATGTTTCAAATAAAATTTGTTGGGTTCGAAGGGGGTCATCTTTTGGCTGTTTTAGCTGCGACCTTGAACATGACCTTCAAGGTCATTTGAAAGTCAAGACCAAATTTTCATATGAAATGTGCATATTTTTATGGCGGATTCGGATTCTACTAAAAAAGAGAAACACTTTTTGTCCAAATCATTTTTTGAAAAAATCCTAAATTTTTGTTGTAAACGACTTTAAAAAAGTTGAAAAAATTACTAATATCTCTTATTGCTCCACCCTTTAAAAGAAGTTAAAAATTTGCTCTGAGAAAAAAATATTTCAAATAAAATTTGTTGGGTTAGAAGGGGGGCATCTTTTGGCTATTCCAGCTGTGACCTTGAACATGACCTTCAAGGTCATTTGAATAAGATTTATCACAGATTCGGGTTCTACTAAAAAAGTAACACTTTGATCATCAATAGGTAGCTCTCCCTTTAACTGAAAAGAGAATTTGTCCTAGAAATAAGCTGTTTTAGATGAATGTTACTAGCTTCAAACAAAGACAGAGGTATCCTTTGGATCACTTAAAGCAAGACCTTCACGTCCAGCCACTTAAGGCAAGACCCCGTCCAGCCACTTAAGGCAAGACCCCGTCCAACCACTTAAGGCAAGACCCTATCCAGCCACTTAAGGCAAGACCTTCACGTCCAGCCACTTAAGGCAAGACCCCGTCCAACCACTTAAGGCAAGACCCTATCCAGCCACTTAAGGCAAGACCTTCACGTCCAGCCAAGGCAAGACCCCTTCGTTAAGCTAGTCACGGAAATTTCAACGTCACAAGTGCTCTATCAATTGCCCATTTTGTTGAATGCACATTTGTATTCTCTGCCGAAAACTTCTTTGGACATCTATTAATGTTTGTGGGGTGAACGCCCGGAATGCTGCAACAATTCTCTCCATCATATTTTGTGCCGTCGTTGGGGCTTCCGCGTAAACTCTCTGCTTCACGGCCCCCCACAGAAAGAAAACTTGCCCCAGAGAATGTCAAACATACCCCGAAGATTGCAAACTTCCCCCATGTGATAAAAAATGAATCAGATTAGCGTTCTAATGAATTTTGGTTCTGTTGATAAATTTTTTGGTAATTTCATTTCTTTGAAAAAGAGAGTATTTTCCATTAAAGTGATGGTTCTTTCTTAAAATGAATTTAAGGTTCGAGGTCAAGGTCATAGCCAAGCTTCAATTGCCGGAATAAAAATCGAGGATTACCGTTAAATAAATTGACTGACCTTCGAATGACCTTGTTGATTAAGGACAAGTTCATGGCTAAGGTCATACTTGTAAAATTGTGTACGTTTCTAATTCCTCGGATAAAATGTAAAATTTTTAACTTCTTTTAAAGGGTGGGGCAATAAGAGATATCTAGTGATTTTTTTAACTTTTTTAAAGCCGTTTACAACAAAAATTTGGGATTTTTTCAAAAAATGATTCGAACAAAAAGTGTTTCTCTTTTTTAGTAGAATCCGAATCCGCCATAAAAATATGCACATTTCATATGAAAATTTGGTCTTGACTTTCAAATGACCTTGAAGGTCATGTTCAAGGTCGCAGCTAAAATAGCCAAAAGATGCCCCCCTTCGAACCCAGCAAATTTTATTTGAAACATTTTTTTCTCAGAGCAAATTATTAACCAGTTTTAGGGGGTGGTAAATTAAAATGGGACACCCTGTATACAAATATCCCTTTCCATTGGAGGCTCACCATCATCAGCTACATATACTAAAGCAACTTCGTTACATGTCGCAGTGTTATAACGATTTTTATTGATGGTATAATAAGATGGGGGTACAGGTTAATAATAAAGGGAATTATGACGAACAACAAGAGGAAGCTAAATATAATCGTAATGTACATAAATGTAAAAAGAGAGATAATTTTAAAAGAGATTAAAGAAATAACGGAACAAATAATGGTTAGAGGAGAGCAGATTATAATTATGGGATTATAATTATGCAAGGATAGGGGGAGAAGGGTAGGGGAAGACTGGCAGATACGGGAAGAAGGGGAAAGAAAGAGAAGCTGAAAATCGAGTGACGAAACTATAAATATGGAAGGAAGAAAGCTGTTGAACTGCTGTGAGGAGTTGGGATGCGTAATAAAGAACAGATACATTAAGGGAGACTGGAAAGGCAAGAAAATGTTTGTAGGAAGCGATAACCACTCAGTGCTTGACCTGCTGTTAGAAAGAGAGAATGAAGAAGGAAGTATAATGCAGGAATTAAGAGTCAGAGAAAGAATAGAGTTGTATCATCTACAGATAGAATAAGATTGAAAGGGATACAGAATAAATTATAAAGACAGGATAAAGAGGGTAGAAAGGGGGGAAATGGGAGAAAATCTGAGATGGATATCAAAAAGGGAAAGAGAATACAGGAATAAACTGTAGGAACAGACGGAAAAAATCATACAGGGCAAAGGGGCATTACAAGATAGATGGGACAGATTTGTGGAAATTGTTTGGAAAGTAAGCAAAGAGATGAAAATGATAAGAAAAGGTAACAATAGGCAGGAAGATATAGAAGTCTTTGAACAATAAAAGAACATGTGGAAGGCGCTTAAACAATGGGTGAAATTCAAAAGGGAAAAAGACAGGCGGAATTTTAGAAGTGGAGGAGACTAGAAGAGAGCAGGAAGATAAGCGAATTCTAGAAAGCAATAGGACAATTTAGAGCGACGAGGAAGAAAAAAGGAATAGGTATAAAAGAAAAGGATTGGTTAGTACATTTTAAGAATTTACTAGGAGCAGAGGAGAAGGGGTTAGGAGGAAAAGTAGTAAGGAAGGGAAGAGAAAATATCTAGATAAAAGGAGAGGAGGGAGGGAATGAGTAACTAAACAAAGAAATAAGTGTAGGGGAAGTATGAAAAATAACAAGGCTACAGGAGAGGACGGGTTAGTGTTAGAATTCATAAAAGAATTACCTAGGCGGTGGACGGAAGAAGTAGCGGGAATCATTAATAAGATATTTAAAGAAGGAAATATGTTAAAGGGCTGAGAAACGGCAAGGATATACCCAATACACAAAGGGCGGTGAGGAGGATGTTAACAACTACAGGGGGTGTCACTTCTAGACGTAGACACAAGATTTTGACGAACATTATGGCGAGAAGACTAAGGATATGGTTGGAATAAAATAAAGGACTAAAGGAAAGTCAAGCGAGATTCAGGGAAGGTAGGAGAACAAGGAACCATGTTTATGTGTTAAGTAGTCTGCTAAACAATTATATATTATTTTTGTGGATTTTAGAACAGCTTTTTGTACGGTGTATAGGGAAATTCTATTAAATAAAATGGAAAGAAGAGAAATAAAAGGAAAATTTTTAGATGCAATCAAGGGGATACATAGGGATACAGAGAATGAGATAATTACAGAAGAGGGGGTAACGGAGGGATTCAAAGCGGAGAGACAGGAGTAAGACTAGGATGTTTGTTGAGTCCAACGTTATTCAACATTTACATATAAGGCCAGGAGAATCACGACGAAATCTTTCAAATATGGCTCTAACGTAACGTAACTTATTGTTAGATAACTATTGGAATCGCTCAAGAATGGTATACCTATTGAAAATATCGAGGTCGCCAGCTTGAAAAGGTGTGCTATTTGCTTAAACAACAAAATAGTGAAAAAAATGCGAAAATTGCGTTTTTTCCCGGTAACAATCGCAAATAACTCGGTAAGTATGCATTTTAGAGAAAACAGTTTTACTTATAAATTTGTTTGTTATAAAATGTTCTACAAGATAGGGTTAGTCCGATATCCATAGATTTGAAATGTTCATTTCAAAATGCTCGAAAGTGCAAAAAAAGTAGGTAAAAAACAAGGTAATTTCAAATTATTTATTTAACAATGAAAAAACAACCCAATCACGTCATAAATTTAGAGAAAAGTACTTGACTCCAATACAAAACGAGAGCCGCAAGGCCGATTAAGATGAGTTTTTGCATAATGCAATTTTGAAACAATCCCAACTTTGGAAGTTAATATCTCAACATCTACAGGACCAAATTATATGTTTTTTTTTAAAAGTTTAAAGTTTAAAAGTTTCAAAAGCGTCGGTCTGAGTAATATTTTTCTATACTTTCCGATTTTTTCCCACTCGCAAATTCCGCTTCACAGGTTTATTTATTTAAAAGCCAGAATTTTCAAACTTTTTAAAACCGCTCAAAAAGTTATCAAAAACTGAAAAATGGTTTAGATAGTAATTGTATACGATAGTTTAAGGATTCAAGAAGGTGTAAAAGCGCGGGCGCAAAAAATATTCATAACTTATAGCCTGGCACAAAATTAAAAAAAAGGTCTTTTTTTCCAGGTAGGTTAATTAACAATTTCATTATGCAAAAACTGTCAGTCCAATCTTAATCGGCCTTACGGCTCTCGTTTTGTATTGGAGTCGAGTACTTTTCTCTAAATTTATGACGTGATTGGCTTATTTTTTCATTGTTAAATAAATAATTTAAAATTACCTTGTTTTCTACCTACTTTTTTGCACTTTCGAGTATTGTGAAGTGAACATTTCAAATCTATGGATATCGGACCAACTCTATCGGTTCGCGTTCCGTCGATCTTCCACCACAACATGTAACCGACAAGATAAATTCCATAAAACATATGATTCACACGACAAGTATGTCTTCCATAACCACAAAGCTATAGTCGACATATAGACTGGAGGATACGGACCCTGATGCGAGGTTTCATCACGTCCACTTGGACTTGGTGGGACCATTTACCCACAGTCACGGCTACACTTATCTACTCACCATTATCAACCGTTACACGAGATGGCCAGAAGCGATACTAATTCCAAATACCACCGCAGATACAGTGGCTCATGCACTTTATGACCACTGGATCTGCCGCAACGGCGCACCGACCACGATCACCATGGACCAAGGTGCCCAATTCGAATCAAGACTTTTCACCGAATTCTTGTCAATCCTCGGAATAAACAGGATTCGCACTTCTTACCATCACGCTTTGAATGGCATGATGTAACGGCATCTGTGCTTTGACGGCACTCATGTGTCACGGAAACAATCAAGAGCGGTTTCACTTATTCCTAACAGTCATGCTCTGACTACGCACACGTGTTCGACTGGACACGGGCGCCAGTCCTGCTGACCTGGTGTTTGGTAAGCTAATGCGGATTCCCGAAGATTTTTCGCCGCTCACCGCCGAAGAGCCCAACGTTAGCCGTTTCGATAACGAATTTCGCGATCACATATACCAACTAAGACCGGTTCCCGTCAAACGCAACTCGGCAACCAAACCTTTTGTACACCAGGACATGCAAACCTGCACTCATATCTGGCTACAAGAGAAGCCAATCAGACCAGTTCTGACGAGGCCCTACATTGGCCCATTCAAAGTGATCTCTCGCGGCATGGAGACACACACTTTCGTCATCGATAAAGAGGGAACTGCAAGAACGGTCAACATCGAACGTCTGAAACCTGCATTCATTTTGCAAAAGGAACCTGACGACGCAAGGACTAACAAAGCTCCCGAACCGATCAAGGTCCCCACGCCAGCAGACAGCAAAAGCAGCAATAAACCCAGAAATGTCCCCGATCCACTACCCTTTCCGGTGGTTGATCCACTACCTACACCACCTTTACCTCCTATTAACGATTCTGCGGACAATCCCAGTCCCCCGATTCTACCGTTTTAAAGAAAAAGCGAAACGTTGACTCGGTTTAATCGAACGTAGAAAAAAAAGCGAGTTTCTTTATATGAGGGGTGTAAGGTCAGGTTCATTCCAGCGCGAAAGACGCGCAAAACGTATCCTAAATTAGATCTAAGCATACTGGCAGACTTACTGCGAGATTTACGCGCAGCAACCTAGTTTTAAGCCTATCATTAACGTTTTGTATCACTTTTGTAACTCTTGTCGAAATCAAAAATCATTGGAGATCAAACCAAATAAACCAAATAGTCAGATTAAACTTTTAGTTCCTACTATAAGGAAAATACTTGTAAAAATCATCATCGTGTAATCGATAGTACAAATTGTAACTTGTAAGCTTGTCTTTACAAGACATGTTGCGTTATTTTTAAGCAAACATTGTAATCACTCTCCAGACAAAAAATTTTGTACCGTGTCATTATCGGTATCCTGTTATCAAAAATGATTCTCATTTTTTTCGTTTTGTTGGGGGAGTACTGTAGGTACCCCACCGATAGGTGGCGATACTGTCCCAGTAAGGACCGCAAGAGAGCAGCGCCACATCGCGAGCGAGATCGACGCTCAGTTCCGGTCTGACTAGTCCATGAGTCAGTCGTTTGGAGAAGCAGCATCCTGGTGAATAAAGTATTAATACGGACGAATGTGCCTGATTGTGTTTTACTGCTTTAGTACATCTGAACATTGTCTAAAAAGAGATCAATATGTTAAACCAATTGATATATACAGTCAGATTTACTCTTTGCAAATCAAGACAGAGTAAATTACAAGTATATAATTCATTGGATCTGTACTTTCAGATGATATATGTTAAAGCGATCATACCTACTCAGACACATTCTTTGCAGAAGTAGACCTCATCTGGGTCTATACCCTGAAATTAAAACACAGCCGTTTTAACTGAACGCGCACCAGTAATCACGTCATTCTACTAAGACTCGCCAGAATTGCTGTAGAGTTCAGCAGTTTTGACGAATCAGTTCGGTCGTTTTAGCTGGTATCCCGCATAAGCGAAATCTGGGAGTAGTCACCCAGTAAAAACCGAGGTTGTCCAGGGCAATATGCACGTGCTCGAACTTTTTATTTATAATTATTCGATTGTGATAACCCATAAGGATGGACGATTACGTGAGGAAAATCCTGGCATTATTCTAAAGTCACCTAACCTACATAACCAATAGAATGATTGTCATGATATATGAATAAAAGTTATAGTAGGATGATTCCAATTCCAAATTATTCACCAGCTTTTAGCATATTTAGGCATTTCTAAAAAAATATTTAATAATCAACTTCTGATTATTAGTTCAAAAGTTATTCGAAAAAAAAGATTTCATAAAATACAAAAGAACGGAATAAGTATTAAAACTGTTTTGAATTTTTAACATAACTTTTGAACTAATAATCAGAAGTTGATTATTAAATATATTTTTAGAAATGCCAAAAGCTGGTAGATCATTTGGAATTTGAGTTATCCTTTCATCATTATAATTAACAAAATTGATTTTATTTGGGAACAACAAACAATAAAATTTGAAATTTTGATGTCACTCGTTTGTTTTTTATTCTGAATGCAATAATAAGATGGTACTAAGTTAATTTTTTATAAACAAAAATACGAGTTACATTATGTACAAAGCAATCTAATCATGTAAGATAACTGTATTATCAACATGCCCTGCACTTAACAACTTACTATTATTAGCCAATAAAAAGAGCAGCCGGACCAAGTATTATGATAAAATTATACAAAATGACTATTCTAAAAGAGTGATACAGCTTAAGTAACAACTTGAACTTAGTATTTTTATATTATTGCATGCAAAGTGAGAAGCAAACGAGTTACATCAAAATTTCAAATTTTATTGTTTGTTGGTCCCAGATAAAATATCAACTTTGTTAATTATAATGATCAAAGGATAACTCAAATTCCAAATGATCCACCAGCTTTTGGCATTTCTACAAACGAATTTAATAATCAACTTCTGATTATTAAAGTATTAGTTCAAAAGTTAAATGTTAAATATTCAAAACAGTTTAAATACTTATTCCGTTCTTTTGTATTTTATGAAATCTTTTTTTTCGAATAACTTTTGAACTAATAATCAGAAGTTGATTATTATATAACCAAAACTACCAATGGCACATCGCTGTTCTTACTGAACAATCGCTCTGGTGGCAACAGAGTCAAAACTACCGGACTTTACAGCAGAAATGGCTGTGTTTTATTTTCAGTGTAATATATGATATCAGTTATTAAATAGAGTTCATAGGTTATACACTTAAATGTAACAATACTATGCAACAGTACATCATACACAAGAATGTTTAAAAAATTATACACACAAAGCATGTTGCGAGCGGGGTCTCTTACACAAAGATTAAAAAAAACCCTGCTATGCACATGAATTTGTAGTTTGCATACGCAAAATTACGGGTGTATTCATTTGGTATGAAGTCTGTCCTGCCCTCCTATTGTGGGCCCTGCTCATGTTATACTTTATGACAAAAAAATAGTACGTGCAGCTACCATTGCCAAGCCTTGGGGACACTCCTTAAGAGACACCTGTGTTAAAAGTGCCAGCACTGCCAGTCCTCCTCTCTAACGATCTGCACAGAGTGAATAGATATCTGCCCAAAGATTGTTTAAACGGTAGTAGCATACCAGCCATGAATGACTTTCAAGACTATTTGTTAATAATCTGCAACAAGAATACTGAAAATACAGCTAATTTCCTGCATATTAACATCACGCTAACATGACAACGATAAAAACTTTGAATACTGGTCAATCTATTTTGAACATTAACCTATATGTTGACAATGTGTGTAAAAAGGCCTGTAGATTAGTGTGCAGGTTACTTATTTTCATGTAAGCTGGAATATTTCATACATTTCCTCTTCCAAACTGTACAACAAATATTTATAAACATTGCAACAATCATTAAGCTACAAAAATATAATTTTATAATAGAAAATTGTACATATTAATAATAATGTGATAATCAACTTTAACATTCTTACAATATGTTTTTAATATTCTTACATGTGTATCAAATCATATTGTTTAATACATCGTGTACAAAACTTGATGTAGCATACACTTTTACGACAGACTTTAAAAAAAGTAATATAATTAAAAGTAATCAACATTTTTTATATACTACCCAATATCCTTTATATACCAAAATATATTGTTTAAGTATAATATAAATGTGTATTTTTCAACTTATTCATACTTTTCATCCCATTTTGATTTTGCAAAAAAAAAATAAATACAATTTTTAATTATATAAATAAATTTATTTACTACTTACTGAATGCAGTTGTAAGCAAATTCATAAACTATCTTGAAACTCGTCAAACCTATTAAAATTAATAATAGTTTATTAAATTAAGAATTATTAAAAATTAAACTGAAATCAACAAATTGCACTGGTTGTTTTTTATTATTTAATGTATATGTAAACACAACGCTTCCTTTTAAAGACGGTCCTCTTTACTCGATATTGTTATGATCCGCGAAGTTATGAACGACACGAAGTTAGCCGCGCGAGAGATCAGCGTAAAGCGGTATCGTGAATTAGGGGCATTTCGGAACTATTTGCATAGAAACCGGAATCCAGGATTCCGTGGAATACTGATCCTAGCGTTCCGATCGGAAAAGCGCACGCCGTTACGATTGACTCCTACAACAAATGGCTAACCCCCCCTACCCCAGCCTATAAAAGTATATTTTTAAAAAAAATAAAAATACTGACCGATGTATTTTAATTAGCTCTATCCAAAAACATCGCCAGATTAAACTGCTCCACCTTATATTTCTAATAAAAAATCAATAAAGATTTGGGAAAAAAAATTAATTATCTTGATTTTGATACTGCTATATCTTTTTAAATAAACAATATTTTAAACTGCTCCAAATTGCTCCAAACTGCTCTACATCCATATAATACTGCTCCATAGTAATTTTTATCGGCTCCGCTATAGTTAACTGCAAAATAGATAAAATTCATTTTGTCAGACATGAGCGGATTGAAGCGCGTAGCGCGCAGGCGCGGCTCTCATTCATTGCCGGGATAAAGTTTAAATTACATGCCAATGGTGTTTAATAACGTATTTTATTTTCGATTCTGCCTTAGGTGCCACTGTATTGACTATTAGAAGGAGATTTTCAGTCAAATACTCTGTGATAATCTAAGAAACAGCGATGGTAGTGTTCTAATACTAAAAGGTAGCGATGGTAGTTTTATAATATTAAGGTCGCCAGTCAAACGAGTGGGAGAGTTATGTTTTGCACGTGCATCAAATATTGTTTTTCAATTCAGGATGTGTAAACTGCGACTGAAAATTCGTATAACGCGTAAAGCGGCACTTGACACACGCTGCATCGAAAAGTATATATTTTCAAGTTTACTAATATCAATACAGTAAAATAAATTTATTCAACTTCAAATTTCTATAACTTAGAGAAGATCGCGATCCTGATCTAATTATTCGCGCGAATCACTCCAAAAATAAAAACACTTTAGCACCGGGATATCCTCGCAGGAGGTGTACACGTCACTTTCGGAGTCCTGGATTCGGCGTTCATTCAAATGTAAACTTTACGGAAACACGCGTAAAACCAAGAGACGAACTATTTTCTCGAAGAAAGACAAAACAGCGTGTAGCTTATGTAAGGGGCTGATTATGACTCGGCTCATTGCGACGCTATATCACCCCCCCTGCCCCAGCCTATAAAAGTATATTTTTTTAAATAATAAAAATACTGACCGATGTATTTTAATTAGCTCTATCCAAAAACATCGCCAGATTAAACTGCTCCACCTTATATTTCTAATAAAAAATCAATAAAGATTTGGGAAAAAAAATTAATTATCTTGATTTTGATACTGCTATATCTTTTTAAATAAACAATATTTTAAACTGCTCCAAACTGCTCCAAACTGCTCTACATCCATATAATACTACTCCATAGTAATTTTTATCGGCTCCGCTATAGTTAACTGCAAAATAAATAAAATTCATGTAGCTTTTCAAGCAGAGCAAGAAGTAAAATCGCAGATATTAACGTGTTTAGGAACTGATCAAATTTTTCGTCTACTCGCTGATCCTTAATTGGCTGTCTTTATGAAAACTTAAGGCTTTTTAAGAAATCTTCTGTCAACCAAAACTCACATGGATTGCATCATAGCCGATCATGCGGCGCATATAATGCAAGCTGTCATTTTGGTTTTCGAAGATCTAGTTGATCCTGCCGATCTAAAAAAGAAAGCGCTTTGTATTCTGGCCAACGTCGCAGACGGAGACCGAGCGAGAGACCATATAATGGCAAACGAAGATGTTTTGAAGTAACTTGTGGATTACATATTAAATATTTTTAATTATATTTTAAGTAAGATTTAGTATGTCAATGACTTATAATTTTTATGATTCGTTTCAGATGCATAGCAATGTCAAACTACAAGTAGCAGCAATATTTTGCGTTTGCAATCTCGTTTGGAGAGAGGAGGCTGGAGCGGCGCAGCGTCAAGCTCGCTTGAAAGAATTGAGACTATTGTATAGGATTTTACTACAATTGTGTACGTTGACTGTTTGATAATTGTGTCGAAAAATTCGAATTGTAGATCGATCACCAACGTTGTACCCTATTGTTCTTTGTTCTAGGGTGAAAACGGCTTTAGCACAGTTTTTCGATGCTTAAAGATTCAATGAAGTGAGGGGCTCAACCGTGTTTACAGAATATATAATCATTACTAGAACGTGTATTAAATTATTAAATAGTATAAATAAGGCCCATATTATAAGACCGATGCGTGTTATAATATTATACGATATAAGTTCGAAGTCAGTCGATCTTATCATAAAATTTTTGTTCATAAGTTTGTAAATTTTATTGTAAAATAAAAGAAAAATCTAAAACCATTTATCACATGAACTATAAATGCAAAGAGTTTTCATTATCGACAGCTCGTTGAGGCTTACAACAAGCAAATTGCCGTTTTCAAAGTTACAAACACGCGGCAAAAAGCTTTTTGTACGTTTCTCGCAGTATGTGACCCATATTCCGAAGCGCGACGGGACAACTTGTAAGCAAATCCACATAGCGTCGTTCGCATCGCTTCATTAATTATTCTTTCGCGCATCTGCTCATCCGGCGAGTTTCTCGAGATGCAGGAAAATCAATGAGCCGAGTCATAATCAGCCCCTTACATAAGCTACACGCTGTTTTGTCTTTCTTCGAGAAAATAGTTCGTCTCTTGGTTTTACGCGTGTTTCCGTAAAGTTTACATTTGAATGAACGCCGAATCCAGGACTCCGAAAGTGACGTGTACACCTCCTGCGAGGATATCCCGGTGCTAAAGTGTTTTTATTTTTAGAGTGATTCGCGCGAATAATTAGATCAGGATCGCGATCTTCTCTAAGTTATAGAAATTTGAAGTTGAATAAATTTATTTTACTGTATTGATATTAGTAAACTTGAAAATATATACTTTTCGATGCAGCGTGTGTCAAGTGCCGCTTTACGCGTTATACGAATTTTCAGTCGCAGTTTACACATCCTGAATTGAAAAACAATATTTGATGCACGTGCAAAACATAACTCTCCCACTCGTTTGACTGGCGACCTTAATATTATAAAACTACCATCGCTGTTTCTTAGATTATCACAGATTATTTGACTGAAAATCTCCTTCTAATAGTTAATACAGTGGCACCTAAGGCAGAATCGAAAATAAAATACGTTTTTAAACACCAATGGCATGTAATTTAAACTTTATCCCGGCAATGAATGAGAGCCGCGCCTGCGCGCTACGCGCTTCAATCAGCTCATTTCTGACAAAATGGATTTTATTTATTTTGCAGTTAACTATAGCGGAGCCGATAAAAATTACTATGGAGCAGTATTATATGGATGTAGAGCAGTTTGGAGCAGTTTGGAGCAGTTTAAAATATTGTTTATTTAAAAAGATATAGCAGTATCAAAATCAAGATAATTAATTTCTTTTCCCAAATCTTTATTGATTTTTTATTAGAAATATAAGGTGGAGCAGTTTAATCTGGCGATGTTTTTGGATAGAGCTAATTAAAATACATCGGTCAGTATTTTTATTATTTAAAAAAATATACTTTTATAGGCTCGGGTAGGGGGGGTATAACCACAAAGCTATATACGACATATAGACTGGAGGATACCGACCCTGGAGGATACGGACCCCGGCGTTTTGACGCATAATGGTGGTCAATTTGATAGTCAATTTGACAGATTTATTTCTGCCATGCGCATTCGGCGAGCGTTCATAACCTATAAATTACAGGCGCGCAAATTAAAAATGATACAATTAGTTTTTAAAATATTTTTTTATTTAAATACAATGGCATTAATTATTACAAAAAAAAATAAATTTCATATATAATTATTTGTGGATGGATATCGTTTCTTCAAGCAGTATACAGCAAACCTGCAAAACAAATAATAAATAAATATAGTACTAAAATTGTTATAAGATTACCATAATTAATATATTCAATAAACATTATCTAATATATAGAATGCTAGTACGCAATCGGACTGCGGATGGATTGCAACAGGAAATCCTCAAATAAATTAAGCATTTAAAATTAAATGTTTATTTTTTTTGGGGGGGGGGGGAAGGGCCCCAGCCTCGCCCTTCCCTGTGAGACAAGTTATCATATTTTGTCAATTTGCACATTACATTTAGAAAAAATTTTGGTTTTAAGGTTTGAAAATAAAGTGCAATATGTCAAAATTGTACTGTGCAAAAATATAAACTATTATAGCTTTCTGAATGTAAAAATAGCCTAGAATGTAGCTGTATAACTTAGAACAGCAAGCTAATTGTCTCTTATGATGTGTATCAAAAATATTACTCGAACAATTGAGGTACGAGTAAAAATTTTGATCCAGGATTTTAAAGACAATGAGATAACTGTTGCGACCTATTTTTCTTGATACTAGTCCGTTTTTATACTCAGAAAATTGTCATACTTTGTCAATTTGCACAATAGACTTGAAAAAATATTCAAATTGAAGTATCGGTTTGTACATACATATGAGTCTATTGTGCAAAAAGGAAAAGAATGATAAATTTCTGAAAATAAAAATACTGTAGCATCCACAAACTTTGCAGCAAAAGGTTAACTCATTATGTCTGATATTCTGTATTAATTTTATACTCATAATTCAATTGATCGAGTAATACTTTAATACATTCCAAAAGAGATATTTATCTGTCTATACAAGTTATACTGCTTGAAGTGAATGATTTAAATTAATTTTTACCTGAAAGTAGAATGGAATGTAATCAGTAGCAGCTGTCGATTTGTCTTCCAGAACATCTTGCATAAAACTGAAGCTAGCCCAATTGCACTAAGTATGTGGTATCTTCTACCACCTATATTGCTCACCTAAAATTAGACACATGTTTTAGTAAAACCACTCTGCAATATAGTAGCATATAATTAAATGTGCTTGTTACATGAAATTGACAGCAATCAGCTCGAATAACTTTGGGATGGGCGAATCCCAGCCTCAACGCTGGTCTCTACGCTGATCACATCCATTTGAAAACTTGATGATCTGTGCAAAAAAATAAATATATATCAGACTATTATGCTAGTAGGTAAACAAAGATAAAATTTATAGAGTTCATTGAAAAAATAAATGGCCTTCACGATGTTGACGCTACCCTTGATGATAACTTCTGCTCTTTCAGTGACTACATCAAAAGATCCAACGATGCATAAAGTGGTTTTGACTGTTGAATTGAGTTCCTCCTAGAAAAAACAATTTCAAATATATCAGCTGTGTAACAAAATCTATTTTTATGTCCACAAGATTATTATACTCTGTCTTTTTACACAATTTACTCTTGTGAATGTGTTGTGCAAAAAGGTTGAATAAAATAACTTTTTGGATACAAAAATCCAGAAGTGTCGGAGCAAAATTGAAGCTACCCCGGTGGAAATAATTTTTGTGCCAATCTGTGACTATTAGTGCCAAAACTATGCCAAAACTGTGCCAATTTGTGCCAAACTGTGCCGAACTGTACCATAACTAAGCCAAATGTCTAAAATGTTGATAGTTTGGCACAGTATGGTATAGTTTTGGCACAGTTTGGCACAGTTTAACACAGATTTCATTTCCACTGGGGTACTTATCTAATTGGCGCTGCTGGTCCTTGTTTGAATGTCCATCACTTTGTTGGCTGATGTCCACTATTATTACTAGCGATGGGTACAGACTTGGTGGTTGAGCATCAGCATTGCATTCTGGTTGTTTCCGTCTCTTAACCCATTAACGTCCAAAACAGAGAAATCGTAACTCTGTTTTCGACCGTAAATCTATCCCATATTCCACGGATATATTCAAGGCAAACATACTTTATCTTAAGTATTTTTTTCTCTACTTTCCATTTCTGGTATCAGAATTGCGAAGTTTTCACTCAAAAATCCAATATGGTGACGTTTAAAAAAAAGTGCAAAATTTCGATACTTTTTTTTTTTAATCCAATTTCTTGTTGTGTTAACGTTGAGGACGGAACTTTATTTTTCAACTATGAGTGCATAAATGAGTTGTACTTTAAATTCAGTTTGGTCCCGAATCCAGAAATTCAATATGGCGGCTAGAAAATTGCGCTTGAAGCGCAAAATTTTGCCCAAACTTTCACGCGTTTTTTTCTCGAATATAATGCATTCGACGAAAAAATCAATAAGAATAAAAAGTGCTTAGAATCAATCAAGGAATTTGTCTGAATTTTTTCACTGAGTTTTGAGCAACTTTTTTATTTTTGCCAATAGGCAATTTGACAAATTGGAAAAATTCATCGAATCGTCTCGAAAAAATTCAGATATACTTCTTGGTCAATTCTAAGTACTTTTTATTCTCTAACTTTTTCTTATATAACACTTTGTTTTTGAGTGAAAAATCAAAAACCTTAAAAAATAGAGTTATGCAACTTTTGGAAATGTTTCATAAACTATATTGAATTCTCAATCGAAAAAGTCTGAATTTAATTACTATATTCAATTTGCCGAATTTTGCCAAAAGCTTTTGTAATGTTTTTATCTGAATTTCAAAATAATGAATCATCATTGAATGTTCATAAATCGATTTTTGAAGAATCTTTAGTTTTTTCACTCTTTGTCTACTATACTGTTAGTGTTCTAAATATTAGCGTTAATATTTTACTTGTGCATTTAGCTTTTCAAGTTTTAAAATTGTAATGGCTCCAAAACGCCGGAGAAATGAAAGATCTCAATCAGAGTCTGAAGAAAATTATTCTGATACTCGGGCACAAATTTGAAGTAAATTTGCTCATAACTGACCAAAAAGTGCGTATAGAACAATCAATTTTAATGTTTTTGATTTTTTTTGAATTTCAAAAAATCTTAAGAATTTCAAGGTTTTTGATTTTTTACTCTTAACCTATCGAAAAAGTTAGAGAATAAAAAGTACTGCGACGTTGTACGTCACAGCCGAGTCGAGTCGGGAAATTTCCGACCGATTCGGCGAGTCTAAACCTGCACGTAAACATGCGAGAGCCAGACTGTTTACGGTGAAGCGGCGCCGGGCCGGCTTGTTGTCGAGCCTGCCGCGCGATTTCTGAGAAATCGGCGCAGCAAGCAGAGACACGAGCGCGGGATAGCGCGCGAAGCCAGAGCCAGCGTCTCGCGGTTTTCAGCCTATCGGCTGACTGCAACGCGAGGCTCAACGGCTCGCGCGGACCGTGAGCCAATCAGCGCGGCTCTTACATGAGCAGGCCCGCGATATGCGTGAAGCATGTGGCGCGGCAGTTCGCGAGAGCGCGCGCAAATCGGGTCAGTTCTCGTGCTGACATCGTCGACGGTAGTCGACGATTACAAGTGCCGCCTCACGCGAGTGGTGTTGTGCGCAGTGAGAGTGAGAGAGAGCAAGAGAGTGAAAACCACGGCGGAGACACTTAGTGTCTACGCCGTCCCCAGGACTATCCACCTGTCCCGTTGGCGAGTGCGTCGCCAGCGGCTAACAGGCATCAGCGGCGGAGAGGACGAGAGGACGTCCGGGGCCAGCCAGGAGCTTCAGCCTCCTCGCCAGCCAGGCGCCGAGAGAAGAGAGAGAGAGAGAGAGAGAGAGACCCCGGGCACCCGGGAAGCCAGCGAGCCTGACGGCAGCGGGGCTTCCTGCGCTTCGTGGGAGAGGAGGGAACCAGGGGCTCGTCCCCCCACCTCGAGACGTAAGAATTGTTGTTTTTACGCGAAATCTCCGGCGCGAGCAAGCCTGCCGTCGGAGACCCGTGTGTGCATGTGAGAGAGAGAGCGTGCGAGAGAGAGAGAGAGAGAGTACCGTGAGTTTTCGCGTGCGGTGCCGGGCGCACGAGAACGTGAGCGAGCAGTGCGGGGCTCGCGAGAGAGAGAGAGAGAGAGAGAGAGAGAGAGATTAGATTAGATTAGATTAGATTAGATTTTATTGTCTGCACATTATGTTATACAAAAAAGAGTAAAAAGATATATAATATAGAGGTATTTACAAAAATATTTTTACAGATAAATATAGCTTAAAAATTAGAAGATTAAAATGAAAAATGAGGATGCATGTATGAGTGATGGTGTGAGACGAAGTGCTTTGAAAGAGTGTGGTATGCATGGTTGTACATGGGGTGAGAAAATATTGTGTAAGCTGGATTCGTGACGGCTATTTAGATTCTCTCTAGATTGAGGTAGTGTTGCCTGATCCGACGTTTGAAAAGAGGTATTGATTCAATGTTACGGAGATGAGCTGGTAATGAGTTCCACAGATATGAGGCGCTTACGTGGAATGAATTCCTCAGCGCCTCTGTGGCGAAAACGGGAATGTCCAGGGGAGTCACCTCGCCCCTCACTGGGCGGAGTGCAACGTGGAAGTAAAAAAAGGCCAAGATGTAGGATGGAGTAGCAATATTGAATAGTTTTCTTAGAAAACAGGCCGTAAAGTACTTCCTACGTCCGGTGGTGGTGAGCCATTGCAACTCACGCCTGTAGGGGGCGATGTGCTCGTCCCTCCTTATACCATAGATGTAACGTATTCCTGTGCTCACCAGTCTCTGTAGTTTGGTGTCAAGTTCTTGTGAGAGGTCACAGTATACCAATGAACAGTAGTCGATGATGGGGAAAAGTAAAGCCTGCACAAGATGCTTGCGCAGCTCGAAACCAGTGCTCTTTCTAAAAAAATACAGTCTGTACATGAGAGAGTGTGCACGTTTACACAGTTGTGTAACGTGCTCTTTCCAGGTGAGTTTAGAGTCAAGCACTAGCCCCAGGCTACGCACTGTCGACCGATATTCAACCTGGGCCTCTCCTATTTTAATGTAGGTGTTAGCGGTGGAAGGAAGAGCGTTTATATAATAGGAGGAGCCCAGGACGATCGCCTGAGTTTTGAGTACGTTCAGTTTGAGATGATTTTGCGCAGCCCAGCCCATTATCCTTTCGGCATTAGCACTCATCCTCTCGGAACAGGAATCGAGCTCCTCTAGGTGGCATTGGCTGTAAATTTGCAGGTCATCCGCGTAGATGAGATGAGATACGTCCGAGTCCAAGCAGAGGCCGATGTCATTGATGTACAATGCGAATAATAGTGGTCCCAGTACGGACCCCTGTGGTACTCCCGTGTTTAGCGGTAGAAATGTGGAGAGTTCGTCATTGTCACCAATGACGGCCTGCTTTCTGCCTGTAAGATATGAGGCAAACCAGCGGATAACCTGCTTAGAAAAGCCAAACAAGGTTAGCTCTTTGAGTAGTCTGGCGTGACACACTGTGTCAAACGCCTTACTAAAGTCAAAAAGAAGTAGAAGTGTTACTTTCTTTCTGTTTATTCCAAGCCTGACATCATCAGTCAGCTTAATTAAGCCGGACTGTGTGCTGTGGCCAGTGCGAAAACCAGTTTGTAAGTTGTCGAGGAAAAGTCTTGACTCAAGATACTCCGAGGTTTGTCTGTGCACTAGCCACTCCAGCGCCTTGGAAAGGAAACAAAGAAGAGAGATCGGACGATAGTCAGTTAAGGCTGTTGGCGAGCTGACTTTATTCAGTGCATGCACCAGTGACTTTTTCCAGTCGGAGGGGAAACTTGACTCGCTCAAAGAAAGGTTGAAAATACGACATAAGAATGGAGCGAGTACCGGCAGTGCTTTGAGAATGACAACCTGTGGGATGCCGTCACTACCCCTGGCCTGGGAGTCAAAGTGCATCACTGCAGATAAGACGTCCGATTCCGTTATCTCTCTGAAATAGAAGTGTTCGGGGATGTTCAGACTCTCCAGGGTCTGCATGTATTCCTCCACATTGGGGGCCTGTCGGTCGTTGGAAATGCTGCTGAAATATGCGTTGAGGTCTTCACTGGAGAAACGAGAGGGAGGTTTTACTTTGGAGGTGGTGATTCCAAGTCTCTCAAGTTCTCTCCAGATCTCACCGGCATCGGTCAAGGAGGACAGGCGTGTGTGATAGTAGTTCAGCCTGGCGTCCTCGACCTGCCTATGAGCTTCATCCCTCGCTATCCTGTAAAAATACAGGTCTTGCGGGAGACGTGACCTGCAAAACCGTCTGTAGAGTCTGTTCCGTTCTTTCAAGAGGTCACGAAGAGCCGTGGTAAACCACGGGTGACGCTTCGGTCCGGGTGTCACTGTCCGTAATGGAGCGAGATGAGTAATGGCGTTAGTCAGGTTGGTGTTGAGGGTGTTGATGCAATCGTCGAGTGATGAGGTGGCGAGCGATGACCAGACACATGCACCGAGGTAGGCCTTAAGTCTCTCGGCACAGATTGCTCTGTAGTTTCTGTATGTAAAAGTTTTCGGGTCGTAGCGTGGTATCTGTACGTCTAGAGTGGCCGTGATCAGGTCATGTCCGTTTATGAAAGGTGTGTCAGTTTTCCAGTGCGACAGCAGGCGATCCTGCTCGTCTATTAAGCAGAGGTCAAGCCAAGTGTCAGATTCCTGCTTATGATGTGTTGCACCATAAGGAACCGACTGAAGAGAGTTCTCCTCTACGAAGGCCTTGATGAATTTGGCATCTTCAGATCTAGAGAGTTGGTCCGCATTGAAATCCCCCATAATTATCTTTGTGGAGTAATTGTGCATGTGTGTCGTGAGCTTTTCAATGAAATCATTACCTTGAATGAATGGTGCATGGGGTGGACGATACACAACTCCCACAAAGATAGGGGAGACCTCTTTTGCGGAGATCTCGCAGAAGAGATACTCTGGCTTCCCCCCTAACTAGCCGTTAGTGATAGATGTATGTAGAGGGCCACACCTCCACCGTTTCTGTTTCGGTCCCGTCTGAGAAGTATGTAGTTGTCGAGTAGAGGTATTGTTTGTACCTTGTCGTCCAGCCAGGTCTCAGTTACAGCTATCACGTGATAAAGGGGACGAGTGGACAAAAAGAGCCTTACCGCCTCAATGTGACCCGTTAGGGAGTTTGCATTGCAATGGCAGACCCTTAGACCGTCGGACAGAGTTGCCTTGGAAACGGATGAAGATGAGGTGAGCGACAATGAAGATGATGGTGGTGTAGGTGGAATGAGATGTGTCGTTTTTAGTTGCTGCTGCTGTTGATAAGCGGTCTCCTGGCTAAAAAATTAGACAGTTCTTCATCGCTGGTGATGATGGTAGCTCGCTCCTTATCTTCAGCAGTGCGGATGAAGATTCTCCCGTCTCTCACATAGGATCTGCACCCTTGTCTCCTCCTGGCCTCCAGCCTGGCCCTAACACGAAGTTTATGTATCTCTGGGGGAAGCAGCTCATTGATGTTAATGAGACCCTGATGGTCTGGGGCTAAGGCCTTGGCTTCCTCCAGTAGATTAGCATTAAGCTCTGATGTGTGGAGCTTGCCCTTCTTTATTTTCGCCACCAAGGTGGAGCGTACAAGGGCATGGGAAGACAGTGTGACAGCGATAGGTGGAAGTCTGCTGTCAGCTGTCGAGGTGTTGTTGACAGCGTTAAGTCTTCCCATGATCCTGGTGGCGACGATATCCCTCTCAATGAGGGCGGGATCAAGGGCAAAAAGCACTGTAAAAGCCAGGAGGTTGAGTGAGCTCTCTTTGGTGTAGCTCAGTCCTGTGATGACCACCGCGGTGTTGTTGCTCTGCTCCTGGCGATTCTTGATGGCCGCTAGTTCCCTTCGTAGATTTGTGATCTCGAGGGGATCAGCGGCTGGAGAGATGTTGCTGCTATTCGCTGCGAGCAGGGAGGCGTGCCCTGATGTAAGATGTTGTAACTCTGCCTTCAGCTCGGTGATGGTTGAATCAGCATCTGTCATGCGAGTTTGGAGCTGAGGCAGTACATCGAGGGCTTGCAGGCGCTGTTCGAGGGGGCCTAACCTCGCTTCAAGCCCAGAGATCCTCTCCGTTAGGAGTCTCTGAGCCTCCGATGCGCTATCCTGCTTGGCACTGATCTCCCTCAGAGCCGCAAAGATGTTTTGGAGGGTGGACTCCATTGTCGATGTCGATGACGATGACTCTATATTGCGCATCGGCGATTGACTGCGCGAGGGATTAGTGGAAGGTGGTGCAGACTGAGTCTTCTTCTTGGCGCCCTTAGATGTTGTGCTACTGCCATTGAGAGAAGACTCAAGTCTCCTTCTTATTTGTGCTTCAGCACAGGCTGAGCACGCAAACGTTGCAACAGCTCTCACCATCACAGACCGAAAGGAAATGCCCCTTGTGTGGAAGTAGAAATTGCATATTTCGCATTTTTTAGGGTCTTTTGTCTGGATGGCTTTATCACAGGTATGGCAGATGGTTTGATATTGCTCTGTGAGCTTCTCCACGCTATTGCTCATTTTTACCGGCAACTTACTGGCAGTTGATAAAGTAAGAGATAAGGTAGAGCAGGTAAAAGAGCTTGTAGAACTCGTCTCCAGATGGTGGTAGTGGAGAGTAAGTAGAGTGGAGCGTACCGACCTGTGTTTGATGGAGCTGGAGCTGTTGTTCCGTCGACTCAAGAGGTGTCACCACGTGTATATCCGAAGAAATAGAAATCAAGCCAAGCAGAGAAAAACGGCGCCAGGAGATTTGCAGGTTATGTTGCAGTGATGAAATTTGAGGTGCAGAATAGTGGTAAAAGCTAATGCAGCCTCCAGTGAATTTTACATCAGCTTGAAGGTTGCATTAAGGAGCGTGCAACAAACTGCAAATGAAAATGCCCGAAGGCAAAAAGCGGCAGAAAGCAGTACAAGAACAGAGACGTGCAGTGTATGACAGTTGATTGTACTTACGGAGAGAGAGAGAGAGAGAGAGAGAGAGAGAGAGAGAGAGAGAGAGAGAGAGAGAGAAAGCGGGAGACAGCGAGTGAGTGTACGCGGTCGTGCTTTGACCCAGCGCATCATTGCGCTGAGGAAAAAGCCAACGCGAGGCGAGCGCGCGCGGTCGTGTGTGCGAGAGAGAGAGAGAGAGAGATAGAGCAAGTGAGTGCTGCCGGCGACAGCGAGCTGCACGGTCTGGCTCTGCGCTAGGCCGGCGCGTGTCGTGCGAGGCAGGCGAGCGCGTGTGCCGAGAGAG
Source organism: Muscidifurax raptorellus (assembly GCA_020010945.3). Classification (NCBI taxonomy): domain Eukaryota; kingdom Metazoa; phylum Arthropoda; class Insecta; order Hymenoptera; family Pteromalidae; genus Muscidifurax; species Muscidifurax raptorellus. Next base: position 1,369,087 of record JAHUUD020000008.1, read on the forward strand.
GTTGGCCGGCCGCTTACCAGGTGCTTACGCACCGGGAGAGCACCGAGCCTACGTGTAGTAGGGACAGAGAGAAGGCCCTGCGTGGCCGTACGACGCATGGGAGGCTTCCATAGCCACCACGTTGTAGGGAGGGGTTGGGGTGAAATATAGAGTCTTTTTAATAAAAATTGTAGTATTGTTTTCTTTTCTCCTTCCCAGCTCTCCCAAGCTAAAGTGATCGCGTCGAGTCCCTCGACGAAAAATAAATCGAGCGCAGAAGAGGCGCAAGAGTTGCGTGCGCGCTGCTGGGAGGCAGCACGTCGCAATTGGCATCCCTGGTGGGGATTCAACGTGATCACCGGGGAGGAGGAGGGAAGAGCTGTCGCGGTAGAGTGTGTGAGAGTGTGTGAGAGGCCGCGATGCAGCGTGATAGCGCGTCAGGGGGGGAGAGAAGGCCAGCGACGGCCGCGCAGCAGACCTCCGCCGCGACGGCACATGCCGCGGCGATGAGGAAGCTGCTTAAATCGCGAGAGGCGCGGACGTTAAAGTATGACGTCAGTCGCCTGGTCGAGGCTGAACTCGATGCAGAGCTCGCCACTAGGGGGTGTAGTGTGCGTGGCTCGGTCGAGGTGAAGCGGGACCGGGTTTTGCGCGCGTGTTTTGTGGAGAAGGGACATGACGTGCCGTGGTACGGGTGGGATAATGCGGGCGAGGATCTCGCGCGTCCCGAGAATGAGATAGAGAGGGTAGTACTAAGCGAAGTACTACCCGGGCTTAGGCGACGGGTAGCCAAGCCTAAGAGTACCGCGAGGGAAGTCAGACCACATTCTAGCGAAAGCGAGAATGGCGGCGACTTACCCCTCAATACTCGTGCAAATGAGGTGGCAGTAGTGGGGCCTGCGATTGCGACCACGACAGCGCAGTCAGTGGTAACATCGCAGGCAATCAGAGCAGTGGTGACGACGACAGCGTCGTTGTCAGGTCGCCCGATTGCAACAGCTGCAGTCGGCGATTTAGACCAGCTGTCGGCGACACCGACGAGGGGGCTGCCGGGTTACCTGGTTAGCAATCATACTGCTAACTGGGAGTATATCTCAGCGAGAGTGGTGAGGGGATATAGGCAGCCACCAGCGGGTCCTGCCAGACGCGATGCCAGAGTAGCGAGCTCTGGTAGTGAGGATGCGTTCGATGCGAGGAATGAACGCTACTATACGCCTGCAGCGAATATTGCAGGCGTAGATCGGCGGCTTCGGCGCAGGAGCCGCCAAAGCGGCGATAGCTCAGCCGAGAGCATGAGGAACGGGGCTGAGCGTCACAGTGCGACGAACGAGTTGTTCGCCGCACGCGCTGCTCGTATAGGAGAATTCCGCGCGAGCGGAATGACCTACGAGCAAGCCAGGGAGAGAGTTTTTAACGAAGAACTCTCTTCCGAGGGCGAGCGCGTATATAATGAGACGCTCGAGGAACTTCGCGTAGAGCGCGAAGAGCGAGAGGCCGAGAGAGAGCAGCAGCATCGCCTAGAGCAAGTGCGAGCGGCTGCTAGAGAAAGAGCTCAACGCGTAGCGCGCACAGAGGTTGGGCAGTCCATCCTTCGCGGAGAGGATGAGCTGAGGCTGAAAAGCCAACGGCTTACCTCTGCGAGAGGAGTGGGACTGCCACTATATTCCTCTGGGGGTAGCGCTACACAGAGGAGAGATCTGCCAGCTCCGGCGGACCTGGCGAAAGGCCGCAGGTCCAGCCGTGCGAGGCAGGTTTCTGAGGAGTCAGAGAGCGAGTGGGAAGTCCCTCACGCGAGTAAGCGTCGCGCAAAGAGGGCAGGAGAGAAAGTGAAGAGGGATGTGGACGTGAAGGTCTCGCGTGGTAGAAGCCCGAGAGAAAGCGTGAGCCTCTTGAGCAGTGACAGCGAGTTCGAGCGTGTCTCGAGCCGCGCGTCCAGCAAAGCGAGCTCTGCACACTCTCGTCGTGATGGCCATGATAATACGGCCCGTATCACGAAGAGGCTTAAGGACTGGGACTTTAAGTTCACAGGGGAAGGCCGGAGTGAGGATGCCGAGGAGTTTATCGATCGGCTGAGCAATTGCCGACGGGAGGCCAAAGGAACCGACGCGGAGTGGCTCAGTGTTCTGCCTTGTATTTTCAAGGGAGATGCTGGACGTTGGTTCCGAGCGAAGCGCGACAGGATTCAAACGTGGAGTGAATTCTGTCTGGCCTTCCGTCGTTGTTATGTGCCAGAATATAACCGGGAAGATCTGATGGAGGATCTGAGGCGGAGGACGCAACACAAGGGAGAGAAGATTGCGAAATTCATTAGCAAATTCGAGTATATTGTGTCGCGTTTCCATCGGCCTCCGTCGGATCGAGAGGTGTTGCGGATAGCATACCGCAACATCCTCCCCGAGTACCGCAAGGCTATCGGTGATAAGCTCATCGATAGTATGGAGGATTTGGAGCGTTATGGTCGTCGCTGGGAGAAACAGCGAGACCTTGATAGCCGCTACACGCCACCCCCGCCAGCCGAGAAAATGCACGTTCCCGGCGCGGCATACAACGGTGGTGCTGCTCGACCGAAAGTCGTAGCAGCAGCGGTGTACGAGAAGGAGGTAGAGGAGCTCGAGAGAGCTTTTAAAAAGGGAAAGAACGCCAAGGCGAAGAAAGCCACGGTCTCGCCCTCTACCTCCGAGTCAGAGAGGGCTGCGAGTGCAAGCATGCAGGCTAACCCTGGCCGAGGCAACTCGCAGGGTAAGAATGCTTCGCCAAGCCAGAACTCGGCACGTGGTCAAAGAGGCGCTGGGTTTCAGCCACGCCCTGGGAGTTCAGGTGCGGGGGCGGCCCAGTCGCCGATGAGGGCGACTAACGTGAGAGAGGGTGAGTTTCTGGGGGCATGTTTTACATGCCACAGAGTAGGACACCGCGCTTCAGAGTGCCCTGAAATCGTCTGCTTCCGGTGCAGACTGAAAGGCCACACCTCGAGACAGTGCACTCAGCGGGTGGGTGAGCAGGGCGCGACTGTCTCGTGCCAGGGCTGTGGTCGCAAGGGGAGCACCGTGCTCTCGTGCCCCGATTGCAGTAAAGTTATTGCAAGTTTGGGAAACTTGAGACTGGGGGCGCAGAAATAAATAGATCTGCACCCCCGAGAAGCCAAGCGGTGAGGGAGAGAGTGAAAAAGCAGGTGACTTTCGCGAATCCTCTAAGTGAATTCAGCGATACCGCGACATGGGAGAGCGAAGAGGCCTCCCGGTTCGCTGAATTAGGGGATTTAGAGGAGAAACTCACACGACTACTAAGTGATAGGAGAAAGTGGGACAGAAGCGAAGCCCGCACAGCTGATCGGGAGTGTCGCTTGTCCATGCCGTCTTGGGCGTCACCAGAGAGCAAGGGAAAGGAAGCTACGGGGAAGGAGAGCATGGCTTCTCGCCCAGTAGGCAACCCTACCCAGCTCGAGACGCCTGAGGGTGTTTTGGGTGGCGACTTGAGTGAGGAGGAGGTAATAGCGGGAGTAAACACAGAGAATAGGAATTTTCTGAGGATAAGTCTTGGTGGGCAGGTGTATCAAGCGCTGCTTGATCCTGGGGCAACGCTCTCTTTGATTGGTCCAGAAATCGCGGAGAGGTTTCGGGATCGATTGAAGAAGAGTAGCACCATGTTACGCACCGCCACGGGACATTTAAACAAAATCCTCGGGGGATTGGAGCTAATGCTTGACGTGGGAGGTGAAGCTCAAGCCATATCGTTCAAGGCCGCACCGTCGCTCGAACAGCCGATAATCCTGGGTATGGATTTCTGCATGAAGTTCGATTGCGACGTGCGGCTGGGAAGAGGCTTGTGGCGCACAGGCGAGGGAGAGTGGCAGCCATTTGCCGATTTAGCTGGCAAAGAGGAAGCTACTGTCTACGCTGAATGTGCAGGCCTAACCACGATCACTGAGGAGGAGCGTAAGCGAGTAGAGGAAATGTTAGAGAGACTGTTGAAGGACCAAGGCTCCTCGTTGGGGATGACGCATCTCACCGAGCACCATATCGAGTTGGTTGATTTTACGCCAATTCGACATAAGCCAAGACGTGAGTCCCCAGCGAAGCAGAGAGCTGCAGTCGAGGAGGTGGAGCGATTATTCAATGAGGGAATAATCGAGAGGTCAGCCAGTGATTACACGAGTGCACCTGTCATGATTCGTAAATCGGACGGAACGTGGAGGTTCTGTGTCGATTACCGAGATCTGAATCGAGTTACCAAAAAGGACGAACATCCGATTCCGAGTATGGACTCGATTACAGACAGGCTGCGCAATGCTCGTTACCTCACAAAGGTCGACTTAAAACAAGCGTATTACCAGATTCCGCTTTCGAAGGAGAGTCGAAAGTATACGGCTTTCTCTGTTCCAGGCTCAGGCCTGTGGCAGTTTAAAAGAATGCCGTTCGGATTGTGCAACGCGCCTAGGACCCAGCAGCCGCTAGTCGATGCCCTCTTTGGTCCTGCGTGTGAGCCAGCGGTATTCGCTTACCTCGACGACCTGGTGATCGCCACGGAGACGTTCGAAGAGCATTTAAAATGGCTCGAGTTTGTCCTGAGGCGACTCACCGAGGCGGGGTTGGTCGTAAATCGAGAGAAGTGTGAGTTTTGTTGCTCTCGGATTTCGTATTTAGGTTTTCTACTGGATAGCGAGGGTTTACGCCCCGATCCTGACAGAGTAGAGCCTGTGCGAAACTTTCCGGCGCCGAGAACGGTGAAACAGCTGAGACGCTTTCTGGGCATGTTGGGCTGGTATTTGCGCTTTATAAAGGGCGAGACCGAGCTCAAAGTCCCGCTAGTACGTCTGCTGAGGAAAGACCAGAAGTGGGAGTGGGGTGAAGAGCAGCAAGAGGCGTTTGAGGCACTACGGTACGCGCTCACTGTGGCCCCTGTGCTCGCACGGCCCGATTTTTCGAAGCCGTTTAAAGTGCAGTGTGACGCCAGTGGCGTGGCTATTGGGGCTGTCTTAACCCAAGAGGGGGAAGATGGCGAACACCCCATAGTATACATTAGCCGAGTGCTGACGTCGGCCGAGAGGAATTATACGACGACAGAGAAAGAGTGCTTGGCTGTGATCTGGGCTATTAAAAAGCTGAGGCCGTACATTGAGGGGTACAGCTTTAGTGTAATAACCGATCACAAGAGCCTGCAGTGGCTGAGGAATTTGAAAGATCCCAGCGGCCGCCTAGCGAGATGGGCGATTGAGCTGCAACAATGGGACTTTGAGATTGTTTATAGGAACGGTGAATTGAATCACTTTCCTGATGCGCTGTCTCGAAGCGAGGACAACGGCGAAGATGCCGTGGCCGCTTTCGAAGAGATTACCGACCCAGAATATTTGATACTGCGAGAGCAAGTTGAAAATTTTCCGGGAAAGTATCCAGGCTGGCGCATCGAAGACGGTGTGTTATATCGTTGGCGCAGTGATCCATTGCTTGACCCGATTACACATCGAGAGGAGGCGTGGAGGTTGGTAGTGCCTGAGGAGCACAAAGAGAGAGTGATGAGAGACGCGCACTGCACACCCTCCTCGGGTCACTTGGGAATTGAGAAAACATATGACCGAGTGGCTCGAGAATATTACTGGCGAGGAGCGTACCATGATGTGTACCGCTTTGTGCAATCTTGCGAGGAATGCCAGAAATATAAAACGGTGCAGAGTGGCGCGAAAGGACTCATGGGACGGCGTGTTGTCGAGAGGCCCTGGGCCATCGTAGCAGCCGATCTCATGGAGTTTCCGCCGAGTAAAAACAGGTTTAAATATCTCGTCGTGTTTCAGGATTTGTTTACACGATGGATAGAGGTAAAACCGTTGAGAAAGGCAGATGCTAAGTCGGTGGCCAGAGCATTCGAGGAGTTGATCTTATTCAGGTGGGAGACCCCTGAATATTTTCTATCAGATAACGGCAAGGAGTTTGATAACCAACATCTCCGTAAGGTGTTGGAAATCTATGGTGTAAAACACATCACAACTCCGCCTTATCATCCGCAGGCCAACCCAGTGGAGCGTACGAATCGCACGCTGAAGACGATGATAGCGACGTTCGTGAAGAACGATCATCGCGACTGGGATGTGCACCTGCATGAGTTTCGCCACGCCATCAATACGGCCACACAAGCGTCCACTCGAGTTTCGCCGGCTTTTCTCAACTACGGGCGTCACCCCCGCCCTGTGTTGAGTTTACGCCGCGAAATCGAGGCGGACAAGCCGATTGAGAGGCGGGAGCCAGGGGAGTGGGAGGAGAGAATGAAGCGATTAGATGCGTTGAGGGATTTGGTGGCGAAATTCGCGAGCAAAGCCACGGAGAGGCAGGAGAAAGTTTATAATAAGGGGAGAAAGGACACGCGTTTCCAGATGGGAGATAGGGTTATGCGAAAAACCCATGTCCTATCTGATGCGGCGAGTAAGGTGTCGAGGAAGTTGGTTCCGCACTGGGAGGGCCCGTATGAGATAGTCGAGGTAAAATCCCCGATTGTTTACATACTGGGCTACGGTGACGGAAGGTCGCGGCGGTTGACCAAAGCTTACGTCAACGAACTTAAGCGCTGGATTCCGCCGCGAGGTGCGAGAGTAGAGAAAAATTAATATATGTTTTCTTTTTGTTCTAGGGAGGATGGAGCAGAGGAAGGAGGAGGGCGCGGCTAAACCGCCGTCGCCGAGCCAGCCACGAGGGAGCCGCACGCCACCGCGCGCGACATACGCGCAGATGGCTGGCGGAGCATGGCCTCAGCCGAGTGCATCCCCGAGACCAGCCACGCCAAGGACAACACCACCATCGAGTCCCCTGCGTGGTCAAGGGGGGAGGATGACCAGTTTGAGGATAGGCCTCGTCTCTCCGAGACGACGCCAGGCCTCAACTGGTCTATCCAGGCTTAGACCCGCGAGACAACCGACGGGCAAGCCAAGGCTGGAGCCAGTGGAGGAGGAGGAGGAGCAGCTGAGGACGGCGGCAATAGAGAGCCTGAGCAAGGCGGTGGCGCAAGGTGCGCTACCCCGGCGGCTGGGCGCTATTCGTGACGCCATCAGCGCAGGAGCCGGAGTCTCCGCAGTAGCTGCGACGCCAACGGTGCCAGCTGTAGTGGCGACACCTGCGGCGCCAGCTGAGGCCTGCACGGAGACGCGAGCGCCATCCGTAGCAGAGGCGGAGGAGGCGAGCGAGGAGGCCGTGGAAAGCCGGGAAGCGCAGAAGGAGCTGGAGCGATACGTCGCCGGCTCCCCTGCATGCCAACGGCGAGACCCGACTCCTAGCCCGCCGAAGAGACCGCGGGAAGAGCCGATGGACTGGCAGCCAGCGGAGGAAAAGAAGAAGAAGAAGAAGAGTAAGAAGAAGAAGAAGGGTGGCGTACGGCAGCTAACGCTGGCTGACCACCACGCCCACAACGAGGATGGCCAGTCATCGGAGGGCGAAGCTGGCGCGCCTCTGCGAGGTTTCTTCGGAGGGGTGTATCCGGGAACAGTGGAGATCGACTGGACCAACTGGGCCCCTACGGACCGAACAGGCGATTCGGAGGCAGTTGCCAACGAGTTGCCTGGGCCGGCGAGGGAAAACCCGAGTCCAGCCGATGCCCCCCGAAAAGGCCAGCAGGAGGTGAGGCCCGAAGAGGAGGAGAGACGCCGTCGTGCCGAGAGGGCAGCAAGAGCGGCCGAAGAAAGACGGCGGCAGCAGGAGGAGGCAGCGGACCGACGCCGAGAAGAACTGGCGGCGCAGGCGGCTCGCAACATCGAGCAGAGGCCTGCGGACGACCATCGTCCAGCCACTCCTGCCCCAGAGGAGGTGCCAGAGACAGCGCAGACCGCTTCGCGGAACGCCCGCCGGCGGGAAGCGAGGAGAGTAAGAAGAGAGGGAGAGGCGCAGCCAGAGGTGGAGGAGCCGCGCCAGAGAGAGAGGGACAGACAGCGGCGACAACGGCCCAGGGAAGAACCCGAGAGGTCGCGTCGCGGGGAGCAGCAGGCCCTGGATCGCCCGTCGGGTCGTGTAAGGGTTCGGAGCAGATCCACCGTCCGCAGGAATCTGGCAGTAAAGCTCAGGGGCGTGTGGTTCGGCGGACTGACCCCGATCCCGACCTATCCGTCGGTAGATTCAGCTCCGTACAGCTGTTTCAACTGCTGGCAGTTTGGCCATGGCCTTCACGAGTGTCCTCGTGAGGTGACCCGGGACTTCTGCTACAATTGCGGAAGGCACGGGGTGCTTATGGCTGGCTGCCCGCGTTGTGCAGCTGCATATCGAGAGCACAGGGGGTCGAGCAACGCAGTCAGGGTGGCCAGTCCTAGGAGAGAGAGGAGAGAAGCCACCGCATCAGCGGTGAGCTCGGAGGACGGGGCCAGGAGGAGAGTGCGGAGAGAGCCGGAGCGGGTGGAGGAACACCCAAACCAGCGCCAGCAGACAGTGGGAGATGCCTACCGATCTCAACCGGTAGAGCAGATCCTGCAGATCCTGCGGGGCCTGGAAGGGGTTTCTGCCGAGACTCGAGAGCTAGTCCTCCGTGAAGTTTACGGACGACTGCGAGACGAGCCTCGGCAGTGAACCAGAGTAGCCAGCGGAGGAGAGCCAGAGAAAAGCCAGGCCAGAGGTGAAGAATACGGGGTTGCATCGTCAATTGTGTGACCCCTGGGCGAGTGGGTGGATGAAGGGTGGCGCCCCCGCCCAGTTCAAACCCAACACTAACAGGGTAGAGCTGAGCGGTTTTCCAAATTCCTGGGACCAATATGGTTCAGGGAATTTCCTCAGCCTGGCTAGCAAGGTTAAGAGCAGAGGATTGCGACGTTGTACGTCGCAGCCGAGTCGAGTCGGGAAATTTCCGACCGATTCGGCGAGTCTAAGCCCGTACGTAAACATGCGAGAGCCAGACTGTTTACGGTGAAGCGGCGCCGGGCCAGCTTGTTGTCGAGCCTGCCGCGCGATTTCTGAGAAATCGGCGCAGCAAGCAGAGACACAAGCGCGAGATAGCGCGCAAAGCCAGAGCCAGCGTCTCGCGGTTTTCAGCCTATCGGCTGACTGCAACGCGAGGCTCAACGGCTCGCGCGGACCGTGAGCCAATCAGCGCGGCTCTTACATGAGCAGGCCCGCGATATGCGTGAAGCATGTGGCGCGGCAGTTCGCGAGAGCGCGCGCAAATCGGGTCAGTTCTCGTGCTGACATCGTCGACGCAAGTCGACGATTACAAATGCCGCTTCACGCGAGTGGTGTTGTGCGCAGTGAGAGTGAGAGAGAGAAAGAGAGTGAAAACCACGGCGGAGACACTTAGTGTCAACGCCGACCCCAGGTCTATCCACCTGTGCGGTTGGCGAGTGCGTCGCCAGCGGCTAACAGCCATCAGCGGCGGAGAGGACGAGAGGACGTCCGGGGCCAGCCAGGAGCTTCAGCCTCCTCGCCAGCCAGGCGCCGAGAGAAGAGAGAGAGAGAGAGAGACCCCGGGCACCCGGGAAGCCAGCGAGCCTGACGGCAGCGGGGCTTCCTGCGCTTCGTGGGAGAGGAGGGAACCAGGGACTCGTCCCCCCCCTCGAGAGGTAAGAATTGTTGTTTTTACGCGAAATCTCCGGCGCGAGCAAGCGTGTCGTCGGAGACCCGTGTGTGCATGTGAGAGAGAGAGAGCGTGCGAGAGAGAGAGAGAGAGAGAGTACCGTGAGTTTTCGCGTGCGGTGCCGGGCGCACGAGAACGTGAGCGAGCAGTGCTGGGCTCGCGAGAGAGAGAGAGAGAGAGAGAGAGAGAGAAAGCGAGAGACAGTGAGTGAGTGTACGCGGTCGTGCTTTGACCCAGCGCATCGTTGCGCTGAGGAAAAAGCCAACGCGAACAGCTCTCACCATCACAGACCGAAAGGAAATGCCCCTTGTGTGGAAGTAGAAATTGTATATTTTGTTACGTCCAGATTATAAATTTAAGTTACCAAAATCTAACACATTAATACATTTACATGAATTCCTACCTGAATTAATAGTCGAACTTCACGATACGTGAAAGTTATAATAATTTAAATGATTAAATGAATGAATGATAGGAAATCCCTTTTAGCTACCGCGGGCGCGGTCACTGCCTACCGGGGAAGGGAGCCGGATACGAAGTCACTTAAACTATACATTATTTCTTTTAAAATCGACACACGTTTATTTCTATGGAAAGAGAAAAGTACCTTAATGTGTGAGTGTGCGTGGCTGTTTGTATATATGTGTGAAGAGATTCTTGAGTGTCTGCAGCTGTCAATCCTTGGCGCCTTCCAGCCTAGGCTCGGTGGTTCAGGTTACAGCGGTGGCTAGATGCACTAGAGGTGACGGCTCGTCCTTTTGATGTGCGTAGTGTAGATCGTAGGGAGTCAACTGCCTCTGTTGCTTCTTCTTTTCAGCAGGGGGTGGTCTTCGGAAAAGATGCCGATGGAGGCACTCGCTCGACTGAGCGACTAAGTCCGATACTCTTATTTTCGCAACGCACGAGTAGCGTATACTGCGTGATGTTAATTTTTATATGAGTGGTCTGGCGACGAGCAGAGTAACGTTCTGCGAGAGATTACTGACTGATCTGACGACAAGCAGAGTAACGTTCTGCGAGAGATTACTGACTGATCTGGCGACAAGCAGAGTAACGTTCTGCGAGAGATTACTGACTGATCTGGCGACGATTACCCTTTGCTCCCGGGCTTTATATACTCGCATATCCCCTTGTTTTTCTCGGGCTAGGGATTTCCATATTGGGTCACCTTGCTATTTTCCTCTCTCAACATGAAGGGGATCGTGGCAGGTCAAGTCATAAACATCATAGTTTATGACTACCACTTGAGAATTTGTCTTTTTTAGAACTCTCCCGCGGTCTCTTTTTCCCTACTGGAGATCGTACACGTGTTTCCAATGGATTTCCAGATCGTCGAATATTGCGCTTCGGTTTCTCTCCTCGCTAGTTTTTTTCTCATAGTTATGCTCATCTTCCCGCGGTGGTTTGCCGTCGCATTACGTGGAAACGGCCACGTTGTTCTCGTGTTTAAAAATACGAATACGCGGTTCTTATGAAGCTCTCATTGAATCTAAAATATCTCCTAGCGTTCTTTTGACCCCTTTGAATTTATTGCTTGGTTCGTTGGAATATAGCCTATTTTCGTGAAGGTGCCGCTCGTACGTATGAGTAGATTTTTCTCTCTCCTGGTTTTTGCACATACACTTCTTATGTGCCGCTTGCTCTTATAAGTGAATCTCTCTCTCTTTCTCGTTCTTGTCTTCTTAGGTGCCGCTTGTACGTATGAGTAGATTTTGCACATCCACTTCTTATGTGCCGCGATGACGTACTAGAAAGTAAGTGTGTGTGTGTGTGTGTGTGTGTGTGTAGATATGATATGTATAGTAATAGTAGGGTTTTGGATGCGTAATGGAATCGGTGATTACATTACACCTCCCGGCCCGAAAAAGAACGGACGAGTGAAACTCGACGTTCGCTAAAGATTTGTATACGTGTATTATTGTATGTATTTCTTATAAACAATGATGGGTATTATAATTCTCCGCACATCATTATTTATTTACAATATGATTTATAAGGTACTTTTCGTTGCTACATTTTTTTGTTTATATATTTATATATAATTTTCTTTGTTTACGATCATACATTCAGGTTTTACATACTAGATTACATATAATTTTATTTAAATTTTATATTAATATCGATACAAAATGAAAGAAGCAAAAAAAAATTTTTTCAAGAATATGTGACATGGGTATATGATCTGTGTTGAGTCGGCTGTAACATAGAATTTCTGTTAGTATATTGATAATTTTTTTATTACCGATGTGTAATTTTATTCAAGCTACTTTTCTCTTTATGTCTTTTTACTCTTTATCTTTCGTGTGGGTTGTTGCTTTTTATATAAAATTCCACCCCACCTGAAAAAAAAGAATGTTGAACATGGAATTTCAACATTCTTCTCTTATAGCGAGAAGTATGTGAATATTTTTCCGTTTTGAGTTAGAAAGATTTTGTATTATTTTATTTCCCATGCCCATTTCTACTTTAGGACACACGTTTTTTTTTCTTTTTTTTTTTATACTTGTTCAGGTTCTATATATGAAACTCTAAGTCTATTAGCATTAACAGTTTTAATTTTCTTATTTTTCATTCTAATTTTTATATTTCGCTGATTGTTAAATACATCTACAACAGTGTATGGTCCTTCATATTGATCGGCTAGTTTATACTGCTTTCCTCCTTTTAACAACCAAACTGTATCTCCTATTTTAAATTCCTTTGGATTAATTTTTTTATCATAATAATATTTTGATCGAATTTTTGACTCTATTAATTTTTCCCGTGCAACTCTCTGAAGTTCATTTAATCTTTTACTAAGATTAATTACATAATCGTTATAAGTGGGGATCAGATCTTCGGGCTCAAGTGGCTCGTTTGAAGGAACACGTGCTAGTCGTCCAAAAACTAACTCATAAGGTGTAAACTGATGCCCTTCATGTGGCACCGTGTTGTAACAAAATGTAGCTAATTCCAAACATTCGTCCCAAGTTTCGTTATCTAGGGCCGTTTTAATATATTCGGTTAGCGAATGATGTTATCTTTCTAAAGAACCGTTAGATTGCGGATGATAAGCAGTAGTTTTTACTTGTTTGATGCGAAATTTCTTGGCCACTCTTCTCATTAAACTTGACATAAAATTACTACCTTGGTCTGTGAGGATTGTAAGAGGTGCTCCAAAAATACAAATAAAACGTTTTATTAACGCGTCTGCTACTGACTCCGCTGTGGAATCTTTTATAGGTATTGCTAAACAATATTTCGAAAAATTGCATTGAATTGTTAGTATATTATTATAACCATTTTTAGATTCAGGAAAGGGTCCAACTATATCGAGACTAATCTTTTCCATCGGTGATTGAGGTGTGTCAGTAATTTGCATAGGTTGTTTGGTCTTGACTCGAACTAATTTTTTTAACTGACATGTGAGACATTTACGTATAAAATTTTGTACATCTTCTTTAATGTTTTCCCAGTAATACCTTTGTTTGATCCGTTTATAAGTTTTAGTTACTCCTTTATGACCTCCTATAGCTGTATTATGTAATTCTTCCATAATTCGGACTCTATCTTTTTCAGCAATGTACTTTATTAAATTCAAACAAATTATGATTTTCACTGGTACTCCCTTTAATATTTGTCTTAATTTAACTAATATGTCGTCCCATAATACGTTTTCAATATCTTTGCTCTTAGCCAAGCTAATAGAGCGTATATTCTCTTTTATGATGAGTGATTTCAAAACTTTAAACGCGGCAATCTTATTATTTAGAATTTCAGTAGTACTTAAGGATTGTGTCCCTCTTGTAACAATGGCAAAGTGTAATTTATTACTTCGATTCGTGATTTTAATTTCTCCTGCTTCTAAACCAGAGAATCTAGGCAATTCGTTACGCGTATATAGCTGTCGAGCCCCTTCGTCACATGGCGTACCATCCGAAGTTATAAAATATATATAATTGTCTTTTCGCATAAATAATTGTTCTTTACATTCAACAAATAGTTTTCCAAATCTTCTTTCTCTATTTATAATAGGCTCAACATTATTATCCTCCGTTGACTCTACGGGTATTTCTAATTGATTATTATGCAAATTTGTTACATCATTGTTCCGTTCTTCGGTAACCTCGACATTTTCCGCATTATCATTTTCAGATTGATTGTTGTTTTGGTTTTTATTACGTGAATTATTAGCGCGTTTTGGTCTTTTTTCTCGATAATTGGGAATTTGTATTTTTCCGGCTCTGGCTCGTGTCTCTATTGCTAGTACGGGTTCTTCCGTCTGCCCCTCTCCGGACCGCTCGACGGGGTTCCTTGAGAGTGCATCTGCGTTCACGTTAGCTTTTCCACATTTATAGACGATATCGTAGTCGTATGCATTTAATTTAATTCTCCATCTACTTACTTTCGACGTTAAATCTGTTGAATTTTTGAACCAAATTAAAGGTTTGCAATCAGTAACAATCGTGAAATGTCTGCCAAGTAAATATGGTCTAAATTGTGACACAGAATATAATATTGCCAAGGCTTCTCGTGAGTATGAATCATATCGGCTTTCAGTGTCGGCAAGTACTCGAGATACGTACCCTATTGGTCTGTCTTTACCTATTTCCCCTTGACTTAAAATACCTCCAATAGCGTGTAAACTAGCATCGCACGTTACTATGAACGGCTTGGAAAAATCTGCAATTTGCAAAACTGGTTTGCTACAAAGTTTTTCTTTTAATACGTCGAATGCTTCTTGTGTCTGCTCATTCCATATAAGTTGCACGTCTTTCTTTAATAAGTTACTTAATGGTTTCGCAATTCCCGAAAAATTGTGTACAAATCGACGATAATATCCGGCTAATCCCAAAAATTCACGAATATTTTTCTGAGTTCGAGGTATTGGAAAATTTCGTACAGCTTCTAATTTTTTTGGATCCGGTTTAACTCCTTCTTTACTTAACAAATGTCCCAAATAAATAACTTCTTTCTTTAAAAATTCACATTTATCTGGCTGTAATTTTAAATTAGCTTCGCGTAATCGTTTCAAAAATTTCTCGAATTTAATATTATGTTCCTCAATAGTTTTTCCATAGATAACCGCATCATCTAAAAATAAGAAGATTTCTTTGCCTTGCATATCTTTAAAAATCTTATCAACACAACGTTGAAAGGTAACAGGTGAGTTTGAAAGACCCATTGGCATTTTAGTGAATTCGTATAAACCGTTCGAAGAACAAAAAGCTGTTTTATGTCTATCGGCTTCGTGTAAGGGAATTTGAAAGAATCCTTGAGCGAGATCAAATACAGAAAAATATTCAGCTCCGCCTACTTGATCGATTATATCTAATATATTTGGCAATGGATATTTATCTTTTATAGTTATATCGTTTAATTTGCGAAAATCAACAACTACTCGATATCGTTTATTACCTTTACTATCCGGAGATTTTGCCACTAAAAATACAGGTGAAGAATAATTAGAATTAGAAGGCTGGATTACATCTCCATCAAGCATTTCTTTTATTTGACGGTCGAGTTCTTCTTTAAGAGCGTGAGGAAATCGGTAAGGCTTAGTACAGATAGGCACATCGCTAACGGTCAATATCCTATGTTTAATAAAATGAGTAGTCCCCAACTTTTCCCCTTTTAAATGAAAGCAATCGGCATATTCTTCTATAAGGCGCTCGATTGGCTGTCGCAATTCGGTTTCTAAATGAGCATATCTTAGTAATGATTTCAAACGGTCTATTCTTGGCGTTTCGGCATTGTCAGCTTCCGTGACTTGAAAGATGGGAATTGCGTTATCTGGCATTCCGTTGACAAAATAATCTTTATCTGAAATTTCCATATAATTGTAACATAAGTCATCCATTTGACTATTCTCAATATAATTTTTAACAAAATGACAATTATTCGTTTTACGTTCTTGTTTATCCCCGTATAAATTTTCAAAGGTTTCAGCATTTACAGATCCTTCTTCTAGGAAACAATTCTCAAGTCCTTCGTCGAGTTCATAATCAGTAGCATTATTAGCAACTATCTCGTAATTATCGTTATTTTTATTCTCCTCAAATATATTCTCCGTATTCTCATCAACAAATACATTTTTCGTATCAACATCATCATTAATCATTTCATCATTAATAATTTCAACAACATTAACTTCATTTTTCATCTCGTCATTTTCCGCACTGGAATCAATTTTATTCATAACGACATTTTCCTCAATATTCACATAATTTGTATGCTCACTCTCGTTGCCTCGAGAAATGTTGGCTTGCAAAAGCTTCTTTAAACGCTCAATTTCTTTAAATAAATTCTCAACATATTCAGTTGTATATATATTCTCACTTGATTCGTCTTTTATTTCTCGAATATTATACTCGTCATTTTCTATAACGTCACGATCATTAGTGTCGAAATGCACATAAACATTTTCCGGATTTTGATTAACATAAATACTTTCATTCCGTACATAATATTTTTCATTATCTTTTTCATCAATAAATTCACAAGTTTCTTCAATTAATTCATTATTTTCCTCAATTAATTTATCATTTCCTTGATCAAAAGTATTTCGTTTATCATTAACATAAGAATCATTATATTCATGATCTGTTTCCCCTTCTTCCCTCAGATCGCTTCTGATTCGGGTATTTTTAGATTCATTTTTTTCTCTCTTTTCCCGTTTCGTATCTATCGGTTCTGTTTCCGTAGGATACTTTTCAAAAGGAATTATTTGTCCATTAACTTCAATATAATTTTCAAAATAATTAATCGTTGCTTCGTTTTTACGAAAGAAATCATTACCTAATATGCCAGCTTCCGCTATGGGAAAATCATCGTCAACTAAATGAAAATCTGTTAACACATTATTAAAATCTACCGTCACTTTGCCAAGAGTTGAAATATATTGTGTTGTTATGCCTTTTAATCTTATAATTTCGTCTGTTTTTATGTTAGTATAGGGCGATACCTCCGATTTACGCACTAAACTAACAGAAGCTCCGGTGTCAAGCATAAATTCTAATGGCTTGTTAAACTCTCCGATGTCTACTCTTATAGTGGGCACCGTGCTTGCGCGACTCAAATTTATTGGTTCGGTACGGATGTGGGAGTATCCCTCTCGTTGGAAACGTTCGGGCGCGTGCCAGCTGTCATCTCTCTCCGTGCGCCTTCCTGAGAGAGAGACTCGGCGTTTCCCTGCGCTGTATTTCCCGCGCGCGTCTCTCGCTGTAGTCTAAAACACTCGCGTTGCGTGTGGCCTCTTTTTCCGCAATAATAACATGTAGGTACGAATGAGCTTTGATTATTCGAAGGATTGTTGCGATTATAATTGTTATAATTGTTAGATCTTGAATTATTTTCACTGTCAGGTTGTCTCCGATTTTCAAAACTCCTTTGATTGTAATTATTATTACGACTATCGCGATTGTACTCATTGTTACGATTCGGTAAAAATTCTACACGTCGTCTATTATCAGCGTTCCTTCCTCCGAAGTTCGTATTATTTGGCCGATTGTCATTTCGAAAATTTTGATTATTGCGCGGTGGGGGTCCTCGGTCTCGTTGATGGTCGCGTGAGTCGTTTTGTCGCTGTAGATGCTGTAGAGCAAACTGTCGGCAGTTAAGTGTCACGTGCCCGACTTTTCCACAAAAACCACATTTTATTAAACTTTGGTCAAAATCAACTAAATGCACTTTTCGCGTGTCTCTACTTTTAAATTTTGCGTCCGGCAACTCATCGTCGTCGATCGCGCAACCCGCATATTCGCGTTCTATCTCAATGGCTTGTTCTCGAGCCTCTTTTAACGTGGTAGGCGTACCCATGCGCCCTCGGATTTCCCAGCGTAGTCCCCTTTTAAAAAAATTGATGCAATCTTTTTCGAGGTCACTTTGAAATGTTTGTTTATTACTTATTCGGCCCTCCCGCTGAGCTGCGGCTGTAATTTCTTTTTCGATTTCCCGAATTCTATTTAGAAATACAATCACTGATTCATTACTTTTCTGTTTCATTTTCGCTAGGTCGCCAGACCAATCATGATAAGTTTTTGCCGAACCATAAATATTTTCAAAAAATTCCATAACTTCGTTTACCGATGCAAAAGTCTGCCCGCGAGTGCTATTTAGTGCATCTCCATATAGGCGCATTCGGATAAATTTGGCTAATTCTCCTTCGAGTGTACTGGGTATCAATTCTTTAGCTTCTCTGCACCCATCGAGAAAAAGTGATAGCGATACATTTTGTCCATTAAATCGCGGAATTAAATCCAATACGTTGGTTATGGACATTCCGCGAACTTGAATTGTTTCTGCCATTTTGATTGGTTTTTTATTTATAATAGATGTATTGCGCGATGACTCGATTTTTGGCACGTTTAGGCTTTTATCAAAGGAGAGGTAGAGTTCGCTTTTCTCGTCGGTCGAATTGCTGTCACTTGGAGATATTTCTATTTTTATATCCTGTGGATAGGATATTGCTGCTCCCGCTACGAAGGTGCTGAGTCTATCTCTCACGAGTTTAATCGCTTGGAAAAACCCGAATCCTTGATTGTTTAAAGTTTTATTAATTTCGGTCGCGTTATCCTCGTTTTCAAAAAATGCGTCTAATACTTCCCGTTGTATTTCAATGCTTAATTGTTGTTTAATTTTCTCGATCGCTGGTTTATAAATAGGCGTTTCGTCGCGTATTTCTAAGTTCTCAAAAATAGTCGTTAAATTTTCTTTGGGAAGAGGTCTATGTACTATAGGTGTACTAGTATCGATGCGGTCCGAAAAATTTTCACTTTTTTTATCGCGATTTAGATTAAAGACAGGGGGTTTGAGTGTTACTTTCCGAGGTAGTTTTTTTATTGTATCATTAAGGTCCTCATCCACTTCGATTATAGGAAAATCTTTATCACTGTTATCTTTAAAGGGATCTTGGTTAGTGCACGAACGATATTTATAAAATTCAATTTTATTTTTCGGAAGTTCTTGTTTCCTATCTAAGTCAAGGTTAAATTTTTGGGATGATTTGTTAACTTCTTTAGTTAAGTCACTTACTTCGTTAATTAATTTTGTTACTTCAGGACTATTTTTTTCAATTGCAGTTTTTAATTCACACTCTTTGTCTTTTAGTTGTGTTAGAAGCGAATCGTCAGTTTCAAACGAAAAATTTGTTTTTCGGTTTGTATTCACATACTCATCACGCGACATGGTAGGGAATTCATGGCAAGTGACTTCGTTTCCGCGTTTCCCGGCCGATGCACCATTTTTATATTATAAAAATATATTGATGTGTTACGTCCAGATTATAAATTTAAGTTACCAAAATCTAACACATTAATACATTTACATGAATTCCTACCTGAATTAATAGTCGAACTTCACGATACGTGAAAGTTATAATAATTTAAATGATTAAATGAATGAATGATAGGAAATCCCTTTTGGCTACCGCGGACGCGGTCACTGCCTACCGGGGAAGGGAGCCGGATACGAAGTCACTTAAACTATACATTATTTCTTTTAAAATCGACACACGTTTATTTCTATGGAAAGAGAAAAGTACCTTAATGTGTGAGTGTGCGTGGCTGTTTGTATATATGTGTGAAGAGATTCTTGAGTGTCTGCAGCTGTCAATCCTTGGCGCCTTCCAGCCTAGGCTCGGTGGTTCAGGTTACAGCGGTGGCTAGATGCACTAGAGGTGACGGCTCGTCCTTTTGATGTGCGTAGTGTAGATCGTAGGGAGTCAACTGCCTCTGTTGCTTCTTCTTTTCAGCAGGGGGTGGTCTTCGGAAAAGATGCCGATGGATGCACCCGCTCGACTGAGCGACTAAGTCCGATACTCTTATTTTCGCAACGCACGAGTAGCGTATACTGCGTGATGTTAATTTTTATATGAGTGGTCTGGCGACGAGCAGAGTAACGTTCTGCGAGAGATTACTGACTGATCTGACGACAAGCAGAGTAACGTTCTGCGAGAGATTACTGACTGATCTGGCGACAAGCAGAGTAACGTTCTGCGAGAGATTACTGACTGATCTGGCGACGATTACCCTTTGCTCCCGGGCTTTATATACTCGCATATCCCCTTGTTTTTCTCGGGCTAGGGATTTCCATATTGGGTCACCTTGCTATTTTCCTCTCTCAACATGAAGGGGATCGTGTAGAATAAATGTTAAACGCGTGTTGCTCAACAATAATTTATAAAACTTTATTTATAATTTTGTATTACAAATAAACATTTTAATTTTTGTATACAATATTATTGAACACGTGTTATTTATTCTGAACCCTTTTTTATTTAAAATTATATGAAAACAATTTATATCCTTCATGACAATAAAATGTTGTTAAAGCTTGTTAAAGCTCTTTTCAACTCTTTACTCTTTTCAACTTCAACTAAATATAAATAAATATAAATAAATTTTTAACGCAATGCCTTTTAACTGCAATTTAAACGAACAACTTATAAATTATGTGGAGAAGAAGTTTAATACTAATTCAAATAAGATCGAATACCTATGATATGGAGATGTGAACATCCATGGGATGAATCAATATTCATTGCAATTATCACAAACACATTGATATCCATATTTATTTTTATTTAATAATTAAGAATTACATTTTTAAGCAGTTTCATATACAATTTCATTAAAATTAAATAAAATAATTAAATTCTTTCTTTTCCGCCTATATTCGAGTCGTTTTTCAAATTGCCGCGCAATGTGACCGTCGTTACTGTCACGTTAGGCGTTCCGTCTATCTTCCACCACACAGCATGTAATCCACAAGATAAAATTCTAAGATTCTATATTTTTGTGTTATAATTTGATGTTGTTTAACGGTAAAAACATTTGAAGATTAAAATTCTACTTTGTATCGTGGCACTTTTCACAGCTTTTCACAATTTCACCAGTTCCGAACTAACATTTGTCTTGCTGACATAAATCTGTCCGTTCTTGCATTTTTTTCTCTTATGTATGACATTTTCTCTGTAAAGGAGAGCCTAGGCAGGCATGTGAGTCCGACAGCACAGGTAACTCTATAGTGTGGAAACATTTCTTTGTGCTGATTAGATGAGTCACATTTACTGTCTGACGTAAAAACAATATCATCTATGATTACTATGTCTTTGTAGGATGATTATATTTGCTTTATATTTTATAGTTTTGACCATGTAGATATTTATTATTTCATTCGTTATGTTGTCTAAACTATCTGTGATATTCTGATATTTTCATCAAATCATTTTTTTATAGTTGTAGTTGGAGATGCGTCGATGTTTACGTATTTTGTGAGAATTACATTTGCCCTTAGCGCAAAAGTAAGTTGTAATATCTAAGTAAACAGAATTTATTTCAATTTTTTGTCTATTACTTTTCATATCATTTCTGCGCTGCATTAAACCCTGTATTAATGAAGATATTACTAAGTGGGAGTACTTATCTCACTCATTATTTCTCAACCAATCTTGTATTTTCTTGATGTTTGATTTTTTCCGTGAATCTATGATTTTAAGATTATTTGGTAAATTATTGTAGGTGTTGATGGCTTTTTTTTTTTTTTTTTGTTTTATAGAGGGGGGAAGCGCTTGATCGCCAACCTGGATAAACTAGAGTGTGGGACTCCTACTACGCAGACTACCCACTAAACCCACCTCCTCAGTGCATGCCCGCCAGCCTAGAGCCGCAGCAACGCTGCGACTCCAGGCCGACAAAGATCCACCGAGGAGACCCCTGTTCACCTGACCTTAGTCCACCCCGGCACTTACCGCTAGGAATACTTCGGGGTAGGGTCAGCAATACGCCTCGCGGCGCCCTCCATTTTCAGCCTCTTATTTACTGGACGTCGGCCCGCTTTTGTCGAAGGATTGCTTCAACGTAGCAGGCCACCTTCGTCCAGTTTTCCTCCCCAGCCAGCATGTGGGGGACGATGCCGTCCGGAGTAAACCAGTCGACATCTTCCCCAAGGCCGGATCGTTCGGCGCTTCACCGTGCGCACGTAAAAAACGTGTGCAGGGCGTCGTCTTTGGAGGAGGCGCAGTAGAGGCAGTTTTGTCCCTCTGCTCTCCCCATTCTATGCAGGACGTGCGAAAGTATCCATGTCCGGTCAGTAGCTGGGTAAGGTAAAAGTTCACCTCTCCATGCTTACGTTCCAGGCATGGGGACAGCTGGGTAATAAGCCGTGTCATGAGAGTTAGTGATTTTGTACGTAGAAAATCAGTTTTGACAAAGATATTATCAATGCAAGTTCCTTCATTTGTAGTTATGTTTGTGGGTCTGGTGGTGTTAGTGAAACCTGGGAGGAAACCTTTTTCCTGAAGGTTGTTCATGAATTCCATGCTTACGTGATTATAGTCTTGAATATTTATGTTAAAATCGCCAATTATAATATGTTTTTTTGCATTTTTTTTATGTTCTAGATAAGTTATTAGGTTCTGATTAAATTCTATGCTACTCAGTCCGTGTGATCTATATAAGGATGAGATCTCAAGTAGTTTATTATTATTTAGAGGGATAGTAGTGTTTAATATTTTAAGCTTACCTATAGCTATCATTTCGTTAGTATGTTTAACATTTTTATTTACATAAAACACAACACCATAATTTTTGTTGATGTCTCCGTGATTATAATAAAGTTCGTAATCTTTTATTCTATAATACTGATAGTGTGTTAGTTTCCATACCTCTGTACATACAATAACATAAGGGTTTATTTTTAGACTTTTAAGAAAGATTTGTAATTTATCGAAATTGGCATTTAGGCTTCTAATGTTTAAATACAAAATGAGATCATTACTACTAGTCCTTTCCTTATTGTAAGACTCAATATCCATATATGTTCGCTCTTGTTCATTTAGGCTATTTTGTATTTCGTCGATTAAATTTATTTGTGTTACCATTATTTAACTGATCAATTTGCTGTGTTCTTTGGAATAATATGCTGACTGTTGTTTTCTTGTTGCGTATCAAAACGTAGAATTCCTGCTTTTTTTCCTGCCGTTATCGATCTGTGGTATATTTGTTCATCTGCACTTGTTTCGTCCCACGTCGGTAATACAGGTGCGATCGGGTAATCAATAGAGTTGACATATTTTTTGATCTTCTTTTTAAGAATTGTACACTTTATTCTATCTGTTGGCAAATGATCCGTTGGTAGACTTGTTTTGTATGTGGCGTTGTTAAATATATTAAAATTGATAAAAATAGTCCCGAACGCACTGAAACAAGCAGACTGACGACACCTGGTACTTGACGCTCATCACATCGTGTAGATAGAGCCTCATGTGCCTTCCTGTTTCTCCGTGAGTCTGGTTGTGTTTGTTTACATGTGAGTTACGATTGATCGACTATTAATATCTATTGAAGACAAATAATTCCTTTTAACAAATTTATGGCATATATATTTTTTGTGCATTTACAAAATTGTAAAGTAAAAAAAAGATTGCCATGAAGCATAGAGATTAACTCCTAGTTATAATGGTTAATTAATTAATTGTACTGCACTTTGTTGTATTTTAGTTGCATCTTAATTTATTTTCTTGATAAATAAGAAACTGTGTTATCATTTGATTTTCAAATAATAATATCCATAAATAATAAAATAATAAAAAACTTATATAATAAATTTACGGATCTACACTAGTGATGTGGAAGTCGGTAACGCGGAGGATCCAGATGGTTTATACTAGCCGGTAGAGTATCGGCGAAGTATAATGTTGTTAGTTTCGGATCGAAGACTTGTGTTCTCACCGATGTCTAGTTTAGTTACAAGGAATAGCTTCCTTCGGAGACCTTGTGCTCTCGTCGGAGACTATTCAGATTCTGAAGATGTCCTTTCAATCTGAGAGTCTCATCCGTGCCTTTGGCATGATTTCTTCCACAGAAAATCCCCTCCATGGTGAAATTGGTGGGGCCGAATTTCCACGGGAGCTAGCGATTGGTTCGCATTAGAGAGCGCTGAAGTTGGTGGACGTACTCGTGCCAAGGTTTATGGCATGACCTGAGTCGGACTGCGACCGTTGTGGAGCGCAGCGGTCGGTCAGGTATACGATTGGTCGTTTGGGAAATTCCCGGTGCATACTTCTATTGTTTTACAATTTAAGCTTAGGTGGTAATAATAATGTTATGAACGTTGTTTTTGATATTCTGGGTACCATTACAGTATATAGAGGACTATCAAATCTATGGGGTTTTCCCGTCATTTACGGGTTTTCCCTATCCTCTGAATAGCCATTATTATGGTAGGATTTTAAAATAATCTATGCCCGATATTCCGAACACACTTTCCGATTATTATAAACACACAAATGTCAGTTATTTAATAATTGTTATTTGAACTTTTACAATAATTGGAATTATTGCAAAGTATTAATTGGAAGTGATCTTTTGGATCTACTAGAAAATGATGATGTCGTTTTGGCAGATAAAGGTTTTCCAGAAATTCGAACCCAGATAAATGAAAATGGAAAAAAAAATCTTGTCGTTATGCCTCCTTCCTTGACTAACCCAGAGTTCACTAAAGAAGAAAATGAAGAAACTTACAGTGTTGCGAATCTCCGAATTCATATTAGAAGGATTATGCAGAGAATCAACGTGTATAATATTTTAAACAAAATACCATTTTTGTACAAAAAAAATATTCATCAATTGAATGTCTTTTTATTTTACCATTACATAATTTTGGCATAAATAATATTATTCTACATTAATATTATAATCTACTTAATACAATAAACATTTTTTATATCAGTGCCAGTAAAAGTACGCTTCAGGATTTTTGTGTTCAAACCTTTTTTATATAATTCTCTTAAATAATACTTAAAATAAAAATCTTCCCATTTAGGAACAACAATGTTTAAAAAAGTTTCATTTCTATGTATTTCAACAAGGCAACTACCCAACGGCAAATAAACATAAAAGTCACATACTGTCAAATCGGTTACATACATTTGTATTTGACATTATGTGTAGCACATAGAGACAACTCAATATAATCATTATAAAATTTAAGCTATGGAACGTTACTTTTTTTGTTCAAAGTCAACTACACAGCACTTTGCACACGTAATAGGACATTTTATTTCTACCAATCTGTCAACGCAACCATCATTAACAACGACACCATCAACAATCGCATATAGCCAAGGCCAATTTGTACAAACAAAAACACCAATTTCAAATACGGTACAATTATAAGTACTTGAAAATTTGTTACGAGACCATTTTTCCTGGACTAACTGCGAGAGTCTACTACCGTCTACACACCGCTTACATCAATTTCAAAGGTAATTTCGCTACTTCGATCTACATTTCCACAATTCTATTAGAACTCAAGTTTGCCATCACTTTCGTAATGATCCTTTAAGGACTCTTCTTGTTAACGCGTTAGAGTCCAGCTTAGATGATTAATCGCAATCCAGCTTAGATGATTAATCGCTTATCGAAGCGGCGACGACGAGAATCGCTTACTTACCGACTTTTCACTTGCATCGTAATTCATGATGGAATATATATATCGTATATCGTATACTCGATGGAAGGTGATCACTTTTCTTAGGCCCGATTTAATAATAGTGCGCTGTAAGGACTGGTCGATGGTTCTGCCAATTCGTCTGCCGTCAGTTTGTCTACTTGTCGTTGAATTTCTTCACGATGTACCGTGGAATATCGATATTGCTGGATAAATACTGGTAGGTCGTCAGTAGTAGGAATCGGTGCTGCACCAGATCAGTATCTGGTAGTTTATCTCCTAGCAGGTGAAATGTATCGGGATATTGTTTAATAAGAATTATGACATGTTTTCGTTCTTCTATGTTAAATGTGCGAGTTATAATAAAGATAAAATTTTCTCCGTACGATTTCGTATGGGTGATTCGTTTTCCATTAGGCGTTCTCGAAAAAGTCCTCTGAGTCGTTCAGTACTTCGAACGGATGTGTTTCTTATCACGGTACTTTGATTTCTACGTCTTCATCGAGCGTATTAATGGCAAGGATCGTGCATTTGTTTTTCTTGATGTTGATGAAGGGTTATCTCATAAAGATTCCGTCGGTTGCCTGGATCCTTGGTGGGTAGGTATCCTTATCTTTAGTTTCATCTACCAGTATTCTTTGATCTTAGGAGCATAATTTTTAAAATATATTGGCCGAATAGGGTTATTATTTAAAATGATGGCGTTATAATGGGATGATATTCTGGCGGACTCTTGTTGCAAAAAAGATACGCCTAGGATTCTGGAAACGATATAAGGAATTCTTCGGTTACGACTTGAAACACCACGGGATTGTCTCCTATAGATATTTCCGAGAAATTCCAAGTTTTTATGGTGTTATTAGTTACTCAAGTTTATCTGAGTGAGTCGTAAGTATCTATCTGTACGTGAGATTGTAAAACATTCGCGTTGATGAGGGATACTACCGCGCCCGTGTCAATTAAAAAGTCTTCTCTTCGCTTCAATTCTGGTACTTGAATAGCGATGGCGAGAGAGTATCCTTTTCTTTCTTTGATTAAGAGATTTGTTCCGCCCATCTGAGCGTCTGGGGGGAGCGCCATTGTAGTTTAAATCTCTCCGTTGGTTCTGTTGCTCCGAAGTGTTATACGTTGTTTGTTGTTGGAGACGGTTCGGTTGTGGCATCTGCATTTGGGGCAATTATGGTGGCATGCTGGGTCACAATTGAGGGCAATACATATATGGGTATGGCGGCATTAAAGACATGGGCATTGGGGCTGCCATTTACAGATATATACATGTCTCGGATCGAGAGCTTGAGGCTGGGTGGTTCGATTATTTGCTGGGTCACAATTGAGGATAATACATATATGGGCACGGCGGCATTAAAGGCATGGGCACTGGAGCGGCCATTTTCGGATATCCTTATCTCGGATCGAGAGCTTGAGGTTGGTTGTTTCCGTTATTTATGTTGTAAAATTTTCCATCGTCGTAGTTGGATCTAAAATTTGGGCTCGGTATCCGTCTATTCCTGAACGCGCTTCGATTTCTATTTTCCTCTCACCGAAATCTCCCTGGTGAGAATGATTTCTGCGACGATTCCCACAGTTACCTCGCAGGCTTTTCTTGTTCGTCCCGAAAGCTTACTCTCTAAATACTATCTACTATCCCCTTCAGCATTTTTTCCATGTTTGCTACTTCCTCTTCCGAAAATTTCTGCTTGAGGTGACTAAACGCGCTTTCTACTCTTCTCTTTATACGTGCGAAAACCTCTAAGACAGTCTTGTTCCTTCTCATTCGACAGGCGTGTAACTCTGTGACATCTACTACGACATCTCTCGCTCTATCCTTGCGACAAAAGTATTTTTTTAAATTATTTACATTGGTAAATATTAATTAAAATATCTGGAAAGATTCAGGTGTACTGGAAACAGTAAATAGAACATATGAAAAATTATTTTGGTTAACATATATTTTGTTGGCTAATCTTACAGAGAATCATCCATATATATATATATAGGACGTTCTTTGTCAACCGAAACACCTGAATACCCAAAATTTCTTTTGACCTAAAAATTGTTAGAAATACGTAAAGTTTTTTTAAGTACTGTAGATTAGCGTGTTGCCTTTCTTAAAATTTCATTCATAGACAGAGCTGTACGTCCCCTAACTTAAAAAAAAACTACTTTACATAATGATCAAGATGGTAGAAATCACAGGGGTTCAAAAAAATTCCAAGCAACAACTACTTATATGAATTTTGAGCAGCTGAACACGAATCCGTCAACAGTTTCTACCGATACCTTGAGCATTCATCGCTAATCTCAAAAAACACCCCCAAAATTGCACTTTTACGAAGTTGAGAGTCTTATATATTTTAAGATGCTGAACACGAAGATTTGCAAAATTAAAGGTGTCGGACAGAATTTTCTAAAATCAAACCAAATGCATTAACAATAATATAAACTCATTTAAAAGTAAAGAAATAGGCCTGTTAAAAAATTATTTTGCAATAGGCCTATTTCCATTCTTCTAAATTATTTAATATTATTCTTAATGTAAATATAAAAAATGCACCAAACTATAAAAAACAAAATGGTTTGACGTTACAAGATTTGGTCCGCCACCCTTAACTTTGCAATTCTTCGTGTTCAGCATCTTAACATACATAAAGATACTCTCTGTCGATAATTTTCCTCGTGTCGATCACAGGATATACCTCTCAACTGCGTAAAAGAGTAATTTTGGAGACGTTTTTTGAGGTTAGAGACGAATGCTTAAGGTATCGGTAAAATCTGTTGTTAAAATCTGAGGGATTCGTGTTCAGTAACTCAAAATTCATGTAAGTAGTTGTTGCTTGGAATTTTTCTGAGCCCCTGTAATTTCTGACATCTTGATCATTTAGTAAAGTAGTTTTTAAAATTAGGGGACCTGCAGCTCCGCCTGTGAATGAAATTTTAAAAAAGGCCGCGTGCTATATTTTTAAAAATTTTTAGGTCAAAAGTAATTTTGGGTATTTAGATGTTCAAAGAATGTGCCATATATATAGATATATTGTAACGCTGGGTTTTCCCCATTGGTGTTACCAATGAAATCCTCCGTCTCCTATACTCGTTTCAATGAATACGAGGCGGCGGGCCACCTCGGCCCTGGGCGCCAGGCACTGAAGTGCCAGGGATCTCGCGACCCCTTTACCTTGAGACGCCGCCCCGCGTCGAAACACCACTTCGTTCACCTGCTCGGCTAGCCAGTATTCGAACAAGTACACATGAAAATGAGACAAATTTTATTACTTTTAACAATCTTTATTCGTTATTAACCTACATTCTGGCGATGTCCAGTCGCGTAATTTCCCAAATTACGACGTTCTGTCGATTTCACTCGCATTTACACTGTGACTCGCATGTCACCACGCCGAGGTTCGAGCGAGGGAATGCCGACGCACGCCCTGAGCGCGTATCCGGTCATCTCGAAATCCTAATCACTGGTCCGACGCCGAAACCGTTCGTCCCCGCCGGTGTAACCCCCTAGTCACGGCGTGTTCGTCAACATGCCGCCGGACGGCTAACCTGACACGGACGGGAACAGCTGCCTCGCCCTTCCGATCCTCTACCGGTGCCGACGATCGTAGCGTCCGTCGCAGTCTGCTCTCGCGAGACCATGATTTCCCGCCCCGACGATAACCATTCTCTCCCGACGTACACAGGTCCCCAGGCGTGCCCGCCGTTGCCGCGCTGGTGACCTCGCCTGAACTTCGACGCGACCACTTGCACACTTTATACCGTTATAATTAACTTAACGGGACCGCTGTCCCTACTACCAAACTTAAATTATATTTGGTTTTTAATCTAATCTAATACGATGTCTTAACCTAATATAAAGTAACGCGAGGACTAAAACTAGCGGTAGTCGTGACCGTGTATCTGTCGTGTAGGTCATGGTTGTGTTGTATACGAGAGCGAGGATGATAGCTTGTTAGTGTATGTTCGGTTTTGGTCATTGTCATGAAAACGAAAGCGATAGCTTGAAAGTCACTTTCACGATAGTTATGCATTTCAGAGTGAAAGCGATAATCTGTGTGTGAAGTCTTGTTGAGTCTAAAGTTATAGTGTGAGAACGGTAGCGTCGGTGTAGTAACAATTAACTGTTGTGTGAGCGATAGCGAGAACGATAGCTTGTCGGTAAAAAATTGTCGTCAAGAGTATTCGTCAGTCAGTGTATAGTAATTACGGTATGCGGTAAGTCGGTAGCGGCATGATGTGTATTTAACCCATCGAACGACTCTTCGCGCTAACTCGACGAATCCTATTAATGCGGCACTCATGCTCCGCCGCAATCCGACGCCATATTGGCCACATGTCGGATCACTCCGCAATCGGCACACTAACAACCACAAGAAAGTTATACCGTACTCACAGTAACACAGTAGTCTGGCAAGCAGTACTCCTTTACCAAAACGTCGCCCAAATCCTCCGATAGTCAAGAGTGCAAAAGATAAGGTAGCGGATGAGCCGGTGAACAAAGGAGAACTCCTTAGTCGGCTGGTGGTATGACGCAAAAAGGGACGAGGTATCGAGCAGCGCTCGCGTCGATCCCGCTCGCGGTCGACGTTAGGTTGGGTTGCTCACCTTCCCTACTCTCGCTCCCGCGTGCTTGATCATCCTATGTTATATAGTTGTAAGCGTGATTTGATGGCTTTCAGCCCTCCACCCCCCTCCACCACCCAACCACCCCCCCCCCCCCCCACCCTGGTCTTTACATTGGAAATATTTTGTAATCGTTATTATACAATAGTTCAAATTGGAATTCAACGTTATTAAATGAAAAAGTAATTGTGCGAGCCTATTGTCTTTTTCTATTTTTTCAACACCACTCGAGAGGTGAATAGATAGGTACGTTTTTGTTCACTTTGTTGATTTGTGACAGTGCACATGCTCACTAACCGAGCATATGTCCAACACACATACGCAAGCACACATATACATATATGTATATATATATGGCACTCATAACCACACTTGAAGCATGGTTACACGATTATCAAGGTAGCAGAAGCCGCACGCGAGGCATAAACAAGGTAGGAGAGAGAGAGTAGCGCGGAAAGAGACAACACATTATATAATACGGCGCCGAACAGCGCCATAAGAGAAAGAGAGAAGAAAGTGTCTCGAGCCAAACTAACACAAAGAGCCCGAGACAAGAACGGTAGATGAGCCGAGCAATCAGCAAGACTCATTGGCTTTTTACGTTCGACTGTGGTAGCGAACACACGTGACCGGCGACTCTGGTGAGAGCCGGCGAACACTCTGTCTCTCTCTCTCTCTCTCTCTCTCTCTCTCTCTTTCTCTCTCTCTCTCTCTCTCTCTCTCTCTCTCTCTCTCTCTCTCTCTCTTTCTCTCTCTCTCTCTCTCTCTCTCTCTCTCTCTCTCTCTCTCTCTCTCTCTCTCTCTCTCTTATATCATACGGGACGAGCCCACCAAGCTCATTTGCTTTATCGGTAACTCACCATCATAAGGTAACCTCCCGTGTACTCCACATTATCGACTACCAGTAAGTTACCGGCAAAAATGAGGATTAGTGGAGAGAAGTGTGCTGAAGCCTTTACTGCCATCTGCAAGGCCTGTGACAAAGCCATCCAAACAAAAGACCCCAAAAAGTGCGAGATTTGTAATAATCATTTCCACACAAGATGCATCTCTTTCAGGTCTGTGATACTGAGAACCGTTGCTGCACTGGCTTGTTCTGCCTGCGCAGATGCTCACATCATAAAGCGACTGGAGTCTTATCTTTACGGCAGTAATATGTCATCAAAAGCCGCGAACAACAACAAGAAGAAGATTCAGTCTGCACCACCATCCACGAATCCATCACGCAATCAATCTCCAGCGCGCCCAGCAGTCACTGCAGCATCCGCACCGTCCACCACCATGGAGTGCACTCTGCGGAATATCCGTGATGCCCTGGCGGACATCCGTGCTAAGCAGGATGAAGCGGTAGAGGCTCAGAGAGTCACCTCAGAGAGGATCTCAGGGCTAGAGGCTGGGCTAGGCCGTATAGAACAGCGCCTCAAAGCTCTTGATGCCCTGCCCCAGCTACAGTCTCGCATGACAACTGCCGCGACATCTATCTCCGAGCTGAAGGAGCAGGTTCAGGAGCTAACACCAGATCGTCTCAAACCTCAGCCCGCACAAAACAGCAACAGTACTGACGACCAACCTTCCCCTGCTACCATAGTTCCCTCCGAGATCAGGAGTCTTCGTAGGGAGTTCGAGGCCAATAAACATCGGCAGGAGGCATCAAACAACAATGTTGTCGTGTTAACTGGGCTGCATTAGACCCAGGAAAGCTCTCTTCATCAATTACCAACACCTCGGCTGCAGACAGCAGTCTACCACCGATTGCTGTCGCCCTGTCTTCCCATACCCTTGTTCGCTCCACCCTGGCAGCTAAAATTAAAAAGGGTAAGCTGCACTTTTCCGAGCTCAGCACAAAACTTCTGGAGGAAACCAAGGCTCTAGCCCCGGATGTGCATAAGCTACGCGTCAAGGCCAGACAGGAAGCTAGGAAGGCACAGGGCTGTAGGACCTACGTGAGGGACGGAAGGATTTTCATCCGTGCTGCTGAGAACAGAGGAAAGGCCACTATTATCAACAGTGAAGAGGATCTAGAGAATTTTTTAGCCCAGAGAGCTCTGTGCAACAGCAGCAACGACCATTAAAATTCGTTCGCATCATACCACCCTCACCGCCATCATCATCCACATCATCATTGCCTACATCTTCAACCGTTTCTAAGGTAACTCTGTTCGATGGTTTAAGGGCCTGTCACTTCAATGCTAACTCCCTTACGGGCCACATTGGGGTGGTGAGACTCTTCTTGTCCACTCGTCTTCTCTATCACGTGATAGCTGTAACTGAAACTTGGCTGGATGACAAGGTAAAAACCATACCCTTACTTGACAACTACACACTTCTCAGACGTAACAGAAACAGAAATGGTGGAGGTGTGGCCCTCTACATATATCATTCACTCTCAGCTACAATTCTAACATCGTCTGACGGTGTCTGGTCGGGCAGGCCAGGGAAGCTGGAGTATCTTTTCCGTGAAATCTCTGCAAAAAGTCTCTCACCCATCTTTGTTGGTGTTGTGTATCGTCCACCCCATGCCCCTTTCATTCAAGGCAATGATTTCATCGAAAAACTTACCACACACATGCACAACTACTCCACAAAGATAATAAGATAATAAGATAACCCTCCCGATCAGAAGATGCCAAGTACATCAAGGCTTTCATCGAGGAGAATTCTTCAGTCGGTTTCTTGTGGTGCTACACATCATAAACCGGAATCAGACACCTGGCTTAACCCCTGCTTAATCGACGAGCAGGATCACCTGCTGTCGTACTGGAAGACTGATACACCCTTCATTAACGGACATGACCTTATCAAGACCACTCTCGACCTACAGATACCACGCTACGAACCCAAAAGATTTACTTACCGAAACTACAAAGGAATCTGTGCCGAGAGACTAAGGATTTATCTCGGCGCTTGTGACTGGTCATCACTCGATACTTCATCACTTGACGCTTGCATCACCACTCTCAACACCAACTTGACTAACGCCATTAATCATCTCGCCCCATTACGTACAGTGACTCGTGAACCAAAATGTCACCCGTGGTTTACCACGGCTCTTCGTGACCTCTTGAATGAACGGAACAAACTCTACAGACGGTTTCGCAGATCCCGTGTCCCGCTAGATCTGTATTTTTATAGACTAGTGAGAGACGATGCTCATAGATAGGTCGAGGATGCCAGGCTGAACTACTATTACTCACGCCTGTCCTCCTTGACTGACGTCGGCGAGATCTGGAGAGAGCTTGAGAGACTTGGAGTTACCACCTCTAAAGAAAAACCACCCTCTCGCTTCTCCATTGAAGATCTCAACGCGCACTTCAGCGGAATCTCCAACGATTCGTTGGCCCCTACCGTAGACGAATATCTGCACACCCTGGAGGGTCTGAATATCTCCGAATATTTCAATTTCAGGAAGATAACGCAATCGGATGTCTTAGATGCAGTAACGCATTTTGACTTCCAAGCCAGGGGCAGTGAAGATATTCCAAAGGTTGTCATTTATAAAGCACTGCCGATACTCGCTCCATTTCTATGTCATATTTTCAACCTATCCTTGAGCGAGTCATGCTTGCCCTCGGACTGGAAGAAGTTACTAGTGCACGCACTAAATAAAATTAGTTCTCCAACAACTCTGACTGATTATCGTCCGATCTCCCTCTTGAATCAAGACTTTTCCTTAATGACCTTCAAACTGGTTTCCGCACTAGCAACAGCACACAGTCCGGCTTGATCAAATTGCTTGACGATGTCAGGCTTGGCATGAACAAAAACAAGATAACACTTCTACTTCTCTTTGACTTTAGCAAGGCGTTTGATACTGTGTGTCACGTCAGGCTACTCAGAAAGCTAACCTCTTTCGGGTTCTCTAAGCAAGTTATCCGCTGGTTTCCGTCCTACCTCACTGGTTGTATGCAGGCTGTTATTGGTGACAATGATGAACTCTCCACCTTTCAACCGTTAATCACGGGAGTACCATAGGGGTCTGTACTAGGCCCACTGTTATTCGTATTGTACATGAATGATATCAGCCTTAGTCTAGACATCGACGTATCTCACCTCATTTATGCGGATGACCTGCAAATTTACAGCCAATGCCACCTGGAGGAGCTCGATTCCTATTCCGTGAGGATGAGTGCTAACGCCGAAAGTCAAAACGCAGGCGATCGTCCTGGGCTCTTCCTATTATATAAATACTTTACCTTCTGCGTCTAATACCTACATTAACATATGAGGAGCTAGGGTTGAATATCAGTCGTCTGTGCATAGTCTGGGACTGGTGCTTGACTCTAAGCTTACTTGGAAAGAACACGTTACATAACTGTGTAAGCGTGCACACTCGCTTATGTATAGATTATACTTCTTTAGAAAGAGCACCGGTTTCGAGCTGCGCAAGCATCTTGTGCATGCCCTATTGTTCCCCGTCATTGCTATTGCTATTAGTTTACTATTGCTCATTAGTTTACTGGTGAACACGGGAATTCGTTAAATCTATGCTGTAAGGAGGGACGAGCGCATCACCCCCTACAGGCGTGAGTTGCAATGGCTCACCATTACCAGACGTAGGAACTACTTTATAGCCTGTTTCCTTAGAAAACTTTTTAACACCGCTACTCCATCTTATATCATGGCCTTTTTTGAATTCTACGTCACACTTCGCCCCGTGAGGAGTAAGGTGACCCCTCTGGACATCCACACTTTCGTTACACAGACGCCAAGGAATTTATTCCATATAAGCGCCTCATATTTTTGGAATTCATTGCCCACTCATCTTTGCGACAATAGATCACTATCATCTTTCAAACGTCAGGCAAAGCAATAATTTATCAATCTAGAAAACACTTAAGCACTGTACAATCACTTTCATCTCACTATCTCATCATTCATTCTTTTATTCACTCATATCATCTCTCACAATTTTCCTTTTATTTCCATCTCTCTCTCCCTTTCCCTCTCTCCCTCTCCCTCTCCCCTTCCCCTCTCCCTCTCCCTCTCTCACTCTCTCTCTCTCTCTTTCGCGGAGAATCCCGCACAAACGCGACAGTCGATCTCGATGGCCGTCTCGCCGAATTACACGCACACACACACTACGAAATAACCGAATGTATTCAAGCGGAGCAATCCGCGACACCATTATTAATTGTTGAATAAATGAAGAAGGGCAGATTTAGCCCAATAGTATTTTATATAAATCGAGTCATAGTCAATTGCATGCACGCTATTCCAAATCCAAGCATTCCCTAGGTAGCCAAGCAGAGAAGGATCCCGCCACTCTCCGCGGAGATATCCGAGCTCCCGTAGCGATTCTTCTGTCGTCGAAAGACAATCTTTTTGACTATGCGGTGGTTTAGTGCGACCGTCCCTTTGCTTGGCGGGCAATCCGTTGTACAATACGCGTTAGCGAAGTCACCACGTCACATAATGGCGCCCAACGTGAATTTAATATATTATAGCAACAAATGGTTCGCCACAAAATGGTGCCCAACGTATGCTAATCACATTATAATTATAGCCCAACGTGAGTTAATTGTTTATAATAGCAAGTAAGTCGCTACAAAATGACGCCCAAACGCGGTTACATAACCATAAATTCATCGAATATTAATCAAATTCAAAATTTCAACAAGTACGTCCATTCCCGGCAAAATCGCGTCTGACATAGAATAAATATTACAAATTACGAAATCCCTGGGACGCCACAAAATGGCGCTCAGCGTGAATTGAATAAAGTATAAAGTAGTAAAATCAAACGAGACGCCGTACAAAAGAGTGCCCAACGTGTATTAATTACATTACAATATTAATTGGGATGTCACAAAATCGCACCCAAAGCGTTTAATTAAATATTGTTCCGACATGAAAATCGATTTTTTATATTCGTTTACGTTACAATTTGCAAGAGTCAACGGTAGAATCACTTATTGTAAGACGTTGAAACGCGAGAAAAGTACCTATATTCATAAAGTCATTTTTTTAGAAATAAGGCGATAGACGAGTGAATATAAAAATACAATGCAAAACTATGGAATGTTTGGAAGCGTGGAGAAATCTAACAGATTCAAAAGAAATCTTTATTATTGTTGAAATAAAGAGAATAGGGAAATAGGCGTGAGAATTCATCTTCAATGGAATGCAGGAGTGTAAACACTTACTAGAACATTCTACAGAAAGAGAACATTTCGAAGAGTCAGCATTCGATATTTTCGAAACTACGGGAACACGAATAATATTGTACTCTGTTCCATCTAATTACAAATGATTAGGTTTCGAATTCGAAGTGTAAATACTAAACGATTTTCGTGCATGTATGGTCGCGAAATTGGGAGAGTGGGGACTCCGAAACTCTCAGCAAAGCTTACCATTATTGTTAGTGGAACTAGCGATAAATGCGCGAAGAGCATATAAAGATAAATGACATACATCGGAAGATTTCGAAAAAGACATGCGATATCAATCTAGATCTGATAATTATACGGAAGAATTCGAGGACGAAATTCGGGAAAGAAAGCGAAAACGGAACAAAACTATGAATAATTATTTAAACGAGATCCTCGCATTGTGTAGAAAATTACCAGAACCGTGGTCCGACACGAAAAAGATGAGCCGGATATACCATAATATGAGCGGAGAATGTTTTGCGTTATTGGAACCTTTCAAAACCGGAACTCTAGACTTTTTATAATCAAGGCCGATATAACAATTACAACAATCGTGATTTTTTTTACAAAACTCTAACAACTCTTAAAGTCACTATAAAGAAAAGACTAAAAAATTTTATAAGAGAAAATTGTGTATAGCATAGCATAAAGAGACATGTATCCGCACTGTTATTTGACTGTACGGGCGTTTATTATACTCGATATTGTTAAGTTGAAATTTTAGTAAATGTATTTTTTTTTAAATATTCATACATTTATAATAATATAGCAAATAAGATCAATTCGATACGTTGTTCTTTCTATGAAGTCACTGACGCCATTGATAAGTCGCTCTATAACAATTTGTTTAGCAGCTGCGACCAACCAAGACACATGTCGAATCTTTATCAAGTTATCGGAAAGATGCTGTAATATCTTTTTGATTTTTCCCCTAGTTTGAAGTTCAGTTTTAAAGTCTCTGTACCATTCCTATGTATTGACAACTATGTTTGTCTCCATAAGATGCTGTCATTTGGCATGTGGATATGCGCGGAGAAAGAACAATTTATGAAATATCGTTATTATATCTAGATATACATATAAATTTATAAATGTAATAAACATGTGATACATTCCATCATTAAGAATATTTGGAAAATCTATGCTTAGAAAAATTAAAATATACTTACAAACCAATAATGGACCAAAGAAATTTGTAGTTATATAGATCCTGAATATTAAAAAGTGCGTTCATGCGCAAATATGTCGTAGTACTAGAATTCAACTTTTTTACGATAATAAATCATTATTTATTTCTTGTAAAAGCTTACAACCAAAAGATGTACTTTGTTCCAAAACACTTGCACCAAAAGTGTACGTTTAGGACGAACTAGATCTACTGGCTCCAGGTAAGTCACTAAACTATAAAAATACAGGAAACATTACTTACACTTACTACAAAACTTAGTTACATGTAAAAATTCTAGTAATTTAAATGTAATAAATTAATAATGAAAGTAAATCCCTTGTGGCTACTGCGAACGCGGTCACTGCCTACCGAAGAAGTGGGCCGGATGCGAGGTCACTTTAAACTATAACATCTATTATTAAATTCGACACACGTTTATTTTTCTAAAAAGAGAGAAAAGTACTTTAGTGTGTAAGTGCGCGTGTTTGTCTGCATATGTGTATATGGAGATCCCTAAGAGGTTGCAGCTGTTAATCCTTGGCGTTTTCCAGCCTAGGCTCGGTAATTTAGTACAGCTGTGGCTAGAGACACTTAGGGTGTGACGGCTCGTCCCTTTGATATGAGTAGTATAGGCCGTACGGAATTCACTGTCTCTGTTGCTTCATTTGCCAGTAAGTGTGATATTGGATGAGGCCGATGGATGCACTTGATTGATGCTGAACTGTCGGTTCTGCGACTATTCCAGTATACTCTTTTTAAATATATACTTATTATAAGTAGTATGTATATATATAATACTCTTCAAAATTGGTCTGACAACGGGCAGAGTAACGTTCTGCTAAAGATTTTGAAGATTTTTGAACGATGCTAGCCCTTTGTTCCCCGACTTTATATACCTGCATGTCGCAACTGTTATTCCTAGGACTAGCGTTTTCTATATATGGCGGCTTCACTATTTCGTATTTTCCTCTCTCGACATTGGGGGAATTGTGACAGTTCCTATAAAATTCCAAAGCGATGAATATTTTGTCTCTGTTTCTCTCTGCTCTATAATTGTTCTCATATTTATAAATGTTTTCTGTGATGATTTGTCACTTGATTGTATTGCGTAAGGTTACCGATGACACTGCTCCCCTCCCCTCATTCTAACGCCACTTGATTTATGGCTTTTCGTTGGAAAACACGATCTCGCAGTTTTTATGAAGTTGTTATTGAAACTAATACGTCCATTAGCGTTTAATGGCATTTTTTATTTATTGCGTGGTCAATTAAAATATATTCTATATATAAGTATGTCTCCAGATTTTCAAATCTACTTCTCAGGTGCAGTGACGACGTTTTAGTGAATGAGAGCGTGTGTGTGTCTACTTCTCGGATGCAGTGACGACGTTTTAATGAGTGGTTGCGTGTGTATATGAAATGTGTATGTGTCAGCATATATAGCGCAATATATAATAATCGTAGTGTTTCGAACACGTAATGGAAACGATGATTGCATTACACTGATAGCATATATGATTACTATAAACAAAGGGTTAGTACCAGGGCGGAATAAGGTCAAGGACAGAAGGTGTCGCCTCGGTGAACTCCTGGCAATTCCGATTCGCGGCGTTTCCTGCTGCGAAGCGCAATCGGCAGGTCTGCACTGACGAGGTGGGTTTAGTGGGTAGTCCGAAGGTAACGGGAGTCCCACACTCCGATGATAAAACGCTTCCCCGCCTCTATAATAAAAAAAAAAGAAAAAACAACTATAAACAAAGCGCATTTTGCTATACACAACATTTTTTATATTACAAAAAATGTGTATTTCACCCTTACACGCGTGTTAAGCTTACACGTATTTCTTAATATAAATAATTATGCGTATTTCGTTTTTAGCGCAAGCTTTTTCAAACAAATAGATTTTCTGCTTGTAGCAAATTCATCAAACCACAAAAATATACTTAACAATCCATCCCGTTATACCAGCTATAGAACCAATTACTTCAGGAATTAAAGGATTACAAATTATTAAAGGTAACTGTATTCATCATTGGCGATGTGCAGTTTTTAATAGAAATGACATTATTGAAATACATTTTAGTTCCAAACCATCTAATGATTATTATCTTTCAAGCCTAAAAGCAGAATATTTAAAAAAACGGTATCCATCTGCAAAAAGTTATGTTTTAGAGATATGGTGATAGGACAATAAATGCAATCGAAATTATGAGGTATATTTTGAAAATCATACGGTGATTAATTCCTACGAATTTGTAAATTTTTTATTCGTATTTTTTTAAAGTATTAGTTTTTGTATGAACATAGAAATATATTACTGTAAATATGTATAAAAGAGTGTAATAATGTACGTATCAAGTAAATTTTAAAATTTTTTATTAGACTTTTTTATTAGAATATTACAAATGGCGCCCAACGTGGGGCCGTATTGGTAGGTTGAGACATTACTTTTCCTTGTCTGGCGTGAAGAGGCAGTAAAACGAGTACGTTAATTCGTAGCGAACCTTGAAGAAATAACGGAGCGTTAGAACTTACCCCATGGCGTTGGTGTAGAGAGAGAGAGAGTACATGGATAAGAAGAAAATCAATTTTAATAATAATTAAATATAATTTATGCTTAATTGGGATACCAATCATAATCCCGATATTGTGTATTGAAATTACTGTGTTGTGAACAATATTATATTTTCTAGCTATATATTTTAGGAGGTGGAAATCCGAAGGTGGGGACTGGTCGAAGCAGCCCGGAACGCGGGAAACCCGACTTCGGAGCACCGAGGATACATACCAAACCCGGAAGGTCCAGGGCTAGTAGAAACATGGCAAGCCAGGGATCGACGTCTGAATGAATCAGACATAACTTCCTGGATTGATTACCTACTCGTTCTGAATCAAGCTCCCCAACGAGTCCTAAGGGTCGCGCAGTGATCCGGGATTTACTGGTTCCAAAATAATAAAAAGGGACTACAAATAGACTCGAGTGTATATGTTACTAACCAACCTTTTCCTCCTTCATCCAGTTGTCCGTTCAAGTTTCAAATCTTCGGTTTAGGGAGGGGGGTATTGCGACGTGCTTTCGGGAACACTCGTGGTCAGGTCACCAGGGAGTAAGAAAGCGAGAGAGGTGTACAGCCGCTCACCTGGGGCTCCTAACCTCTCCTGCCATGGCTTCGGAGC
Organism: Muscidifurax raptorellus; assembly: GCA_020010945.3. Classification (NCBI taxonomy): domain Eukaryota; kingdom Metazoa; phylum Arthropoda; class Insecta; order Hymenoptera; family Pteromalidae; genus Muscidifurax; species Muscidifurax raptorellus. The sequence goes on from JAHUUD020000008.1 coordinate 1,409,140, forward strand.
ACCGGTGGCTCCCCTGCTCTGGAAGGAGAGACATTACCTGCCGCGACGGTAGCACTCCCGGTAGCCGAACGACCAGACACACACACACACACACCTACACACAGGTACCGATCCGATGATGGTCCCCTGGTGAGTGCACCAGGAGACAATAAGCGGCCGCGAGGAAGCAAATCGAGTTGCTGATGTGACCGACGCGAGGCACATTGTGACGCTGCGCGCCCGATTCGCGCAGCCAGAAAACGGAAGATAGTCGACCCTAGCGCGCGCATAATCGAGCCAGTGGATGGCGCATAGTAGAGCTATGCAGCGCTAGTGGAATGGGTTGTGCGCACAGTCATTCTAATTGGCACATCTTACGTTAAAACGCGCTTTTTTATCTCTTTTTTCATAAATCGATGTTCTTTTAAGAAATATAGTTAATTAATTTTCAAATACATTAAACATTTTTTTAAGTTCCGTAGCAAGAAAATACTGATAAAATTGACTAAATTCATGTTAAAATATAAGTTAAAAAATTAATATTAAAGTAGTATAGCTGTGGGGGTTTTCCACAATATGTGAATAAGCCATAATGGTTTTTGACCCCGGATTTACCTATCACATGAGTAGCCCGCAAAAGTTGAGTTTGTAGTTCGCATATCGATAGTGAGAGAGTGCTTTATGATTGCGCGCCATTGGTTCGGTGTTGAGGAACAGAGATAGAGGGCAGCTTCTTGATTCGGATAGTTGTGGGCCTGCAGCCTTATAAGAAAGACGCAACTGAGTCGGGAAGCACAGTCCTTCAGTAGCAGCGGAGCGTTCATCAGCCAAGCGGTAGCAGCTGGAGAGTGAGAGAGAAATGTAGCGAAGTCGACAGTAACAGCGGACTATTAGCCTCGTCGCTATTCTCATGCAGAGTTATGAGATGAGCTGAACAAATTTGAAAGTCCTTTCGAAAGATATTTCTAAGTCCCTCGGAAGTAAAGAGTTAATTGTTTCCTTTTATAATGTCAAAGCGCGATTTTGTTCTGTTTTTTCTCGCATTACTCGTCGAATAATTTCTAAGTTCTTTTATTTTTTATCGAGTTTTTCTATCACCTTTACGAGACTCTAAGGAGATAGTTCTCATTAAATGAAAACATGTATAGTGTAAAGACAATGGGCTCTTTTCACGACCACCAAATACTTAAATCTATGACAAACGTATGGTAATATATGTTTCCCCTTTCCCAATCCACTAAAAAAATAATTATATAAGAAAGAGACTAAAGCAAGTCAGTTTCATTTCGACTTCAGCTTTCGAAGAATAAATATGTGCTGCCCCCCCAAAGTTTATCTTCAAAAGCAAGGGAGAAACATCATTTGCGGAAAGTAAGGAAGCTGCTTTTTATTATAGTTCTGTTGAAAATGCATTGCAAGGTACTTGGTTTGCTACAGAGACGAGGTATAGTTAATCCAGAACTTATCCTTATCTATCTCATAAATGTTGAAGATCATTATCTCGCGATTCGCGCACAGCTATTGTAGTCTGAAACGGACCAGGTTGATCCGCAGAAGAATCGCGAGATCGCGTTCGTGTCGAGACTCGAAGCGTGGTGAGGGAAGGGCAGGATGCACTTGAGATGCTTATTAGATCGGCAGTCACCCCCACTGAGAGAAGGTGAGCGCTGATCATCAATGTGGCGGTAGAGGGTATCTTAGCGTGGTGCAGAGATTTAATAGTTATATATTGTTGGAATACAACGATATACCCGACGTACGTATACAAGGCATACGGATACACCCCCACCATCATCATCTCAAGGGAGAGAAAAACCGTCTGAGTTTTATTATAGGGCCTGAGGGTTTAAAAGCAGCCGGACCTACAGGAAGCTAGTTCACTCCTAGAGAGCCATCAGCACCAAGCAATCCACAACCTCCATACTCAACACTTATACTGTATCTTTTCATTTAACTAGAGTCTGTATTGATTATCATTAAAATAAAGAACAAACATTTAATAAAACCAACATATATATATATATTGAATCATGGCTTTTGTTAAAATATCGAGAGTAAGCGTGAGATACAGCGGGTTGGGGTATTCTCGGCATGCATAAGTACTGGCTGCGGTACGCGTTGGCCTTATATACTTCTCGCAGTCCTCACTCCTTGTATACTTCCTTGATGTTGCCGCTCCAGTTATTGTTGTTTAGATGCACGCGTGGTCTCTCCTGCCGTGCTGCCATTTTAAGTCGAAAGAAAAAGCTAATCGACCCTTTTCAGTGCAACTAAAATTTTAAACATAGAACATATTATTCTGCCGCTTATCAGAAAAGAGTATAGATAAAATGATGTCCACAGAATAACGTCATTCGTTTTCTGACTACTGTAGAGGAAAGATGTGTTATCCAAGATATCTAAATCACCATGATTTATACAATTTACCATAATTATGGGACCCGTGAGAAGGTATACACTCATCACTGAGTTTCTCAAGGAATAGGTGACACGCGTCGAGTCGAGATATTTTTTCATCTCCTCGATAGCATTTACTTTCAGCGGCAGTAGCTGGAAACGAAACATAAACGGTTCTTTTCAGGACCACAAGTACATTCTAACGTAAGAGTAACTATCCCCTCTCTCTCTACAGTTTCGGCGCTGCTTGACCGCAGAGTATAAGAGACAGCGTAATCTGCGGAGAGAGCTCATTCTTCGATTGTCAGCAGTGATGGTGAGACCTCAAGATCCACGGACTACAGACTCTCCAAGAGCCCGACCTCCAGTCGACAGGATGAGGTTCGGAGACGACTATCTGTGAATATTACGTCAAAAGAACGATACCACGTTCCAAGTAGATCACATTAACCGTTCATAACGGCTTCTTGGTTTGGAACAAGAGTAGTAGAGTCGCCGACATCCATCTATGTGTTACTCACCAATATCATCGAGATCTTCTTCGTCAGAATTATAGCTTTACGATATATCGAGGGACTCATCAGACAGATATTAAAGAGAGAGAGAGAGAGAGAGAGAGAGAGAGAGAGAGAGAGAGAGAGAGAGAGAGAGAGAGAGAGAGAGAGAAACAACCATTTTCATGGCTCTAATTAAATTTTAACGTAGAACAGCCACATTCCCCAACCCTTTTTTAAATTTTCTCATACAAGAGATGAAATTATCAGTCTGGGATTCATTTTATTTACGAACATTGGCACTTTCGAAAAATGAATACAGCGACTCTTGTTTCTCTACTGCATATCGGGCTGCAGGTGATGAATCGTCAACTCAATCAACCTGAGCCATCTAGCGATTAGATGTGGAGATGCAACGCTTAACTGATCATTCAATTATTCAATTTAAGAGCGACTTTGTGAGATATGAAAGATTTGCGACCTTGCGAGATATGATAAATAAAATGTATTCATCAAGAAATCCGGTGCGTGCGGCTATTCTACAAATGATGTTCATGTGTGCTTCACTGGACTATTATTTCAGGACTTTGCATGAGTAATTGATTTTTTTATACATATTCTTCACTTTCTTTCTCTCAATCAATCATTTTCAGAACCACCATACAAATATTAACGTAGCTAAGTAATGTCAGTTGCTTACGAGTATTCGATATGTTCACAACATATCAGAAACTTCTCAAATTTCAAGAGATAAAGAACAATAACAGTAGTAGTAGCAATAACAGTTATATAAGCATAAGCATCGCAATCGACTTCATTGTGAAAGAAATGGCTGTTTATCAAAGTCGAAGAGACTAAAACATTTTTATTTGGCCCTCGCAATTGCTGTCATGCTTATATAGCAGCAGAGTATCGACCGAAAAACGTATGACCACAAAATGAGTTTTATGCAATACATTAATTAGATATTTTACCATGTTCTCGCGGGGCCACTAAAAGCAGCTACAAGATTTATGTTAAGGGGGCTCATAAAAAAATGGTTAAAGATTTATCTTCTCTGGCATATCGACGCCTGAGAGGAATAACCCCCTATCTCCGGGCTCGTTTCAGTAACCCTCTATCTCCGAGCCCGATTCGAGAACCCTCTATCTCGGAGCCCGGTTCGATAACACTTTATCTCGGAGCTCGATTCAAGAACCCACTACCTCGGGAGCGTATTTCATTTCTCAAAATTTTTAGTGGCAGCCCTGCAAGATTTAAAAACCAATACAGAGTAAACATAGTAATTCGCAGTTTTTCGGGAATTGCGCGCTCGTTTATTAGAACGATGGAGTAGATGGACAAGGGGTGAAATCGATTTTCCATTTTTATTCCCCTAAATCACCCCTACGGGGAGAAAATATTATTTCCCACTTTGTCAGCAATTGCGTGCTTGCTGGACCAAGGGTTATATTTTTTTAATTTCAATCCCTAAACCACCCCTACGTGCTAAAAAATAGTAATTCGCGCGTTTTCACGAATCCTGCGCTCGTATAAGAATTCGGTTGTTGGGGTTTGATGGACAAGGGATGAAATCAATTTTCGAATTTCATTCGGATATACGCGCATGTATCACGCATACGCAGAAAACAAAATTTAAAAAAAATGAGAAATAAAATAGTTAATAACATATTATCTGCACATTGCAAATGTATCATCAAAAAATGGTTAAATCATGTGCTTATTGTGATATCGATGAACACAGAACTAAAATTTTATTAACTCCTAAATTATAGTATCAATAATTTTTGTTCTGTAAACTACGATTCTCTTTGCGCAAAAGAAAAATATTAATTTTTCTATAATACAATATAGAAAAATTAATAAAAAATCTTTTAAAGGTAAAAGTCAAGCAAATACCAGCTTATTATTTACTATTAGCCTGTGGCAATGGTTTTTAATATTTATTGTTTCTATATTGATCGTCTATTTATTTTTTTCAATAAGTTATCACTTAAACGATATATTAAAGTATAATAAGGTAGTGCTTTGCTGCCCCAAAGGCATCGCTGTTACTTGCGTTCGTGGCGCTGCCGCGCCCCGTGATATAATTAAAAAGTTTTACATTTTGGAAATATTCTAAAAATTTATGTAATACATTGAAAATTATTAAATTTTTTAAAATAAATTTCGCCTCATTGTTTAGAAGACGAAATTACAACTTTATCCGTATATGGGATAAAATTCAAAAATTGATTTCACCCCGTGTCCATCATTCCTAACGTGTTCTTAAACGTGCGCGCGAGTCCCGAAAAAGCGCGAATTACTATTTTTTAGCGCGTAGGGATGGTTTAGGGGATCAAATTCAAAAATTGATTTGACCCCTTGTCCATCTACTCCATCGTGCTAATAAACGAGCGCACAATTCCCGAAAAACTGCGAATTACTATGCTTACTCTCTATTGGTTTTTAAATCTTGCAGGACTGCCACTAAAAATTTTGAGAAATGAAATACGCTTCTGAGATATTGGATTCTTGAATCGGGCTCCGAGATAGAGTATTATCGAATCGGGCTCGGAGATAGAGGGTTACTGAAATGAGCCTGGAGATAGGGGGTTATTCCTCTCACGCGTCGATATATTCGTGGGCATGAACGATTGTGGGTATCCTTCTCTTCGACAGCTTTGTAGCGGAAATTTACGGATTGTCATCATCATCCACTGACAACCAATTCAGTCTGCTCAGAGCAAATTATAGAAGAGCAACAAAAGTGACTAGCTGCATACTGAATGTAAATAATTAACAGTAATTTTGTATTTATGTAATTATCTGAAAAGTCATTTAAAAAAATGTAGTTTTCACTGCCAAAAAATCATCAAACGTAAGGAATAAATCGTTTTTTACTCTGCGCACCTTTCTCGCGCATTTACATCTCTCTCCGCTCGCTCTCCCCCTCTTCTTCCTCCCTCTCCATCTCCCTCCTCTCCCTCTCCCTCCTCCTTCTGTATCTCCCCTCTCAGTCAACCTCTCTCTCTGTCTCTCTCTCTCTCTTCCATTGGTGTAAAAAGAGTACCCCGAGCAATCGCGGCTTATTATTTTCATAACCCTCGAAGAAGAAGAAAAAGAAGCATCATGACCTGCTGCTATAGCGTATACTCGGATTTCGTTCCCCCTGGAACCGTTCCTGCGGCTGCTCTCTACCCGTCGATTGTGAACATCTCCGAGAAGCTACGAGATTTCTATCAAGTATTCGCAGACGATACTCTTGACTACGTAGTGAATTTGCAAGGGTTCAAGGCTGACCGCCACTTCGTTCACAAGGAGCTAGCTATACCAGCTCTGACGAACGATGCGCCCCCAGCTGTCTTTCTCTTCAAACCGCCGCTTCGTTAGAAGACCTCGAATTCTGAGCGAAAACGAGAGAACTGGTTCGAGAGATATGTCATGGGAATCTCCTGATTCTCCAGAGTTCGAATACGATGATATTATGAAAATTCTATACGTTTCTCTGAAAAAGGCCAAGCGAATCTACGTCAAGGGCTTCGAGACAAAGAAGTGGCTGGAATAGAGGTTACATACGAGCGCTATCAAGCTCATCGATATGGATGTCTTAGGCTGTCTAAGTTTAAGACATTTTCCTAAGAGAGGTGATTGTGAAAATCACACTCTGCTCTCCGAATCTCTATGCGCTCTGAAAAATGTCAACGCCCTGAGATTATGGTTGCAGGTATATTGCAATATCTTCGGAAAAGACGTTTACTATAATGTATACTTGTATTTAAAAAGGAAAAAAAATCACAAACTGTCGCTTCTCATGATAAATAATATCCTTCATTTGCTCAGACTCGTATCACCATAGTCTCTTATCAGCTTTCATACAGTAAAGATCTAGTCGAAAAAGTATTTAAGTTCGCTGAGACGGGTGAAGCATGCGCTAGCGACATCCAGCATTGGATATTGCGCGAGCGATTGTCGATTCGCTAACCTCTCAAATAGAGACAAAAACAAGCTCGGTCAGTGAGCTCCGCAAATATCAGAACTTCCACGTTCATCTTCAGAGTATCTCGAGAATTCTGATAGGTCACCAAAAGCGAGGAGCAGGTCTGCAGCAGCAGGAGCGACGAGTGATTTGGGATGATGTATGCACGGCTTTCTAAAGCCGAATCAGAAGCGGTGTCATTACCAACGTACAATACATATACGTCTCAAACGTCATGGCTGATGCTATCGCTCTGTTCAAGGAGCACATCGATAACAAGAGCCATCATTGTTAAGAGCAATGGCGAAGAGATCGATACGATAAAGTATTTCAATACAAAATGGCAATCGATCTTCCATACCACGCACCTCGATACCTCGTTCTCGACGCACGTACGTCAGCCAATCGAGAACGATATAGAGGAAGAAGGCTCTGGATGGACGCTTCGTTCGATAATTATAATACACCTCACGGTTAATATTAAAAAACTAAATCTAAGGCGTGGTTGCTCCTACATACCGCTCCCGAACGTGCTATTAAAGAAAAAGGCATGTATCAACGTTCAGATCGATGACAAAACCCACGTACTTCTATGTATTTTTGCGTGCTGTATCCGAATCTGGTATTCGTTTAAACTCAGCACGTCGGGTTCAAGGGTATTTGAAAGTCAAATAGCAGAAATCAGCAATAACCAATACAAGACATATATCTGTTAAGTTTTGGGTGGCGCTGAATCCAAATCCGGTATTTGTTTTTCTCCATGAGGTAAGTTTGCAACGAGACATCAGTCTCGTGCAAAATGTATACAAGTAGGCACACAAACATCGCGAGCGAAAGGCAGACCCGCACGACAATAAAATGAGCACAAGCCGAGTGCTCATGGGTAGCAACACGTGCTCGTATAATGTAAACATAGCCGCGAACGAAACCGACGACGGGCGTAAACAAAACAACGCACACTACCGAAAAGAGCACGGTAAGCACCAAACATGTACACCAACAACACTCGACCCAATCACCACCAGAAGACGTTGGCGCCAGCGACTTGGGCTATATAAGCCCAGCCGCGACAGCACGGCGGCAGTTCGTTCAGAGCTCCCGATCCGAGCGTTGCCGTGAGCACACGACACCGCTAGGAGGGCCCTAGAAGAACTACCGATATCTGACCGTTTCGTGCGCACACGTAACGGTACCGATACCGAAATTGCCGTAGTAAATCGCTAGACCCCGTTCCGTTGTTTCGACCGTTCTTGTTGCCGCTGTGCGCACACAGGGCAATCAGAACCCGAAACCGGCTGCAAATACTCGCAGAGTCGTGCGCACACGTCTCTGTTAGAATCTGCACACCCGCCACACGCATACCACTACACCGCCACGCCGATTCGACCGTTCTTGTTGCCGCTGTGCGCACACAGGGCAATCAGAACCCGAAACCGGCTGCAAATACTCGCAGAGTCGTGCGCACACGTCTCTGTTAGAATCTGCACAACCCACACACACATACCGCTGCACTGTCGCACTGTTTCGACCGTTCCTGTTACCGCTGTGCGCACACAGGGTAGGGGGAAAATAGGAACAAGTGCCGAGTCCACACGAGATCGTGCGCACACGTTCTCGCGAGGACTCCGCAAGAGCCAAGCACACACCCAACCGAACCGCCGTGCTCGAAGCGTAGCCAATAGGTAGGCGAAACATAGCGGCGACCGAACTAGCGTTATAAATTTTAAACGAAATTAATGTAAGCGACAACTAGCGTAGGATTAAGAACCGTACCGTTAACTGATAAGTACCGCGATTACCGCTTAGCTTATAAGACATAGCTGTAAGAGATAAGTCTTCTTAAAAGCGCACTTTGTTTGGTTACAGATGGAGAATGACGACGCATTGTAGAAGTCTTTGTGAAGGACAAAGCTGTTCTAGGAAAGCTACTCTAAGAAAAATCAATTTTTTACTGCAGATTCTCAAAGAGCGGATAATATTACGTCTAGGTAGATATTCAATTTTTTTAAATATAACCCTCAAGGTTATATGAAGGTCAAATAATCTTGTTTGATAGACGATTCATATGACAATAAGATAATGGGTTTTCATGGGGCAAACTACTATGTCCTTATGTTTTCAGGGTCGCCGAATCCAAATCCGCTGTCCGTTTGTCTCCATCAAGACGAATCGAAGGTCGTTTGAAGGTCAAATCCTCGACAATTAGTAAAATCGAGTCCAGTTATCATTTTGACATATTTGTTGGGCCGCTGAATCCAAATATAAAGACCGCTTAGTACCTTACGGTCAAAGTTAAAGTCATCTCAAGGTCAAATATACATTTTATTACTAACGAAGGAAATTTTGACCACAGATTCAGGAAAAATGGAATATTTTACATCTTAATGAATGATGTGCAATAAATGAATATTTGAGAAAAATAGTGAAACTGACCAACCGTCGTATGATAAACAACCATACACGGAGACATCGGTATCATGTATTACAAAACTTATGATTTTCTTTTTTTTCTTGTTCTTTTGTCTTCGAATGATCGGTGCAGGGGATTCCGCTTTCGTTTCTTTTCGTCGAGTATTTTAAAATTTTATTTAAAATATTCCATTTCTCCTGGACCTGTGGTCAAAATTTCCGTTTTTAGTAAAATAAATGTATATTTGACCTTGGGATGACCTTGACTTTGACCCTGAGGTACTAAGCACTCTTTATATTTGGATTCAGCGGCCCAACAAATATGTTAGAATGATAACTTGACTTGATTTCACTATTTGTCGTAGATTTTACCTTCAAACGACCTCCAATTCGGCCTGACGGAGACAAACGGACACCGGATTTGTATTCGGCGACCCTGAAAACGTTGTAATAACCCACCCATAGGCTCTTTCGCGACAAGCCCCAAACACCGCGCCGCTAGTACCGTGCGCCGACGCTAGGTGGCCACGCTCCTCCGGCGCGCTGCCCACTAGCAATGCAGCACCGCGAGGGGCATATAAAGAGGCCGGCCGAGACGGCCAAGACACCTCCCCCAACGGTCCTCACCGACCAAAGAAAGCCGAGCCTAGGCAAGTGCGAGTATTAGTCAATCGAGGAATAAACCGTTCTTTTTGTTCTAAATAATTACCATCGTAATTATTTCACCCTTCCCTCACCTTCCACCTCCTCTAATCCCACGCCCATGAGAGAGAGTGAGAGAGAGGCTTACCAAGCCGAGTTGGAGTTGATTCATGGTTACCTGGTCGCAGCCAATCGGCGAAACACCATCTTGGAACGCCGGCAACACCGAGCCAGCCCAGTCGACGCCGCCACCCAGACCGAGTGCCCTCACCAGGACAACAGCACCCAGACCGACGATCAGCGGACTTCGCCGCTCGTTCCCGCCAGCGCTGCGGATTCGCCTTCGCCGGATGACGGAGCGCTCTGTGCAGAGTGGCCAGAGCACCTAAAGCTGATCGACCTCCCGAGCCGCCAGCCCTCGCCGGAACTCCGGGAACTCCTGAAGTCGTCCACACCCCGGCTCGAGATCATCTCGCGGAAGATCGGGGCCAAGAGAGCGGCGAAGCCGAATCCTCCGCTCAAACGCAAATCCACCGCTCCTCCACCACGAAGCAAACCTAAGCTGGTTCGCATCGCTCCCGTGGTACCTCCCCTCCTCCTGGCGGTACGGAAGACGGCTCCGAAGCCAGCGGCTGACGAGCAAGTCGACCTGACGCTCGACGACTAAGACGCTTCGCGTCCTCTAGTCATTTTTGTGTGGTCGGTTCCTTCATTGGGGCTGGCTCGCAACATAAGAAAGATAAATTTCTCTTTCCCCTTTTCCCCATTAGCTGTGGTGAGTTCTCACCGGGTTGGGCGGCCCTCCCTCGTCCAGGCTCTCCCACAGAGCCGACCTAGAGAGGTCCGAGCAGTGTCCGCACTCTAGGCAACTGGAAGCACCGTCGAGGGATTCAGTCCAGCAGCGACTGCACCGAGGGCGCCTCAGCGGGCGCTCACTGCCCAGACAGAAACGAGCACAGCAGCAGCCGACAAAGGACTCATCCAGGGCGCCTCAACGGGCGCTCCCTGATCAGCGAACCAGCACGAGGGGATCACTTCGCTTCACCTACCCCTTTCCCTGCCCAGGAGCAGGAAGGATTAAGCGGGTCCAACCGGCCTCAGCAGGCTTCCCCGCGCCATCGAGCGCCTTCTTTTCCTCCCATCAGGCCCGCTTATATCAACGTAAGGACATAAAAGTTTGCCCCATGAAAAATCTCATTGTTACACGAATTCTCCATCCAACAAGATTAAATGACCTTCATATGACCTTGACGTAACATTTCTCGCTCTTTGAGAATCTGTAGTTAAAATTAATTTTTTCTAGAGTAAACAGCTTTGACCTTGAACTGACCTTCAGCGCACCCCAAAACTTAACAGATAGATGTTTTGTTGATTTCTGCAATTTGATCTTCAAATGCCCTAGAACCCGACGTGCTGAGGTTAAACGAATGTCAGATTCAGACTCAGCGTGCAAAAATACATAGGAGTACATGGGTTTTGTCGATGGACATCGAGAGTTCATTTTTTTGTGGTCCTCTTGAATCAATGTTTCAAGTGGACTATACTATCCGCCTTGCATCCAGTAGCGATTGATGTGCACCCATACTGAGTTGCTATATATACACCCTTTGAAAATGAGCTCGATTTCAACAGTATCGCCTTTCTTTGTGTACACTGACTTTGAGTGCCTGAACAAGTCAGTTGGCGGTCATGAACGTATCTATCAAAAGCACGGAGCGTTCAGCATAGGCTACTACGTGAAATGTAGCTTCGACGACATGTCAGCGTACAAGTGCTATTTAAATACGAGACGGGTTGCCTCGAGTCTCCATACTCTTGGTCAAGAACTCGGGTAAATGTAAGAGAACCTGATACTCTGTCACATGTGCAAGCAACCTTTCACGGAAAAAGACATAAAAGTCAAAGAAAAAGGAAAGTATCATGGTTCGCCTCACAATGGTTGTAATATAAATGATAAAGATTCGACGACAATTTCGGTCATCTTCTACAACTTGGGTGGTTATGACTCTCACTTTTTTATCAGAGAAATTTCCGCATGCTTTCCGGGTCGTATAACGCTCTTACCGCAGACAAAAGAGCGCTACATTTCTTTCACCAAGTACATGGAGGATAGCGAGGTCAACTACCGCTTTATCGACTTGATTCGCTTCATGGCCTCGACGCTAGATAAGCTGGCGTCTTATTTGTCAGTACTGAAGAGTTTTATTTGTCAGTACCGACGATGTTGTATTCCAAGAGGATGATGGTTGCAGTGCCGAGCTGATCACTCTGCTCAAACGTATGGGAGTATTTCCTTACTAGTACGTATCTGTACTGGAGAAGCTCGAAGTGACTGCTCTGCCCCCGCAATCAGAGTTCTACAGTAGTTCTACTGATAGCAATGTCTCTAGCGAGGACTATGAGCATGGGAAAAAAATCTGGGCGGTTTCTCACTTCCAAACCCTCGGCATATACTCTGACCTTTACTTAAAGACAGATGTGCTGCTTCTCGCCGAAATTTTAGAGAACTTTCGAGACAACTGTATTGTGGCTTACGGTTTGGATGTAGCGCATTACTACACCACGCCTGGTCTCTCATGGGATGGGATGCTCAAATACACGGGCATGGAGCTCGAGCTGTTCACCGACATAGAGATGCTACTATTCATCGAGCGAGGCATCTGCGGAGGAGTCAGATAGTGCTGAAACCGCTTTGTACAGGTCAACAACAAATACATGGGTGAGGACTATGATCCGACTAAGGAGACCAAGTTCTTGATGCACGTTGTTATTGATATACGATAAACAAGATTAATAATGCTTTTTTCGTTTCAGGGTCAAATTTTTGACGATGAAATGATTGATCTCATTGAGGAGTTGGAATCAGCCAGTAAGCGACTGTATGGCAAGGTATATAAGCCGAATATAAGCCGAGCAGCTGCCGGGTCAGAATCATTCACTTAACAGCAGGAACAGGAGCAGCAAAGCTACAATAGAAGTATCTAACAGAGAGAAGATCAATCTAGAGAAACTGAACCAGGTAGCCAAGGCTAACGGCTTCTTGCTAACAATCAAGATGTCAGAGCTGCTGGAAGGTCGATCATACAGACTCACGAAGCTGAGGATGGTCAACACTAGCTTCGGGATGCGGACTGTGGTTCACATTGACGACGCATTACAGGCCTTCTTACCGAAATGCTTCGCCTTGGCCTGTAAGAATGACAAGGAGTTTTTCACTCGAATGGCAGCTGTAGCCGATGCGAGGAAGCTGCTCATTACAAAGAATGCCGATAGTTTTCAATTCTCTTTCTCACTCTAATACGTATTTTCGTTAAATAAATCGTATTCATTAAAAATAAGACAAAAAATGCCCTTTTCGCGGCAAACAAAAATTTATAAAACGAGGAATAAAATATTCTGTATGAGTGGAGGGGGTTCAAGCCGCGCGTCGCCACCGCAGAAAAGTGAATACACGCCAGGTTGACACAGCGCTAAAATTATTCGCTTAACAGCAGTAGAAGATGTATCTAGAAAAGCTCAACATGATCGCTAAGCAGACAACTTTCTGTTTGGATACGAGCTGTGGCTCATCTGCGTGACACATTTCAAATCTCCCTAACAGAACGCTTCGCCATAGCTTTACAAATACTTCATTGCCTCGTTTCTTTAAGATTTTTTCAATGACATAGACAACAGGTTGTGCAGTCTCTGAAAGTTCCTGCTTGTAAAAGCAACCGGCGATAGGCTCATCTCGAAAGTCTTTGAGCTGATAGGCCACTTATTTTGTGCGCCTAACTCGACTAATTGTAAATATCTCAGTCGACAAGTTAGCTGTGTAGCCTTTTTCAAATAGATTTTTCGCTCTGCTTACTCGAACTTTATCATTGATCTTGAACTTTGGCTTAGTCGTTTCATCTGGTAAGCAAATTTTTCATCACTCGCTCAATATTGGCTGCTGTTACGTCTTTAAGCTTCGTGCCAATAGTCCGATGTTTGCATGAGATTCTGGAAGGTTGTATATAGAATTCCTTGCCGCGGTTCGTTTGCAAATTTTCAGACACTCGACCCATCAACAATACACTTTTCATAGCAGCCGTAATGTCTTCACCGGTTTTTCTCTTTACGGGAACAGCCCAAACGAATTTTGAAAATATGTCTATGATTGTGAGTATTGTTAATATATTTGTAACCATTGTTTTCCCGTGAATAAGGCTGCATCTCAACTAAATCTGCTTGCCAGGTCACATCTAAGCCACGCACATCGAATGTTCGGCCTGTGTAATTATGACGAGCTAGTTTATGTAATTCCTCAACAACTGTTTTCTTTGACATGTTTACTCTTCGCTATCAAAGGAGTGAATGTTTTGATTGATCTGCATAATCACTCCTTTTATAGTCTAGATCTCGGTGCAACTCGACAATATGATCTAATTCTTTTAGTCCATCGACTAGTTTTTTTTACATTCTTCTCGTACGGTGAGATGTAAAGCATGAATGTTTACGGCATCGTTTGGCTCAATTGGAGCAGTGAGATTACACAGTCGTTTATTCTCGAAGTGGAATTGACCATCAGCTGTGAGTTTAAAGCCGATGCCAGTAGGACCTCGACTACCCTTGCTACGCTTCAAATTACGTCTGGACTCATCGACACTCATGATACAAATTAATCAGAGCACTAGCATACAGCTCAATATATATAGCCAGCCTCGGTTGGCTTTTCTACAATTGAATAAATGTCATTCGTATGACTAGAATTTCCAGCTGTCATCTCGGCTATGAGAAGACGTAGCCATTCGATCAATTAATTGGGATCATCCCAATAAACGTAATCCATCTTCGTATCTTTTCTGGCGATTTTGTACGGTGGAGGCTGTGTACCACCGTTCTTTTTGCGGCTCATCCTTGACTCTGGAGAAAGAGTTGATAAAGTGGAGGAGGAGTGAAGAAAGACATTTAGAGTATGTCGCAGTAATTTTTTAGATTCGCTGATGTCCCAATATCACGGTTAGGTTTCAGAAACAATGAAACCCAATAGATCTTGTGTTTTTGGAAAGGTCTTTTATCCACTGTAATGAGATCTCCTCCATCACAAATTATGGTTGATCTGCCGAGTTTGTATCCTTCGCTTCGCTCCTTGCGCACGCCGTAAATCTTATCCACATTTTTACCATGCAAAAGCATCGGAAACGATTTCGCTCCTCATCTGTAGTCGTTATCGTCGTCTTCATCATTTTCGCTGTTTGCCGATTCAAAAGACGCATCCGCAGCCGCCTGAATGGTTTCATTTTCTTTAGAAGATTCATGATGATACAAATCATCATCATCATCAGATTTCGTTATTTGCAATCTCTTATTAGCAGAAGCTAATTTCTGTCATTTCAAATGCTTATTAGCAACTGCAGCTGAGGACGTAAAAATTGTTGCAAAGGATCAACGATTGGCTTCAATGCTCTCTCAAAATTATCTTTACCGTATTTCAACAGATCAAACTTACTTTTAACTGCACTGCGTGTTTTTACAAGCTGCTCAAGTGTATGCTTCTGCTGTTGATTACTATCAGAAATGTTGACATATCAACCGCTAGCATCAGACTGTTATACATAACTAAAGTTGCGCTATATTTATAGCAAAGCAGTCGAAACCTTTGCGGTATCGTCCCCTATTAACTGGAATATCTTTATCGATTATGAGAAAGCAGTGCTTATCATCTGCTCAACACCTCGAACAAAGTTCCTTGAACTGTTCAAAGAGCATATCACAATTGACGTGATCAGCATACAAGTGACGCAAATTAACGTTATCCTGTCGAAATATTACCAACAAGTTAACATTGTCTCTCACCAAGGGTTTGAGAACTTGAGCATATGGTTGACAGAGATAAAAGCAGTCAACGCTCTTGTGTTTTCCCATACAGAAGAAAGCCCTGATATTGCTTTGCTACTCGTAAGCGACATCGTCGAATATCATGATTGAATTGGGTAGTGCCTTGTCAGGCGGAACAACTTGCTCGTGCTCTCTGAAGGCGAAGTAGTGTATACTTTCGATCGGCTCCAGCAGCTCTTTCAGAAATTTATATTTTTACTGATTAAGTGACTTAGAGTAGACGTATACATTCTTAAATCTAAGTCCATTCGAAAGCGTTATGAGAGCGCGAAGGCTATTTGTTTTACCGCAGTTTGATGATCCGCAAATGACTGCACGTTTGCTGTCTAGTAGCAAATCTCCGTGACATTTTACGCGACTCTTCCCTGCCTCCACGTAAGTGTCAAAATTTACTACCGGGAGTTTGATAGCTTCCCTCATCAGTTATCATTTGACCTTTCTGGTGATCGTACACCTTGAAAGTAGTGGTCGTGGTTTGGTGAACAAAGTGCTCAACAAAATTCCAGTTGAACTGTATTTGCCAGGCTATCAGTACTGCGGACCTGGAACAAAATTAACTAAATTTCTAGCTCGAGGAGATCAAGACATCAACCCTCTCGATCAAGCTTGCAGAGAGCATGATATTATCTACTCGCAGAATCGTGAAAACGTAGAGGCTAGAAATTTGGCCGATAGAGTGTTAGTCAAGAAAGCTTGGTAGAGAGTCAAAGCGAAAGACGCAAAGATTAAAGAAAAAAATGTCTGCTTTCGCCGTATCAAAAACTATGAAAATAAATTCCAAATTAGGAATTGGTTTCAAGAGGAGGAGAAGGAGTAGAAAGATGAAAACTACAAGGAGAGGTAAGCCGACAATGATGACGACGAAGCTGAATGCCATAGTAAAAGCAGCTTCGAAAACCAAAGGCTCGAGTGCACGCGCGATCATTACTTCAGCTCTGGAAAGAGCCCGTAAAGCTGTGAAAAAGGTAGAGGGAAAAGATAATGTGGTCATTCCACAAATTTTTCCACTATCCAACAAAGTAGGTGGTGTACTACCTTTTCTCATACAATTTTTAGCTGGTCTCAGTGCTGTCGGTGCTCTGGCTGGAGCAGCCGCTGGCATTGCGAAGGCAGTGAACGATCCAAAGGCTGCGAAGGATACACTGGAAGATTCTCTTCGTCATAACAGAGCAATGGAGGATATCTCCGTGGATAAAGGAGTCTGTCTGAAAACCACTAAGTCTGGATTAGGCCTTCATGTCAAGCCTTATCGTGGTAGCAGACTGAAGAAAAAAAATCTTCGAGATAAGTTCACTACCGCAAAGGGCGCTGACAAATGCGGATATCCTAAAGTACGCTAAAGTCTTGAAAATTCCATATTGAGGTGTTTACATTTACTCATGTAGTGCAATACAATGCCGGCGAGCGGTCCACGTAACCGCGAATCAGCTGTTGTGAACTTGGATGACGCGAGCGGACCTGGAACGCACTCGACGCAAACGAGTCAGCAACGTTGTTTACTTCAATAGTTTCGGTGATTTACGGCCTCACATGGACTTGATGCTATACCTGGGAGTGAACGAGATCAAATACAATCACGAGATATATCAAGACTACAACACCTTCAACTACGGACATCTTTGTTTGCAGTTCTTGAACAATCGGCTATATAATGGTCGACGTAAGTGAATGCACATTCATTTAACGCTTAACAGTCAGCATTCCTCATTCAGCTCAATTCCCAATATCGACACAGATAGTAACAAATTTTACGTTGGTCCAGACGAAATCATCTTGCCAATAGGTGGTTACGAAATGGAGGATATCGACACATATCTCCGTAAAATTTTAACGCAAAAGTTCAGTCTAAAACTCAACAATAATACGCTTCGCAGCGTGATAAAGTACAGTCGTTCAATCGACTTTTGTCCACGAGACTCGATTGGTTCTCTGCTTGCATTAACGGAGCGAATTTTACCGGCAAATATCAGTCATAATTCGAATAGACCTGTAGCTATTCTAAAAGTTAACGCTCTGCAAGTTGATTTATTCCAGTATATACGATGATCGAAATTCCCTCGTAAGTGATTTATCTTCCGGCCACCGTGAAGAGTATAGGTCAGCTGTAAGTGTGTATAGTCGATCAAGATAATCGTCTAATTAATTTTCGTGGAGTAATAATCACTATCAGATTATATCTGAAACAAGTATAATGGGTATTATTTACAAAAGCAAGGTTGGCGCTGGTTATATAAGCAAGCCATCATGTCGCAGTGACAACAGTCGAAAGCGAATCACCAAAGTGCTAACACTGCAAAACATAGAATTCTTGAAGAGTCTTAAGTTCAGAGTACGTAGTAGTGGAAAATAAATATGCAAGATATTCTAAGCATACAGACGGCGGTGGCTTTCGATGAGTCTGTAGCTCATTACTAGTTACACGCTCATCAGCCCTACACACCAACTGGATACAACAACAGCGATGAGATATGCATATCCATTCAACATCAAGATCTATACGTTGTCCCTTCGTGCAGCTCGTTGCATATCTACGGCGACTGGCAAAAATCGACGGCAGCGCAAGTGGCCGACAAATTCAGGTTATTCGCATATCGTCCGCTGGTCGCGTCATACTGTGAGAAACCATATAAGGTTATGGAGATACTCGGCCGCCGCTGCTTGGCTGCGCCCTCGAGCATTTCAAGCCAACGGCGTGGACCCTCTCACTGTCGATACTTGAACTCAAATCTGGGTAGAGCGCATAGAGATTCTCGGACGCTATGGGTTATTTAAATATCGTAAAAAACCACGAAAAACCCCTATGAGGATTCGCGGCCACTAGTGACCGGCAAATACACAGAATCCCCATAGCCGACAATACCCATAGCTATACTACTTGTTAAGATTAAAAAGGATATATAATAGATATTGATTTTAAAAAGTCATTAATAACAAGAAATAAAAAACTCTAACGTTTAAATTTTTTGAGAATATCTTATGATCGCCAGTATCTCTACCATTTCATTTCTACATTCTTATTGTATAATACCTCTTCTATAGTCTTCATGCTGCGCAGGTATAGGACTGAATATACTGAACAGCTGATGTATGAAAATAGAAACAAATACAGCTATTTTCGGCTTATTTACTATTTGTCATTTTTGCCGCCGCAGTATAGTCTGAATCGATTTTTTTTTTGGACAAAAAGCAATGACTTGCTCGAATAGAATAGGGCTACAGAAAATAAACGGGGCAATTTTTGAAGGTTTAATAATGTAATTTTATGAAAAAATAAGGAAAAAGTTCTTCGTATATCGGAAAGCCCTTGAAAATCTCGCTGAGAATATGGATCTAAAATTTTTTTGACTATTTCTCCTTAAACATAAGTGTACAGGAAATAAGGACAAAATTTTGTAACAGATTATTGCAAAGAGAAAGAAAACCTTTAATTTCGCGTTAGTGTGTTTATAGAAGTGTAAAATAAATAAATTAAATAGTGTAAGTGTAGTACCTGGCCAATAAACGTAGTGATAGCAGAAGTACCTCGGTGCTCATCTGCATAAAAACTTCTCTCGGGGTAAGAATAAGAAGAGGTCAAGAGAATTTTATGAAAGTTAGAAGCAGCGATACTCAGTTGGAGAAGATCTGACGAATCTATTCGTGTAATACACTAATGGCTGAAAGAGACAGGACTGGAGCTGGCCAGCCATAAAACTGAAGGTCTTCTTATTTCTAGTAGGAAGAAGAAGAAGAAAATAACACTACTGATGGATGGGGACAAGATTGTTTCTCAACTGACCATTAAGTATCTGGGAATTACTGTAGATGCTAGATAAAGCAGAAAAAGTTGAAGCTGTTTTATCGCGTTTTATGCGAAATGTAGGAGGGTAAACTCAAAGTAGACGGATACTCTTAGCCAGTGTAATCACATCGATTATGTCGTACGGAGCTCTAAATCCTACGCAAGGAAGCTGTCGACTGTATATAGAAGAAGTACATTAATAGTGGCATCCGCTTACCATATGATATTCAATTATCAGCAATAGAGAAGAAGAACGTCTACAAGACGAAGCATCGGCTAAGTGACAATACTCAGAAGGTAATCTAAGATTCCGTAAGGCGACAGACAATGGCTGAGTAGCAAAAAAGGTGGAACGCCAGGGATAGGGTCGATAGGCACATCGCTTTATACCGCGGATAGAAGACTGGATAAAAAGAGGACATGTGGAAGCCAATTACGACCTCACGCAGTTGTTGACCGACCATGGATGCTTCCGGGCTTACCTGCACCGGTTCAAACTAAAAGAGAGTCCGAACGTCTCTCACGTGAGTACGCTTGCCGCCTACTTTGCACGCTCCCGCTTCTTAACTGCTTTTCTGCTGCACTCTGCCTTCGGGCACTTTTGCTTGCAGTTTGTTGCACGCTTCTTAATGCAACCTTCAAGCTGAGATATTATTCTGCTGGAGGCTGCATTCTGCTACACCATTATCACTCTTTGAAATTCCTCCTCTGCAACATAAAATGCAAACTACCTGGCATCGCTCTCTCCTGCTTTGCCTTTTCGCACTCTTGGACAGCCACGTGGAGACATCTTGCGACACAACGGAACATAATCATATCACGGTCTTTCACAGGTCGGGGCGCTCTTTCTCTACTCTCACTACTGGAACCATCTGTTGACGAGCCTAACAAGCTCATTTGCTTTGCCGGTAACTCTATATCATAGGGTAACCTCCGTGTATTCCACATTATCGACTGCCAGTAAGTTACAGGCAAAAATGAGTATTAGTGGAGAGAAGTGTATGGAAACCTTTACCACCATCTGCAAGACCTGTGACAAAGCCATCCAATCTAAAGAACCCAAAAAGCGTGAGATCTGCAACAACCATTTCCACACGAGATGCATCACCTTCAGGTCCGTGATGGTGAGAACCGTTGCTACACTCGCGTGTTTTGCCTGCGCAGAAGCTCAACGGCAGTAATATGATATCAAAAGCTGTTAACAACAACAGCAATAAGAAGATCCAGTCTGCACCACCATCCACTAACCCATCGCACAGCCAATCTCCTGCTCGCCCAGCAGTCACTGGAGCATCAGCACCGCCTACCACCATAGAGTGCACACTGCAGAATATTCTTGCTACACTGGCAGACATCTGTGCTAAGCAGGATGAAGCGGTGGAGGCGCAGCGAGACACCTCAGAGAGGATCTCCGGGCTGGAGGCTAGGCTAGGCCCCATAGGAGGCATCGAACAACAATGTTGTCGTGATAACTGGGCTGCATTACACTCAGAAGAGCTCTGTTCATGTACTCGCCTAATCAGTACTCTCTACCCTTGACCCTACTGTCCTCATGAGGGAGATAGCTGCCACAAGGATTATGGGAAGACTTAATGCAGTCACTAACACCTTGGCCGCAGACAGCAGGCTACCACCGATTGTTGTCACCCTGTTCTCCCATGCCCTTATTCGCTCCACCCTGGCAGCTGAAATCAAAAAGGGTAAGCTGCTCTTTTCCGAGCTAAGCACGGACCTACTGGAGGAAGCCAAGGCTCTAGCCCCAGACCAGCAGGGGCTTATTAATATCAACGAGCTGCTCCCTCCAGGTGTACATAAGCTGCGCGTAAGGGCCAGGCAGGAAGCTGGGAAGGCACAGGGCTGTAAGGCCTACGTGAGGGACGGGAGAATTTTCATCCGTGCTGCTGAGGACGGAGGAAAGGCTATTATCATCACCACTAAAGAGGATCTACAGAATTTGTTTGCTAAGAGACTTCCGTGCAACAGCAGCAACGACCGCTAAAATCTGTTCGCATCATACTACCCTCACCACCATCATCATCCATATCATCATTGCCTACATCTTCAACCATTTTTAAGGACCTGTCACTTCAATGCTAACTCCTTCACGGGTCACATTGAGGCGGTGACTCTTCTTGTCCACTCGTCCCCTCTTTCACGTAATAGCTGTAACTGAAACCTGGCTGGACGACAAGGTAAAAACCATACCCCTACTTGACAACTACACACTACTTAGATGGGACAGAAATAGAAATGGTGCAGGTGTGGCCCCCTACATTCATCATTCACTCTCAGCCACAGTTTTGACATCGTCTGTCGGTGTCTGGTCGGGCAAGCCAGGGAAGCCGGAGTATCTTCTCTGTGAAATCTCTGCAAGAGATCTCTCACCCATCTTTGTTGGCGTTGTGTATTGTCCACCTCATGCTCCTTTCATTCAAGATGATTTTATCCAAAAACTTACTACACACATGCACAACTACTCCACGAAGATAATCATGGGTGACTTCAATGCAGACCAACTCTCCCGATCTGAAGATGCCAAGTTCATCAAGGCTTTCATCGAGGAGAACTCCCTTTAGTCGGTTCCCTATGGTGCTACACATCATAAACCGAAATCAGACATCTGGCTTGACCTCTGCTTAATTGACAAGCAGGATCGCCTGCTATCGCACTGGAAGACTGATACATCTTTCATTAATGGACATGACCTTATTACGGCCACTCTCGACGTACAGATACCAAGCGAAGAATCCAAAAGATTTACTTACCGAAACTACAAAGGAATCTCTGCTGAGAGACTAAGGATTTATCTCGGCGCTTGTGACTGGTCATCACTCGATACTTCATCACTTGACGCTTGCATCACCACTCTCAACACTAACTTGACTAACGCCATTAATCATTTCGTCCCATTACGTACAGTGACTCGTGGACCAAAACATCACCCGTGTTTTACCACGGCTGTTCGTGACCTCTTAAAAGAACGGGACAGACTCTACAGACGGTTTCGCAGATCATGTCTCCCGCTGGATCTGTATTTTTATAGACTAGCAAGAGACGATGCTCATAGATAGGTCGAGGATGCCAGGCTGAATTACTATCACTTACGCCTGTCCTGCCTGACTGATGTCGGCGAGATCTGGAGAGAGCTTGAGAGACTTGGAATTACGACCTCCAAAGAAAAACCACCCTCTCGCTTCTCCATTGAAGACCTCAACGCGCCCTTCAGCGGAATCTCCAACGATCCGCTGACTCCTACCGTAGAGGAATATCTGCACACCCTGGAGGGTCTAAATATCCCCGAACATTTCAATTTCAGGGAGATAACGGAATCGGATGTCTTAGATGCAGTGATGCACTTTGACTCCCAGGCCAGGGGCAGTGATGGCATCCCACAGGTTGTCATTTGTAAAGCACTGCCGGCACTCGCTCCATTTCTATGTCGTATTTTCAACCTATCCTTGAGCGAGTCATGCTTCCCCTCGGACTGGAAGAAGTTACTAATGCACGCACTCAATAAAGTTAGTTCTCCAACAACTCTTCCTGGCTATCGTCCGACCTCCCTCTTATGTTTCTTGTCCAAGGCGCTGGAATGGCTAGTGCACAGGCAAACCTCTGAATATCTTGAATCAAGACTTTTCCTTGATGACCTACAAACTGGTTTCCGCACTGGCCACAGCACACAGTCCGGCTTGATCAGGTTGACTGATGATGTCAGGCTTGGCATGAACAAAAAGAAGGTAACACTTCTACTTCTCTTTGACGTTAGCAAGTCGTTTGATACTGCAGGGTTGCAAAAATAGTAATTACTTCATTAACAATTAGACAATTAAATTTTAATTTAATTTTTTATTTAACGACTAAAATTTAATTGTTAATTAAATATCTTTTAATCAACAACTAAAGTTTAATCGTTAATTAAGAATTTTTGAATTAATAACTAAAACTTAATCGTTAATTAAATAATGTTGAATTAACGACTAAAATTTAATCGTTAATTCCATATGCGCTTGAATTAACAATTAAATCTAATTCTTAATTTAAAATTTTACAATTAAAAGTCAAATTAAATTTTTTTTTTATTTTGTAATAATTTATTGTTTTAAATGAGACATTAAAAAATTTGTTTTTATAATTTTATTGACATTTATATTTATTTATGTCATTTATGAAGTAAATGACATTTTTCGTAATCTTTGTATATAGATTTCAATCTAGTACGGATAATGTTTCAGGCCTATAGTCTGTCTTCATACGTTCTCTGAAATAAAAATATTTATTTCTCAGCTTAAAATATAAGAATTATTTTTGTAGTCTATATTTTTTTCTCTTTCTCTTCGAACACACACACACACACACATACAAACGCGTACAGACAATACGCTCGCCAAACAATAACACATTCTAGCTTCAGAATTTGTAGCTGTTTATGGATATCAGTCTCAGTCGCATTTAATCTATATCAATCAAAAGACGTTTATACAGTTGATTATTACAAGAGGTATTTTGTGTGTGATTTTTGTATTCTATCCTATTGCTATGAAGTTACTGAACAATACTAAGTAAGCATAATATATCAACAATTAGAAAGAGTCCCTGTTAGACCACCGTGCCGATCGGACGTGTTTGTAAATAGAGAATACGCGCGTGCGAGTTCCACTCTACCGTGAGTTCTATACGTGTTCTACTAAGTGTAAAGCGGTGAATTTTTGTGCATATAGTGTTAGAAAAAAGAGAAAACTGATGAGTACCCCCAATCTGGGGGTCACTCGACCCCCTGACACTGGTGGCTCTTCTCAAAACATCAATGGCCATACCGGAAATCATCAAAGAATGCATTATGCCAAAGTTTCTCAAAGTCTCGATTTTCCCAAACGTTATCAATCTATAGTTCTTCAAGCAGTTAATGGTTTTACAGTCAAAGAGTATGTTAGTGAAATAATCAAAATTACGGACAAAGAAAACATCAGATTTATCTCCAGAATTTCAAACGGCAGAGTTTGCATCTATCTTTCGTCAAAAAAAAACGTCGATGAACTTGTAGGAAAACACTAAAAAATTAAACTGGGCGAAGTAGAAGTCAATATCAACCCCCTTAAACTACCCTCGAAATGCATTATTATTTCAAACGTGTACCCAGAGATCCCGCACCACCTAATTGAAAAGGAACTCATTGAGAGAGAAATTCGAATGGATTCGAGTATTTCGCTCATAAAAGCAGGCATTCCTGAACTCGGCATACAACACGCATACAGTTTTCGGAGACAAGTATACATTAATCAAGAAGACGTCGACAAAGTTCCAAAATCAATTCCCATTAATTACGAAGACATGCAATATTGGATCTTCTTATCTACGGATTGTCTCACCCGCTTCACGTGCAAGGGCGTAGGTCACTTAGCTAAACATTGCCCTAAAATTAACGAGAAGAATGATCAACAAAGCCGCAAAATCCCTGAAATTCCAGCTAATTCAAATTTAGATCGTAGCGATGAATATAGCGAAGAAGAATATTTACTGGTGACGACCTTCCGAGTAACAACACAAATGTGAACTTAGAGATAGATACATAAGACCATTCGAAGACAGACTTTCCTACTCTCGCTGAATCAAACAATCAAACTCTTAAGAAACGCCCTCACTCTCTGTCGTCAACATCTGCTTCTACATCAAACGATACAAACAATATAAATGCGTACAACTCAGATACCGACTCAAGCTACGATTCTCTTTCCCAGATAGATGACACACAAAAAATTCATAATTCAAGTAAAACCGAAAAAACAGAGATGTTTAAATTTCCTACATCTAGTTTGAAGAAAAAAATCAAGGTATCTAAAAAAAACAAAATCATAGACTTCTCTAGTACCCATTCACACCTTGAAGAACATATAGAACAGAATAAAGATAGATACGGACTCAACTTTGCAAGTTTTTCACAGCTTCTCAATGTCATACACTCGGAAGGTACAACGTTAGAAAGTATAAATCAATTACCAATTGATCCAAAAGCACTCACAGCTATGATGAGGGAATTATACCCACTACTTGGAGACAGTAGTACAAAAAGCAAATTTACGAGAATTATAAAAAAAATTGAAACAAAAACAGACAATCTTGAACTACTTCCAACAACTCCTAGGCTTCCATCTCTAGCCCAACAATAAATCAACAATAAACAACTAATATGTAAATTAAAAAAAATGTTGGATAAAACTCTAAAACAACGAATATAAAATTGAAAAGATTATTTTGGAACACACGCAGTTTTCGACAACGCTCAAAGGAAATTCCTAGAATTCTGAAAGACCTCGACATATTTATTTGTGTGGAATCTTGGCTACAGCCTGAACACAATATACACTTCCCCGGATTCTTAACTTTTCGCAAGGATAGGATACACACAAGAGGAGGAGGTACTTTAATACTAATTCGTAAAAGCCTAGCTTATTTTGAACTTACCGACATTGCATCGCCAGATCAAAATATTGAAATGTGCGGCATCAATATAAATAATTTAAATCCTAGCTTAAATTTAATTGTAATTTACAGAGCCCCAGATTTCACTCTTAATCTAGAAACTTGGGAAAAGCTTTTTCTCAACTTTCGGAAACCTAACTGCATAGTTATGGGTGACTTTAACTCGCATAATGTTGTCTGGAATTGTAGTAAAACAAATAAAAACGGCGAACGGCTTGAGGACTGTATGGGTAACAGTGACTTATTTTTACTTAATAACGACTCTGTTACGTATATCGACGTTCACAGAAACATAAAGTCAAATCTGGACTTGATTATGTCAAGTCCAGATATCGTTGACAAAATTCTGCTCTGATCATATACCTATTTATATATATTACAACACGTTTAAAAGCTCCTATGAAAAAAAAAACGTTTAAGATAAAATCACTCCGCACTGACTGGATCAAATTTGAAAATTCTATAAGTGACTCATACGAGCAATTCCTTACCACACAATATGATACCTTAGCTCCCAAAGAAAAATACATCTTCCTCCTAAAGACAATTACAAACTCAATAAAAAGTTGCACGCCGAAAAAAAAGTAAACCAAAAAAACAATTTTGAAAGAAATCCTGTAGAGTGGTGGGATGATGATTGTTCGAGAATCATTAGATTTAGAAAAGCTTCGTATAAAAAATGGGAAACTACAACTAACCTACATGATCTTATAGATTATAAAAAAAATTGTGCCTTAGTGAAGAAAATTCTCAAACAAAAGAAATAAGATAATTTGAAAAAATTTGCTCAGTCTTTGAATCTCCGCGTTAATCCGAATTATGTTTGGCGAAAAAGCAAAGTCTTGAAAAATCGCTTTACCAGAATCACTCCATCCCATTTAAATAAAAACTTACAAAATAAGCAAAAAGTTGACACAGCTCTTAATAAATTAGCCTCTCGTGGGTGCAGACAGATCCGCAGTGGATTCCTCCCTGTGACTTTATCGAATTCAACATCGCTCTAGAATCTAAAAATAAAAAATTTTCGCCCGGCATGGACGGTATTGACTTTGACATAATCGATAGACTTCCTCTAAAATTTAAACTATTATTACTGGACGTATTCAATGAAATGTATACAAAAAATAATTTTCCTGATGACTGGAAAAATGTATTTATGCATTTTATTGATAAACTACACGGTGAAATCGTCAGACCCATCTCACTTACTTCCTGCTTGGGTAAACTTTCGAAACGCTTGTTAAAAATAGATTGCAATGGTGGGCACAAAATAACAATTTGATAACAAACTGGTTTTCGAAAAGGTATGTCATGCTTGAACAATCTCACAAATTAAAATTTAAAAATTAAAGAAACATTCTCTAAAAAAAAGAACTTCTTGCTGCTTTTCTTGACGTAAAAGGTGCCTTTGACGACGTTATTATAGACATACTGCTACAAATTCTTGCATCCTTTGGCTGCCCAAAAAACCTAGTATATTTCATAAAATTTATAACGAGCGAAAGAATTATTTACACCAGTACGACCGGTGATTCACCAAGACTGATTTACAAAGGCGTACCCCAAGGCAAAGTCCTCAGTCCACTACTATATATACTATACGTAGCAAAAATTATGATAAATCTACCAAAAACAATCAACGTGTCGCAGTTTTCAGATGACATTGCTCTGTTTTGTACGTTTTCATCACGCAAAAGAGCTACGAGTATTATAACTAATAGCATTAAAAAAATCGATAAAAATCTCAAACAACTAGGACTCGAATTGGCGCCCAATAAAACTCAGTTAGTGCACTTTAACAAGAAAAATATTCGCCCTGGCAAGATACAAATAGATTTGAATGGATGCAAAATAAAATCAAGTCCGTCTGCACGATTCTTAGGTGTCATTTTCGACTACAGGAATTCTTTCTCCACCCACATTAATAATATATATATAAAAAATGCCAACGAGCTCTTAACATTCTAAAATATTTAAGCGGTATAACCTGGGGCTTTGACCTAGAAACTCTTATTATATTTTTTAAAAGTTATGTTAGATCCATCTAAGATTACAGTAGCTTCATATATTTCCCGAGAAGCCAAAACTTGATAGATAAAGTCGAACGAATTCAATATCAAGATATTCGATGCGCACTAGGGTACCGTAAAACTACACCGACTAATGTATTGATTGCTGAGTCTAAACTCGACTACATTCAATTCCGAGCAAAATATTTGGGCGACTGTTTTCTCGCTAAAATACTATCTAACGAAGGTTCACTCACTGCTAAAACAATTAAAGACCATCTCATCCACAGCACTAAACATCCTTGCAATGATGACACTGTCTTTGCAAACTGTATATCAAGCACGAGTGAATACTCAGCGGATATTATGCGTGACGATAAATATTCTATGTACAATCAAAAATATCAAACTTTAATTACTTTAATTACTTTTACCTCGCAATTTGATAAAGATCTAAAAAAATGTAAAGATCCCAACGACATAGTAGATAAATTTTTAGCTCAAAAAAATCCACACGCTATATATACAAATGGTAGCAAAATCGAAGAAAATTTATATACTTGATCAGCATGTATCTGTCCAGACCTAGATATCCGCATACAAAAGTCCCTAAATAAAAAAACATCTGTATATACAGCTGAATGCATTGCTCTCGATGACGCCCTAAAAATAGCTATTAGCAACACAGATAAAAAGTTCCTGATTTTCTCGGATTCCTTGAGCGCCCTTCAGTCCTTACAATCCGCTAAACAAAAAATCACAACAAATCCCTACATCTACAGCATAAAAAGTAAATACAATACATTAAATTGTAATACCTTAGATAATCCTCAGATTGAAATAGTCTGGATACCGTCTCACATAGGAATTCGAGGAAATGAAGAAGTTGATCGACTTCCTAAAATAGCTACGTACACTAAGCTGCTCAAACATAAGCAAGTTCCTCACACTGACTTAAAAGAGTCATTCAAAGATAAAATGAACTGTGAAACAATAGCTAAAATCAAAAAAGATGGCGAAACAAAAGGGAAAAAATACTGCGAAATGTTTTTGAACTTGAAGAAAAAACCTTGGTTTTGTAAAAAAGCACTGACTCGAAATGTAATTACTACTATAAATAGAAGCCGAGCCGATCACTATAACTTATCGGCCTCGCTTGCCCGGGTAAAAATTGTAAACGATCCGAAATGCTTGTATGGAGAGGAAGTTGAAGACTTAAATCACGTTCTCTGGCAATGTCAGCTATACAATGAACATAGACATAAATTAATAAAGAATCTTCTGAATCAAAAGTATCAACTTCCTCTTCATATATACTCTATAATCGCTGCTCCAGACATCAAAGCCTGCGAGCAAATATGTAAATTTTTAAGATCATGTAATATATAACTGTAATCTAAACCTTGATAAAATGTAAATGTATATTCTTTAATACAAGTATGTAATGCTATATAAACCTTACAAAAGGTTTCAATAAAGCTATAATGAAAAAAAAAACAATTAGAAAATTTGAATTCTAAAATATGTCAACATATAATTGTTAATATTAATCAAATACAATTTATTAATTTTATATCTACTGTAGCATACATATGTATGTGATATATACACATTATATATTTTAATATGTTCACTTTTCTAATTATTTATTTCTTATAATCAGTCTATAAATCCCAAATTATGGAGCTAAACGAAGTAAACGAGGAATCACATGATTCGATGATGTCCAAGTGTTCAACTTCAACCCTTATTAATTCAGAGATGTCTCATTTAACGATTGGAACCGATGCATCATCGTCAAATGCACCTGAATCATCGATACCAATATCAACAGATACTGTTAGAAGTTTAGAAGAAAAGTACAATAAACTTGTATACTTAAGTGGCGTTTTTTTGTTCTTGTTTTTACAAAATCTACGGAAAATTCAGTGCTTGCTAAATGTGTAACATGCAACGAAGAAATCAGAGGTGCTTTGAAAGTGTCTTCAAATTTCTCCAATCATTTATCGCGGGTGACATTTTTTAAAAATATATTACTAGTTGAAAAACTGTATCAAACGTGTAACTTGTACTAAGTTATACGTAGTATATACTAGTATAGTACGTATAACGTAGTATATACTACGTAATAGTATATACTAGTATAGTACGTATAACGTAGTATATACTACGTAATAGTATATACTACGTTATGTAATAATTAATAATGAATTAATAAATAATTAATTAATTCAATTTATTAGCTCTAATAATTGATTAATTTTTTTTTAATATTTTTTTTATACATATTTTATATATTTTTTAAAATATTTTATTTTAATACATAATGAACATATCTCGCCATTTCAGATGCTCCAGTCACAGTCTGAGTTTTATTGCAACTTCCGATTTCAATAAATTTATAAATAACGATGCAAAACTAAAAAAGCTTCATCATAAGGTAATAGGTAAATGCGAAGAACTATGGAAAAGTTTAAAATCTCCAACAAAAGAGAGCAACTCACCGAATACTTAAGTGTATGTTTCAAAAACCAGTAATAACAAGGTGGAATTCTTTATATGATAGTCTAAAGCAAATTCTATCATTCAAAGATCAATTATGGAGTCGTGGTTTTTATACAATTATTTCAATGACAAAGAAGTTTAAAAAATCTGATTTTGATTATATTAAAGAATTTTTAGATGTAATGAATCCGTTAGCATCTGCTATTGATAAATTGCAAGGAGATGACTGCCATTATGGATATCTACTTCTAACATTGATTTTAATACGATCAAGATGAGGTGGCAAACACTGCTTAACGATTCTACGATTACGTCATGTCAATCATTGACTTCTAAATTGATTCTATCCTTAGAACGCAAAATGGTTGATTACTTTAATATTGTCAAGGCAGGTGAATTTGCTGCTATAGCTACATTTACTCATCCAAAATTTAAATGAGAACAATGGATTCAGTTTTTAAGCAGCGAAGCTCAACAAAGAGTAGAGATATTAATAAAGAAGATTGCGAAACCCATAAAATCTACTCCGACAACAAATTGCATTAAAGAAGTCGATAAATTCTTCGATTTTGGGGAAACCGTGCAAGAATCATTGAAAACTAAAAAAATTGTGTTCAGCTCACAGAAGAGCCAACTACTACAATATTTGGGACTACCAATAACCAGTAATTTAAGTAGTCTGTAAGATTTTCCCCAAGTAAGGGATTCATTTTTAAAATATAATACTGTTCTGGCTTCATCAGCACCTATTGAATGATTATTTTCTTACGCAACACTACTAAATATTCCAAAGTTAAATAAAATAAATGATCTTCAATTTAAAAAAAGAATTATTTGTAAAATTAATGGAAAAAAAAAGTTTTTGTAAACAAATCATAGTATTTAAAGAAAATGAATTATTTCTTGTAAACTTATGATTTACAATAATTTACAATTGTACTATTTAGAATTAACAATTAATTTTTAACTGTCAGATTTTTAATTAACAACTAAAATTTAATTTGTAATCGTCAGATTTTTAATTAACAATTAAAACTTAATTTTTAATTGTCAAATTTTTAATTAACTAAAATTTAATTTTTAATTAACGACTAATAATCTAATTCTCAATTAAACCGTAATTGAATTAAAAATTTAATTGAATTATTGCAACCCTGTAATACTGTGTGTCACGTCAGGCTACTCAGAAAGCTAACCTCTTTCGTCTTCTCTAAGTAGGTTATCAGCTGGTTCGCCTCTTACCTTACTGGCAGAATGAAGGCTGTTATTGGTGACAGCAGTGAACTCTCCACCTTTCTACCGTTAAACATGGGAGTACCACAGGGGTCTGTACAAGGCCCACTGTTATTCTCATTGTACATCAACGATATCGGCCTTTGTCTAGACATTGACGTATCTTATCTCATTCACGCGGATGACTTGCAAATCTACAGTCAATGTCACCTTGAGGAGCTCAATTCCTATTCCGTGAGGATGAGTGCTAACGCCGAGAGGATTATGGACTGGGCTGCAAAGAATCATCTTAAACTGAACGTTCTCAAAACGCAGGCGATCGTCCTTGGCTTCTCCTATTATATAAACGCTCTACCTTCTACAGCTAACACCTACATTAACATAGGAGGAACCAGGGTCGAATATCAGTCGTCTGTGCATAGTCTGGGACTGGTGCTTGACTCTAAACTTACTTGGAAGGAGCACGTTACTCAACTGTGTAAGCGCGCACACTCGCTTATGTATAGACTATACTTTTTTGGAAAGAGCACCGATTTTGAGCTATGCAAGCATCTCGTGCAAGCCCTACTGTTCCCTATCATCGACTATTACTCATTAGTTTACTGGGACCTGATGCGAGAACTGGACATAAAGCTACAGAGAGTGGTAAACACAGGAATTCGTTAAATCTATGGTGTAAGGAGGGACAAGCACATCACCTCCTACAGGCGTGAGTTGCAATGGCTCACCACAGCCGGACGTAGGGAGTATTTCAAGGCCTGTTTCCTTAGGAAACTTTTTAACACCGCTACTCCATCTTATATCATGGCTTTTTTTGACTTCCACGTCGCCCTCCGCACTGTGAGGGGTGAGGTGACCCCTCTGCACATTCTCACTTTCGTAACAGAAACACTGAGGAATTCATTCCATATAAGCGCATCATATCTTTGGAATTCATTTCCCTCTCATCTTCGCGACAATAGATCACTATCACCTTTCAAACGCCAGGAAAAGCTATACTTTGTTAATCTTGAAAACATCTAAACACTGTACAATCACCTTCATCTCACATTCTCATCTCTTTCTTTCACTCATATTGTCTCATCACTCATTCATTTTAGCTATAAAAATTCAATGTACCTTATTATTGTATTACTGTTAATTGTTTTTTGTACAATAAAATGTACAGAAATAAAAATTATCTAATCTAATCTAATCTCCAAGAGAAAATAAAAAAGAAAAAAAACATACCCACGCCCCCACACCCCCACACTTCCATAACCCACACCCATCCGCACGTACCTGTAACATCGCCCTCTATTTTTATTAAATTTTTAAACAATTTTTCTTTTTTTGAAAATTCCTACAAAAATATATAAAGGAAATAGTAAATCTTAGAGATATGTACGTCTGAAAAAATATTCTGTAGACCTCTCGAGATTAGAAGTAAGATAATAAATACAAACAGGGGTGCCTACTCTCTTGCAACGCGTTGGGAATTTTCCCGGTACAATATCCAAGCACTTGAACGACAAACATCCTGAAGTCGTAAAAACCGCCCAAAAATTTGAGAGTAACCAAATGCAAGCTAAGATTGTCGCTGCGTTTTTTTTCGAAAGAGAAAGCGAAGACGGCCAGCTGCAGGCAATAAAAGTGCGAGATAACACACCCTGTCTGGATTTTATGGCCTGTCGTGCCTAGGATCTTCGAGTACGTATAATCTCCTAGGTAGAAAAAATAAAACATAGACATGCGTCCGGAAAAATCTCCAGCTATGCTGTGGGAAAATGCGTTTATACCCTTATACATATATATATATAATGCTTTAGGATCTTTATTATCTTTTAAAATTTAATAATAATTTTTAGTTAAAATATTGCATAATGCCTATAAATTATGCTTAATCAATACATATAGTATATACGAATTTTTATTTAAGGAAAAATAGTGTTAAATTATGATAAAATCTTATTAGTTTATAAGTTATTAATAAATTTAGCGGACTGATGCGTATATAGGAAAAATATACAATTGCACACTAAAAATATACATTTAAGATCAATAGTACATACATAAATAGTTTAAATTAAATCATTTAAGAGCGATAATAAAACATAATAATATGTAATATTATAAGAGTATTGTTTAGTATGTTTAGAGTGTTCAAATATTAATAGTACTATATTTTTCATGTCAAATAAACAAGTTTTAAAAATCAATACAATCTGCTTTTATACAATTGACTATTTTAACACATATACAAAATATAGTTATAATCTTTTTATTATAAATAAACTTGTTTATTTAACGAAAAATTGTACTAATAATAAGTACCTATATATATGTATTTTTGGTGAATGTAGTAGAAAATTTGTAGTTTAGCAGAACGTTTTGCATGAGTATGAATATTTATTTATATATATACGAAATTGTGCAAATTATTTACCTATTTAATTTGAAACAAGAGTAATAATTTAATAAAATATCAGATGAAACTTAGAAAAATAGCATGATCATTTAACTTCTTTGAACATTTCGTTATATATAAATAAACATTAGTAATAGAAAAATGCATGTAAAAGTATATATGTATATAAGAATATTTATTGAATTCTTATATTAAATACAAAATTTATAAAGTTAAACGTTTAAAATAATAGTGATAAACAGATATGATTATCTATACCTTTATAGCTCGAGATTGTTTAAAATCAGTAAAATCATTTATGTATATTAGTTTAAAATTTTATTAATTATCTATTAAATAAACTCCATTTAGAAGGAAATGTTCAACAATCTCTGCTATAAAAGGAAATCAGAATTATGTATGCTTATATACATATATATATACACCGATTATTTTTGCAACTATGGTTAAAGTAAGGAGGTAACCGTAATTGTAAACAATACAATAGAAAAATAGTGCATTATATTTTACGTTAAATAAATATCGTTGCATAGGAATACTTGTATATATACAGATATATATGTATAAGTATGCAAGGATATATATAGCACACAAGCCAAGCCATGAGGCCCGACGCCATCGGTCCACCCCCTTCTTGCTTAGGCCAAAAGTGGGGATGCGCCGAGTGACGTCAGTGCCGCTTCCAAAATCGTGGAAGATTTTCATTGGAAAATCTCCGATTTTCCTTGGCCAATGAGAGAGACAGTGGAGTAGTGGGTGTGTCCGGGGTCCTCGGAGATAAAACCACCCCGCAGGCCCTTCGGAGATCACTCCGGTCCCGGTTCTCAACTCAGTCCGGATATTTTTACATTCAAGAATTTCTCTTGTCTATATATCGCGCTCAGTCCGCTAAAACTTTTGTATTTTCTATATTGAAATTCAAGAATATATTATCTTCTTTTTCGAGTGATTAAATCAGTGTTCTATTCTTTTATTTAAACCTTCTAAAAAGGATTTTACAAATATTTTTCCAATATATTGGAAGAGTGAACGAGAGAGAACGAGAGAATCAACTAACAAAATAAAAGAAAAAAAAGTAAGTTACAGTTATTATTATTCTATTTAATACATTTCCTTTGTACTACCAACTGTGTAGTTAGAAGCATTTTCCACCGCTTAAAGTATAAGTCAAGTGCCGGTTGACTTTTAAATATCAAATAACTTCAGTACGCGTAAATTGAATTATAGGATATAATACTTGCTTAGTTCAGGATTGAAAGATCCGTTTCTTTGCAAGTAAAATATTCTCAAAAATCCGCATCTAAAGTCTTGCCGCGTAAAATACTTTACTTGTTTTGTTCCTTCAGGCGAAAGCCGTTTGGTTCGAAACAATCGTAAAGTTAAAAAATTTCCGATATATATATTTTTGTCAATATATTACTAAAAATTAATTTATTTGAAAATTAGAAACATTCCTTCTTTTTTTAAACGTATAAAAAGCTCACAACCCTAGCTATTTGTGGCAACACAAGGCTAAAAAGGCGAGCAGTACATATAGTTATCCTTCACGAGGAAGCTATATAGAAATTATTACACCGGGATTTGACAATCTAAAGTCAAAGCTCGGACGTTACAAATTTGGAGGCCCCGGAGGGATAATAATAATATATACGCTAAATTTCAAAAAGTGTATATATACGCGCTGCGTTTAGCTAAAGAGGGAAATCTTTGTTTAGATTGCACAAAGTTTAAGGAGAAAAGAAGTTATCAAAGTTTATTAATAAAGAAAATATTAAGAAAATACATACAGTCTTGACAATACAGACATTTACAACTTTAACAAACTAACGTAAATTTTACTAACTAAAAGTGTGAAAATTAAAACAAATCAAACAATTAACGAATTAAGGAAAAAATTTTCAAATTAAAACAACAATAAAAAAAAAAAACAAGATTCAAAATTATTTACATTTATTAGTAAGTTTTTGAATTAAAAATTTGGTTAATTTTATATTTTATTTGAATTTTTCATTAATATTACATTTAAAAATTTATTTAAATAAAAAATTACAATAAATAAAATAAGAAAACCTAATTTAAATAAAAATAGAGATAAATTAAAAAACTATTAACGTACAGAAAGGGAAAATGATTTATATATTTTATTAATGATTTTTTGTTTTTTCCTTTTCTGTTTATGCTATAGTGGACACAAATAAAAAATTTAAACCCACAAAAAAACAAAGGGCTGCAATTAGGAAAAAAGCGGAAAATCAGAGGAGGATATTTGCCGAGAGAATTTTGGAGGAAATAAAGAGTACACCACCACCACCACCGCCTCCTCTACCGAAGTATCCACCACCAGTCGCGGTGGTAGATATTCCATTGCCTCCGACGATTAAACGCTGCCAAAATTGCATCATTAAACTCAAGGAAAAATGTATTAGATGTTTTTCCTTGAATCAGAAATTTAAAAAGAAACCTCAACCCACTATTTTAGATAAAATTTTGAGTGAAATCGACAGTAACAAAAATATAAATAAAAAACCTATTATTGACTAAAAAAAAAATTGTAACAAATACCTAAATAAAAAAATTTTTTATACCTATAAACTATCTATTTCTTTCCTTTTTTATAAAACTTGAATAGCTAAATTAATTAAATATTAAATAAGCAAATTGGTTATATATTTTGATAAAATCTTTGAGCAAGCCGGTTGCGATTAGTTTAATAGTGTATACAGAAGTTTATGGGACAAGAATTTTGCCTTACTCAAGGATGGCTTGTCTGGATTTGTGATTAGTTGATAAAACGAACACAAACTCCACCATTACTTCAATTATACAAACTTGACATTTTAATTTGACATTTTAACTTGACATTTTAAAAATAAAAACATTTATATTTACTCTAAAAAAGTAGTATACAGAATTGTATAGGACGAATTCATTCGTTGGGTTTCGTGATTAGTTGCTTTGCAACGAAATCGAGACCACTATACAATTTAACTACACGTAACGCGCATTTTTCCTGATTTTCAGTTTTAAATTTTTTTACAAATACTGCACAAAATTGTATAATACGAAATCTTTCGTTTGGTCTTCGTGACTAGTTGTTTTGCAACGAAATCGAGACCAGTATACAATTTAACTGCACGCAAATTGCATTTTTCTAGATTTTTAAATTTTTCAAAAAGAAAAATTTTGTACAAAATTGTATGGTACGAAATCTTTCGTTTGGTCTTCGTGACTAGTTGCTTCGCAACGAAATCAAGACCACAATACAGTTCAACTGCAAGTAACGCGAATTTCTAATATTTTTATAGCTTATCTTTTTGATTTATTTGACGACGTCACATAGAATTGTGTGGTACGAGTTTTCTCGACTGGTCTTTGTGATTAGTTGCTCTGCAACGAACGCTAGACCGCCGCATAATTTAACTGGGCGTAACGAATATTTCAAATGACCGCGTTTTTTTTTATATATATATAAATCTTTAATATTTAAAAAGAAAATAGTAAAATTAATAAAAAAATTGCATTAAAAAAATAGTTTTCCTGTTATTTTTATTTTAGTGGACAAAGACAAACAGGTCAAAAGAAATAACCCGTCAAAAAAACCAACGTGCGAAGAAGAAGCGCGAGTTAGCAAGACTAACTGAAGCCCTAGGAAGTGCGCCAGAACAATCGGCACCGCGTCTTCTTCCGGACACATATCCTACACCTCTAATAAAAATCTGTAAAAATTGTCGCGAAAAGAGGAAGGAAAACTGTATTGATTGTTTCAATCTTAATATTAAATTTAAAAAAAAAATCCCTTTGAAAAATTAGAAAAATATAAAAATAGTAAGATTTTTTTTTATTATATAACTTTAAGATTAGATAGATTCCCCTTTCGGCTAGGTACTAACCAATAACAATGTTTTTTTTTTTTTTTTGTATAGATGAACACCGGAGATAACCACGATAACCATAATAAAAGACCACGTGATGAGAAAGAAAATCTAAGCAAAAATAAAAGGCGTAAACTTGCAAGGAAAAATAGGAGGAAAAATAACCATAATTCAGAGAATATTAATCCTCAAAACGAGAAAAATCTATTTCGGGGACCACTATTAAAGACCTCACAACATATTGACAACGTTGGAGTTGCTGTTAATCCTCCAACACCTCTCGAAAATCCGGAAGACATACACCCTCCACCTTTTGGAACTACAGGTAGACCATTCTATCAGGAAAGGCCTGGTTTTAGGGGTACGATCCTACAACCAAGAACGCCCCTGGCAGATGCTTTAATCTGCACAGTAAGGCCATTAGCACTGCGACCTATACTGCCGGATAACGCTCCGATAGCCGCACCACCCACTGAAGCTCCTCCAGCAGCTCCTGCTGAGAACGGGCAAAATATTGAGCCAGCACCTGTGGTTGATGTAGTATTCCTGGACGAACCGGAAATAGTTGAATTAATGAATTTGCGGCCTGTTTTTCAACATAGAAGACCAGTTATTTTACATAATGAGGATATTATTACTTTAGATTAATTATAACTTTGTTTGTTTTTTTTTCTTTTTCTCTAACTTCCTTTTTTTGTATTAAGTTTAAAATTTAGTAAATAAAGAAAAACTAATCTAAAAATAAATAAATCAATTTCCTATCAAAAATTATTTATATACCCTTAATAATATTAATAGTAGTTATAATATCGGTATGATTCCTCATCACATATCCGACCTTAGTTCTTTAGCTGCGTCAAGTAGGATAATTAATTTAGAACAGCGTATAGAATCCCTTATTATTACAATCAATCAACAATCGGTAGCTATAAATAAATTAAATAAAATCGTTCACGAACAAAGTAAACAAATAGAGACACTCCACCAGGTAGACAATTCTATTCTTTTTTCTGTTTGTGATAACAACAAAAAAATTGTCCAAATAAATAAACGCATTAACAAAATAAACGGAATTACCAGTAGCATCACAAAATCAGTTATTTATGGATTCAAGAATATAAACGAAAGACAGTCAGTAGATAAAATTGAAATCGAAAAATTAGAAAAAGCATTTAAAAATTTACAAATTTAATATTTAAGATCATTGGACATTTCTAATTTTTAATACCCTTTTATTAAATTTTCATTTTGATGTTTTACAAATGCAAATTTTAGTATTATTTTTAAATAATTTAGATTTCTTAGTATAAGTAGTAATAATAAAAGTTATTTATGTTTTTAACAAACCTGGTGGAGAATAAAATAATAAATTTACATTTTCTAGCTTCGTATAACCTATTTTTAGCGTTTAAGGATGTTGAAAAGCCAGTAAAAATTATAATATCTTATGCTAATAATGAAAATTATAAAAATAAAAACATAAAAAGCATTATTTATAATAATAAGGAATTTAGCTACATTAAAAATAACGACGGCTCAATAAGCCCTATTACCTTTATTTTATTGCCTACGGTACTTTTATTTAATATTAATAACAAGCTACAGTTACTTTATAATGAAGTAAATTGTGGAATATTTCTTATCAAGGATATTGAAGGAAATATTGTTATTGATATTAAAAATATTAAATTTTTAAGGCTGTTTATTGAAAATAAGACTAGTTATAATTATTTAGATTATAAACCTATATATTTATCCCGAAAAAGACAACAACATAGAATTGTTACAGACTTTCGAAATCTATGAGTGATAAACGTCTCACACGACAAGAAGCTCGACGTTTAAATATATCACATCTATCCACCGCTGCACTAGCTACAATAAACCCTTTTCAAACGCGAGAACGAATAGGTAGAGAAGATTTAGAATCAAACTCTCAATCTCAATTATCAAATCCTGATATAAAAACATCTAAACCCCAGATTGAGCCCAATATTTCAAATCCATCACTATCATCTCAAGGATCCATACTTGAGACAATAGAAGAAAATTTCGAAAATCCGCAATCAACTTCATCATTCAATCCTATAGATAGTCCTATTCCTCAGTCTCTTCCAATTCCCATTCCGCGTCAAATTAAACCTTTATTCAACATGGCCAATCCTCCAGTACCATTACAATTTAATCAAGTAGTTTCAATAAAAGATGCTCTTAGAGTAATTCCCGAATTCGATGGCGAAAACATACCTTTTACGCAATTCGCGGAAGGATGTAAAGAAGCCCGAGACATGATTGAGGCTAATGCTCAGCCTAACCTCACCAGATTGATTAGATGCAAGATACAAGGTGAAGCTAGACAAGCTATCACCGGGCTTACTTTCGATACAGTAGATGCCCTAATCACCTTTTTAAAGAGTATCTATGCTCCAGCCAAGACTGTTACTCAGTTACTCGGCGATTTAGGAAATGAATACCAACATGACCACGAAAATGTCATAACCTTTGCAAATAGAATAAAAGATGTTGGCAATCGAGTATTAGAAGCTCACCGATTAGAAAATAACGGTGAAGAGAGTGTTGCATTCAGAACCTCGACTGAAAATAATGTCAAAGATTGTTTTAAGAGGGGTTTAAAATCTGAAATTGAGCAACGATTAACTTCTGAAGCCAATGATACAGTGAATGACATAGTGAAGAAGGCTATAGCTATTGAACGCAAATTAGCTAATCAATTAGCAATTAGAAGACGAATAGAAGCAAACACCAGTGGTGTTAGAAAAAAGGTTTTTGCTTGCACAGTCTGCAAAGCACTTGACGATAATAATTGCAAATGTATGACTGAGAGAGTATTTGAATGCCAATTTTGCAATCAAAAAGGGCATACATTAGAAAATTGTTCAGTACATGCAACAAGTCTTTTAAAAATGAAATTAACTTGTCAAATTTGCAATCAGGAAGGTCATACAGCGAGTCATTGTAAATCAATTGAGACTTGCCAACTTTGCAGTAAAGTTGGACACGCTGCTAAAAATTGTACTCAAACTAATATGCAAAGTAATCGTCCTAAAACAATTTGTCAAATTTGTCAAAGGGTTGGACATTCTGCAAGTTCTTGCTATATGCTAAAAAACCGATTAGAAAGAATGTCTTTTACCCAAACAGCTTATTCAGAAAGAACCATCTGCCAAATTTGCCAAAAGCCTGGCCATAGTGCAAACGTTTGCAGATCTAATAAACCCGATCAACATAGTCAATTAGAAGCCCGACTAAGGTTGACTTGCCAATTGTGCAATGCACGAGGTCATACTGCTGCTACGTGTAAAAATAAAAATTTACACTTGGAATGTACCTTTTGTAAAATTAAAGGGCACACTATTGACAAGTCTTATAAGAAAAATGGAAGGCCTAACATTCAGTCGGGAAACTTCCAGGGCACTCACCCTCAGAACGCAGGGAACGAGGGCCAATCAAATCAGCAGCGTTCAAACAATATGATTCAGATAAACAAATTATTGGACGAATTAATACCATTGAATTAAGTCATCCCGGTCAGTCAATTCCATATGTATCATTTTTTATACCGTCATTAGATTCAGCTGTTAAATTTATGTTAGATACCGGATCCGAGGTAAATTTAATTAAAATTAGTGCCATTGCTAATAAACATTTAATTCAAAAACAAATTATTGTTAGTTTACGTGGAATCGGTCCCACCGCTATTTTATCATTAGGAACAATTAATTGGAAATTACTCGGAGTCGAAGTAAATTTTATTGTTGTACCTGATAACTTTCAAATCCCTACTGAAGGTTTACTCGGTTCTAGATTA
This sequence comes from Muscidifurax raptorellus, assembly GCA_020010945.3. Lineage (NCBI taxonomy): Eukaryota > Metazoa > Arthropoda > Insecta > Hymenoptera > Pteromalidae > Muscidifurax > Muscidifurax raptorellus. Next base: position 1,450,994 of record JAHUUD020000008.1, read on the forward strand.
TTTCATGAGCACGAAGCAATAATAGATTTTAGAACTAGAATTTTTACATTAAATAACAATGTTATGACTTTTTATCAAAAAAATAATTCTTTCCATAAATCAAAAGTAGGAAAAATAATTAATATTAATTCCGAATTAGTAAACAAAAATAAGGATTCATATTTACCTTACATAAGTATAATAAATCCACCTTCTTATAGTAATGGTAGATTAATGTTAGATTCCGGTTCGGAAGCTAATATTATGAAATCCTATCTACTGCCTAAAGAATGTGAAATAAATGAATCAGAATTTGTTTATTTAAAAGGTATTGGTGATGAACTCACAACAACTTTAGGAACTGCAGAAATAAAAATTTTCGGAATTACTGCTATATTTCATATAGTACCCGATGATTTTGGCATTCCATGTGAGGGAGTTCTTGGTGCTGCCTACTTTTTTCAAACTAAAAGTATTATTGATTATAAACTTTCAATGTTTCAAGTTAATAATAACCTAGCAACAATGCATATTGGTGACCATCTCTCTGAGTTATCAAACTATCAAGCTACTGAACGCGAAAAATTACTGCTAAAACCAAGCGGAATAGCAGGTAGTATTCGGGTTCCTAGTGAAACTATAAAAAAGGAAGATGTTACTATTTCTTCTACAAATACCTTTGAAAGAAGATATATTAATCAAGAAGAAAATATTTCAGAACTTGGACTTGATTCCCTGTCCAGTACTGCAATAAACCCTTCTACTGAATCATTATATCGAATGCTATCTGATTTAGAAGACTCAAGAGATTATGAGACCATCTCCACTTTAGATGATTATTATGCTAATTATAATATAGCAATATTACCTAATGATCCAAATGAGCAAGTTTTTAAAAAGCAATGTCCTAAAAGGCAAATTTTTCATGTTACACAACAAGAGATTTTTGCTGAGCTTGATTTAGAGAGACCTTGTAAAGATGAATCAGATAAATTATATGATGTCTTTTCAAAAAATGAGACAGAATTACTTGAACAATTTGATTTATCAACTGCTCGAATATTTGATATCCAAGTAAATTCCGGATCAATATTAGATAAATTAAGATTAGATCATTTAGTAGGTTTAGAAAAACAACACGTAGTTAATTTAGTAAATAAGTATAAAGATAGATTTCTTTTAGAAGGCCAACATTTAGGTTCGGCAACTAATATTAAGCATCGAATAATAACCACAACTGACGTACCTATAAATGTGAGGCAATATAAATTTCCCTTTTCTTTAAAAGATGAAATTACACGTCAAGTACACAAATTACTTGAAGAAGGAATAATACGACCTTCTCAATCAGATTATAACTCACCAATTTGGATTGTGCCTAAAAAGCCTGATGCCAATGGTGTAGTCACATATCGGTTAGTATCAGACTTCAGGAAGTTAAATGAAATCACTATCAGTGATGCTTATCCACTACCAGCAATTTCTCAAATAATTGATGCGATAGGAGGATATAAGTATTATACTGTAGTTGATTTAGCTTCTGGTTTTCACCAAATTTTGATGGATCCAGCCGATGCTCATAAGACTGCTTTTTCTACACCTTTCGGTCATTATGAATTTGTTAGAATGACTTTCGGTTTACGCAATGCTCCAGCTACATTCCAGCGTTTTATGGACAACACGCTGCGTGGTTTGCAAGGAAAAGTATTATATTCATTTATCGATGATATAATAATTTTTGCAAATTCCCTAGAGGAGCATGAGGAGAAAATGAATTTACTCATGGAACGATTAGAGCAATGCAACTTAAAACTGAATCTTAAAAAGTGTGAATTTCTGAAAGAGGAAGTTTGCTATTTGGGGCATATTATTAGTAAAGATGGTTTAAAACCAGACCCTAAAAAGCTCGAAGCTGTTGCAAATTTACCCAGACCACAAACAGTCAAAAATGTCCGACAGACATTAGGTTTGTTTGGATACTATCGCAGATTTATCAAAAATTTTGCAAAAATTGCCAAACCTTTAACTCGACTGTTGCAAAAAGATATAGAATTTAATTGGACAGAGGATTGCGAAAAAGCTTTTGTCACCTTGAGAGATGCTCTATGTAATCCACCTGTATTAAGTTACCCTGATTTTTCCAAACCTTTTATAATCACTTGCGATGCTTCAGGCATAGCAGTCGGAGGTGTACTTTCTCAAGGAGAAATTGGTAAAGACCAGCCGATTGCTTATACATCTCGCGTTCTGAGAGGTCCTGAATTAGCATATGAGGTGTATGAAAAGGAAGCTTTAGCAATGATGCATTGTGTAAAGCTCTTCAAGGATTATATTTACGGTAAAAAGATAAAAATCATCACTGATCACCAACCCTTGGTATGGTTCAAAACAGCTGATTTAAATACAAGAGTATTAAAATGGCGTTTTAAGTTATCAGAGTATGATTATGAGATTATTTACAAACCCGGTAAATTGAATTCTAATGCTGACGCACTTTCTCGTAACCCGGTAGAACCCGTTGAAATTCATGTCATTACGAGAAGGCAACAAAAGTTAGCAGATTCCCCAGAACAAGTTGAAAATGATAAACCCAAAGTTCCACCTGTAATAACAAAACCTAAACCAAAAGTACGCTACAAAGCAACAAAACCTATAGCAAAAATTAAAAACAAAAAAAAAAGGAGGCCAAAGAAAAAAGTTGATCCACCTGATATATCGAGTTTACTCGAGAGAATAAGCCAAGTACTTGCTGAATCGGAGCAAGGTGCCAAAACCATTAAACCGAGAAGCACAACATCCGACCCAGTACTAAATATTGAAATGCCCCCTAGCAATAGATCTCAATCTAGCATTGATGATAAAAATGAAGAATCAGCAATAAATTTACCTATTGTTGAACCTTCAGAAAAAAATTCAATAACTATGTTATCTAAGAGTGAAATTTCTATTAATTCTAAGAATTCTAGTAATAATTTTAAATTAGTTGAAGTTAAGGATTTATTAAATTTCAGAAAAGAAACGGTCATTTGTTTTGTAGACTCTAAAGGAAATCCTTGTGATGAAGGTGCGAAACTTTTGACCGATGCGAAAAAAATCGAGAATAATTTAAGTCTAGAGTTAAATTCATTAAATACCATTAAACGTAATAATAATTATATTATATCATTATGTATTCGAGGACCAGAACCCGAATCACTTACACATATTAAGGAAAATATTAAAATTACTTTAGGAAAACTAAAAAAATTTGTTAAAGATAATAACCTACTAATAATTAACATAGCCAAAAGTAGTTTTATTGAAAACCTAGAATGGAGCGAAGTATTAGCTTTAATAAAATCAATATTTAGTTCAATTAATGTAAAGGTAATAATTTGCAAAGGTACTATTCAGTACGTACCTCTGGAAAAACGTGACGAAATCTTTGGCGAATTACATAATTCCCCAATAGGTGGACATCGCGGTGTTTCCAAAACTTTTAATAGAATTAGGCATACTTATTATTGGGAAAATTTGAAAGATGATATTCAACGTAGGATTCAACAATGTTTAGAATGTCAATTAAAAAAATTAGTTCGCTTAAAAACCAAGCAACCTATGGTTATTACTGATACTCCAGGAACGGTTTTTGATAAAATTGCCATGGACATTGTAGGGCCATTGCCAAAAACAAAGAACGGATATGAATATATATTGACCATGCAAGACCAGCTCTCAAAATATTGTTTAGCTGTCCCGCTGGTTAATACATTGTCGTCAACAATTGCTGATGCTTTTGTTAAACGTTTCATTTGTATTTTTGGTGCACCTCGCATTGTCTTGACTGACCAAGGCCAGAATTTCCTTAGTAAATTAATGGGTCGAATAGCCAAAAGATTTAAGATCAAACGCATTCGCACGACTGCTTTTCATCCTCAATCCAATGGTTCTTTAGAAAGATCTCATCATGCACTAAGTGAATTTCTGAAAATGTATACCGATAAAGATCATGAATGGGACGATTGGTTGGAAATAGCTATGCTAAATTATAATACTTGTGTACAAGAAAGTACAAAACATACACCGTATGAGGTAGTTTTTGGTAAATTAGCACGCTTACCATCCAATGATCCTTTGCGTGAAGGTGATTTATTACCAACTTATAACGGTTACATTGTAGATCTAGTAACACGATTAACAGGGATTCGCGGGTTAGTTTATGACAACCTTGTGCAATCTAAAAATAGATCAAAAAAATATTACGATAGATATTTAAATCCTCGTAATTTTAAATTGGGTGATTATGTTTACCTATTACGAGGACACAAACCAAAGAAATTTGAAAATCCTTATCTTGGACCGTATAAAATCACGGAAATTATCGATACGAATAACGTAAGAATTCAATTAACTCCAAAAAAGGATAAAATTGTTCATACAAATCGTTTGAGAACATCTCATATTTGTAGCACGGAAAAAAAAAAAACGAAATATCGAGACATTGAATCTGCGATAACTTAATTAAGAAATAAAACTTTTCCATTTTTAGTATTTGTTTACTAAAATACTTTCTGATTACAGAAAAGAAAACAAATTGAAAATTCTTTTATACACCTAAAGAGAAAACGATGATCAAAAACACTACCATGATGGTCCAAGGACTTCTACTACTATTGTTGGGGTCTGCCCTAGGGATGATAGGGTACGACTGTGGCTCACGGCAGATGAGCGTGACTACTATATCACTACGAGACGTTGCTGAATGTGACATCCCTCATGCCAACGTCAACACAACTCAACGATATATACAGTTGCTTCAATTGAACGATTTCCATGAAACTTCGGTTATGCAGTGTAAAATTGAGATTCGTCGATCTATATTTTACTGCGGCATGCACTCCCACACTTCCGCGGTGTCACACGGTATAAATGAGTATATTTTTGAGACTTCAGAAGAAACATGCAATGATCTGCATAAGCATGGTTCCTTCTCATTGTTAAATGGACATGTCATACATGGCATTAAGGTAAATAGTACCAGTGTCCATCCAATTACGTTAGCTGGTTCACTTACATCAGACGGCTTTTGTAGAGGAACACAATACTCTGATCCGTTTGGTACTTGGGATAATGTGGTAGTGCAGGGCACTATTAGAATTACTTTGCGTACGCATATTGCTCGTATATCATTAAGAGATAATAAAATACATTTAGACTCAGGCATCAGTTGCGTATTCACTGATCGCAAATGTTTAGACTTAACAAGCGGCCACAGCTTCTGGCAAACACTTCCGAGCGATAGCTGTAATTTTAATAGATATACTGTATTATACGAGGGGTCTGCAGATTTTGCATCAGATTACCCGAATCATGAAAACAAAGTATACTCGGTTACTTCGAATCAAATCACTTTTGCTTTATCAACTACCGGTGAAAAACATCTTTGCGGTTATGTAATCTTATCAACTGAACATCCAAAACTTTTTATTTTTAATACCGCAGCCGGTAGATCTTTTGCTGAAAAAACCGATAAAAATGTTGCTAATTTAGATATTTTCACATATGTAAATTCTAAATTCGTTTATGTTGAAAAACATATTAGAAAACAAATTGGTCAATTATATTATGATGTTTTAGTCCAGAAATGCGAATTAGAAAGACAAACATTAAAAAATTCCTTGTCCATTGCTACGCAAGCTCCTGATGAATTTGCCTATGATCTCATGAAAGGTCCAGGATATATGGCTGTTGCTGCTGGAGAAGTAGTACACATCATCAAGTGTATACCGGTAGGCGTTAGATTACATCAAGAAGAAAATTGTTACGCAGAATTACCTGTGGAACATAATAACGAAACTCATTACATGACACCAAGAACACATATCTTGAAGTCAACTGGAACAATAATCCAGTGTAATGAAGTTCTACCTGCTTATTATTATATCGATGAAGCATGGTATAAACTCACTCCAAAACCAACTAGAGTACATACACCGGAAACGCTAAAGCCTTTAACTCGCCCCACTTGGGAATATACGAGTCCGGCTGATTTAGCTACTAGCGGAATTTACACCGAGCAAGATTTAGAACAGTTAAGAGAACGAATCATGTTTCCTGTAGAAACTGTCTCACTAATAAATGACATCGCCAGAGAGATTAGAGGTCATCCTGTCTCTGATAATGAAGGTGCCATCATTAAGTTATTAAACGATGGAGCTGTTGAAAGAATTCTCACCAGTACCTGGGATCGTTTCTGGGGAAAGTTTATGAAGTTTGGTACCATTAGTGCCGGTGTAATAGCCATTCTCATGATAATTCATGCGATCAAGACTTTGATTGACGTTGCTATCCAAGGATACGCTTTACACTCCGTATATGGATGGTCCATACACCTTCTTGGAGCCATCTGGAGTTCAGTCACCCACCTATTATTATATTTGGGCAAGAAAGACACTCAATCTTCACCGATCACCGATGAAATGGAAATACCAGAGGTTATCATTCCTCCGAAAACTGCCACTCGTAAGAATATCAAATATGATGCAGTAGCTACCACTTCAGAAAACATTCAGACAGACTCCAACCAGTCTGAATCAACCACCCAAACTTTCTTTACCCTGACCAAATAAACCATTTCCAAACCATCCACCCTCCCTTTAATTACTGCCTGGACTGAAATATCATGATTAATAGACGGTAATTTGACTGATTTCTTCTTCTTTACGTTCGCTTTTGTCATTTTATTCCATAAGCAACCGTTTTTCGGTAGGGGTGTAACATCGCCCTCTATTTTTATTAAATTTTTAAACAATTTTTCTTTTTTTGAAAATTCCTACAAAAATATATAAAGGAAATAGTAAATCTTAGAGATATGTACGTCTGAAAAAATATTCTGTAGACCTCTCGAGATTAGAAGTAAGATAATAAATACAAACAGGGGTGCCTACTCTCTTGCAACGCGTTGGGAATTTTCCCGGTACAATATCCAAGCACTTGAACGACAAACATCCTGAAGTCGTAAAAACCGCCCAAAAATTTGAGAGTAACCAAATGCAAGCTAAGATTGTCGCTGCGTTTTTTTCGAAAGAGAAAGCGAAGACGGCCAGCTGCAGGCAATAAAAGTGCGAGATAACACACCCTGTCTGGATTTTATGGCCTGTCGTGCCTAGGATCTTCGAGTACGTATAATCTCCTAGGTAGAAAAAATAAAACATAGACATGCGTCCGGAAAAATCTCCAGCTATGCTGTGGGAAAATGCGTTTATACCCTTATACATATATATATATAATGCTTTAGGATCTTTATTATCTTTTAAAATTTAATAATAATTTTTAGTTAAAATATTGCATAATGCCTATAAATTATGCTTAATCAATACATATAGTATATACGAATTTTTATTTAAGGAAAAATAGTGTTAAATTATGATAAAATCTTATTAGTTTATAAGTTATTAATAAATTTAGCGGACTGATGCGTATATAGGAAAAATATACAATTGCACACTAAAAATATACATTTAAGATCAATAGTACATACATAAATAGTTTAAATTAAATCATTTAAGAGCGATAATAAAACATAATAATATGTAATATTATAAGAGTATTGTTTAGTATGTTTAGAGTGTTCAAATATTAATAGTACTATATTTTTCATGTCAAATAAACAAGTTTTAAAAATCAATACAATCTGCTTTTATACAATTGACTATTTTAACACATATACAAAATATAGTTATAATCTTTTTATTATAAATAAACTTGTTTATTTAACGAAAAATTGTACTAATAATAAGTACCTATATATATGTATTTTTGGTGAATGTAGTAGAAAATTTGTAGTTTAGCAGAACGTTTTGCATGAGTATGAATATTTATTTATATATATACGAAATTGTGCAAATTATTTACCTATTTAATTTGAAACAAGAGTAATAATTTAATAAAATATCAGATGAAACTTAGAAAAATAGCATGATCATTTAACTTCTTTGAACATTTCGTTATATATAAATAAACATTAGTAATAGAAAAATGCATGTAAAAGTATATATGTATATAAGAATATTTATTGAATTCTTATATTAAATACAAAATTTATAAAGTTAAACGTTTAAAATAATAGTGATAAACAGATATGATTATCTATACCTTTATAGCTCGAGATTGTTTAAAATCAGTAAAATCATTTATGTATATTAGTTTAAAATTTTATTAATTATCTATTAAATAAACTCCATTTAGAAGGAAATGTTCAACAATCTCTGCTATAAAAGGAAATCAGAATTATGTATGCTTATATACATATATATATACACCGATTATTTTTGCAACTATGGTTAAAGTAAGGAGGTAACCGTAATTGTAAACAATACAATAGAAAAATAGTGCATTATATTTTACGTTAAATAAATATCGTTGCATAGGAATACTTGTATATATACAGATATATATGTATAAGTATGCAAGGATATATATAGCACACAAGCCAAGCCATGAGGCCCGACGCCATCGGTCCACCCCCTTCTTGCTTAGGCCAAAAGTGGGGATGCGCCGAGTGACGTCAGTGCCGCTTCCAAAATCGTGGAAGATTTTCATTGGAAAATCTCCGATTTTCCTTGGCCAATGAGAGAGACAGTGGAGTAGTGGGTGTGTCCGGGGTCCTCGGAGATAAAACCACCCCGCAGGCCCTTCGGAGATCACTCCGGTCCCGGTTCTCAACTCAGTCCGGATATTTTTACATTCAAGAATTTCTCTTGTCTATATATCGCGCTCAGTCCGCTAAAACTTTTGTATTTTCTATATTGAAATTCAAGAATATATTATCTTCTTTTTCGAGTGATTAAATCAGTGTTCTATTCTTTTATTTAAACCTTCTAAAAAGGATTTTACAAATATTTTTCCAATATATTGGAAGAGTGAACGAGAGAGAACGAGAGAATCAACTAACAAAATAAAAGAAAAAAAAGTAAGTTACAGTTATTATTATTCTATTTAATACATTTCCTTTGTACTACCAACTGTGTAGTTAGAAGCATTTTCCACCGCTTAAAGTATAAGTCAAGTGCCGGTTGACTTTTAAATATCAAATAACTTCAGTACGCGTAAATTGAATTATAGGATATAATACTTGCTTAGTTCAGGATTGAAAGATCCGTTTCTTTGCAAGTAAAATATTCTCAAAAATCCGCATCTAAAGTCTTGCCGCGTAAAATACTTTACTTGTTTTGTTCCTTCAGGCGAAAGCCGTTTGGTTCGAAACAATCGTAAAGTTAAAAAATTTCCGATATATATATTTTTGTCAATATATTACTAAAAATTAATTTATTTGAAAATTAGAAACATTCCTTCTTTTTTTAAACGTATAAAAAGCTCACAACCCTAGCTATTTGTGGCAACACAAGGCTAAAAAGGCGAGCAGTACATATAGTTATCCTTCACGAGGAAGCTATATAGAAATTATTACACCGGGATTTGACAATCTAAAGTCAAAGCTCGGACGTTACATACCCCAACACACACATATATGAAGCATTTCACGAAAAAAGGGGAAAAATGTTTTTTAAATATCCACCAAATTTTTTCCTTATTCAGTGTACCCCCAACAAGTTCGTAAACAAATTTCAGACCTCAAGTGTTATGTGACAACTTTGCGATATTTATATTCGAACAATTATTTCGAATATAAAATCGAGAAAGTTCTGCACATAAAAGTTACAACGAGACTCAAGGCCACAAAAGTATCAGGTAGCCAAGAATCTCGCTGACCTAAACAATTTCCCCTCCACTGCGCAAGACCGCACGTGCGAAGCCACGCTGCAGTTTTGAATTCTTGCACCATTGCAGGTCCCGTAAGATCTAATGAGTGCGGCGGGTGCAGACGCATTGATGTCAGCATGGGGAAGTGGAGACGCGTGGGAGGTCCGTATATACTTCCGAAGCGTCCCCAAGCCACGCTACCTCAAGCACTCCGACTCGAGCCAAGCTGCCGAGCGGACGACAATTTTTCAGTAGTTTTTCCTTTGTTTTATTCTTGTTCAAAAATCAATTGTTATATTTCAATTAATAATAAAAGAGGACCAAATAAAGCCAGAAGCTTTTTCAAACATCATTCAAGTGCATTTTGATTGGTTTAACCTACCATATATATATATTTGAATCTTCCTTGGACCAGGAAGAGATAGAGGACCACAGACTTTGGGGTTGATCAGCAAAAAATAAGAAAGCATACAAGGTAAGAAGGTTTATTGCAGACAAATCCGCGTTTTAGTCAAGAGAAAAATTAAGCTGACAGCCAGGAGAGATTCGAGGAGTGGAGTCTCTCCCGTAACTGTATAGTTGCGTGCGCGAGATCAACTCACGCAGAGATTTGATTAATATTGCTAAGTAAGTAACAATCACCTAACATCAAGGTACCTATTTGGAAAGTTATAGCCGTATAAAAATTTGAGATTTATAATTAAGATTTTTACTTTCATTGCCAATTTAAATAATTTACATAGGTATGATAGAAGCATTTTAGGTCTACATATATATATATATATATACATTTTTGTTCGCACACTTTCTATAGAATACTATAAAATTTTTTTCGGAACCCAATTAAGTCATTGCTGATTAGTTGACAAAGGTAGAGTTCTATAGATATATATGACTTGTGTTGATGCAGTCATCCCACCATCGGACTAGGCTTATTTTAAAGATGTGTTTACAACAGAATTTTGTAATTTTTTTCAAAGAAATCGAAACTGCCGAACTTTACTTATGGCAATATTAAGAAAATCTCTGTGTATATTTTATATCTATAAATATTATAGATTTTTTCAGAATTTTGTAGTGATCCTTTATTGGTGATTCGCCCTTTACAGCTATCTCACAGAAGAGATATTTCGGTTTGCCTCATCAAATGTCCTTAGACGGCGAAATAACACTAGCTGTCAAGAAATGATGAATACAAAGGGACTCTTAGCAAAATATAGAATTGTTAATAATTTTGGTATACATGATTGTACAGATGAGATGCATTACAAGCAGGGAACTATGTTACATACAAAAAGTTTCCATTGTTTGTGCACGGCACAAATGAAGCTAGTTTATTAAAGAATGCAAGTATTGATTGGAGGATTACATATATTTATATTTTAATTAGATTACTCAACAAATATCGCGATGATAAAAGTTCATTATACAAATAAAAAAAATGTAATTTTATTTTGGCAATTTTTTAAAAAATTTTAATTCATGACACAGCCATATTGCAGAACTCAAAAGCAGTAGACTACCAGATTGATGTAGCGCTGCTAAATAAGTAGGCACATGATTTAAGAGTGTAAGTATGCCTAGTATCGCTTGGCTATACGCTGCACATGTTAAAACCATAACTGCAGTAGTAGCACGTCGGGATAAAGTACATTTTCGTGACATCCATCCCATCACAGTAGCAGACAAAAGTGTTAACATGCCCTGAAAAAGATAAGTTTTAGTAAAACTAAATTACAGATAGATATGTATATCTATAATCTTACACTAGCTTATGCGGATACATGTATTATAGACGTACTTCATAGCATGGCATGAAGTGCGTGAGTTTAGCGGGTACGCTACTATACTATACGCCATACTGTAAAGGATCATTTATCCTGTTAGTACCGTGAAAATGCATATACGCACGCAGAGAGATGAGACAAGTATCGACAAGTATCAAGCGAGATATATATGTATATATATATATACTAGGGGGGTATGCCCCTGCTCAGCTCCGAGGCAAAATTTACGTTATTTTTTTATGATTTGCCCCTCCACATCCCCTCCACCCCCTCCACACTCCCTCCACACTCCCTCCACCCGCCTCCACCTCCCTCCACCTCCCTCCACTTCCCTCCATACTCCCTCCACATGCCCCTCCACATACCCATCCACATGTCCCTCCACACTCCCTCCACACTCCCTCCACACTCCCTCCACACTCCCTCCACATGCCCCTCCACACTACCTCCATATTCCCTCTATACTCTCTCCACACTCTTTCTATACTCTCTTCATAGAGAAAAATAATTAAAATCTCTGATGTGTGATATTTTATGCCTTATATATTGAAAAATTTTGCTTGATTTAAATCGAGGAGTTCTGGGTAATGCATACTACTTAGTACTTAAATTTAAGAATGACAGTTTTTCACACCACCTAGGAGGTACTGTCAAAAGCACATTTTATTAAAGTCATATAATGTAAATCAGGCGCGTTGATTTTTTTGTTTTTTTATTTTATTGTACAAAAATCACCAATAATTTCATATAATTTTATGACATGATCAAATTATATAAAATTATGATCATTGTCAAAAATTAATTTTCTTCTAAAGTTAAAGGCAATTAAATTAATACTGATTCATTTTTAACAACTAGAATTTGTATACAATAATCTAAAAAAAAACGTGGAATCATTGTTTAGAGCCATATAACCACGGTAGTTTTAGATAATTTAACATTTTGCACAAGAAGAAAACGGATGACTATGACAGGTGGCTATGGTTTCAGCATTGACTGTTGACCTGATTGACCTATGTAATCTGAAATAAACAATTCTGTAAATTAATACCTTAATAAATAATTTGGATTGTTTCCTGTATCTGAAAAAAATTCTTGAGCAGTAAAAAAAAGTTATGAAAAAAATTAATCACGTTTTGTTGTTAATTAAATATGATGTATGATGTTGCTTATATTTAAAATATATTTAACATATACATCATTATCATTATCTTTGAGTTCACTTGGCAAAAAATCGTTTTTTACAAAATTTTAGAATCTTTGGAATAGTTAAAGTAGTATCAGTTGGAATTTCATCTAAATTGGAAAATTTTGAAGCTACATCAATTTCTTCGCTAAATGTTTCATAAAATTCTGTTTGAGAATTCAATTCTTTCAATTTATTGTCATCATGATCTTTTACTAAATCATTCAAGTAAAGTTCATAATTCACTTGTTCGATGAAGTGTTGATCTATTTGATTATTCAATTGAACTAAATAATTTCTATCTTCAATATTTTCTACACGAACTAATGAATTTTGAACCGGATCCCATTCCATTGTTGAATATCTATAATTATTAAATATTCATAAATGTACCTAAAAATTTCTAAAAATGTTATACAAAATATGAAAAATATTTTAAAGATAAAATAGACTATATACTAACTTTTTTAATAATTTGCTATAAATAGGAAAAAATAAAAAAATAAAAACTGAAACCAAAAAATTATATTTTTTCTGAAATAAAATTAGTATAATTTGTTGGTTTGAAAAACAGCATAATCAATTTTGGCTTCTATATTGTATCTTATGTATACAAAAATGTAATAATTTACAATAAATTTATATATGTTTTAAATTGGATCTTTAAAAATCTCACTCCATACAATATTCTCGTTTATTGAGGGATCTTCCAATTCATTTTGAATAAATATTTTATGAGGATTTTTGCATCTAGACAAAGCTACATACAATTGACCATGAGAAAATAGTGGGCGTCTAAGAAAAATTCCTATAGAGTCAAAACTTTGTCCTTTTGATTTATCTATTGTTATTGCGAAAGCTAACATAATTGGAAATTGTTTTCTATAAAGAGTAAAAGGAAATAAAGAAGATTCTCCAGTATTTAAAGTGATTCCTCCAAAAGGTATATTATTATATATACATCTTGTAAGGTTTGATCTATTATTTCTAAAGCTTTTTTAGGAATCATAGATGCTTCATCCCAAATAAGTAAATCAGCCAACTTTAATTTTTTTATCTGATTCTAATTTTAAAAAAGCAGTATTTATATTGTCCAAATCCAAAGGTAATCTGAAAGTTCTATGACTTGTCATTCCTTTTGGTAATAATATAGAAGCCATACCGGTCCAAGCCATTGATAAAACTTGTTTGTTCAGTGAAATATAATAGTGTATCAAAGTTTTGTATAAGAAAGTTTTTCCTGAACCTCCAGGACCATCAATAAAATAAATGTTGGTTTTACTATTAACAAGTTCTGTAAAGAAAATGTTGATCTTCACTTACAATTATTACAATTTCTCTTGTATATTTTGTCTTAATGATATATTTATTTAATTTAAAAATAAGCTTGGGGGTTGGCGAGCGGAGCGAGCAGGGGCATACCCCCCTAGTATATATATATATATATATATATATATATATATATATATATATATATATATATATATATATGTATATAATGTAGACGCGTATACGGAACATTTGAGAAAGTTATAATGTATTCGTCGTGAATAGTGATATTTTATATATATATATATACAGACTTTCCAAAGCCGCAGCTATGCATGCATTATAATGGTTGCGAGTGGGAGTAATTACATTCGAAGAAGAGACCGACCAACCAACATTCGATACAAAAGTCAGAGGGGCTAGCACCTGCAACCGATGGGGGCGGAAAAAAATTCTTAGTGAACATATCGGCAGGTAACGAATATTAATTAAAACAGGAGTAGGATCGAAGAGTTGTACGCATAAGTAAAATAATATAATCACGGGAATAAACAAGGGAAGTGATCCTAACAGTTATACGGATTTACCAAGGTCGTAGCACAGACAAATAAAATAACAGGAGGTTATTCGAAACGGAAGCTGAAATGAAAGAGTTTGAAGCGGCATTATATTGGGCATACGCCGATGAGTTAGAAAAAGACCGACGATGGCTAGAAGAGGAAAACCCGGGGCAAGCCTTCTATAAAAGAGAAAAGTGGGGCAAACTTTACGAATTCGTGACACCCACAGAAAAAGCTGCACAAAATGCATATATTAATAAACGGTGTCATGATACGTTACTAGATCGAATGCGTAGAAGGGAGGAAAACGATAAGAGTCAACACCCCGAGTTCGGTGTCGTCAAACGACGATTGGCCATGTACGATTGTGAAGTAGCCAAAACACGCATAGAAAATGGTCTCAAGGAAGAAGACTATCATAAAACCGAAAAACAAGTATGGCAAGCCCGAAATGAAAATAGAGTACGTGAGTGGATAGGTCGCACAGATGGTGATTATTTACAAAAATATACATATGGAGGAAAAGGTTTCGCCGTTCACAAGTACCATGGAACCTGCATCCGATGTGGAGTGCATTTACCTATTTGGAGAAAATGTTCCATGTGCATTTATCTAAATGAAAAATATAACGGAAGAAATATTTTTGCTCTTTCAACTTATTGTAATCTTAAGGAACATTAAGACCAGCTTTCAAATAACATATGCGAAAATTGTGTTCCAAAAAAATATAAAAGTAGACAACAGCGTATACGCGTATGAAATAATCACAAGATGAATAAAAGGAAATGAAGGACGTCCCCACCAATTGCATAAGAAAAATCAACCAAACCATGAAGAAGCTAGCAAAGCAATGACAAGTAAAGACAGAATGTACAAATGTGTTTACTAATAATCATGGAACTCAAATAAAAATAGAGTTAGAACTAAAATGACTATACGCAAAAATGTTTAATTTAATAGTTCGTTAAGATTCATCAATAAAAAAAATTATAATAAACCATTTCACTACACAAAGAAAAAAAAATTTTTTTTAGATAAAACTTTCAATTTTTACACACTATTTCCATCGCATTCAAAAATATATACATATCGAATTAAATAAATAAAAAAGTAAAGAAAAAAAGGGAGGAATTTGCCTGGAAATAAATAATAAATCGACTAAAATAGAAATAATAAAAACCGAAGAATTATTATATACCTTGTGAATGAACAGTATTTAATCGATTAAGACGAAAATAGTACAATTTCCCCTACAAAATAAGTAAATTATTCGTGAAAATAATGAACACTTTTTGACACCTAACATCATTTATCCCGCAGACGAAAGAATGGACTATAGATACGAAGAGACAAGGCTACAAAGCTTCGAGAGCTGGCCTTCGAACCAGGTAACACCGAGGGATTTAGCAGCTGCAGGGTTCTATTTTACTAAGCAGATCGACAGAGCCCGTTGTTTTGAGTGTTTCACGGAACTTTGCCTTTGGGAACAAGGAGACGACCCTATGATCAAACATCGGCGTTGGGGAGGACGGTGTCGATCCATCAGGAATCTACCTTGCGGTAACATACCGATTGGGGTAGATGAAAATACAATACTTGCATGGCATCCTCGCAGCAATGACGTCCATCAAACACGGCTACGAGGATATCAATCAGGCACCGATTCTATCATTTCAACTAGAACTTTAACAGAAGAATGGAGTGATAGGGGTAACACCATGTTAAAGAAACCGGAAATTTTAGTATATATAAACTATGAGACTAGATTGTCAAGCTTTGACAATTGGCCGTCGATTCGTACCCACCAAACAAAGGAACAACTCGCAGAAGCCGGTTTCTTTTACTCGGGGTGTGGCGATCAAGTCACATGTTACCACTGTGGAGGTGAATTGAAAAATTGGGAATCCAAGGACGAACCCTGGGAGCATCATGCTAAATGGTTCTCCACGTGTCAACACGTCCGGTTAATGAAGGGACAAGCATTTATTGATAATGTATTAGGGAAGCATTTGCTCCCATCGGCTGGTGAAGAACAAGCAGTCTCTATAGATAACTCAAAAGAAGTAGAAATGCGATCTAAGGAAGGATTAAACGACCAATGTGAAACCCCACGATCCGAACTACAACGACCGCCAAAGAAAAAATTGATAATATAAACGCAAGGGTCATACACGGAAATACCGCCTTAATGATAGCATATTGGAATAATAGCAACACGAAAATGAATTTCCTATTACAGAAGGGAGCCGAATTGTATACAGACGGGGGCATTGACTGCTACGTACGACCCGACTACTTGCCTAACAGAACATCCAGGTTCTTAGCGTGATGCATAGCCCGAGAAGAAACGGAGAGTAGGGTAATAAATCAAAGGGATATAGTAATTCTAAGAACTTATCGAAATACGACCTATCGTCATTATGAAGAAGCGAAAGCTGAATGGAGGAGACTGATAGCTACACCGTTTATCGAAAAGGTCTCATATAGAGATCTAGTCGAAAAACCAATCGACTATTAATTGAAATTGACAAGATCCATTAGATTTCGCGAGAAAGCGAAAGAAAAACACGAGGATCGTTTTCCTATCTATGGAGCAACCTTACATTACGCATTAAAAACGATTGAGGAAAGGAGAAACGAATGGGAAACAAAGGAGGAAGAATTAAGTGAAATAACAAACAATCTCGTACCTAACGCTATCATAGAAGTAATCGCTTATTATCTATGTATTGATTGAGAAAAAGAAATTTTTTGTAATATTCCTAGTGTTAACAACCTATGGTCGCTTACAAAGGACAGCAATGCTCGTTAACGAATAAATAGATAAATAGATAAATACATGAATAAATACCGAAATCATTAAGGAAACGTCGGTTTCCCTGATAAAAGGTTGTCGATATTTTTCTACTCACAAGGAAACCCCCCCAACCCGAACTCATCGATTTTCTTGAATCTTTGATATTTTGTAGAGCATCGAAAAATAAGAGACACGTATTTTTTTATCGGCTAATATTCACTTTAAGGGGGTTAAAACCACCCCTGAAGTTCACCCCCAAAATCACATTTTCTCAAATATCTCCGGTTTGGTGTAATATTTTTTAACAAAACAAAATGGATAATATTCGTCTTAAAAAATGCAACAAAACCCCATAGGTCTGATTTTTGAGGGTTGCAACCCCTAAAGTTTATGGGGGTGAAACCATATTTTTTACAGAATTTTCACGTGTAAAAATGTATATAAATTATATATTTTTCTGATAGGAAATGAGAAAAATGAGTTGACATGTTTCGGGGTTTTTGCCAAATATTTCATTACGGGGGTGAACCACCCCTAACTCCCATGCGAACCATATCGGCAATTTTTCTTCACAGAATTAGTTTATTTTTCATGAATTGCGGCTTATTGAGCGTTATATTAAACGTAACGTTCTACTTTGCAACGGTAGTTACAGTAGGGATTAAAACCACCCTTAAAAAACTACCCCCTGACAAATTATTTCAGCAATATCTTTGGTTTTTTTCAACATATTCAAACGAAACAAAAACCAAAATATCCGTCTCAAAAAATAAAATCGAATGACGTAAATATTACATTTTTTAAGGTTGCAACCCCTAACTTTTACGGGGGTAAAACCGTATTTTTAACTAAGGTCACTCAAGGCAATTTGAGACACTACCGAGTTCTTATCGATGTACGCGCCCTAGAGTAAATCTTGTTTGTGCATTAATATTTTTTGATGCATAAATAAATATACTTGAGTTTTGTACATGCCTTGAGTGACCTTATTATTTTCCTGCAAAAATTCAGGAAAATGGCCAAAAAATATGAAAAATAATTTTTTTACTAAAAAATAATAAAAATTCGTTGACATGTTTTTGTATTTTTGCCTAATATTTCACTTCAGAGGTCATCGGTAAAAAAATCATTTAAAATGTATCTCATAAATGGCAACTTCAAGTCGTGAAATTAACAATAAGCCACAGAGAGGTCGTATGGCTTTCAAACAATTTTAAATCCTATCTTTCGACTTATGACCCCTTCCCCCTTGTTGTGACAACGAAATTATGATTAAAGTCCAGTGATGAAAGTGCAATAGCGATAACGCCGTGACTGATAATTAAACTTCGGCACAAATATCATTCGATTGTGCCGAGTGATATTTGTCCTGAGTGATATTTATCGATAACTCATTCACCTGCACACTGCAAAATACGAAGTAATATTATTTTCATCATCATTTTGACTATTATTATTATTATTATTGTTGTTGTTGTTGTTGTTGTTGTTGTTGTTGTTGTTGTTGTTGTTGTTGTTGTTGTTGTTATTATTATTATTATTATTATTATAATTATTACAATCGTCATTAACTCCGCTACGCCGGTCCCAAGCCCGGAACTCAAATGGGTAGCTTCCATGGGAGCAGGAGGAGGGGGCACACTGAACAAACAAGCACTACACTAACACACACCACACTGACACAATGAACTCGAGTCAACTCGTGAATCGGAGTGAGGGGAGTGCCTGACCTGGCCTGCCAGACCAAACGAATGGAGAAAGGCTAGACGGGTGGACCTTGGTATACATTCTGCTAAGGTCTGTTACCCTGATAACGCTGCACGCACCAGTGCTTGATGGAGAGCTGCACCGAGGAAGCCGATTGTAGAAGGACGAGAGGGACCCTGTGAACGGATTGGCATCTCTGATGGTGCCACATGGGAATACTGGGCGCGGAACGGTACAATCTACCTCCAATCTGCCCCGGTCCCTGTCGACAGAGGTGGAAGTCGCGCTTGTATGGCAAAGGGTGAGGAGAACACCTGGTCCTGAGCCTGCTCGCTAGACCAAGCGGATGGAGGAAGGCTCGACGGGTCATAATCAAATATTTTTCTTCATCAAAGCTAGGATTATCATCTTTTTGTATAGTTCGTAGACAAATTTTTTTCTTTCTGAAAATCTTGGTTACATGTAAAAAGAATAATGATATTAATGAAGACTACCCACTAAACCCACCTCCTCAGTACATGCCTGCCAGCCTAGAGCCGCAGCAACACTGCGACTCCAGGCGGACAAAGATCCACCGAGAAGACCCCTCTTCACCTGACCTTAGTCCACCCCGGCACTTACCGTTAGGAATACTTCAGGGTGGGGTCAGCAATACGCCTCGCGGCGCTCTCCATTTTCAGCCTCTTATTTACTGGACGTCGGCCCGTTTTGTCGAAGGATTGCTTCAACGTAGCAGGCCACCTTCGTCCAGTTTTCCTCCCGAGCCAGCATGTGGGGGACGATGCCGTCCGGAGTGAACCAGTCGACATCTTCCCCAAGGCCGGATCGTTCGGCGCTCCACCGTACGCACGTAAAAACCGAGTACAGTAGAGACAGTTTTGTCCCTCTGCTCTACCCATTCTATGCAGGAACGTGCGAAAGTATCCATGTCCAGTCAGTAGCTGGGTAAGGCAAAAGTTCACCTCTCCATGCTTACGTTCCAGCCATGGGGACAGCTGGGTAATAAGCCGTGCCGTCCATCTTCCGCGCGTTTCCTGCTCCCACCTAGACTGCCAAGAGTGCAGCGTCTGCTCTCTGGCTGTCTCCTTGGCTTTCGCTCGTCCCAGGACTTCTTTGTTCTGGTGTACGAACTTCCTGTCTTGGGCGAGAAGGTCAATGGGTATGACCCCTGCCACTACCAGGGCTGCCGGTTCCGAGACCGTGCGGTAGGAACTGGCTACGCGTAACGCGCATCTCCTCTGGACCGCCGCAAGGCGCTTGCGATAGATGTTATGTCGCAGCGCATCGGCCCAGATCTCTGCACCGTAGAGCATTATTGACTCGGCAGTTCGAAGTAACAGGCGTCTCACGCAGGGTCGCGGCCCGTTAATGTTGGCCATAACCCTGCTCAGAGTCGCCGTCACCCCGGCCGCCTTGTCAGCCGTCTTGCGAATATTTTCCCCGAAGGTGAACTTTGTGTCAAACATCACCCCCAGGTACTTTACGGTTGCTCTAGAGTGCACCCTAGTCTCTCCCACCGTGAACGCCATTTCCTTGGAGATGCGCTTCTTGGTCAGAAGCATGATCTCGGTCTTGGCCTCTGCCAGTTGTAGGCCCGCATTGGTCATCCAGCGGCACACGCGGCACATGACCTGGTCGAGTCGCGTCTGTGCTATTTCCACATTGCGTGCAATTATGGTAACAGCGACGTCATCCGCGTACCCGACCAAGGAGCAGCCCTCTGGCATCTCCAGCCTTAAGAGCCCGTCGTAGGATATGTTCCATAGATCGGGTCCCAGGATGGAGCCCTGAGCCGCTCCTGCGGTCAGTTCTCGCCGTCTTCGACCTTCCGAGGTGTCGTACAGGATGAAGCGATCCCTCAGGTAGTCTCCGATAGTCTGGAGAAGTTACTCTGGTACCTGGAAGTCACGCCCCATAGCCTGTAGCACGTCGGACCACCGCAACGAGTTGAAGGCGTTTTTGACGTCCAACGTCACCAGGAGACAGATCGGGCGGGAAAAATGATTCCCGTGTTCCGTACTCCTGGCCGCCTCCACAACCTCCTGGACTGCCTCGATGGTAGACTTTCCTCTCCGAAAGCCGTGCTGGTTTTCAGAAAGGTCACCGGCTGCTCGCAATGCAGCATGCAACCGGGGTCTTATGAGCTTCTCCAGGAGTTTACCCGGAGTGTCCAACATGCACAGAGGTTTATACGACGATGCCGCGCCTGTTGGTCCCTTGCCCTTACTTATCAGCACCAGTCTCGCCTCCTTCCAGCAGGAATAAAATATCCCAGCCTGGAGGCAGGTGTTGTACATGAAAAGCAAGAGCTTTTCACTATCAGCTCCCCCTCCATTTCTCTGACCGCGTCTTCAAGAGCGTCCAGTTTTTCCTGGAATCGCCCTATTTCCTCGTTCGGAGTGAGGTAGCAGCTAACGTAAGTCACGTCGCCGCTTCTCACCCACACGAAGCCGCTGCTAGATCCACGGCACACCGCTCGGAAGCGGTGTGGATTGCAGATCCATATAGCGGCGGTACCCAGGCTGTCGCTGTGCCATGCATCCCCTTCTTTGTCTCGGTACTATTCGCTGACCAGGACTGGGTCGGCGTCTTTCTCGAGACAGATCTGGGTGAGCAGGTCTTGAGCCGTCCTGCTTCTCCGTAGATTTGCCTGGAGAACCTTAGCCATTTCGGTGGGTTCTCTTCAGAGCTTCCCGAAAAGCCCTGCACTCATTTGATGTGGCGTTATGCTTTAATGCGTCGCCAGATCCTCCTGCATCCGCGCAGAGGTAGCACTTGGCATCGGCCGTGCAATCTGCAGCTTTGTGCTGCTGTCCTCCGCACCGATAGCAGCACATGCTGCGGTCGGGGCCTTTGCAGGTCGAACTCAGGTGCCCGAAACCCAGGCACCTGTAACAGCGCTCGACAACTTGTCGTCGTCGAACTCTGCAGTTGACCCAGCCGATTTTAATGCGGGCTGACTCGAGCAGCTTCCTGGCCTCGACCTCCGTAACGGTGACGATAGCCATTCGCTGCTCGGCCCTATTATGCTCAGTCAGCCTCACGCTGAAGGGCACCTGCGATGTCAGCGCCGTGACCGCTGCGCTGACCTCTTGGATCGTTGCGCAGCAGTCTATGTCTCTGATCTCCATCTTGACTCTGAGGATCAGTGAGCATAGGCTTGCCGCTTCTCCTACGGCGCCCTTTAGAGCGGTAACGAGCCTGTTGTTGCTCTCTCCAATGCTTTTCAGCTCTATTAGGATGTCCCCCGTCCTGGTGCGGCGGATGCTTTTGATTTCCGCCGCATGGTCAGACGGGTTAACCTTTGCTTTGATTCCGCCCAGAATCTCTGCGTAGGTCTTCTCGTCCGATGGCTTTAGGACGATGGCCTCGGTCATTGGTCTTCTTTTGACCTTGGATCCTGTTTTTGGGGCCGTCCGTTTCTTCTCCTCTTTCGAGGAGGATTTGGCGTCTTCGCTCTTCTTTTTTTCTTCTTTTTCTTCTTCTTCTCCACCTTTTCCACTCTTCTTTGGGCGGATCAGTTGGAGCCGACGTCGTGTCTTCCTTCCGTTTCGTTGCTTCTTCTTTCTTTTTTTTTGACACTCTCCTGGCCTTTAGAGCACCGATCTGGACGTTTTCAAGCTGCTCGAAGTGGCCTTGCAGCTTGGGTAGACCCTCCTTGACCGTCTTGCTGATGTTTGGTTGCCTCTTGAGGGCTTCCGTCATCTCGGCGATCAGGGTCTTGATGCTCTCAAAGATGGTGGAGCACTTCGCCTCTGTCATGGACAGTTCTTGTCGCAGAACGGCAAACTCCATATCAGTGGTGTTGCCTGACCCAGGTTTTGCCCTCTGAGTGCCTTGCGACTCTGACATGCTCGACAATGTTGACATAGTTGACAACATTGACGAACCTTTCATTATTAATTATTTACCCCATTCGGAGTCGAACGCTCTATAGTTCCACCTCGAGCCGGGTACGCGCGGGTCGAGGGCGCATACGGGGCCTTCCGCCTTGCAACATGGGTGCGTTGGACCCGTGGGTGTCGGTTGGGACGTCACTCCCTTCCTTCATCACTCGGCTGACCCACCCGGTAAGGCAATTCGCCTACTCGATTCGGCTACTAACCTCACCGGCCAGAAACAGCTTCCCCGGAGCACCTACGCAGCGGCTTGGCAGCAACGCCCATTTTTCTAAGTATCCATAAAGGATTTTAACCCGCCCATAACTCCGCTACGTCAAATGACGCTAGTCGCTCGGCGGAAGGGCGTTCCCCGTAGCGGTGCAAGTTATGTGTGTTAACAGTGCAGTATACCTAGAATATGCTACACTTCTGAGGTCAGCCCCTACGCACTCCGTGACCAACCTCAGGGCAACGCGAGAATCCAGCATGAGTTATCTAGGAGACTACACTGGACCCCCTACCGCTGCCAGGTGAGAACCCGACCTTAGTTATTTAGGCACGTTAAGAACGGGCTCTACCTACAACCGTGTGGTGTGATGTCTGTAAGTGCTTTCGTTTCGTGAGTGTTAAGTGGTGTAGCGTTCCTCTGGTGCCCCCCAGCGATATGGAGCATGAGAGTGTCTGCCTTCGCCACGCTCACCCGACTTTCCCTCCTGTCGACTGGGACCCGGTATTGAGATGCGACTCGCCCGGTACCCCCATATGGCACCATCAGAGACTATGAGCCGTTTATAGGATCGTTCTCATCCTTCCGCCAGAGAGAAAGCTGCCCCAATGCAGCCGATTTGTAGTCGTCTAGTGCGTACGGCTTTATCAGGGTAGTAGACCTTAGTAGTTGAGGTCCACCCGTCGAGCCTTCCTCCATCCGCTTGGTCTAGCGAGCAGGCTCAGGACCAGGTGTTCTCCTCACCCTTTGCCATACAAGCGCGACTTCCACCTCTGTCGACAGGGACCGGGGCAGATTGGAGGTAGATTGCACCGTTCCGCGCCCAGTATTCCCATGTGGCACCATCAGAGATGCCAATCCGTTCACAGGGTCCCTCTCGTCCTTCTACAATCGGCTTCCTCGGTGCAGCTCTCCATCAAGCACTGGTGCGTGCAGCGTTATCAGGGTAACAGACCTTAGCAGAATGTATACCAAGGTCCACCCGTCTAGCCTTTCTCCATTCGTTTGGTCTGGCAGGCCAGGTCAGGCACTCCCCTCACTCCGATTCACGGGTTGACTCGAGTTCATTGTGTCAGTGTGGTGTGTGTTAGTGTAGTGCTTGTTTGTTCAGTGTGCCCCCTCCTCCTGCTCCCATGGAAGCTACCCATTTGAGTTCCGGGCTTGGGACCGGCGTAGCGGAGTTAATGACGATTGTAATAATTATAATAATAATAATAATAATAACAACAACAACAACAACAACAACAACAATAATAATAATAATAATAGTCAAAATGATGATGAAAATAATGTTACTTCGTATTTTGCAGTGTGCAGGTGAATGAGTTATCGATAAATATCACTCAGGACAAATATCACTCGGCACAATCGAATGATATTTGTGCCGAAGTTTAATTATCAGTTACGGCGTTATCGCTATTGCACTTTCATCACTGGACTTTAATAATAATTTCGTTGTCACAACAAGGAGGAAGGGGTCATAAGTCGAAAGATAGGATTTAAAATTGTTTGAAAGCCATACGACCTCTCTGTGGCTTATTGTTAATTTCACGACTTGAAGTTGCCATTTATGAGATACATTTTAAATGATTTTTTTACCGATGACCTCTGAAATGAAATATTAGGCAAAAATACAAAAACATGTCAACGAATTTTTATTATTTTTTAGTAAAAAAATTATTTTTCATATTTTTTGGCCATTTTCCTGAATTTTTACAGGAAAATAATAAGGTCACTCAAGGCATGTACAAAACTCAAGTATATTTATTTATGCATCAAAAAATATTAATGCACAAACAAGATTTACTCTAGGGCGCGTACATTGATAAGAACTCGGTAGTGTCTCAAATTGCCTTGAGTGACCTTAGTTAAAAATACGGTTTTACCCCCATGAAAGTTAGGGGTTGCAACCCTAAAAAATGTAATATTTACGTCATTCGATTTTATTTTTTGAGACGGATATTTTGGTTTTTGTTTCGTTTGAATATGTTGAAAAAAACCAAAGATGTTGCTGAAATAATTTGTCAGGGGGTAGTTTTTTAAGGGTGGTTTTAATCCCTACTGTAACTACCGTTGCAAAGTAGAACGTTACGTTTAATATAACGCTCAATAAGCCGCAATTCATGAAAAATAAACTAATTCTGTGAAGAAAAATTGCCGATATGGTTCGCATGGGAGTTAGGGGTGGTTCACTCCCGTAATGAAATATTTGGCAAAAACCCTGAAACATGTCAACTCATTTTTCTCATTTCCTATCAGAAAAATATATAATTTATATACATTTTTACACGTGAAAATTCTGTAAAAAATATGGTTTCACCCCCATAAACTTTAGGGGTTGCAACCCTCAAAAATCAGACCTATGGGGTTTTGTTGCATTTTTTAAGACGAATATTATCCATTTTGTTTTGTTAAAAAATATTAAACCAAACTGGAGATATTTAGGAAAATGTGATTTTGGGGGTGAACTTCAGGGGTGGTTTTCACCCCCTTAAAGTGAATATTAGCCGATAAAAAAAATACGTGTCTCTTATTTTTCGATGCTCTACAAAATATCAAAGATTCAAGAAAATCGATGAGTTCGGGTTGGGGGGGTCTCCTTGTCAGTAATCTAGAGAGCAGGTGGAACGATTCGCGAAAATCGAGGCTCGAATCCTGAGAAATTCTCGCTGATAAACCCGGCAACAATATAGGAAATAGAAGATAAGATAGAGAAAGAAGAAACAATGGATTAGGAGAAAAAAATAGTAAATTATTTATTATCATTACAAATCAGTGACAATAAAATTAACATTAAAAAACGGTAAACTAATACAATAGAGGAAGAAAAATACAGTGCCGCTGGAGGGACTCGATGACATCAGGGCTCTAAGAGTTACAGCAAGTTAGGTCTCGAATTAAAACTTATCGCTGAAACAAAAATCAGAGGAAAATTTTTTATTAATTTAAGAAAAGTCATAAGGAGAAATATATCAATAAAAGAAGAAAATGGAGGAACTTACTCCGTAACCGCCCAGACGCATACAGTGGGGAGGATGCTCACAGGGCTGCCCGCAATAAGGACAGAGTGTCGCCTATTCCAATTCACCCCAGATTTCCTGGTGACAGAATTCCCAGACATCCTCGGGAATTGAGGTGGATCCAAGCGCGACGGATTGAAAGACATACTAAAGCAAAACAATACATTAGTAAACACCAGATCACGTAATTAAAAAAATATAAAGGGGAGAAGAAAGGGGATTCAATTACCCGGCTTCCAGACGACGTCGACACCTGGGAAATCCGGGAGGGGCCACCACGGGGTTGATGACACACGTCACAAAGTGTTTCTCTGCCTATCCCTGGAGATAAGCGGGTGTTGCAGGGCACAGAGATTTCCTATTCCTCCTCCTCTTCATCGTCGATAAGGAACGCATCAGCATATGCCTCCTCACTCGAATCCGAAATCTGAGAAGATCAAGGTGTCCCGGAAAGCAAAAAATCCTAAATTATCCTAAATTAAAAGAAAAAGGAAAAAGAAAACAATTACTGAATCTGCAAATATCGGAGAAAGAAGAGAAAGAAATAAGAATAAAATCTACTTACTGAAGATTCTGTCTGTTGATTGGACGTCCAAATATGCCCCACAGCAAGGCACTAGCGCGACAACAATCGTTCCAAAACGAGGTCAAGAGATTGACCAAGATCATATTTAAAAGCAAGACCTGGGCGAACATTTTTCTTTTATTATTATAAATAAACGATTAAGGAGAATACTCTAGATAAGACTTGGAAGTCACAAATAAGAATGACCTCAAAACGGCTAACAGTCTCGTTTTAAAATGCTCAGGTAAATGTCGAATAGTAGAATGTATAGTAGGTACTCGGAGAAGAGGAGAGAGATGACGCACCCAGAAGCTTTAAAAGTTAGATCTCTAGGAAACAAGAAATTCAAAGAATGTTTAATAAATTGGAAATTCAAGATTTACACACAAAACAAGAATAAATTAAATATTAATAATCGTTGAATAAAAGTTTAAAATCTACTAAATGAACGTCCCATTTTACACCCACAAAAAAGGGGAACCCTTAAACCATCATTTCGCGAATCATGATCCGTTTATGGTAAGAATTAACAATAAAACCAATATTTATAACAAACATTAGTATTTGATAAGTGAGAAAATTACTAGGAATAGTAATACTCTTTGATATTAACATCATTGTCCTACAGATGACAACTTTCCTGAGAAAATTGGTATACACTTGGATCCCGTTTATCTTCTCAAGTCAAACGAAGAAATTAAAATACATACAGAGAAAATATTCATGAGAGAAGGAAGGGAAGCCAGAATGATGATCGAAATATTAGTCCCCATCATGAGTACATCAGAAATGACCAACACTATAGAAGATGCCTTAGCATTACAAGATATAGAGACAGCAACATTTTGTTTAGAAGCTTATTATCCAAAAACCCTATTATGCATGACGAACGCTCTTACTCATGCTATGCACAAAAAAGCCGAGAATATAATAGATCTATTACTAAAATATGAAGTGAATTACCACTCATCGTATAAATAGCAAGCCCCCGCTATCTATGCAGCAGTCCATTTTGTAGCGGATAGATGTATTAGAAAAATTGATAAGATTAAAAATCGAACATAACACAAACACAGGGTGGGATTTCGCCGTATTGCGACAAGCCGTCAAAAAAATGAGATACGATATCTAGAATTATTACTGGAAGGGAGAATCCAAGTTAACAGCTCAGACCGAACGGGGATGACTGCATTAAGGGCAGCAATAGAGACATCCAACTACAAAGCAGTAAAGGTGTTATTAAATGCAAACGCAGATTTAACCAAAGACGATTATTTAGAAATCGCATGTAAAGGAGACTCCGAAATTTTAGAAGAACCATTGGGGTACTTAGAGAAAGCAGGGAGCCCAGTCACAGCTAAACCTTAGCTATTAGAGAAAGCCGCCTGCGCACCGGTCACTCATTCATTGCGGGACGTGCAGGTGTTGATCCGACGTGGTGTACCCGTAAACTCTCATTCACACGAAGGAAGGTATGCAATAGAATCAACAATATTGCAAAATAA
The DNA here is from genome assembly GCA_020010945.3 of Muscidifurax raptorellus. NCBI lineage: Eukaryota > Metazoa > Arthropoda > Insecta > Hymenoptera > Pteromalidae > Muscidifurax > Muscidifurax raptorellus. The sequence continues at coordinate 1,479,217 of JAHUUD020000008.1, forward strand.
TGACGACACACTAAGAACGCTACTCTCTCATGGAGCTAACGTAGAAGTACCAACTACAACAGGAGATAGTATGTTACATGTAGTCGCCGATTTCGGGACCGTCGAATCTCTAAGGCTAATATTTCAAACAGGAATGATCGACGTCGATAAGATAGATTCCAGCGAAGTGCCAACAATTATAGAAAAATAGAGATGCTTCTAATTCAAGGAGCGAGAATATATCCTAAAGGAATCCTATTGAAATATATACATCTACACATAATGCCACGGCAGACCGTGTCATATATTATATTGCGGATGGCTCAAGAAGCAGCGGAGGGACAGACAATAAACCACGAAGACGTCCGAACCCTCGAAACCCATTATCCAGATTTGTACGAGGATCACAAAGCGGCATATCAAGAGTGGTGTTGTATGCAAAAGACGTATGTCATAAACAATGTAACTTGTGCAGAGATGATAGGAAACTCGACCGAACAATTACTCCGTTTTTCGAAATCTCCAGCGTTGACGCGACAAGCACGCATATCTAGAATACAAAATAGGATCCCCATTTTTGGCGCGGATATGATAGAGGCAATAAAAAATTTACTAGAAACTCAGAAATAGAAGACTCAGAAATATTACATGTAATTCAATTCCGGACCCTATTTTAGAAAACATTGCTTACTATTTAACGTTAGAGTAATCATATTATTGAAATAAATAGAATAAATAAATAGAATAAACGCATGAGATAGATAATGTAATTCCTAATAGTCAAGAATAAGAAAGATTTTCCTTCTCCTAAATCCAAGGTGAGATTTTGATGAGTAAACGTATTCCTCTGTCTAACAGTCTATTGTCCAGAATATATCCGAATTACAAGGAGAAAGTCCGAACAATTTTAACAAGAGTATTTTAAAATCAATGTCATAGCGTGAAGAAATTAATTCGTAGATGGGCAATTTTTATGACCCCAGAAGAAATATTAAAAATCATACAAATAGCTGTCGAAGTCGGCGACCCATACGTCATAGAAATAACTCTAGAAGCATATCCTCGAACACAAGATTTAGTCTTATGCGAAGCTTTTATGTTTGCGATTCGTCAAAGTGATGAAAAGGCTATTGAGTCGATATCAAGATATTCAAGAAACTGTCTACGGACATTAGGGTGGGCAGGAAAGCCGCATCTAATAGTAGCATTAAAATATGGATGCTTGGAAATCGTAAAAAATTTACTAAACGCAGGAGCTGGAAAAAAATTATATTATGACTGGAATTATGACGCCATACAAAAAACTATGGATTACACAGATATTGCATATCTACGCGCATTAGTAGAAGGAGGAGTCCTAGTCGATGCAGTGAATATAAGCGGCTCGACAGTTTTATACTATGCCATTTATCGAAATAATTACGAAGCCGCAGAATTATTATTAGAAGCAGGAGCTAATCCTAACAGAATCGATGATTACAACAGAACATCTCTAGAAAGAGTTTGTGTAGAGTCGCCCAGAATATTAAAATTAATACTAAAATACGCGAGAGGAACCACAAACCCACCGGCGACACAAAAGAGATAACTTAATATCGCAGCAGGAGCCACGTATTTATATTCTAGACAAAACATAAAATCACTTCTCGACGAAGGAGTATCTATAGAGACCTTGGACAACTATGATGATAGCCCAATTGCAACAGCTATTATACATCCAAATGACAGAACATTAGAAATACTAATAGAGAATTATAGAAATTCAGTAACAGCGCCTTACACGTAGCTGTTGAATTCGGTACTATCCGATCAGTAAACATCATTTTAGAAATGGGTGACTGCTACGTCAACGCAGTGAATTTGCGCGGAGACACTGCATTCAGTTTAGCTTTCAAAGGAGATGGTTATAATAAAATGGAAATGTTATTACAAAGAAAAGCCCTATTATATCCACCAGGATCGAGTGTACGATATATAAATCCGAATCAAATGCCATGGCTTACGCCTAGTAAATTTATTCCATTATTGGCCAGAGAGACAATAGAAAAGCGAGTTACAAATATTGAGGATAGGCGGACCCTGGAAGAACACTACCCAGAGTTATACGAAGATTTTAAAAATGCATGCATCGAATGGCAGCGTATGATTGAGACAACCCTCACGGCGGGAATCTCATTTCGAAACGTAGCAGTAAAATCGACCGACCGTCTTTTAGAAGCGGCGCGGACATTTGCATTTCGGCGGCGTGAAGACGATTTACATTACATAAAATTTCCTATGTACGGATCAATTATAACAGAAGCCATTCAAAAGATCAAAAATGATCGACGAAAAAGGGAAATGCGAGAAAAATGGTTGAAAAGAGTGACTTATAAGGCTTATCCTGGTCCAATAATAGAACGAGTAGCCTATTTTCATTTTTAGGATAATTTAAAACTAATAGATTACCGACTAATCTCGTTGATCGGAATAATTCTTGTCTTCACTACAGAAGTATCCACATCAAAAAAAGGGGGGACTATGAAATCAACGCCAAGAAAAAATCGAGAGTACAACACAAGGAAATCAAAAGATGCCTATCCAAGAATAAAGTGCAGCATAACGAAAATCAAAAGACCGGAAAATAACAGTAAGCAGTAAAGAAACAGAAATGAAATTCAATCAACACAATTAACTATGGAAGCATTAGCGACAATCAATGACAATAATTTTGTAGAAGAATTTGTATGGTTACAGAAAAGAGGAAATTTCACGAAAGCATTGCAGTATATGTTGAATTGAGTGAAAGCTATTTATAGTTAGGATTGGAAAACTCCGTAGTTGTAAAAGCGAAGCGTCGCATTGCTATGTTTCTTACATATTTACTAGTATTGCTTTTTACTGTTTGTACGCGAGCGGAGCGAGCAACTACGGATTAGGATTAGGAAAGGATGCGACACGCGCCCATTAAAAAACATCTGTGCGAATGGAGTAGTTGTAAAAAGGCCACTCGGCTCGGACTGAGTTTTACAACTGGGAAAATCCCGGGGACTCGGAGTTCAGGTAAAGCACGGACCGACCGAGCATTGGGCAATAAAGGGAAAGTGTGCGCACCACCTGAACGTCGGGGCAAAAGAGGCTCCTACGCGTGGACCGACTGCGCATCAAGCTGAAGGGTCCGCTGGGACAGGCAAGCTCGGACTTGGCCATCCCTTAAATACACCGGAGAAGGAAGGCGCCGGGTAGTCTCGATATGAGCAACGTCACAGGCGGACATCGACGTGCGGTTGCTACATTTATCATTGTACCTCTTGTTTTCCTTTAATACTTATACGTTTTACAAATTACTACGTCTATTGTTTTTACTTCAAATTAAACCTCTTCCCTCTACAACAACAGTATAACTACTCATTATGGATGAACAAAACAGACACTGTGTGGAAATTAATAAGTGAAATATTTAAGAGATTAACAAACAATGCATTAACAATATTCCTACGTTTGATCACTGAATATAAGGGACGATGGGGATCGCGAGATGAAAATGGCGAAACTCTTATTTTCCAAGCCGTACGCGTTGGAAGCGCTAGAGCAGTAATTGTTCTGCTAAAGAACGGTGCAAGTTATTCACAAGTAAAAAAGAACGGGAAAGATATATATCATGAGGCAATCGTTAGGAATAAGGGAGAAGTTTTGAAAGTACTCGTTGACGCCTTTATCAAACCCATAGGAAGCGGATGTCCTTTTATATTAGCCCTAGAATCAGGAAGATCACATCTAATTCCATTATTAGTGTCTGCTGGGTTACGACCTCATAACGAAGTTGCAACATTGCGGCTCGCCATCAAGAAGGGGAGTGTTGAAGAAATAAAAGGATTGAACCCGAGCGAACAAGTGGGAAGTACCTTTAGTTTCCTACACGAAGCCGTGCGACAAGGAGCAGCTACCCCAATAATACGCCAACTCTTAGCTTCTGGATGCAGTTTAAAAAAATCCACCGAAAATGGAAGGACAGCATTACAAGTGGCTATACTAGCAGGACATCACGGAATCGCGAGATATTTAATAGACAAAGGTGTTAATGTACACTTTCGAATGGACGAGGAAGGCGAAAGTTGCATTTACCTCGCCGCAAGAATAGGCGATGCTACGACCGCTGTGCTACTGGTACAACAAGGTGCATCGCTTACAGAAAGGGCAAGGAGGACCACACACTAGTAAAAAGCGCAATGGAAGACAATAATGAAAAGACACTTGCTTTATTGTGGGGACTTGGAACATCGCTGTATAGCAAGGAAAAAAGGCTACTGTTAAATCAGTGGATAGGTGTAAAAGCAAAAAAAATGGCCTTAATACACCATCTTTATAGAAATATTCACCCCGGAGACCAGTTAGTGTTAAATCAACAACCATATCTGTGCTCCTTATATTACAAGAGCCGAGTAGTTTTAGAAAATATGAGAATAGAGGAAATTAATAGGAGTGATGGAAGAGGATTGTACAGCCTCTTAATCGGACCGCGCCGAAATGTCATATACGAGCAAGCCATGAAAGGAAAATTTCTCGAATTCTGCGACGCTATTAAAAATACTAAGAACATTTACAAACCAGAACTCGAAGCACTTCTCAAAGCTACCATAGGGGAACTACGACTTTGTCAAACCCGCACCGAGTACTACCAAACCAGGGAATATCAAATCACAGAAGAAATGATAAAATTTCATTTGCATAAAGAGTGTGCAGTAGATCAGAGTGTAAATGTATCATAAAAATTATTTAAATTATTACCATCATGAATCTAATATATGATCATAAGTAAACTAACAAAAGGAATGATAGCAATAAAAGGGAAGTATAAATAAATTCACATAAATAATAATCCTTATACCCCTAATTCAGATCTTAAAAAGGAACTAAATAGAAAAAAATATATCATAATATAATGATAGTAAGAAATAGCCGGAAATACAGGGAAAGTTGAGAACGGACTACAAGAAAAAATCTTTTTTTTCTTTATATATACTACTTAAATTAACAAATGCAAATATATCTCAATCTCAGTAACGCTATATTGATAACCACTAGCAACTAATATTCACTGCTTAAATTACTAAGGCTTATATGCATCTAACATAGAATAGAATAAATATTAAAAATAAGATACTTTAGCAAAATTAATGAAATGTTGAAATCATACAACACGCATATACACGCAACGCTTTAAGGGACTCCTTTCCCTTTCAGTACACGTCGACAATGGACACAGGACTCTATTTTCTCCTATTGACCTACTTATAACCTACGGTATAATACGGACCCAGAAGCTACTACCTCCCGCAGTGGCGGAGAGGATCGAACGAAACGCCGGTCTATATTTCGAAAGAATAACCGAACTAAAACTTATTCAAGACGATTGGACTTACATAATCTATTTAGACTTATACAACAATGAATATAATTTCACACGATTGTCGACGCTATTAAAATTAGCCGAATCAAATTGTACACCACGTAAATCATCGCCGAGCAAGAAAAACAAATAGATGATTTAAACCAGAGAATTACGAAAGTGGATCAATATAACAATGTCCTTACGATATATTTAGATGAACTATCCGAAGACTTAAATACTACAGAAAAAATTGAATACAATAGCTATACTCGTATATACGGAGTATTAGAAAATAATTATATTCATCCTGATTAGAGTATTAGAAAATAATTATATTCATCCTGAAAACAGAAAATTTCACATAATAAGAAGTAGTCTTGATGGATTCTGAGGACAAAGTAGCATAGAAGATTCCTTCTATTTATTAGATCAGGAAGAGGAAACCTTAATGGCCAAAGGAAGCTTTAATCGCACCGAACATAATCATAAATTATTACAAATTCTCGAATGTCACATAAACTTATATATAAAGCTATATTAAGGCGCGATAGAGACTATGCGTACTTTGCAAGCAAAGAAAATATACGCGGAAATATTGAGGTACAGTGATGTTCAAAGAATAATAGAGCAAACAATACACCCAAATAGTTCGTATAATTTTCCGCTTCCGAAATATCTAACCCACATAGACTCGTTAGGAGACATATCTGAAATAAAATAAGGAAGAATAGACGGTCGATTATTAATCTCGATAAAATTTCCACTAATTTCTAAAGGTACCTACTATCTTTATCGAGCAAGTTCACTACTAGTTTCAGAACGATTAAGTCCAACGGGAGTTATATCAATCTATATTAAACCAAAATCACCGCTAATCGGAATAAATGAGAATTCTACCTACGAGTTGAGCGAAGAAAAATATGCACAATGCATATCAACATCAGGAATAATACTATGCCGACAAGAACGACCTACACGCTCAGAATTTAATAACGCGAATTGCGAATATTCATTACTACATCATCCAAAGAAAACAGATTATGCAAATTATGACATCAGATATCAAAATACATACGTACCATTCTGGGAACGCGCTAACGAAAAACAAAAATGGATATTTTCATTATATAAACCTAGTAAACTACAAATAGTATGCAAGAAAAAACACGATTATTTAGTAGTTAATGAAACAGCAATCATAAAAATACAGGCAGGATGCAAAGCGATTGTAGGCGATTATCAATTATTGGTTGCGACGTCATCACAAACGATACAGAACCGGCTAATATTCCCTGATGTCGATTTAAATTTAAGCAAAAAATACTTATTAATAAAGAAAATTTCGAAATTTATATCACGCCAGGTAGATGATGTAGATGTGAGCATTGGGATTGTGACAAATCTCTTTGGGAATTAGAATCGGAAATAAAAAAATGAGAAAATACAGAAAACTGAAACGGAACAAGAAAGCATAAAAATAAAAATATTAACTATAACTCTCATAACGTTAAGAGCGGTGGGATTCGTACTCACATTAATAATAGCAATAATATACGGTATGGAAATAAGAGAAAATAGCAAAAACAAGAGGTCTGACAGAAATAATGCTCGTCCGGGTGAGATAAATATACCAATCGAGGAAATTTTTGATCATTTTTAGATAAATAGACGATCAAGGGCAGAAAATAATTTACCGACTATCCCCGTATCAAAGATCTGGAGAAATAGAGTCCAAATATCACTACAACAGTATAATACAAACAAAACACATGACTCAATGTAGACATAAGAAAGTGCAGGGAAGTTGGCTTTGTGTTTCAGATTCCAATAATGAAGGGTATTCCAACCATAATATTAATAATAATGACAGTCCAGTTGAATTTAGGAATCCGTCTAGCTGGATTCGACTGTGGAGAACAGCTATCCAATCTAACGACTATATCTCTTTTAAAAGTGGGAGAATACGAAATAAAGGAGCCAAAACTAAACATCACGAAGCAGTATATGCAACTACTACAAATCAACGAGTTTGCCCAAACACATGTGATACAATGCTCAATCAAAGTCTCGCGTGTAATCACACACTGCGGGATGCATTCATATTCATCACAATTCAAAAATAGGGAGATCAGCTATTTTTTAGAAGTACAAAGAGACGATTGTATGAGAATGTATAGTGGAGAATATACAATAATCGCCGGTACGTCAATACAAAATTTAATGAGAAACAGCACCTTCTCTACACCTATAACCTTCACCGGAACAATTGATAATGAAGGAGCATCCTACGTCGATCCATATGGACAATGGGACGACGTTGTAGTACAAGGTTACGTAGAAATTTCACTCACAAATTATTATGCGACTGTAAATTTAAAATCTAACAGAATACAACTCCGATCTAGCACTAGCTGCAAATTAACGGACACCAACTGCAGAGACATCTTAGAAGGATACGCTTTTTGGGAACCTTTGCCAGATGACACTTGGGGGAGCAGTAAATATACCATACTATACAAAGGTTATGCCAATAGGACAAAAGAAAAGAAAACGGATCGAGTTACTTATATGCTCGAAACACAGGAGATTGTATTTGCTCTTACGAGCATTGGCGAATTAAAAGTATGTGGACATAACCTTATACGCACCGAGTACTCTAAACTATTCGTATTAGAAAACCCGGTCGATAAAACCTTTGTATCGAAAACATAATCACCAGTAGAAAACTTAGATATTACTACATACGTAAACTCCAAATTTGTATATGTTGAAAGACATTTCAGGAAACAAATCAGTCAAATGTATTTTGATTTATTAATGCATAAATGCGAGCTCGAGAGGAAAATCCTGACCAACGCCTTATCAATTGCAGTACAAGCCCCGGATGAATTCGCGTTTCGATTAATGAAAGAGCCATGTTATATGGCTGTAGTAGCAGGAGAAGTGCAAAGGAGGGATACTAAAGAATGCTATAATCAATTGCCAGTATTTAGAGGAACAGAGCCCTTCTTTTTGTCACCACGAACAAGAATATTAACCAAAGCAGGTACACAGATTGGATGCAGCGGCGCTATGCCACCTACGTTCAATATAGGTTCAAGCTGGCTTCAGTTTGACAAATAGCACTTGGGAATATATATAGAAAACAATTTAAATAGCCTGAGAGATCACATTATGTTTCCACTGGAAAGATCAGCCGTCTTGAACAATGTAGCAATGGGAATGTCCGGAAAATCGATACAAGGGAAAGGAATTTCAATAGATCAATTTTTAGATCCTGAAACATTAGAAGCACTTGCAAACAATACATGGGATCGCATGTGGGGCAAATTTCTTACGTTCTGCTCTGCCAGTGCAGCACTTATTGGATTCATAATGATCACTCGTTTAATTAAATTATTAATTGACACTATATTACACGGCTACGCAATTTATAGTGTATACGGATTCTCTATTCATCTTTTAGGATCAGTCTGGAAATCCGTCACACAATTACTACTACATTTGGGAAATCGGAATCCTACAAAACCACAACCTTACGCAAAGCAAACTCAAGAAGAAAAGTCCAATAAAAATCCACCCCAGCCCATTTACGATGACGTAGAAGGACAATCAGAAATAAATTTCGACCAACCACATCGTAGAACAATATAAGGTTTAAGAACATGTCGTACGACGAAGTATTAAAGAAGAAGATAGATATTCTGTGCGCAAAACAAAAGGAACTAGAGTCCGCGAGAGATTTTTATCAACGCCCAAAAACTTCTCGAAATAAACATCGAGGCATACTACTACAAGCCCAAGAAAATTATAAAGAATTGTTCGAATCTACGCTCACTACAGAAAAAACCTTAATTATCGGATACATATTAGGAATAAAAGTCGACCTCCGGCGATATCTACACACACCATGCGAATATAGAACCCTTAAAGAAGCAGCGCGACACGCAATAAAAATAGAACATCGATTATAGAAACTAAGACTCCCTATCATATATGAAAGCGACGAAAAATTATAACTGAACAATAGAAAGAGAGAGAGAGAGAAACCATAACTATAAAAATAATAAATAACTATGAATATTCTACGACGAAAATCGCGAAATGAAACCGCCCACCGAAATAGTACAGATAAAATACGATGGCGTAATTCCATCACAACACCTACTTACCTACAGTGATTTTTATGAATAGGGTTGTATAAAGAAAATACGAGCCGATGAAATTTTATATGCAGGGTACTATACGCCTGCCATTATATGCGAAGCCTGTTTTAAAGTAGGAACCTATCCACCCTACGAGATTGTCACACGATATATAAACTGGCACAGTTTTTCACATAAAGAATTCACAAGATGCAAATGTCAGGACTGCGGAAAATCTGTACTACGAGTCGAGCCATTAATTGACTGCTTACAATTCATTGACACATATTTTTATGAAAAAGAAGTCGCAAATCGATTATAAGTTCAAATCGAAAAGAAAAAAATTTTTTTTTAACAATAAAACTTCTCTTACAGACGGAGTTAATTGACAATAAGAAGAAATTCCATAAATTAGAATATTATCATCGATAAACAGAACTGAAGACCTGCCAAATATGCTATGCAGGAAAATGGATAGCGAACCGAGAACAATACCATCATACTATACAATTCCTCGTAAAAGAAGATCACCCAAACTATAAATGCAACCTATGCGGAAGAGAATTAATAATATACACGACAGCATCTGACAACTCTTTTGAATTACTTAGAGTACATGAAGCACTGATAATAGCTACAATAGAGAAAAGGGAAATAAATATAGAGTTAACATTGATTCCAAAACAAGCTAGCCAAACCAACAATACCACTGTCGTTAATCAGTTTAATCCTTATTTTTTTAATGAGGCATACGAAAGAACATAATAAAATGAGAGGAGAGAGCAATATAAAGAAATAATTATTCAATAATTAAACTATAAAATATTTCAGATGGAAAAGGTAAATTGCAACCGAACCGAAACATATCACAGCTTAGATAATCGAAGAAAAAATATTGTAGTAGATGTTATTTAGGAGTAAATCAAGAACAAAAAATTTACATACGACGAGTTACTTACAACTTAGGGAGTTCCCGCCGGACCACTTATCACTGTTCAGAATGTAGAAGACGTTACTACGCGCGGTATAGAGAAATTACAGATGCTACTGAGATACTACCTTTAATCGATTTAACAAGGGTACCAAAACCAGGAAAAAGACTCATTATTATCACAGAAGAAAGAGTCAACGTTTACCCGTTAATCCACATAAGAGAAGACATTGAAACAAAAGTTAATGCACAACTAGCACCGTTCGAATTTAATGACCTTCTTGCAATCGAATCAGGAGATTAAATGTTAGAAGAGCTTTTAACAAATATCGAAACTAACCTACAAACACCAAAAGAGGAAGAGAGAGAGAGAGAGAGAGAGAGAGAGAGAGAGAGAGAGAGAGAGAGAGAGAGAGAGAGAGAGAGAGAGAGAGATAAAGAAATCGCATCAATTAAATTAATTAAAGGAAAATACAGAAAGGAGATGGCCGAAATATGCAACAACAAAAGGAAAACTTCCAAGAACAAGACGACATGGAAATCATACTAGAAGTCATAGAAGAAGATCTTATGGATATAGAATGTGTATCAAACATATTTATACAAGATTTCCCGAACATAGATTTTAATGTAAATGAATATTTTGCACAAAGATGCACAGTAATTGAAGATTTTTTCGATGACACCGACATGGAGTTAGCAAATGTGTCTTCTCCATATTTCACAGAAGACGAAAATAATGAAATAAAAGCAATAGATTTATCCAGAATATTACCATGACATCATTAAAGAGACCCTATCGAATTATTAGACAAACATCTACGACGAAAAGAAATTTCAGATTATTTTCAATATATTGAAGAGACGGAGGACGAGTACCACTATGGACTAAGAAACCTATTCAAGGAAATCTGAAAAGACCAAAATGAACACTAGAGACAAACTATTCATATTATGCATCCGACAAAACTACCTCAGAAGTCACGAAAGAATTTTATCATAAAAGCCACAACCCAAGTAGAATTGTAGAAAAACTAGGAAGGAAGAAAGAATCTCAGACTACGAAAACAAATTCAAGTAAGTATATTTCATAGGCGAATCAAAATTCTGCTCTCTCTCTATTTTATTTTTTTTATCACTCCAAAGTATATTATTATTATACCAAAGTAATAAATTGCCAAGATAGTTTAAATTTGAGAGAACTAGTGGTTGATATCCTAAGAAATATTATAGAACTACGAACTATTATAAGAATTCATATTTTTATATTATGATCAATTGGGAGGATATGAAAATGCTAGTGATACCACTAATAAGCCAAGTAGACTTATACACTTAAAATTGTTGTAAAAAGGGGATTATAAGGAAAAATCATAATCATAAATACAAAGGACAATAATAAGAAACTGTAATCGAAAAAATTTTAAATAAGCTAGCAATCTAAAAAGAAAAAACTCAAAAAAAAATAGTTGAAATTATTATATTATATTATAGAAATATCATGTTATACAGAAAAAAAATATATATATATTGGGAAAAAGGAAAAGTAGTAAAGTAAAGAAAAACTACAAGCTACATGTTTCGAAAGGCGAATCAAATTATATCATCCGCATCGCTATAATTATTTCATTCATTATTTCATATAAAATGAACCTATAATTATGTTATTCATTATTTCTTATTAAATGGACCTATCGGGAGAAAAATAAATTGATGACCCTAACGAACAATAATAATTAGTAAATATATAAGTATATACAAAATAATGAAGGGAAAATTAGAATATACCAAACAGTAAAAAAGAAATCTATAATAATAATAATAAGAATTTGATGAAGGGAAATTATAATTAGAAAGGTGCTGGGAAATAAAAGCAAGAAAAAATTTTTATCTTTAGCAGAAATAAAAGACATACGATAAAAGAAAAATTGATGTAAACCAAACTACTACCTCATATGTAAACACAATAATGCTAGAAAAATACATTTGTCAAATAAAGAAATTATATGATAAGAAACCTTACAATCAGAATATATTTTAGCATCAATTGTAAACGCTCAAATTTCAAAGCCAAATTTTCACAGTAGTTCAATATTTAATGAAAATTTAGTTGCCATACAGATAAATCAGACCGACATGCTTATGGATAAACCAATCTATGTTGGTCTCACAGTTTTTGATCTCTCCAAGACACTGATGTATGATTTTTATTATAATTATATGCAACAGGTGTATAAAAATGATTGTAAATTATTGTATATAGATACTGATAGTTTTATCTATGCTATTAAATGTGATGATTTTTATGAAGATATGAAAAGAAATATTCACATGTTTGATACTTCAGATAATTCTGTAGATAATATATTTAACATGCCACGTGTTAATAAGAAAATTGTTGGATTCATGAAGGATGAGTGTAATGGTCAGATTCTTACGGAATTTGTCGGATTGAGAAGCAAAATGTACAGTACATGTGTTAATAATCAAGATAATATGAAAAAAATTAAAGGTATTAAGGCCGCAGTTGTAAAGAAAACCATTAAATTTAGTGACTACTTGGACTGTCTACAAAATTCATGCATTCAGAATTGGGAGCAGCATGCTATAAGATCAAAGCTTCATAACGTCGAGACCATTAGAGAGAGAGAAAGATTGCTTTTAGTCCTTATGACGATAAAAGATTGCTTCAAGAGAACAGTACAGATACACTTGCCTGGGGACATTACAAAATACAACAACAACAACAACAAAATGGGTAAGTTCAAATTATAACTATACAGATGTTATACGTAAAATTCAATTTAGAAAAGTTTGATTCCAGCAACAAAAAGAAGTTTGTACGATTCAAGGAAGAGCCCAACATTCACTTGATGTATACATGGAGATTTGCGCATTATGAAACTCGATGTGGGAAGTGGCGTATTGTATCTCCAACTTTAAATTTAGCTCCTTTAAACAGATTAATGTTTGGCTTTCTAATTCGATCAAATATATGATTAACTTTGTCTCGATTCACTTCTGCAGGTTTCATTCCTATTGTTCGATGTCGACTATTATTATACTGTAACGGTTGCGTTTCCCTCGCGCTGGGTTTCGTCAGTCCGCACCAGGATTCGGAGAGGGAAGTTAGGTTAAAAATAACTCCGTTTGGTTTTGGTTTAAATAATTATATATATATTTAGATATTAATATGGCACGCTGTTATTCGCCACCTGAAACAAAACCAAACAAGAATACACTGTTTAAAAAGACTTGTCTCTTGTAATAGTTCTTAATATCTATCTGGTATCTTAATATCTATTCGGTGCGGTTACGGTACTTAATATCTATTCGGTGCGGTTACGGTACTTAAGATCTATTCGGTGCGGTTACAAATACTCCGTCGCTTACATATAATTCGTGTACGCTAGGCCTGGAGCACGGCGGTTCGGTTATTCCCCTGTCCTGTATGCGTACAGTGACAGACGGAATGGCGGGACACCCGGGTGTGTGTTTGATGTCGCGGAGTCCTTGCAAGAACGTGTGCGCACGATCTTGTGCGGCCTCCGTGCCGATTCCTGGCTTCCTCCTACCCTGTGTGCGCACAGTGGCAGGTGGAACGGAGGAACGTCGGAGTGATGTTGGTGTGTGTTGCCGGTGTTCCACAGGACCTGATTGAGACGTGTGCACACGACTCAATTTGGTACTGTGGCCGTTTCTCACGGTTTCCTTTGCCCTGTGTGCGCACAGCGGCAAGTGGAACGGTGGAACGGTGGAGGTGTGTGTGATGGCGTGCCGTGTCTTATATCGCAGGATCTGATTGAGACGTGTGCTCACGACTCAACCCGATACTAGGGTTGCTTTTCGCGGCTCCTCTTACGCTGTGTGTGCAGAGTCCGACAGAGACGTGTGCTCACGACTCTGCAGGCCTCTGTCGTCAGTTTCTGGTTCCTATTACCCTGTGTGTTCACAGCGGTAATTCAGATAGCGGTGCGGTGACTTTCGATATCTGCGCCGTTACGTGTGCGCACGAAAACGGCCAGATGTCGGTAGTTCTCTAGTGCTCTCCTAGCGGTGTCGTGTGCTCACGGCAACGCTTGGATCGGGAGCTCTCATCGAACTGCACATTGCTGGTGTGTGGGCGGTGATTTACGTCCGTCGTCGGTTTTACCCGCGGCTGTATTCGCGTCGCTCGAGCACGTGTTGCTTTACATGAGCATTCGGCTTGTGCTCACGTTGTTGACTTGCGGGTTCGCCCTTCGCTCGCTTATGTGTGTGGCCGTTTGTGTATATTTTGCACGAGACTGACGTCTCGTTGCAATACTGTAAAGTTCAATTTTGTAAAATGTCTAACCATTTGTAGGTACTACGTAGGCTAAATAACTTCCACATCTTGCCTTTCAGAGTGCGATTGAATCGCTCACAAATTGATGCTTTAAGATTACTATAAGTAGAGTAAAGATGAATTTTATAACTTTTCATTAGTTTATCAAAATCTTTGTTACAAGATTCTTTTCCACGATCTGTTTGCACATTCTTAGGTACCCTTTTTTGCACTAGTATTGATTTCATAGCTTGAGCTACACATTTTCCAGTTTTTTGTTTTACTGGAACAATGTTTTCCTCTGCATTATAGTATTTTCTGTGTGCATTTGTATCTTTTAAAATTTTACCATAATTTTCCTTGTCATTATCAGTGATTAAAGTATCATCGGGATGTTTCTTAAACAATAACTCAACTAGACCTGAAGCTTTTTCATACTCTTTATCACCTATGACTATTTTATTTTTGTTTTCAAAACTTATAGAGCTATTTCCAATCATGAGAGAACCATTCCGCATTTTTCGCACCCCATATACTGTATCCAAGGTCTGTACTTGTCCATTAAGCAACAATTGAACGTTTTTATCAACACTATCATCAGTTTTTTCATCATCCAAATTATCAGCTTTAGTGATGGTTTCTTCATGATCTGAAATATATGAATAGTCTACAGCTGATTCAAAAGCTGATTTACCAATATTATCGTTGTCATTATCACCATCATCACCATCATCATTTCCGTCATTGTCATCATCTTCATCTTTTTTTTTAATTCACTCCAATTTTCTCTTCTTTCTTTTTTCTTTTTTAACTGATGCTGCTGCTGCTGGGGCTAAACTTCTTGCACTTACATCGATAAGCTTTCTAGAGGTTTCACGATTGGCTTGAAGTAATCATTTAAATTCTTCTCTACTTTTAAATTGTGTAATTTTAATGAATCGTACTTTCTTTTCACAGCGTTTCGAGCTTTCTCAACTTCACGTAGGATTACAGTTTGTTGATTAAAATCAGACATCTTGATAGTTTAGAGTCACACAACTGAATGCTAAATTTCTCCCGTATTCTGTATATTTATTACAAACTGATTAAAACCTTTTCTATAGCGACCATCATTAATATGACGATCTTTGTCTATGACAAGAAAACTATGATTGCCATCATTCCAGCACATTGAACAAATATCTTTGAAACGTTGGTATGTCATATCTGTATTAACGTGATCGTTGTAAACATGTTTCAAATTCATATCATCTTGACGAAAAATTAATAACAAATTGACATTATTACGCACTAGGTGTTTCGGTACTTGTGCATACGACTGACCAAATAAAAACAAACTACACTTTTATGTCTACCCATGCAGTAAAAAGCTTTGACATTATCCTGCTTTTCACAAGCAATATCGTCCAAAACAAAAATTGGATTTTGTTGAGCTTCATCAGGTGATACGACAAGATCGTGTTCACTAAAGGGTAAGTACTTGATTTCCTCCAAAGACTCGATAAGTTGTTCCAAAAATTTATATTTTGGTTGATTTAGAGATTTCAAGTATACGTAGATATTTTCAAATGTTAAACCATTAGGATGAATGATCAGAGATAAGAGAGCATTTGTTTTACCACAATTAGATTGACCACAAATTACTGCTCTTATACTGCTGGGTAATAATTTTCCATGACGATTTTGCTGTTTCTTCTGCTGCTGCGTCAAAATATCAAAATTAATCACTGGCAATTTCGCTGGTTGCCTTTAAAGATCCATCATGCTTTTATTTCATATCACGACTGACTCGAGCTACTATAAATGCAAGCATTTATCGTTTTTCCCAGTGAGTATAGCATGAGCTTGCTAAGAGCTAGCATCATGCAAAAAAAAAGAGGTTCAGGCGTAGTGAATAAATTGATCAACAAGTTACCCATTGAACTTCATGCGCCTGGTTATCAGTACTGTGGTCCAGGAACTAAACTTATTAAACGTTTAGCTCGTGGAGATCCAGGAATCATATGTCAGTAGAAAATCTATCATTTCTAGCAAAGATTCTCGCTCCATGATAAAGTCAGCGCTGAAGACTGCTCGTGAGCATGTGAAAAAAATCGGTGGAAAAAGTAAAGTTAGTGTTTCACGTATATTGCCTGTTGCTAGCAAAGTAGGTGGCTTTCTTCCAGCACTTATTCCATTTTTTGCTGGTCTTAGTGCAGTCGGTTCACTTGCTGGAGGAGCTACTGAGATCGCTAAAGCAATTAATAAGGCGAACACTTCTAATTGTAAGAAGCAAATGGAAGAGCAGAAAAGACACAATGAAAAAATGGAAACGTTGACACTTGGTAAGGGACTGTTTCTGAAACCTCATCGCAAAGGTTTCGGTATCTTTCTCAAACAAAATAAAAAGAAGCAATGTGGAAAAAAAAATTTCGATGAAATAAGATTGCCAAAACGTGCACTCACTGACTATGATCTACTCAAGTATGCAAAATTAATGAAAATAACAAATTTTCGTGGAGTTTTTATGCGAAATGTCTTACCTTTAAATGGCTGTCCAGCTAAAGAATCAGCAATCATAAATCTAGATGATGCGAGTGGATCTGGCACGCCCTGGGTAGCTTATCGAAAAACTGGTAACGAAGTTATTTACTTTGATAATTTCGGTGATTTACAACTACCCCAAGGAATTCTCTACTTTCATCTGCGGTCATCTCTGTCTCAAATTTCAAATTTCTGTCTATATAAAAAGAATTCTATACGATTGATTTCAATTAGTCTACTCAAGATGGTTGTTGAGTCGATGACTCTTAGCCTTTCTGGTACCTCCTCAAACCTCGAGACGCATTATTTTCCTCCCATAGAGCTAGATCCGGATAAACAGTACAGTGTCGGACTTGTTGAGCTGCTCACTTTCAATTCCATACCAAACATTGATATAAAATGCAAGAAGTTTTACGTAGGACAAGAAATACTTGAACTTCCTATAGGCAATTATGAGATTGAGCATATTGAACGAACTCTATAAGGTATCCTCGATACGCGAGGCATAAAAGTTAGTATCAAGCCAAATAATAACACATTGCGCAATATTATAGAGTGCAGCCATGAAATCGATTTTCGACCAAGTGACTCGATTGCGCATCTGCTGGGATTCACTCCAAGACTCTTGAAACCCTATATAAACCATGACTCAGATTTACCAGTAGCTATTCTCAAAGTTAACGCTCTACGAGTCGAGTGTAACATTACGACAAGAGCATATATAAATCAACAAAAAGTTCATACAATACATGAATTTTTCCCAGCAGTCCCACCTGGCTAGAAGATCACCGAAGTTCCTAGACAGATAATATACTTACCAATATCTGTGAAAGTGATTGATCATTTACAACTGCGTCTAGTAGATCAAGATGGTGATTTGATTAATCTTCGAGGTGAAATTATTACTATTCGTTTGCATCTGAAAAATGCCTGAAATGGGTATTGTATTTAATGCTTACAGAAGCTATATTAACAGCTCAGTATGTCGTCAGACAGTCAGTCCACAACGAGTGATCAAACGATTAACACGTCAGTACAGTCAATTTCTACAAAGTCTCGGTCTCACGGTAAAGCGTGGGGGAGGAAAAAGAGGACAACAAGTGAGAAAAATACAGAACAAATAAGTTGTACATTCATCTGCTGTTGCTGTCAAGATGGAGGCAATTCTTAACGTACAATATCCGGTTGTCTTTGACGAATCTGTCTCGCATTATGAGATTCATGCACATCAACCCTATACCTCACTACATTTAACAATAGTGATAAAATTCGAATAGCTATTCAGCATCAAGATTTATCTGTTTTACCATCTAAAAGTTCTCTACACATTTGTGGTAAGATTACTAAAGTGGATGGTACTGCTGTACAACATACTAGTTTCATGAACAATGCTATCAGTTATCTCTTTGAAGAAATTCGATATGAGATCAATGCCATAGAAATTGATCGATGCAGAAATATTGCTGCAACAACCTTGATGAAACGCTACACTTCTTTCTCGCTCAGTCAGCTAAAGTATCTTAAAAATTCTAGCTGAACGCCTATTACCGACGTGGGAAATATAACTGATGATAATGGAAACTTTGATGTGACAGTTCCTCTATCAATGATCTTTGGTTTCGCTGAGGATTATCGAAAAATCGTTGTAAACGTTAAGCATGAACTCATTCTCACAAGATCGAAAAATGATTTAATGGCTGTAAGTACCTAATGCAAGGCATTTAAAATATGAAGTTATTTATGTTAACAAAAAAATGAAACTGATTAAAATAATATTTCAACCTAAGTTAAAGTGTTTTTATAATTGTTCCGTTTTCGGTATATTGTGGTGTAGGAAATGCGTAATTGTTTTGGAGATGGTCATGTTGCATTCGCATGCTACGATTCGCTCATTATACAGTTTTTTTATTTTCATAAGTAAAAAACGTTTATATTTTTATCGGCCTAAAGGCGTACCATCAAAATTAAACGAAGTGGGTACAGTCTGTGATGTAGTAATACAGTAACAGACATGAAATTAATTAAAAAAAATAACCTCCACTTTGCTCAATTCGCTTGCTCTCTAAAACTATTCTATGTTGATCTGCTAACACTATAATTTCCAATAATGATGTCTTTTGCTTTGGTATTAGATGATTAGTTAATGCACTATACGACGTTGTATCAGTCCTTTGAATGTCTGAAAAAAATTCCTCGTTATCCTCATTCTCAAAGAAGTATCAAAGATGGAATGATTTGTTGAACAGAAAGTTTCCTGTCGTGAAGTCTAAAAATAATAAATACAAAAATTTATCAAAAATTGACCCTTACATTAAACAAATTTTTGCAATCGTAAAAGATCATTTACCCTAGGAAGCAATCTGTATCGTGAATCGATTTTTTAATAAAGTGTGATACAATCGGCTCTGATGACTGTCCTAAAGTACTTTGCAGTCTATATCCATGGTTTCGAGGCACAAAGTCTGATTGTAATACAATACAGTGATAACAACTTGAAGACATATTGTCCTTAATTCTGAAGTTTTGACGTCGCGTGTTAATCATTCTAATATGAATTATAACGAGTTCTAACACTGTAAAATTATTACTTCAAGAAATTTTGTTGCATGACATTTGGGATCTTCCCTTGCGTCACCAACCAGTAAAGCCTTGCACATGTTGAAGATTGCTAAGATATGATTTTCGTTTGGTAAAAATACTGGTGTATGTATAGTGATATAATTATGTAGAGCTGGCATCATATCTGTAAAGTAATCGAAACCATCTTTTTGGAAAAGCTCGTACATTAATTCCAAAACTTTCCACATATCTTCTGATACTGATTTTCCTGTTAATCCAATTGAATACTGATGCAGTCATGCAGTTCTTCTCTGTTAAGTGAAGTAGTGAGGTTATATTCGACGTAAACAAAATAATGTTTCACTTTTCATTGTCGAGTAACGTTCAACTCAATACTGTACACCACAATATACCGAAAACGGAACAATTATAAAAACACTTTAACTTAGGTTGAAATATTATTTTAATCAGTTTCATTTTTTTGTTAAGATAAACAACTTTATATTTTAAATGCCTTGCATTAGGTACTTATATGCAGCACCATGTGCAGCACGCATTTGTTGTAAGTACCACCTTAATTCTGCCGCGCATGGGCAATGCACAAATAATTGGCTTAGAAATACTATTACGGTTTTTTATTTTTTATATATAAATTACCGAATACATAAAAATGGAAAATTGTATTTCGATTTTTCCTGGGAAAACGAAAAAGGGGCTTATAAATTAATTAACGTAGATCGGAAGGGCTAATTAAGATCTATCACATATGATTTTTTTTTATTTCGAAATTCCAAACTTTGCAGGCCGAAACGTGCCCGGTCTGTAGATGTACGTCTTGAATTTGATCGTAAGAATAATATGCCTACAAACACAACTGCGTATTGTCTAATTTTACATGATCGTATTGTTAAGTATAATCCTATAAACGGTGATGTTAAGAAACTTGTATAAAACTATATAAATCTAAATCAATTAGTCAGTTTGCTGTAAACCATCAATCGGATCATCGGAATAGTGTTTCGTACACTCCTTTCAAGGAGGATAAAAGCGCTAGAATAGTGCAAGATGATAAACAATGTAATAAGTATCGCGGAGAACCTTGTTCTACACCTATTAATAAAAGCGGACAGTGGAAAAATACTTTTGACAAATATTCCACTAACACAAATTCCATGCCAGGATATCAAGGTTATAAGAAGTTCTGATATAATATACATCTATTTACAAATAATGTACCTATCTTTCTTTGAATAAACTAAAAATAAGAAGGAATATTCTGATTTATTTATTAATCCCAACCTACAACTCCTACAAATCCTGATTATCCATCACTGTTGATATAATAGTAATAGCCGATCACATCTCAGGTCGGTAAAGTAGACTACCAATGTCGATAAAGTAGATTTTACCGATGTTCACTCTGAGGAGGGCCAGCCCCCAGATCGATAAAGTAGACTCTACCGATGCTCACTCTATCGATAAAGTAGACTGGATGGTAATGGGGAGCCGCGGGCTGCACGGTCGATATGATCTGCCGGTAAAACAGGGACCTACTAATATGAATTACCATTGGTCGGTATTTGGTGGCGCAGGAGTTGCTTCGCGCAGTAGCAGTCTTGCCCCTACTACTTACGAAATATTTAACTTTAAATAAATCTATTCTTGAATTTAATTGTTGCAAGGTAAACTACTGCATATTAATAAAATATTTTATATACAGCAATATATTATGGGCTACAATACCTTCAAATAAATCATGTCCCAAACACGGTGGAAGCCTTGGAGAATAAACATAATAATTATTTATGGTATTCAAAACTGAATTAAATTTGACTCTTTCGAAATCCTTGTTATTTTTAGTCTATTTTAGCGCATTTCTATATGTATCAATAGTTCTAGTTAGATCATGTTTGCAAGAGCCATTGTCGGAATAATATTCTTCTCTTGTTACTAAACAAAACCTGCACAAATATTTGGCTTTGCTGAAATTCTCGACGAAACCCCCTAAACTATGGCTGCCCAGATTATCACCGATTACAAAAAGAAGTGAACCTTTAATACATTTATTCATGATTTTTATTCCTGTTTTTCAAGAGTACACAAATCATGGACAACTTTATCATAAACAATGAAATAGTCGAAATTTATTTCTTTACAGAGAGCTACTAATTTTATACAATTAATATAAGTGCGTACATAATAAGTTAGATTTTCTTTGCTCATATAAATTGCTAAAATTTTATGTTTTTTTTTTAAACAATCTTTGATAATGGAATCTATAATTTTGGGTAAAATATTTTCAGTCTGTAAACGCTGTTTTAAAATTTTTTGTATTATTTTTTGACACTACAAATTAATGCTGTTTATTTCGGTAACGATATACTCAATAGCGGAAGCAGGAATTAGCAACTGACTTTCCAGGTTCATATAAAAATGTGCCATATTTTTTAAAAATAAATCAGATTGACAGTTAATAACCCTTTCAACTTCACTATAAATTAGTATTCCGTTCGTTTTATTCTTTTTTATCACGTGTAAACAGCAATAAAAACCCTTGTTTCGTGCACTGGGACACGCCGAGCAACTCGTGTACCCGAATCATGGAACACGTGGCGAGCTGTACCATAAATAGGGACTGGAGGATTGCGAATGCACCTATTATGAAACAGCTAAATAATTAATACATTTTTTTAAATGAATGAACATTTTTTTCCATCGTGTTCTTCAAGTCTCAAAGATTAAGAAAAAGTCATCAAATGAATTTGAAGTGCATTTGAATCGCTCCAAAACTACAAAACAAAAAATTTAGTCGAGCGGACTGCCGCAGTCGAATAACGCTTTCATATGAGCGTCGCTGGCAAGACGAGTATATAATGATTTTATTTGAAGCTAAATTCTTTTTAACCACCTGCAAACTCATTGATTGATAACTTTAGGTGATTGTTGTAATCACAATAATTTTTATATACTAATACAAGGATTTATTTTTTTGAAATTCAATCTATTTGTATAATGTTCCATAATACGAAGCACCGTTCCGTAATCGGGCCTTTTACCTTATAAGAATGTTTTATGCAATCTTATTGGATATTAATTTATACAAATTATCGTTTTTCTTAGTTATTAAAAACTTCAGTAATGTCAATGTAATATCAGCAGTGTTTACAGATAGTATATATATATACACTCCCGCTCACACGAAGCTGCCCACCCAGACTGGTCGAGGTGCCTTATAAAAAGTTTTATAGCTCCGTGAGAAATGATGTAAAAACCTTTTCAAAAAATGGATTAGAAAGGTATTTTCAAGATCTTTCCAATAAAAGTGGTTTGATTTGAAAATATCCATTTATTATATATTTTTACAGAGTTGGAACATTTTTTATTTTTCAAATTTTTTGCCCATGTTTAACCAGAGGCCGATTGTAGAAAAATAATCTTACATAAACATTACACGTATCAAATTAAAGCATTTTTATAACCATTTGAAAAAAAACGAAATTTTATAGAAAAATCGCTGTAACTTTTTAACAAGTAATTGGACACAACACAAAAAGAGTTGTCATACGAAATGCGTATGTTAATTATTTCAGAACATAAATGTAATAAATCTCATCGGCAAATTGTACGCGATTTAAAACTTCCTCGACGTACTGTTGATTATCATGTAAAAAAGTGTTTAAGTATCGATAAAGTTCCAATAAAAAAAATGTGTTACAAAAAAAATAAAAACTTCTCCAGCCGAAGACAATTACATTGTGAAGCCCAGCAAACGTAACAGACGTTTAACTGCTACTGAAATAACAGCTAATGTAAATAAAAAGAGAGAAACCAAAGAACAAATAAGTGTTTCGACAGTTAAAAGACAATTAAATGAAAATAATTTATTTGGATGCGTTGCTGTCAAAAAACTTTGCTGAGGCCAGTCAATAAGACAAAAAGATTGAAATGAGCTAAACAGCATAAAGATTGGACTGAGGATTACTATGAAAAAGTTTTGTTTAGTGCCGAATCAAAATTTATGGTGTTTGGATCAAAGCGTAAAATTTATGTTCGACGGTCACCGAGTGAAAAATTTGCTAAACAATGTTTAGTGCCATCAGTTAAACATGGCGGAGGAAAGAGGAATAAAAATGCTTTAATTTGATACGTGTAATGTTTATGTAAGATTATTTTTCTTTGTAAAAATTTTTAAAAATTAAAAAATTTTTCAACTCTGTAAAGTATATAAAAAATGGATATCTTTAAATTAAACCACTTTTATTGAAAAGATCTTGAAAATACCTTTCTAATCCATTTTTTGATAAGGTTTTTACATCATTTCTCACGGAGCTATAAAACTTTTTATAAGACACCTCGACCAGTCTGGGTTGGCAACTTCGTGTGAGCGGGAGTATATATATATATATATATATATATATATACAGGGTGGACCATTTTAATCTATATTAGGAAATATCTCAGAATCATGATTGGATAAAGAAAAATGTTTTAGACAAAAGTTGTAGAAGTCAGAGGGGGTCAGCTGTTGGTACCATCGAACTTGACCTTGAACTTGTTTCAGGTCATTTCAAGGTCAAGGTCATTTTTTTATATAGGAAGATCCATTTTTTATTCAGGATTTGAAAAGAGCAGAAAATTTTACGTTCAAAATGATATTTTCATCAAGGTCATGGAAGGTCATATGAAGGTCAAATTTACGAAAATTGGTAAATAATGGGTGTTAGCTTGGAATAACGGTTGGAAACATTAAAATGTTTTTCAAAAAAGTCATCAAGGTCATGGAAGGTCATATAAAGGTCAAAATTACGAAAATTGGTAAATAATGAGTGTTAGCTCGGAATAACGGTTGGAAACATTGAAATATTTTCGAAAACAATTATCAAGGATGTAGTGTATCACCTTCTGGTTGCTACAACCTTGACCTTGAATTTGGTTCTGATGGTTATGTCAAGGTCAAAGTGAATTTTCAAGCGGTAACCCTTGATTTTGATCTCCGTTTTGGTAAAAATAAGAGAATGCACGTTGAAAATGCTAATCAAGGTCATGGTAAGGTCGTGTCAAGGCCATTTTACTGTGCACTTCAAAAGTTAAAAATAAATATTTGAAGGTCAAAAGACATCAAAGACCTTAAGCATTCGTCTAATTTTAAGGTAAAATTAAGCCTGGTTTCTAAATCAACATAAACATCTTGGCACTCTCCTAAAATCATGATCATGTCTACAATTTCATTTGGGGGGTAATGAGCCATTTTATATTTTTACAAAATTAACTACTCTATAAAGATAAATGGTGTTCTCGCTATTTTGGATAGTTATGCGTTAGCCCGTCGCTCAGTAGGGCCGTCTTCGTAGTATGATCCTGCGAGTGAAAATCACCGTGAAGTGTTTCTTTCGAGTAAGGAATGCACGTTGCGATTCGTTAACAAATATATTGCTGCGGCAACAAATATTTAATCAAGGACTTATAAATGAAAGGAAGAAAAAATGTTCTACATACAACAATATTCGAATTTTTTCTCTCGACATTCGATGAGAGTATTGCTACTTTCATTGTTGCGCATCTAAGTACCACCGGTGCAAATATTACTATCCGTGTTAGAGATCGTGCTTGGGCGACGGGCTAACGGATAAGTATCCGAAATAGCGAGAACACTATTTATCTTTATTCAGTAGTTAATTTTGTAAAAATATAAGATGGCTGATTCCCCCCCAAATGAAATTGTAGACATGATTATGATTTTAGGAGAGTGCCAAGGTGTTTATATTCGTGTCGCTGCATTTTACTCTGAACGTTATCCAAATAGGCGACATCCAACTAACATTACCATTCGAGATCTAACCACTACAGCACGAGAAGGTCGATTACATCGTGAACGTCGTCGCCACGAGTATGGAGAAAATGACAATCGTGTTTTAGCAGTTCTTGCAGTCATTCACCTCAATCCCCACATTAGTTCTCGAGAAATAGAAAGACAACATGGAATACCAAAATCAACATTTCTTAGGATTTTGGAAGCCCAAAGGTATCATGCTTACCACATTACTTTAACTCAAGAACTAACGCTTCGGCATTTTGCACGTCTTCAGTTTTGTCAATGGGCATTACAGTATCCAGAGTTGTTCACATTTGTTATGTTTTTAGATGAAGCAGCTTTTAAAAACACTGGGGAAGTAAACAGACATAACTGCCATTATTGGTCAGATGTCAATACACATTGGCACAGAACAGTTGATAATCAACATCGTTGGAGTTTAAACGTTTGGCGTGGTATTGTAAATGGATATGTGATTGGTCCTTATTTTTTTAACGGTAATGTCAACCAACACAATTTTTTAGAATTCTTAAGAGACCATTTACCTGGCTTGCTTGAAGATGTTGATTTAGAGACCAGGCGAAGAATGTGGGTGCAATTGGATGGTGCACCACCACATTTTGCTATGGGGATATTTAAGCCTAAATATATATTTAAAATAAATATTACTATAACTAGGGATTCTAATTAATCTTTTCAAAGCAGAATGTTTAAAAAAATTTTTAGGTAAATTAATATTATAAAAATAATGACGAATTCGAATTCAGCGCACCAAAAAACCTATATGTGAATGAATGAATTCAGCTCACCGAAAACATCTGTCGTTGATAGCACTGGTGGCAATATCGCTGCCGAGGATTACGAACGTGGTCCGAATGTTGCGGAAGACTCGCAAATCTTTGATTCTCTC
Organism: Muscidifurax raptorellus; assembly: GCA_020010945.3. Classification (NCBI taxonomy): domain Eukaryota; kingdom Metazoa; phylum Arthropoda; class Insecta; order Hymenoptera; family Pteromalidae; genus Muscidifurax; species Muscidifurax raptorellus. The sequence continues at coordinate 1,505,753 of JAHUUD020000008.1, forward strand.
AGAGCTCGATAGGACTGTATGCCCGTATGCATCACGGCAGATAGTAATATTAATAAAAATAGTAGTGTTAATTTGATTAACAGTAATAACAATTCAGATAAACAAATCTGCAATATTGCCCCTGACCTTGATGGGTCTCGTATGCGGTACAAGCGGCGTTTACGCTGGGTAGTTTATCGCTCTCATCGTGACATTGTGGATTAGATCATGCGTTCGAAAGAAAGATTTACAGCAATGAACACGAAGCATAACAACATAACCTCCCTTAGTAAAGAAACGCGTGAAAGCCTTATTCAGAATAGAATTTTTATTAAGGAGCATTTAAGTAAAGAGAATTTTAGTCCTTTTAAGGGGGTACAATACTTTAAACTATTAAATTATTTATTAAGATGCACAATATTCTTTATTCATATATAAATAAACTAATTTTTTTCTAACATAATTATACATATTTACCAACATTTTTGCCTGGTTAGAACCTCTAAATACCCCTATAATACCTACTTACAGTACAGAGTCGGTTCAGACACATAATTCACTGACCGTAAGATTCCAAAGCAACGGATGGACACATTGAGTTCCAACTTGGGAGTTGGATATTATTTTAACCCTTTGTTGCACGGTGGTAACGTGGGTTACCACCAACTTAACTTCAGATTTTTGCTATGTAATCAATTGTTAACGTATTAATGTCAGTTTCTTTTGGTTCGCATACTATATTATTAATAAGAGAACATAGAAAAATGGTTTCTTTGTCATAATTGTTTATTATAATTGTTATATAAATAAACAAACATAAAGAAATGCCATTTTTTTCGAAATATTAATTTTTGAAAAATCTAACTAGTGTAACAAATTGCAAATCTGTATTCAGGGATTTTTGGGGTCACTGATTATAAATCTGAAGTCAGATTATTGCGGATTATTCAAGATTGCGGTTCAGAAATTTTGAAAAACTAGATGTACAAGTTTGAACATCTAAAGTCAGGAATTTTTAGGATCGCTGATCACAAATATGAAGTCAGATTTTTGAAATTGTTAATTTAAGATGGCGATTGTGACTTCCTGTAGACGATGTCCATGTGTCAGGATGACCCCCAGGTCAACGTGACATCATCTACAAGGAACTGCACCTAGTGGATATCAAATATACCGTAAAAATTACGAAGAATTATTCAAATTCCTAGAATAATTCTATACATATAGTATAAAATGTTTATTTTATTTAATCATTATCTCCAGCTTAATTTATCTGGACCAAATGTGATGATTTTTATCTTACGTATGTATACACATTATGTTGTATTATGAGTATACCAAAAAAAAATTATATTTGTTTATTCATTACAATTATATTACAGGAAATGTGCATACGTACGTACGCACGTACGCTTTTTTATTAACTTTATAGCTTAATAATATAAAAAATCAATAATTAAAAAAATACATTTTTGTCGTAAATGTATGTGTTGCTGTACTAAGATTACAGCTGTTATAAAAATATGTATTTCTACAAATTTTACAGGATAAAGGGTTCTTTACAGAAAAAATCGCATAATGGTTTAAAGATTTTAATATAATGTAGATGTAGAAGATGGAAGATGTAGTTGTAGATTTGACAATAACAGTACTTGTTAAGGAACAGATTTTCGTCCAAAACTATGCGAGCTCGGTTATTCTATAATAGGTTTATCGCGATAAGAAAGTTTTATTTTTAAAGTCAACCGGCATTTGACTTCTACACTCAACGATGGAAATGCTTTTCACTATACAGGTAGTAGTATAAAATAGAATCATAGGTATTTAAAAGCTAAAAATTTGTTTTTAGCTTTTAAATACCTATGATTCTACTCTTCGTTCTCCTTCTCCTCTTTCTTCGCCTCTCTCTCTCTTTCTCTCTCTCTCGCGACATGTACATAAAATAATGTAAAGTTCTGGTGCAGACTAAGCGCGTGAAGAATGTATACGTAAAGTTGCGGAGTAAGCGCATGAAAATATCCGAGCTGACTGAGAGCTGGAACCAGAAGATGCTTCCTGATGCTTCAGTCAAGAGCTTTCTCTCAAGGGCCCAGGATCGACCGTTGAGCGACTCCTGCTGTCAGACGTCTTCGTCGGGTCCCGTCAGTTATCTCGTAAGTTGAGTGACGGTCATGTAAGTAGTCTCTAATAACTCTTATGAGGTATTCGGACAGCCGAAAGTCGTTTCTAACGCCTCCAGGATATCCTTCCACCTCACAGAATTGAAATCCGTATGTCCAGAGTTGCCAAGAGTACCCGTGGCCTGGTTCCATGACATATGTGATTTGTCTTGTCCACAATCCCTTGTACGCCCGTTATTGCTGCGACTGTTCAGTGTTCTCGTCTTAAACCGTGCTGTCGGTCCGAAACGACTCCAGCTGCTTCCACCGTCTGCAACAGTCTCGTTGCAGCAATAGCTTATACAGTTTTCCCGGTGTATTCAGGAGGCTCAAAAGCTTACATGAAGATAACGAAACCGAATCCCCCTTGCCTTTGGCAATGAGGACCAAGCGCGTGAAAATATCCTAGCTGACTGAGAGCTGGGACCAGAAAGTACTTCCTAATGCTTCTTTTAAGAGTTTCAAAGGCTCGAGTTGGGCACACCCTCTACTCTAAGCTCTTTCCTAATAGATGGAAAATTTTAAGAATTTTCCAATGAAAATCTTTAAGATAAGTAACTTGCCAGACACACCGTCAGGTCCTGGAGTTTTCGAGGCTTTAGCTTGGCTGCAGCCAAGCTAAAGCCTCGGGAAGCTCTCGAGCTACGCCACCGTGAAAAGTGGGCTCTCTATTGCGATGTCTTCGTCCGTATCGTTCGTTCTTTTTCGGGTGAGTTGCAAAAAGGTCGTCAACCATCCTCTCTATCTTGTCGCCATCCTTCGTGTCTGGGGGGTTTCTGGGCGTTGTACGCGACAAGTTTGCGAGTCACAAACTTGTATCCCTCTCCCAAGGGGTCTGAATCTACTTCGTCCTCCAGTCGCCTCCAACACCACTGTTTAGTGTCGTTAAACGTCCGTCGGAGTCGCTTTCTCACAAGTTTGTATTTCGGCGAGAGAACATTTTTCTCTGATTTCAGCAATCTCTGGCGTCGGCCAATAGGTCTGCCGTTTCGATATGGTTTTCTTGGCATCGTGGCATCGTGGCCTGACATAAGCGCTGCAGATACTTTTCCAAATCATCTGCTCAGCCGGATCAATATATATATATATATATATATATATATATATATATATATATATATACTGTACTATGCAATTATACTGTTTGTGCCACAATAATTTAACACTGAGCGAATTATTTATAGCGCAACAATAAATAATTGCTCCATTTAATTATTTAGCACTGATTACCACTATATAAAAATAAATTGGCTACAAATAATCCGCAAAATACGCTCTATTCACAATGTAATGTAACAATGTAAAAATAACCTCAAACTACGATGTGACAATTCCAAGAAAATCAATAAATCACGTAATTAATTCTCTTCAACAAAATTTACCGTACAAAATATATTCAGCGAAATAATTCGCGTTATACATAGCCGAAAATTAACTCTTCTGAGAGGCTGCAGTGTTTACTGTCTAGCGCTCGACTGCTCGCGGCGCCATAAAACAATGCGCGTTATACCGCCGGGCGGTGGCCGTCAGTGCGACTTCGCTGTAATGTACTTTGTCTGATGGAATTTTCTCGAACTTTTTATACTTGCCGTATTTAAACTATTATATTAATTAATTTTCATTTGTTAACTAATGAAGTCCACAAAGTACGGGCGCCAACATAACGGAACAACCAAAGCTTCTTCTCACGAGTCTCTGGATAACGAGTAGTGAGGCACTGGCTTTCAATGACGAGCGCCTGCCACCCAAGAGTGTAATGACGAGATTTGGCGAGGCGAGGCCTTTGTAGCGTGGATTGAATAAGATAAATAGAGCACGAATAATTTGCGTTACAAATGGTTGACTATTAAAAATGTATCTGACCAATTACAAGTTTTAAAATATAAAATTCACAATATTTTAATGGTGTCTCATTATATCTAATAAAAAAATTCGATTCCTAAAAGATATCATCAATAAAATATGCTTATTTAAAATTTATTTATTTAATATGGTCATCATAACTTTAATTAGGTTAGTTTTGTTCCATTATAATGAAATATATTGTTAAAAGTTTCATACTAATGCATTTGGACTAAAATTGAAAATTCTTTAAAATAACGGATCCTATCATGAATTATCGTATATGTATAAAAAGTATAAATTATAAAAATTGAATAATTTGAAAATTTGTGAATTAAAATGAGTGATTAACTTACTAATGTTCTATGATTAAACTGCACAGTAGTAGGATTTTCTGTCAAATTTTTGTAAAGTGGTAATACAGATACTATATCATCGGGAATCCATTTATTAGACATTTTTGGAAAAGTATTATATATCAGACCAGCATCCAAACCAGCTACAAATGCACCTGATAAAGCTGTTAAAAATATTAGTCCTTTACTTGAAAATGCTAATATTCTCAATTTGTTATTGTACTTAAGAGTTGGTTTCAGTTTTGAGGTATAGTAATTCCTTTTATCACTGTGTATGGGAATGAGCTGATCTAACGTTGTGTAAAATAAACCACTATATATGATAAAGGCTAATCCAAGGTGAGTAGCTAATCTATACTGAGATACACGTGGAACATCAGTCGGGCCATCAAATCTGTTTTCTAATCCTGATTTCACCATATACCAGCCCATAAGCCCTTGGCATCCAATTAAAGCACCTAATATTAATATTCTCTTTTTAATCGCGGGTTTTAACATATCAGTTGACCAAAAATAAGTCGCTGGAACAATGAATACAATGCCTATTAAACGTCCCCACATTCGGTGAACATACTCCATCCACCAAATTCTTTTGAATTCTTCCAAAGTCATGTTTTTGTTAGATCTAGAAAAACATTTTATAAACGGGAAATAAATGATTTGTTTCATAAATTATTTGTTTAAAATACAAGTATTAAGTAGACCATTAAATACTTACATTTGGTACTCCGGAAATCGTTTATATTTTTCAAACTCATTGACCCATAAAATTTCAGTAGTTGGCACTCTTTCTCCCAATAATTTCCATGATACCATAGATAAACCAGATTCCGTTAGCCGTGTAATTCCCCCTACAAATTAAATTAAATTATATTATTTAAATAAACACATGGCATCGTTTACAATATGCTGATAACTAATTTATATAGCAATTGCGTTTCTTTTTGTCAAGTATCTAACACTAATTATTTCGATTGATTTTAATTCGAATATCATCATATTTATTTGTACATACGATCTTAATTAATTCATTTATTTAATACCATAAACATATACCTTTTTAAAAAGGCATCCTATAGAGGCAAACACAGTTGCCTGTACATAGGGATGGCATAATCACTAATACTAATATACTTTGAAACGGTGGGTTTTACGTGCACGCGGCATGAGCTCAGGGCTGCCAAAACCCGGGGCGCCAGGCACCGAGGTGCCGGAGATCCCTCGATCTCCTTCCTGAATGACTGCCATACCGCGCGTCAATCCAACCGCTTCCTTCCCGGCTAGCTGTGAAAGTTGGGAAGGACAACACAGGATCGTGGGTTGTGAGGGGGCCACACTGAGCCAAACACATGAGTGCGTTTTCTTTTCTTCGTTTTTACTAGTCTTTTATTTCGTTTATTTACAATCATTAACCTGACATCACTCTGTCATCGCGAAACACAATCATTGTCCCGACATTACATTTGCGACTTAAAACTACGCAACGGCGCGCCTGCCGTACTCTCGCGCGAGACCCCGGCGACCTCGACGACGTGAATGGGGAGCAGTGCAGTCGGCTCCTTCTCGTGAGGATATCCTCCATTCTGCCAACCGTCAGATTGCCCCCTCGCGCCCACCAACGTGGCCCCCTGCCGCGATCCGCTCGTCAACGGAATACCGGGGGTCCACCCGGTGCGGACCGACGCCAACCCCGCCTCTCCAATGCCTGTCGACCCTGGCACTCCGGTGCACCTGCTGCTGCGCGCCTCCACGAGGCCTGGACGCTCCGACCTCCCAATCGCCACCATGTCGCCCGATTCTGCGCGTACTCGGCTCCCCCTTTGGTCGCCGGGTCACCGCCTCCCAGACCTACCAATTCTAACTGAACTTAGCCTAATTCCTTATTTAACCGAAGTAAGAAAACGGGAGATCCTATCCTAAAATTAACCTAAGCACTTATCCTAATAATTGCGGTAGCGCGCGGGCACGGGAGCTGTTTTCGGGAAAACGGTAGCCGATTTCGGTAGCAGAAAGTCTCCAGGGAAAACAGGGGAGACATCATCACCGTCGCTGTCCCCACGAGACGGTAGCTATTCCCTGAGGCGAGAACGACGGGAGCGCGCGATCGCCAACGAGATTGAATCCCGATGCACTTTTGAGAACTCCAGTTCTTTGCGCGCGCGAGCCAACATCTCGCTCGGTCACTGTCGGTAGCAAATCAACTGGGGAAAAGCGAGTATCGCCTTCCCCGCGATAGCTGCTTTCTCATGAGCGCGAGGCCTGGCCGCGTGCTTCTGTTCTAGCGCGGCGATACGAGTCGAGTTTTGGACAAAGGAAACGCGATAACGAACTCGCGACTCTCCGGCGCACGCACTGACCAACCTTATAATACGCCGCTGTAGGACCTCGTGGCGTGGCTCGTCGGGCTCGCCTGTCAACCTCCTCGGCTTGGACCCGTTGAAGAAGACCTCCTTCGTGGTGGCGAAGTTCGACTCTCGCGACATTGCCGTGTCCGAGGCTTGTATCGTGCGGCACAGCCGTCACCTTACAACTTAAAACTACCATAGAGAGCCATTTAACAGATAACGCATTTAACGCTACCATGCTCTTTTTCCTTTTCATAGCAAGTTCACAATATTAAAATATTAAAAATATATAAAAAATATAACATTCAAGAGTTAATTATTTTCTATAAACCTCTTTAATTTTCTTTTCATAGAGATTTTACTTATTGCTAAGTCTTTGAGATCATTCGGTAGCGTATTGAATACACTCACAGCCACGAAATAACTGCGTTTCTTGCTTACTATTTTATCGATTTTAGGCAATGGTAGATTCTTGTTTCGTGTCTTGTTTGTACTTCTTATGTATCTGTCTCTTAATTCATTATAATGATACACTATACATTCTAGTTCGAACATTTGCCTTATACTTAGGGGTTGGTTCTCTGCTATACAACAATTTTTATTTATAATTCGAAGTATTTTCTTTTGTATCCCTTGAATTAAATTTAAGTAATTGTTATAAGCCCCATCCCATGCAATGATGCCATAGTTTGTAATACTTTAAAAGAAGGCATAATATAGTAACATTAGCGTTTTACTATCCATAAATTTCTTTAGCTTCGCAAAAATAAAGATTAAATATCTTGTTGTTTTTATAATATAATTGATGTGTTTATCCCACTTCATGTTATAGTCTATTATTAAACCGAAATATTTACAACTGTCTACTCTATTTATTACATTATCACCAATTCTGATATTTAAGATGCTAGGCACACTACTCACAGTAATTGCCATATGCAATATATACAGTTTTATTTACATTGGGCAATAATTTATTTAGGTTTAGCCATATTGCCACCTTACGAAGATATTCATTTAATTTTCCCTGCGCCGCTGTCCATGAGTTATCAGATGAGATGCTAACTGTGTCATCAGCGTAAGATAATGTTGTTTCATTTTGCATATCTATCAGTAGGTCATTCACGTATAATATGAAAAATAGAGGGCCAAGTATTGTTCCTTGTGGAACCCCTATCATAAGTTTTTTTGTACTCACTCTTAACGTTACTTATCTTTACACATTGTTTTCTATCAGATAGATAGCTGGTAAATAATTTTAATGCATCTCCTCTTACACCGTATCTTTCTAATTTGTCTAGCAGTATACTGTGATCTACCGTATCGAAAGCTTTAGCCAGATCTAAGAACGCAGTTATAATCGGTTTGCTTGTATCTAGGATTCTATATATAATATTTGTTAGACAATTGAGAGCATCCTTCGTTCCTCTCTGTCTTAGCCGAATTGTCTATTAGATATTATTTTGTGATTCATGATAAAATTATAAAGTCTATTGTATATGATTTTTTCAAGTATTTTGGCAATGTTAGAAATTAGCGATACTGGTCTATAGTTACTAATACAACTATTGTCTCCCGATTTATATATAGGTACAATATCTGCTTTTTTCAGTGCATTAGTGCTATATATTTCGATAAAGATTTGATAGTTATTGCACTAATATTATCTACTCCACAAGTCTTTTTTTTCATTGCAATAATTATATTTTGAATTTCATACATATTAGTTGGATTAATAAAAATTGAGTAGTCGTTGAGAACTGGCAGTTTCAACGGTTCCAAGTCCATTTTTTTAATTTGATTGCTTAAATTTGATCCTACATTACAATAATATTCATTCATAGTGTTCGCAATAGTAGTCTTGTCGTCAATTTTCTGATCATTAACTATTATACTATCAAGTGATCCTCCTTGCTTCTTTTTTTTCCTAACTTATCACGTATTATTACTCCAAAGCTGCCTTGATTTATCACTGCATTTTCTAATGGCATTATAACATTATTTTCGTATTTATACGTAGCATCTTTAATTACCTTACTTAAAATTTTTTCATAATTTTTATAATTCATTTTCAGTTTCATATTTGTTGGATGCTCTTTCCATATATTATATAACAACTCTTTAGTTTTACAGGATATTAATATTGCATTCGTAATCCGTTTTTTTCTTAGGAACTGAATCTTTTTTGTTTTCAACACAGCGTTAGATCATACTTATTAATTCATTTATAGCTTGGTTAGGATCATCAATGAGTCCCACTCAACTCTTTTTGCTATATTTATTAACTTGCCATAGTTGATGCAGGATTGTTGATTGTAATCATTCTACATTTTAAATTTATTGATACTTATGAAGAGTGGAAAATGATCGTTAAATGGTATGTTTAACTTAAAAGACTCCAACTCAATATTTCTTACTTTGGCGAAATAATTGTCTATATACGTACCGTTCTCACTGTTCTGTGATGGTCTTGTGATTCCTCTAAAAAATGAAGTATATTCATTTTCAAAAAAATTATTCAGAAATTCTTGAGCAATATTTAGTATTTTTAGTTATAATAGTATTTTTAATTAAACCAATTTTGTCATGATTAGTTTTCCTTATATCAATATTAAAATCTCCAAATATACATTGATTTTTTATATTAACCTGTTTAGCCAGTAATTTTCTTAGTGAATTTGTAAACTCAGATTTCGATACATCGTGACACCTGTACATAGCAGAGATCCTGATTGCATCACCTGACTCTAGAAAAGTATCAGAACTTACAACACTTAATCTATCAATTACTTCTATTTTAGTTTTTTCCTGTATATTCTTTTTTATGTATAACATGACTCCATCAGCCTTATTAATTTTACTGTCATTGTAATAGCTTTTATAGCCTTGTAATTGATAGTATTGAGGATGTTGTAGGATCCATGTTTCAGTGCATATTATAATAATTGGTTTTACTACCAAGCTTTTAATAAATGATTCTAATTTTTCGTAATTCGCATTTAAACTTCTTATATTTACTCAGTGAATTAAATTCTTTTTCTACGAGATGCTCTTGTTGAGTAAGCTGATGTTTTCTGCATCACGTTCTATATTGTCTATGTCTTTAAAATTGAATTCTTGAGCCATTAGTTAATTCTTTTTTCTTAGTCTATTTGTTATATGTGTGTTAACTGGATTGAGTGACGTAGAAGACATCCCAGATACACGCATGGTTATAGCCTTGTTTGAATTATTTTCTGCCATACCAACATATCTCGGTATTACAGGTTGTATCATGTAGTCAGTCAGGTCACTGAACTTTCTTATTTTATTTTGTAGGATACTGCATGTGTGGCTATCTGTTGCCATATGCTCAGTATTATATTGAGTTTTATACTTATTATTGCTGAATATACATTGCGTTAGGACAATTTAATTTATTACCGGAACAATCAGTAGTCGTATGATTGCTTCCACATTTTAAACATGTGTGATTGTTTCTGCACTTATAGCCATTATGCCCATATCTACCACAATTAAACCATGGCTTCACGTTGCAGTAGTCATGCACCTTACAGATTTGATAACCCACAATATCCTGTTTTCGTTATCTCTCATATATTGATATAGTTCAGCAGGGATTTCTAGTATGACTGACTGTAGATGAGTTTTGGAGTTATCATACGAGTGCAATACTATACACTTCTTGTTGAATTTACTAAAATTTCTTTCATTTATGTCATCTTCAATTTTTTTATTGTCTAAAGTTTCAAAATTATCTATTCCAACTACTTTTAGTTTTGGATTCTCATTGTTTCTTTTGTAACATCACAACTTTCATCAAGCTTTATCTTTAAAACGTTATATGCTTTGCTTGCACTTTCTTCTTTTAAACAATTTACTATTATTTCACTCTTTTCATAATCAGTTTTTTTGCTTGTATGCTCTTATCTTTAATGTGACAGTGTGCAACAGCAACATTTATTTTGTCAATAGGATATTCCTTAATATCTTTGTATTTAACTATAATTTTTGGGATTCGTTTTGGCTTGTTATTATTTCACTTTTCTGCTTATCAAGTAATTCTCTCAATAACTTATTTTTTTCTTTCAGCTCTTTATTTGGTACCTTTAATAGTGCATTTTCAGGCTTGTAACGGGGTGGGACCTTAAGTGAGCGACGAAAAACACAAAAGGAGCGCCGGGACCGAGGATCAATCCGGCGTCCCCGAGATCTCTAAGCAAGCATGCTATCCTTATAGCCAATGCTGCCTGTGTCGTCGCTCGCTCAACCTGCCTCGAATACCGCGTGGGTACGGGTAGCAGCAACCCGTTATAGGCTTTAAATTATTGTCCATTGATACACTATTCTCATCATCATCCTCACTTTCAGCTTCTAACACACTTATTTTACTACTTTTTCTCAATTTAATCTGAGCAATGACTATTTTGGCTTCATTACTCAGCACATTTGTATTCGCTTTCGAGGTTAGGTCTACATGATTATGTTCCGGGCATAATCCTAGAACTCTACTGATTTTTACACCCCCATCTATTTTAGCCAAATCACTAGTATGAAAAGCTTCCTCATATATTATACAAATAACCGTTTTAACTTCCACTTTCGGATGACATTTATAGAAAATTGCTGACTGTGAAGTCACCGAGCCCACGCTCGATGACTCCATCTTGGAAAATATACTTCCATTACTTTTAATATAATCAAACATTTTGTTTATAACATTAATTTATAACTAGCTAAGATTGCTGGCTGTGCTCGCGAATTACATATTTTGTTTACAATATTTTATTGTGGAAAACCAGATATATTTGTAACAATGACATGTAATATTAGTTAGAAGAAAATCCAAGAAAATGTATTGTCTCATGAAACTGCATTATATTTCAAGGGTCTCATTGGGAAGATAAGATGTGTATATACATGATCCTTTATATAAGTGCATGTGTTTTTAAAATCTACACTGCTTATTTACATTTGTTACTCATAATTTTACTATCAGCTTAAATCGTAAAATGTTATAGAATTTCAAAAGCGTGGTTTACCACATATTTGTATGCTAATACAGGTATACCCAAACTATAAATTCCCAAATACTGATCAGATTAACAAAATTATAAATGCTGAAATATCATATGAAATAAATATCCTAGATTATATAATATAATAAAAAATAATATGATTCATAGCCCATATGGTTTATAAAATAAAAATTACGTATGCATGAGTGAGGACAAAAAATATTGCACCAAAAGATTTCCCAAATCATTTATCAATATACAATGAAAGTATAGAAAAAATTCTGGAAATTTTTGTAGTTCATGTTTTGGTATCAGGATGACTGCCAAGTTGACGAGACGTCATCCACAAGGAAGAATAGCAGGTGTGTATCGAATGTACCGTAAAAATTCTAAAGTTTATTTAAATTTTTAAAGTATTGCTATAATACATATTTTGTATCATAATTAACCCCAGCATCATCTGATTTGGACCACATCTGATAATTTTTATCTCGCATATATATGCTCATAACCTGATGCTATTAGTATATAGAAAAAATATGATTATCTATTGATTATATAATAGTATTATTTATATATGCATATAATTGTACGTACGTCGTACACTACTTTGTTAACTTTGTTAAAATGAAAATTACTAATCACTAAGTTAAAATTATAAAAATAAACAAAAGAAAAATTACATTTTTAAAATGAATGCATGTGTTGTGTAATAAATAACAATTGGATTAAAGAATTTTAATTTTGCAACATATTTTCACAAAATATAGGGTTGTTTAAAGGAAAAATCGTTTTCCATAATAAAGGATCTCAATATTATATCCAACTTATTTGATCCACATTCCACATACATTTTGTCATATATATGAGTGTATATGTATATTTTATATCCTAAATAATATTCTTTAGGAAAATTAAGGAATCATTGTTTATCAATATTTTCAGCATCAAATTCATTTTGACCACATTTCACAAACGATTTTTGTCATATATATATATGCGTGTAAATGTACATGTTATATATAAACGAAACCCTTAACAAATACTTACCAATAATTGAATATAAATTAGGTCGAATATTTTAGCAAACTAAAACATTTGCGCCACATTAGTGCAGTCTTTAACATAGTTTATGCAAGGTAAGGGAAATGTCTCTCAAGCAGTTAAGAGTAGAGTCTAAAATGATTATATTATACATAATTTTCTTATTTATCGTAAGTATTTCTACGCGCAATAATCGCTTCAACTTCGCACAAAGCTTACTAGACCACTAATATACAGGGAGAGTCATTTTAATCTATGGATGGGAATTGTTCCAAAAGTAAGCGAGATACAAATAAATGTTTCAGCCAACAGTTGTTCAGTATGGAGGGGGACATCGACCTGTCAAAGTCACTTTGACCTTGAAGGTCGTTTTCAAGGTTATTGCTCGAAAAAACCGTTTTTTCAAATGGGACCCCCTATTTTTTATTGCGGATTCGAAAAGAGCGAAAAATTTTAGGTAAAAATTGTATTTTGACCTTCACAAGGTCAAATTAAGGTCAAATGTGTAAAATCACGAAATTTAGCTCATTTTCGCAGGAAAAAGCTTGTTTTGACACCGGATTGATAAGAAACAGGAAACTGTTTGTCAAAATTGATATTTTGGACTTTTTTATTACGACCTTGACAAGGTCATAATAAAACTAACTAAGGTCAAATGTCAAAAACTGCAAGAATAAACTCATTTTCGAGGAAAAAGGCTAGTCTTGTCACCGGATTCACGAGGAGCCGGAAACTGTACGTCGAAATTAATATCATTGACTATTTTATTCTGACCTTGACAAGGTGGAATCAACGTTAAACATTAAAAATACTAGCGTAATAGGTAGCGTACTCGAAGCTCAGAAGATACTCAAAGAAAAAATAAATTCCTTTTGCAAAATAGAAAAACAAGAAATTCAAAAACCAAAAGTGAAAATTGTGGGACTAGATAACTCTGAAAACATGGATGAAAAAGCATTAGAAGCCGAGATCAATGAAAGGAATTTCAAGAATCCCAAAACAGAATATCAAGTGATACATAAGTTCGTTAACCCCAAAAGCAAGCTATCTTAATTGAAGCAAAAATCTACAAGCATATCAGAGAGAACAAGAGCAAAGTTTTCATCGGATACCAAAACTGTAAAGTATACAATGTAATCAATGTGAGACCGTGTTATAACTGTGGAAGATTTGGTCATAGTGGTAATAAATGCAGAAACGACAATGTAAAAATCTTCAAGTTGCTAAGTAATATTACAGATCACTACCCACTATTTCTATCTTTGAAAAAAATTAAAATTGATAATTGGAAGCAAAATGTTAGAATAATCGATTACAGTAACCTTAAAAAATTAGCTTCACGTGCGACAAACTTACTAATAACCAAAATAAAAAACTGTGTTAAATATGCTTCAAAAACTAAGACAGCAAGAAACGGACTCGAGTCATCTATACCACGGAAAGATTGGACTACAAAAGCTATTATTACATCACGTAAAACCAAAGTAACACTTTATAATATCTGGAAAAGGGAACCTAACAACATCGCTGCAGAAAACGAATACAAAACTTATGATGAAATCCTACGTAAAGTTATTAAGGATGCCAAATTAAAGTATGATCGACTACAAATGGAGAGAAATACTGACAATCCTAAAAACCTGTGGGCTCTGATAAATAAAAAACTAGGCAAAAGCATGAAATCAAATACTCCAATTACTAAAATATACAATAAAAACAATCAATTAATAACTGATCCAAAGGACATTGCAGACAATATGAATGAGTATTTTGATAATGTTGGTCTAGAACCGAGTAAAAAAATCGAAATGCAAATTAATGCAAAGCTAAAACTACCGAAAACAAATTAAAAATCAATTTTCCTCAAACCAACTAATTGTATTGAAATCTAGACACTAGAATACATTATCAACCTATGCATACAAACTTCAATCTGGTCATATTCTTTAAAAAATGCTGAAATCATACCCATATACAAAAGTAATGACAAAAGTTATGTTCAAAATTATAGACCAATATCCCTAATTTCCAATTTAGCAAAAATTTTCGAAAAAATAATCTACGACCGACTTTATGATTTCATGGAGTCCTGTAATATCATTTCACAAAATCAGTATGGATTTCTTAAAAATAAGGGAACTAAAGACGTATTGCAAAACATGACAAATACCATATACAAAAATCTAGATAGTAGCAGGCCAATGGCTATAACCTTCCTAGATCTTGCGAAAGCTTTCGACACAGTTAATCATAACATCCTACTACAAAAACTATATCAATATGGCATAAGAGGTTACGCCTATGAATTAATAACTTCTTATTCAACAGACAACAAAGAGTTAAAATTAACGATACACTACGTGAATCAATGATTGTAAATACGGGAGTACCATAGGGTACTATCCTTGGGCCACTTATTTTCATACTATACATCAACTATATGCTAAAGGAAAACATGATTACATATGCTGATGATACTGCCATAATAATTGAAGATAATACTTGGAAAAATGTTGAACATAAATTAAACGAAGAAATAAAAAATATATCGAGCTAAATACTCTCACTGAATATCGAGAAATCTACATATATGACCTTTGGTAATTATCAAGATAGTGTTCCGACTAACTTTGAGATAAAACTAGATAACAAAATATTAAAAAGAACGGACAACTGTAAATATCTAGGAATCATTTTCGATTATAACATGAAATGGGATAGACATATAAATTACCTCTATAGTAAGACCAAATACCTCGTTTCCGTTTTTTATAAACTGGCTAAAATCATGAATACAGAGATATTAAGACTAATTTGTTATGGACTTTTTAACAGCATTGTTGGGTACGGCATCATTGCATAGGGGGGGGGGGGAGCCTACGCAAGTGCCTTAAATCCAATTGTAAATCTACAGAAGAGAATATTGAGAATTATCAACAAAAACTGCTTGATAATTAACAAAAACCCACTCAACATTACTCAATTATTTGCTAAAGAAGCGTCATGCTACCATTATAACAAACTAAAATCAATATACTCGAACTCAGACAATGTAACAAGATATAAAAAAATTCAGATTCCGAAATACTACAAACCAATTAGTAATAAGAATAGTTATATCATGGCGATAAAACTTTTTAATAGACTACCAAATACCTTAAAGAATATATAAACAAAAAATTTGAGAAAAATAATAAGAGATTGGATTGCGACAAATATAACATAAAGAAGAATGACATATAAAATAGATTGTCAAAATTTGGATAAAATATACTATTCACTGTTGATAAAAAGTAATTTTCAAATGATTTCCCACATACATCAAATCAGCAATTTCAGGAACGAACGTCCTACATTGGAAGTCCAGGAGGACGTACTTACTAAAAAATTGCTATATGATGTAGGGAATTATCATTATAATAAGCGTTTTAATATAGAATATAAAATTTATCATTAATAGTTGAAATAAGCATCTATCAAGGTTGTTTCACATATTTTTTTAGATACTTTGTTACATTTATTTTATTATACACAAAAATTTATGTTTAGTATTAAGATAGCTTTGTTAAGTTTTTCTTTGTACCGGACCTAAAAACAGGTAACTCTGTTTACCTCTGTGGGTAATTGCGTGGATTGTTATTAATATTATAACTTCTATGTAATTACATTTTTTCTGGTAATAAATAAAAAATAATGATAATGATAATGATATTTTTGTATTTGTACAAATCACATTTTTTTGTGTTTATATTTATTGTTACCGAATGAGCGCAACCCACCAATATACTTACGGTGTGCAGAGTTCTTATCTCAAGTAACTATTATTATTATTATTATTAATTTTTTATGAAGGGAATCTCTTTTGGCTTCCGCAGACGCGGTCATTGTGTGTATATGCGTGTAATATTTTTATATTCTCTTTTCATTATATTTACTTACGTAATAGAATTACGCCCAAAAAAATATACAAAGAAAACTCGACGTTCACAAAAAAACATTTTTGTATGTTTGTATATATTTGTGTATATGTGTATTTGCTATAAATAATAATGTGTATATTCTCCGTACATCATTGCCTATTTACATAGTTTGCAAGATACTTTTTGTGGGTACATAGACTTATAATTTTTTATATATAGAGCAAGGTCCTCTATCTGATTCTATCCGTCGGTGGTGAACCAAATTTGTTTAATTGACTGTATCTGCCTTCCTGAGGCAGGGTGGTGGAAAGAAGGGAAAGAAAAGAACTATGACATTTTTTTCTTTTCGATGTTTCGGTGAAAAAATGCCGCCCTCATCAGGAAACTGATAGTAAATTCTACAAACAACTTTTTGGCGCACCATTGGGCTCCCCGATTTCGGGATTTTTGCCGACCTAGTCATGGACGATCTCGAAACGGATTGGTTGTCAAAACTATCTTTCAAATCCTAAATTATACATCGGGACATCCTTTGTCTCAAAAACTCGCCATGGTGTATAATCTTGTTAATCGAGCGATAACATTATCCAACAAAAATTCCATAATAAGAACATCCAAAAGATCAGAAAAATACGAAAAAGATTGTCCGCAATTACATCGAATATACCACTGAGACAACAGATCAGCAGTAATGTAAAACGACATTTTGTCAGCGACGTGTAGGCCGCTCCATATTGGCGCACGGCGCTATCATAGCGCCTAAAGGCCTCTCGTGCCAGCCTGCGAGCCTCCAGGCTCGCCTCGATCGCTGGCCGTAGCTTGGCCCACTCCTTCTCCACCTCATTTGAGGCAGTCTCCAGAGCAGGTAATGATGGTGCTGGGTCGATGGACTGGGCGGACTCCAACTGCGCCGAGATGGGCAGGCCTGCGAATCGCAGGCGGCGCGGCGGAGCCTCACCGTCTTCCTCCGGTGGTTGGCTGATGGTGGTACTCGGGGGTGTCGTCAGGAGCTCATCCTCCCGAGTCTCCTCTGACCAGTCCCTTCTCGGTTGGTCCTCCTCCTCCTCCGATAGGTGGTCTAGCTCCATGAGGACCTCCTCGTCCGTGAGAGAGTCCGCCGGTAGGCGAGCCTCCTCAAACATCCTGCTGAGGACACCGTCCTAATCTCCAGAATCCATCCTGAA
This sequence comes from Muscidifurax raptorellus, assembly GCA_020010945.3. Classification (NCBI taxonomy): domain Eukaryota; kingdom Metazoa; phylum Arthropoda; class Insecta; order Hymenoptera; family Pteromalidae; genus Muscidifurax; species Muscidifurax raptorellus. The sequence goes on from JAHUUD020000008.1 coordinate 1,523,600, forward strand.
ATAGAAATACAGATTATTCTGCCTACCTAGCATGGTTGCGTGAGCCCTTAGGCCGACCAGGCTTTCTCTTAGCCGTGCCTGTCGCACTAGCCTCGTTCATCGGCTGTGCTGGCACCGGTAGAGTCGCGTACTGGGCCTTCCGAGGCCTGCCGCGAGGCCTGGCTACTGGCCGCCCTGTAACTGGACCTCCCGTCTGCTGCGTAGCGTTGCGTTGCCCGCGCAACCTACGAGGGGACGGGGTCGAGTCTCCTACGTCGTCACCTTGACGCTCAGTGATACGTTGAGGGGGGCTCACACGTCGAGTACCGCTGTGCTGCGATCTAGCAGGACGCGATTCCGTATTATTGCTCTGTTCGTTACCAGAGTCTCTTTCGCTCGCACGCAACATCTGACGCTTCGTATCTATTCTTACCACATCCATCGGATTTTCATATCATCCCTCTTTGATTGTCCTCCTCCGAGTGGATCTCTGATTTATGGACTCCTACCAGTCGACCTGCATCCACCCAGCTCTGGGTGTTGTCGTCCTCGTCCATCAGATGGTGGTATCGAGGCCTTGCGAAATGAAAGTGAATGGCTACTTCTTTTGCCTTAGAAGTAGGGTCCGTCCCTGTCCTCTGTTGGTAGTTCCTTCTTTAGCATTACATCCCTTTCTCTCTGTCTCGCTAGGAACATTCCTTCCAGATTTAGCAACTTGACTTGGCCGTGCTCTTGGCGACCAGTCCTTCCATTCAGGACAGTCTCTCATCCAATGAGTCACCTGACCACATGTCCAACATTCGAGTCTTTTATGCACTCGATTAGGCAGCTGCACATCCTGGTTTATCGCCTCGACGCAATCTCGCCTCAAGTGATCCTTCGAACCACATACCCAACACTTCTTACGCCGGCAACGCGCCTTTAGCAGTATCCCCTTTCTTGGACTACTCTTTGGGCTAGGCCGCTCCCTCTGCGTATTGGGCCCTTGGCACTTCTGTCTGTCAGGCAACTTTTCCGCCTTTACCTGACAGGCTTGGCTTGTCTTGGCCTTGGCGGCCTTGCCGCTCTTTCGCTCTAGCTTCTTTGTCTGCTGAGAACGGGGCCACTCAGACAGCCATGTGCCTTCCTTAGGCTTCGCTTTACTCCGGCGTCTGGGACGTTTCTTTAGGCCCAGGTATCGTTCTTCGCTTGCAGACTTCCTATTCTGCTGTGCGGTACCTGACATCTTTTTCCTCTTCTGCCTTCTTCTGGCCTTTGGCGAGCTCTGTCCTTTTGATTCTCGAGACTGCTCAATTTCTGTCTCAGCTCTAGCAACTCCTGACGCATACTCTGAACCTCTTTGAGTATCTGCGAGTGTGCGAGGAGACATGTTACCTCCTCACAAGCATTATAGCTTGACTTGCTGAGCATTGAGTCTGATTGCGACTCTGCATCTGACTCGTGCTCTAAGCTTTGAGCTGTTTCTGCGCCTACAGGCGTATGCGCTACCTTGGTCGTAGTCGAGGCCATAGCAGCGTTTTCATCTTCTGTTGCAGCTTTTGCATCTACAGCAAGTTGATGGGTACTCTCCTTCCCCAAAACGCTGTCTATCCTCGACGAAGGCGTTCTGCAGTCTCATTCTGCTTGGTCCACTCCTGACATCTGGCTGTCATCTTCTGTGTCTTGCGTTATACTTGTAATATCGCAGACACTTCTTTCATCCGCCATTCGTGCTGACACTACGTCGCTAAACTGCGGTAAGACTGGTCGTAACAGCAACAACAGCCTTATGTCCCTCTCATCTCGAGTGACATATCTACCCAGGTCGTTTGACGTAACGAAATCTTCTTCATTATAGTCACCTCCGAGCCTAGCTCTGATTTTGATAAGAGTAACCATTGGTGAATCCTTGGCATCCAATAACAGAGCGTCTGCTACAGTTATTAAGGATTCAACTGACAGCTTCCAGATAAATCCATTGACTTCCTGAGCTATCCTTTGTTGAGCTTCCTCACTGTAGGTAATCGCAGTTGTGCTTTTCGATATCAATTCTGCCAAAAATACTGCTTCATCTGGCAATTGATATAAGCTACAACTCTTCGCCTTTAAATCTTCGGCGGTTTTTGCCAACGCATCAGCTATCAACTTCTGTTGACTCCGCAGTTCTTCTGCCCTATTTGCTTGCGTCAACATTTTTACTCGCGTCTCTACGTCACGGTATTAACAATAGATTCGCGCAGCAGCAGCGGCTAACTAAACTGACAATTTATTTGCGTGTTTCTGTATATTTCCAATACACGAAAACCTCCGCTTGTCTACCTAGATTTAGCTAGTCTATCAAAAAAAAATAAAAATCTAACGCCTCTACTCTAATAGCTGTGGCGTGATTTTATTTCGCGGATTCTAAGTGCGAGACGGCGTGCGTTGCACCGAATTTCTCGCACTCTTTTGCTGTCGTATAATACGCGTTATGCTGCGTATACACAGGTAGGCTCTATCATCAGCCAGCTGTGCTATCCTATACGCACGCACACTCACACACGCTCGGGTACGCGTACTATATCGCTTCTACGGCGATACGGCGCTTGCACTATGCCTGCGCTACGTACTGTAGCGGACACACGCACTCGTAGCACTCGCACGTACTCTCCCACCGAGCGGCTCGCGTACACACTCTCCGTGCGCTCACGGACGCTCCCACCAAGCGGCTCGCGCACACACTCTCCGCGCGCTCACGTATACTCCCGCTACGCAGCGTAATCACACGCGCCAGCTGCTTCGTACTCGGCGCTCGCACACTACTATAGTGCGCACGGATGTTCCTACTCTCGCGCGCTGCTGCTTAGCCGACCAACAAACCGATATTTCTTTTGATCGGCTCGGCGCAAGTACAATGCTATATATCACGCCTAGGTCTTTTCGAACTCGCGGAAATTCAACCGTCTTTCTACGAAATTCGCTTACTTTTCGCCAAATCGGGAATTTCCTATCTCGAGTTCGCGCGCAACACTTTTTCTCTTCCTATCTCGCGTATCCACACGTTTTGGGCGCCAGTTGTAACGGGGTGGTTTTTAGGCGGCTATCTGCCTATGTACCCCGTACAAATGCAAAGTCCTCCTGCACTTTGCTTTTGCGAGATGCTGTACTCGCTCGTGTGGTCGCCTACCTGCGACGAAGTCCCGGTGCTCAGTATGAACTACACTCCCGTGTAGTGCCCGCGGAGGCGGCGGTATTCGGCGGTTTAGATAGGAAGAGGGATCGGGACGACGATCGAATGAACACACTACCGATTCTAATAAAAAGGCGTTTATTCAGTTAAACAATCCGGCGTCCGTATTGCGCGTATTCGCGTCGCGAGAAGGCCACAAAATATACCGGAACAACGACTGGGGCCAAATGCCTCGCCAGTCGATCGCGTATAAATAAAAGGAAAATGAGATTCTACTTTAGCTTATAACGACGATCCTCGTTGTACTTTGGCCAGGGAGTCCTCTGCTCAACCTTGCCGTATCCCTGGGCTCTGGTAGCGTTGGGTTGCTGCCGTTGCTGCTGTTGCTGCTCAAGATGCTGCTGTTGCTTCTAGGGCTGCTGTTGCTGCTAGGGCTGCTGTGCTGCGGTTGCTGCTAGGGCTGCTGTCTCTGCTGCTGCTGTAGCTATAACTTTTGGCGCGCGTCGTCAGTACTACTCGCGAGTGCGGTCAAAAGTTAACTGTCTCGAATTTCCCTTGAATTGCGAGATCTCTACCGGCCTTCCCGCGCTTTGGCTCCCCGCGCCGACGTGCGCGTCTCGCCGCCCGTTACAATATATATATATATATATATATACTTCCCTTATTTTGGATAGTAATTTTCTTGTATTTTTTTTGTTGTATCGATTGAGCCTATTCCAGCTAGGTTCTTCCCTTCAGCTTCTAGTGATTGGTCCAAAAATGGCTTCTTCCTTAATGAACTTATTTCCTCTTCGATCGTTTCCTTTTTACATTCCATACATTTTACTGGGCGAGAGTTTTTTTTCAGTTAACCAAATTTGCCTCACGAATATACTTTGATGTGCTGCTTTTCGTACACAATTTTCGCAGACTTCTTTCTTTTAAAGTCTATGGAGAACTGTTTTCATAACAATGGGCGGCGTTATATTAACTTGTCCGTACATCTTCCACAGTTAACTGCGGGTCTGATATTTACTAATACTCCTTTGCAAGCTGCACAGATTAAGTAGGGATCCGTAGGTGTTCCTAGTGTGTGGAGGTTTCTTACGATAATTACTGATTCCGCACTTGGGTAGTAGCGAGGGTTGTAGCACCAACTACACAGGGTTAATCTGTGTGTTTGTCCAACGTAGATACAATTTACTCCGTCCCTTAATGTGACGCACCTGGAGTGTAATAATGCGTGATAGACTCGTGGATATTCAGTTCGTATCACTCCGTCGAATGGTCGGTCCTCCTGCATTATTACCTTAGGACATTATTATGTGTGTTGATTTCTTTTCAGTTGTTAATATTTTATTTTTCACACTAGTTAATTTTTCTTTCATTTTGTTCTTAACTACATTTTGTTAGTAATTCTCAAACATTGCACACTTGTTATTGAATCTTATCCTATATATCTATATGTGTATATACGTATGTATATGTTTTTTTTTTATATTGAGTCCGGTCTTTGATTTTGATATATTGGGATTTCGGCATATATCGGATTTGGGGGTCAAGTAGGAGTCTCGTACACTGGCTCACTTTTTCCTTTTTGTGTTTTTTCCTTATTTTTATTGGCTCTATTATCATCTTTGTCTTTTTGCTGTCGTCCCAAATGTAATAACAGTTGGGTAACAGAATTCCAGATTGCGCCAAGCAAATGTATCGAAAATCCGTATAAACTGTATATAGCATACCCGTGAATGATTGTATCAATTAATAGTTTAATAAGTCTACAAAGCATGATAATTCCAATTAATCCTGCAGTCGCGGTACCGAAAGCTAAAAAGCTTGACCACATTCTATCCCATGTACTTTTAGCCATCATTTCGATTGCTTGTTCGTCGAACATATTTGCTATCGTGATTCCTTCTTGATTTCCTCTTTTACCAGTCATTCCCAATGCAACTTTATTTAACACTGTAGGTTTCTCAATAGGGAATAATATCATGTCGCGAAGTCTATTTAAATCTTTCTCCCCATAGATTCCGCCGATCGCTAGTGTTTCCAGGCTCACATATTTCCAGGTGGGTTTCGATTGTGGTTTTAGTGTTTCCGGTTCCTCCCCGATTATTGGCATGGGTAGCATTTTATACCAGTGTTGATCCAATTTATACATTGCAGGCATTCTACTATCGCAAATAATATGTGTGCCGGTTCTGACCAGTATCCGTGTTCTGGGAGCTAAGAAGAGCTCTTCATCCCCGCGACGTACGGGTAATTGCTCATAGCATTTAGTTGTGTTTCGTATTTTGACTTCTACTCGTCGGCATTTTAACAAATGTACTGCTTCTCCTGCTACCACACCTATGTACCCGTTTGATTCCATAAGTCTGTATCCGAACTCCTCGGGAGATATGGTCGCGATGGATATGGCATTTTTAAGAACTTTCCTTTCTAATTCACATTTTTGTTGCAAGATTTTATAGTACATTTCTTTAAATTGTCCCCTTACGTGTTTTTCGATATATAAAAATTTAGAATTTACATACGCGAAAATGTCTAAGTTGGCTGTGCTTATATGTGTTTTCTTTACTAATTCTCCCTTGTGTGTATCTTCCAATATAAATAATTTTGGATGCTCTGTACCGAAAAATACGTATCCGCATTTATGTAATTCGACTGTTTTCCATAGTGCAAAAGTTATATCTTCTGATTCCAAAGAATACATAACCCTATTTGCCTCTTCGTCGTAAATTTTGTTCAGGTATCCCTCGTAAAGTACCGAATACCTATTTAATCCGCAAACATCCTCGGGAATCGTTACCCAGAATATATTTACGTCATCGTGATCTATACACTGTCTTTCCGAAAAGGTGCACCGAACCCCTGTTTTAAGAATGATTTTATTGGAATCTAAATGTACTGAGGTAGAATAATCTTGAAGCGAAATTTCAATCCAACCCGCGACATATACATCGTCCCACCTTCCGTATGGGTCCGAGTAGGAGCCTCCTATGCATTTGGCGTCGCCGTCGCTCTTACCGGCAAAGACTACCTGCCTATAAATGGTGCTGTTCCCTTTTATACCTATCATTCGAGTTTTCCCTATTTGAAAATACCCGGTTTGCTGCATTAAATCACATTCATGAGCCGATATCTCCTTGTAATAACTTATTTCCCCTCCCGATACTCTAGATGCATGAGAGTGCATTCCGCAATGCGTGATTATGCGCGTTATTTTAACCGAACATTTGTAGACTTGTGTCGACGAATATTCATTTAATTGCAATAGTTGAGTGTACGTTCGCGAGACATTTACGGCTGGTCTTCTGATATCGCAATCTCCAATATCTAACAACGATATAGTTGTCAAATTCGAGAGGTGATCTCCACAGTCGTACCCGTATAATCCATGGACCGTGCGTAGGGTACTTAATAGAAGTAAGTAAACCCATGATAAGGCCATCTGTAAAGAAAGTACAATTTGTTCAAGGTTGAATTTGCACTCTCTTTTATTTATTTTCTACATGTGTATACATAATTTTCATCTTAAATCTAAATTATCCTTTTTTTTTATTTCATTTTCATCTTTTTGTTTCCTTATAGTAATAATTGACACTCAGGATTATAATACGATATATATGTATGGGTATTATTATTGCTGCGTGTTTTTTTTGTTTAAGCCATTTCAATTCTTTCACCCTCCTGGTAACTACTGCTGTTTACATCATCTTCGACCGTGTCATATATATATTTAAAATAAATAATAATTGTTCATGTTATAAATACGGCTATAAACCTAAGCGCTATAACTACTGAATATGAAATAAGAGCTGTGCGATATATGGCTTGTAAGTGTTTTTCTTCTGCGATTTCTTAAGCCTCTCTTTCTATTTCCCAGAAGTAATGCTTCCCTTCTTCTTGACTCAGGGCTTCAAATATTTCTCTTGTCATTGGTTTTTTAAAAATTTGCGTGAGTTCCTGTATCTTGAGCGTTTGTGTTGGTAATATTAATTGATGATTTGGATCGGTTTCAAATGTAAATCCTTGTATATTCATACCTTGAAATTCGATATTACATCCTGCCTTGATTTCCGACGGGTTCGATAGTTTGTTATTTTGGAATTTGTTAATAACATGCCTTCGCAACTTGTTTGATTTTGGAAGACAAACCATTGTGCGGGGCAAATGATTAACTTACGGCCATGTTTACATTCTTGTAACTCTTCATTTTTCGCGTGGTAATATGAATTCCCTTGCTTCAATATATATCGGCTTTGTGGTTCTATGTGCGCACTACGAATAGAACCCTCAATGATTTGTGGAATAGGCATGGAATTAATTTCATATAACTGCACCCTTTTTTCGTTTACGCAAGGAATTTGGATCTCGAAATACACCTGGTCTTGATCCGTCCCGTAACTGGCTTCGATCCATTGATTCAGCTCTCCTGCATGAGTTATATTCATGACTGGAAATTTGCATATGTGGTAATACGTGTCAAAGCTCTTTTCTATTCGTTGAAGTGTCTTTGCTTCCATTATACTTGGATAAAGTTTATTTTCTTTCACACTTACTAGGCTTATTTTAATGGCTTTAAAATTTTCCAGATGTTCGTCTAATAGTTCTTGCATTTGTATTAAGGTTGAGTATAAATGTGTGGTGTATTGGTTTTTTACTAATTTTGAAGAATTACCTTGTATGAATGGTAAATCCTGTATGTTATAATACATTTCTTCCTTTGCATTTATAAGTTGTTTCGTTTTCTTGCTAAGGGCACTTTCAATGAATATGATGCCTAAATATTTTTCCTCAGACGATTCTGTATTATTTTGCCTTCAGTCATGGTACTTGGTATTTCTTTGAGTGATTTCACTGCTATGATAGCTTCTTTAACATCTTGAAACTTTTCATACAAAATTTCGAAATGTGATCCAAAGGTTGAAAAATTTTCAGGTACGCTATGACCTGATTTAATTCGCAATTCGCGGAAGGCAAATTCTAGGTTAGTTATGGTTTTTTCCCGGATAGCTAAATCTATCATTAGTGTTACATTTCGATAATCTTGGCTGAATGTTACATTTTGCAGTTTTTCAAAAATTATACCGGAGTGCTGTGTTGACTCAATTTTCTGTTGAGACCATACGAAATCGTTGTTTTGTGCAGTAGTGATGGTTATCCAGAATAGAATATTCAATAGTGTGGTGCTGTTGAGCGCCATGTTTCTTTGTTATTATTTTTTTTATCTTGGGCAGGAGTTACGAATTTTCTCTTTTGGCCTGAAACAGGTGTAAAAGATTTTTCTTTCTTTTTATTGTTTTTACAATCCTCCTCTTTTATAATTTTATCTTTTTCATTGGATTATTTCCTTCAAGCATACAGTATGCACGTGAATTTAGTTTAATTTTGCATGTTAGGCATAAGTCACACATTAGTAGGTCTCGTTGGTGGCGTGGATTAGGACAACTTATACAAACCGAATAGATGTTCTTCCCATCTTGCATTGTTTTTATGGCTTTGCAAAGATGGCACGACCGATATACTGGTAAGGGTGTTGCGCATTTTCTGCATTCGCCGAAGGTGACTTTGTCCCCAAAGCCTGACCTTCCAAATTCAAGTTCTAAATATGCGTAACCCCAGCTTGCAAATACGGAGGGTTATTCAAATCTATTCCTTCGTAAATTAACCCGGTAGTGAATGGATGTAGGCCGTAGATACGGTGGTTAAAGTTAAATTTATGTTAAATGGCGTCTTCCATATAGCTTCCTCTCTTATGGGTATATTACCACTCGGCAGTCCTCCCAAAAATGTACACATCTGGTTCCAACGGTGATGTTCCGCCCTTGGATCTATTCTGTTGGCCGGTTCTTTTCCCCAATTTTCGATCTCTATACCGCATGAAAAACAACGAACTGTATCTCGATATTGCTTATAATAAAACCCTTCTGCGGCTAACTTCTTTGGTGATACTTCTTTTATGGGCCAACCGGAGAAACTTTCCAAGCGTAATATTTCGTACCTGTAAGTTCCTCTCTCGAGTGTAGCGTATTCTCTTTTCCATGGATTGTCAGATCTACCCCTACTTCGAAAATCTGGATGTTGCATTAGTTCGCACGCTCTCTTATTCATTTCTCTATATGTTACTCTCTGGTTAATGTCTTTATTTAGATAGCGTAGTACCACATATATACTGTCTAGAAGTTCTCCAAATTCTTTATTATTTTGATAAATAATTGCAGTTATAAACTCGATTTGGTTGGCGAGGGGGCGGTGATATGCAGGTGTAATCCCAAGTTTCGATTCTTGCCTCATTTTCAATCCGTAGGTTATGATCTTCTTTATCACTGCTTCTGGACTCAGTGATTGTTGTTGTATGACCTCCATTTTGTGTTTTCGCCTCTTTGACTACCTTGGGCTGCGATGTCTTTTATCCTTTCAATCCTAGAGGGTGGTATGGCTTATTTTTATATTAGAAGCTTCAAATTTGATTTACTGATTGTTATCTTCTTTTAGTATTTTCCAGTTAGTATATTTTTTTGTTCACACATTTAGTTATTTTTATAAAAATGTATACTTCCGTTAATTTCATTTTATGACTATATATATATATATATATATATATATATATATATATATATTTTTTTTGTTCTTATACTTGTTCAGGTTCTATATATGAAACTCTAAGTCTATTAGCATTAACAGTTTTAACTTTCTTATTTTTCATTCTAATTTTTATATTTCGCTGATTGTTAAATACATCTACAACAGTGTATGGTCCTTCATATTGATCGGCTAGTTTATACTGCTTTCCTCCTTTTAACAACCAAACTGTATCTCCTATTTTAAATTCCTTTAGATTAATTTTTTTATCATAATAATATTTTGATCGAATTTTTGACTCAATTAATTTTTCCCGTGCAATTCTCTGAAGTTCATTTAATCTTTTACTAAGATTAATCACATAATCGTTCTAAGTGGAGATCTTCGGGCTCAAGTGGCTCGTTTGAAGGAACATGTGCTAGTCGTCCAAAGACTAACTCATAGGGTGTAAACTGATGCCCCTCATGTGGCACCGTGTTGTAACAAAACGTAGCTAATTCCAAACATTCGTCCCAAGTTTGGTTATCTAAGGCCGTTTTAATATATTCGGTTAGCGAATTATGTGATCTTTCTAAAGAACCGTTAGATTGCGAATGATAAGCAGTAGTTTTTACTTGTTTGATGCGAAATTTCTTGGCCACTCTTCTCATTAAACTTGACATAAAATTACTACCTTGGTCTGTGAGGATTGTAAGAGGTGCTCCAAAAATACAAATAAAACGTTTTATTAACACGTCTGCTACTGACTCTGCTGTGGAATCTTTTATAGGTATTGCTAAGCAATATTTCGAGAAATTGCATTGAATTGTTAGTATATTATTATAACCATTTATAGATTCAGGAAAGGGTCCAACTATATCGAGACTAATCTTTTCCATCGGTGATTGAGGTGTGTCAGTAATTTTCATAGGTTGTTTGGTCTTGACTCGAAATAATTTTTTTAATTGACATGTGAGACATTTACGTATAAAATTTTGTACGTCTTCTTTAATGTTTTCCCAGTAATATCTTTGTTTAATCCGTTTATAAGTTTTAGTTACTCCTTTATGACCTCCTATAGCTGTATTATGTAATTCTTCCATAATTCGAACTCTATCTTTTTCAGCAATATACTTTATTAAATTATGATTTTCACTGATACTCTCTTTAATATTTGTCTTAATTTAACTAATATATCGTCGCATAATACGTTTTCAATATCTTTGCTCTTAGCCATGCTAATAGAGCGTATATTCTCTTTTATGATGAGTGATTTCAAAACTTTAAACGCGGCAATCATAATATTTAGAATTTCAGTAGTACTTAAGGATTCTGTCCCTCTTGTAACAATGGCAAAGTGTAATTTATTACTTCGATTCGTGATTTTAATTTCTCCTGCTTCTAAACCAGAGAATCTAGGCAATTCGTTGCGCGTATATAGCTGTCGAGCCCCTTTGTCACGTGGCGTACCATCCGAAGTTATAAAATATATATAATTATCTTTTCGCATAAATAATTGTTCTTTACACTCAACAAATAGTTTTCCAAATCTTCTTTCTCTATTTATAATAGGCTCAACATTGTTTTCCTGCGTTGACTCTATGGGTATTTCTAATTGATTATTATGCAAATTTGTTACATCATTGTTCCGTTCTTCGGTAATCTCGACATTTTCCGCGTTATCATTTTCAGATTGATTGTTGTTTTGGTTTTTATTACGCGAATTATTAGCGCGTTTTGGTCTTTTTTCTAGATAATTGGGAATTTGTATTTTTCCGGCTCTGGCTCGTGTCTCTATTGCTAGTACGGATTCTTCCGTCTGCCCCTCTCCGGACCGCTCGACGGGGTTTCTCGAGAGTGCATCTGCGTTCACGTTAGCTTTTCCACATTTATAGACGATATCGTAGTCGTATGCATTTAATTTAATTCTCCATCTACTTACTTTCGACGTTAAATCTGTCGAATTTTTGAATCAAATTAAAGGTTTGCAATCAGTAACAATCGTGAAATGTCTGCCAAGTAAATATGGTCTGAATTGTGATACGGAATATAATATTGCCAAGGCTTCTCGTGAGTATGAATCATATCGGCTTTCAGTGTCGGAAAGTACTCGAGATACATATCCTATTGGTCTGTCTTTACCTATTTCCCCTTGACTTAAGATACCTCCAATAGCGTGTAAACTAACATCGCACGTTACTATGAACGGCTTGGAAAAATCTGCAATTTGTAAAACTGGTTTGCTACAAAGTTTTTCTTTTAATACGTCGAATGCTTCTTGTGTCTGCTCATTCCATATAAGTTGCACGTCTTTCTTTAATAAGTTACTTAATGGTTTCGCAATTGCCGAAAAATTGTGTACAAATCGACGATAATATCCGGCTAATCCCAAAAATTCACGAATATTTTTCTGAGTTCGAGGTAATGGAAAATTTCGTACAGCTTCTAATTTTTTTGGATCCGGTTTAACTTCTTCTTTACTTAACAAATGTCCCAAATAAATAACTTGTTTCTTTAAAAATTCACATTTATCTGGCTGTAATTTTAAATTAGTTTCGCGTAATCGTTTCAGAAATTTCTCAAATTTGATATGTTGTTCCTCAATAGTTTTTCCATAGATATCCGCATCATCCAAAAATAAGAAGATTTCTTTGCCTTGCATATCTTTAAAAATTTTATCAACACAACGTTGAAAGGTAGCAGGTGAGTTTGAAAGACCCATTGGCATTTTATTGAATTCGTATAAACCGTTTGAAGAACAAAAAGCTGTTTTATGTCTATCGGCTTCGTGTAAGGGAATTTGAAAGAATCCTTGAGCGAGATCAAATACAGAAAAATATTCAGCTCCGCCTACTTGATCGATTATATCTAATATATTTGGCAATGGATATTTATCTTTTATAGTTATATCATTTAATTTGCGAAAATCAACAACTACTCGATATCGTTTATTACCTTTACTATCCGGAGATTTTGCCACTAAAAATACAGGTGAAGAGTAATTAGAATTAGAAGGCTGGATTACACCTCCATCAAGCATTTCTTTTATTTGACGGTCGAGTTCCTGTTTAAGAGCGTGAGGAAATCGGTAAGGCTTAGTACAGATAGGCGCATCGCTAACGGTTAATATCCTATGTTTAATAAAATGAGTAGTCCCCAACTTTTCCCCTTTTAAATGAAAGCAATCGGCATATTCTTCTATAAGGCGCTCGATTGGCTGTCGCAAATCGGTTTCTAAATGAGCATATCTTAGTAATGGTTTCAAACGGTCTATTCTTGGCGTTTCGGCATTGTCAGCTTCCGTGACTTGAAAGATGGGAATTGCGTTATCTGGCATTCCGTTGACAAAATAATCTTTATCTGAAATTTCCACATAATTGTAACATAAGTCCTCCATTTGACTATTCTCAATATAATTTTTAACAAAATGACAATTATTCGTTTTACGTTCTTGTTTATCCCCGTATAAATTTTCAAAGGTTTCAGCATTTACAGATCCTTCTTCTAGCAAACAATTCTCAAGTCCTTCGTCGAGTTCATAATCAGTAGCATTATTAGCAACTATCTCGTAATTATCGTTATTTTTATTCTCCTCAAATATATTCTCCGTATCCTCATCAACAAATACATTTTTCGTATCAACATCATCATTAATCATTTCATCATTAATAATTTCAACAACATTAACTTTATTTTTCATCTCATCGTATTCCGCACTGGAATCGATTTTATTCATAACGATATTTTTCTCAATATTCACATAATTTGTATGCTCACTCTCGTTGCCTCGAGAAATGTTAGCTTGCAAAAGCTTCTTTAAACGCTCAATTTCTTTAAATAAATTCTCAACATATTCAGTTGTATATATATTTTCACTTGATTCCTCTTTTATTTCTCGAATATTATACTCGTCATTTTCTATAATGTCACGATCATTAGTGTCGAAATGCACATAAATATCTTCCGGATTTCGATTAACATAAATACTTTCATTCCGTACATAATATTTTTCATTATCTTTTTCATCAATAAATTCACAACTTTCTTCAATTAATTTATTATTTTCCTCAATTAATTTATCATTTCCTTGATCAAAAGTATTTCGTTTATCATCAACATAAGAATCATTATCAAGAATCATTATATTCGTGGTCTATTCCCCCTTCTTCACTGAGATCGCTTCTTATTCGGGTATTTTTAGATTCACCTGTTACCCTCTTTTCTGGTTTCGTATCTATCGGTTCTGTTACCGTAGGATACTTTTCAAAAGGAATTATTTGTCCATTAACTTCAATATAATTTTCAAAATAATTAATTGCTGCTTCGTTTTTACGAAAGAAATCATTACCTAATATGCCGGCTTCCGCTATGGGAAAATCATCGTCAACTAAATGAAAATCTGTTAACACATTATTAAAATCTACCGTCACCTTGCCAAGAGTTGAAATATGTTGTGTTGTTATGCCTTTTAATCTTATAATTTCGTCTGTTTTTATGTTAGTATAGGGCGATACCTCCGATTTACGCACTAAACTAACAGAAGCTCCGGTGTCAAGCATAAATTCTAATGGCTTGTTAAACTCTCCGATGTCTACTCTTATAGTGGGCACCGTGCTTGCGCGACTCAAATTTATTGTTTCGGTACGGATGTGGGAGTATTCCTCTCGTTGGAATCGTTCGGGCGCGTGCCAGCTGTCATCTCTCTCCGTGCGCCCTCCTGAGAGAGAGACTCGGCGTTTCCCTGCGCGGTATTTCCCGCGCGCATCTCTCGCTGTAGTCTAAAACACTCGCGTTGCGTGTGGCCTCTTTTTCCGCAATAATAACATGTAGGTACGAATGAGCTTTGGTTATTCGAAGGATTGTTGCAATTATAATTGTTATAATTGTTGGATCTTGAATTATTTTCACTGTCAGGTTGTCTCCGATTTTCAAAACTCCTTTGATTATAATTATTATTACGACTATCGCGATTGTACTCATTGTTACGATTCGGTAAAAATTCTACACGTCGTCCATTATCAGCGTTCCATCCTCCGAAGTTCGTATTATTTGGCCGATTGTCATTTCGAAAATTTTGATTATTGCGTGGTGGGGGTCCTCGGTCTCGTTGATGGTCACGTGAGTCGTTTTGTCGCTGTAGATGCTGTAGAGCCAACTGTCGGCAGTTAAGTGTCACGTGCCCGACTTTTCCACAAAAACCACACTTTATTGAACTTTGGTCAAAATCGACTAAATGCACTTTTCGCGTGTCTCTACTTTTAAATTTTGCGTCCGGCAACTCATCGTCGTCGATCGCGCAACCCGCATATTCGCGTTCTATCTCAATGGCCTTCTCTCGAGCCTCTTTTAACGTGGTAGGCGTACCCATGCGCCCCCGGATTTCCCAGCGTAGTCCCCTTTTAAAAAATTTGATGCAATCTTTTTCGAGGTCACTTTGAGCTGCGGCTGTAATTTCTTTTTCGATTTCCCGAATTCTATTTAAAAATACAATCACTGATTCATTACTTTTCTGTTTCATTTTTGCTAGGTCGCCAGACCAATCATGATAAGTTTTTGCTGCACCGTAAATATTTTCAAAAAATTCCATAACTTCGTTTACCGATGCAAAAGTCTGCCCGCGAGTGCTATTTAGTGCATCTCCATATAGGCGCATTCGGATAAATTTGGCTAATTCTCCTTCGAGCGTACTGGGTATCAATTCTTTAGCTTCTCTGCACCCATCGAGAAAATGTGATAGTGATACATTTTGTCCATTAAATCGCGGAATTAAATCCAACACGTTGGTTATGGACATTCCGCGTACTTGAATTGTTTCTGCCATTTTGATTGGTTTTTTATTTATAATAGATGTATTCCGCGATGATTCGATTTTAGGCACGTTTAGGTTTCTATCAAAGGAGAGATAGAGTTCTTTTTTCTCGTCGGTCGAATTGCTGTCACTTGGCGATATTTCTATTTTTATATCCTGTGGATAGGATATCGCTGTTCCCGCTGCGAGGGTGCTGAGTCCATCTCTCACGAGTTTGATCGCTTGAAAAAACCCAAATCCTTGATTGTTTAAAGTTTTATTAATTTCGGTTGCGTTATCCTCGTTTTCAAAAAATGCGTCTAATACTTCCGGTTTTATTTCAATACTTAATTGTTGTTTAATTTTCTCGATCGCTGGTTAATAAATAGGCGTTTCGTCGCGTACTTCTAAGTTCTCAAAAATAGTCGTTAAATTTTCTTTGGGAAGAGATCTATGTACTATAGGTATACTAGTATCGATGTGGTCCGAAAAATTTTCACTTTTTTTATCGCGATTTAGATTAAAGACAGGGGATTTGAGTGTTATTTTCTGAGGTGGTTTTTTTATTGTATCATTAAGGTCCTCATCCACTTCGATTATAGGAAATTCGTTATCACTGTTATCTTTAAAGAGATCTTGGTTAGTGGGCGAACGATATTTATAAAATTCAATTTTATTTTTTGGAAGCTCTTGTTTCCTATCTAAGTCAAGGTTAAATTTTTGGGATGATTTGTTAACTTCTTTAGTTAAGCGACTTACTTCGTTAATTAATTTTGTTACTTCCGGACTATTTTTTTCAATTGCAGTTTTTAATTCACACTCTTTGTCTTTTAGTTGTGTTAGAAGCAAATCGTTAGTTTCAAACGAAAAATTTGTTTTTCGGTTTGTATTCACATACTCATCACGCGACATGGTAGGGAATTCATGGCAAGTGACTTCGTTTCCGCGTTTCCCGGACGGTATGCACCATTTTTAAATAATAAAAATATATTAATGTGTTACGTCCAGATTCCAGATTTCAATTTCAAAAATCTAACACATTAATACAATTACATGAATTCCTACCTGAATTGATAATTGAACTTGGCGATACGTGAAAGTTATAATAATTTAAATGATTAAAAGAGTGAATGATAGGAAATCCCTTTTGGCTACCGCGGACGCGGTCATTGCCTACCTTACCCGGAAGGGAGCCGGATACGAAGTCACTTAAACTATACATTATTTCTTTTTAAATCGACACACGTTTATTTCTATGAAAAGAGAAAAGTACCTTAATGTGTGAGTGTGCGTGGCTGTTTGTATATATGTGTGAAGAGATTCGTGAGTGTCTGCAGCTGTCAATCCTTGGCGCCTTCCAGCCTAGGCTCGGTGGTTCAGGTTACAGCGGTGGCTAGATGCACTTAGATGTGACGGCTCGTCCTTTCGATGTGCGCAGCGTAGATCGCAGGGAGTCCACTGCCTCTGTTGCTTCTTCTTTTCAGCAGGGGGTGATATTCGGAAAAGTGCCGATGGATGCACTTGCTCGACTGAGCGACTAAGTCCGGTATGCTCTCTACTTTTAAAAGTACGAGTAGCGTATAATGCGTGATACTTGTTTCAAGAATGGTCTGGCGACGAGCAGAGTAACGTTCTGCAAGAGATTTCGGATATTACTGACGACTTCTTGCCCTTTGCTCCCGGGCTTTATATACTTGCATATCCCCTTGTTTTTCTCGGGCTAGTGATTTCCATATTGGGTCACCTCACTATTTTGTATTTTCCTCTCTCAATTTTAAGGGAATCGTAGCAGGTCAAGTCATAAACATCATAGTTTATGACTACCACTTAAGAATTTGTCTCTTTTAGAACTCTCCCACGGTCTCTCTTTTACTGGAGATCGCACACGTGTTTCCTATGGAATTCCAGATCGTCGAATATTGCGCCTCGGTTTCTTTCTCTCCTCGATAGTTTTTTTTCTCATAGTTGTGCTCATTTTTCCGCGGTGGTTTGTCGTCGCATTGCGTGGAAACAGCTCTCCCCGTTCTCGTGCTTAGTAATTCATGGCTCTCCGTTTAAAAATACGAACACGCAGTTCTTATGAAGTTATCATCGAATCTAAAATATCCCTTAGCCTTTTTATGGCATTTTGAATTTACTGCGTGGTTCGTTGGAATATAGCCTATTTTTGTGAAGGTGCCGCTCGCACGTATGAGCGAATCTCTCTCTCCCGGTTTTTCTTCTTGGGTGCCGCTTGTACGTATGAGTGAATCTCTCTCTCTCCTGGTTTTTCAGATCCACTTCTTAGGTGCCGCTTGCACGTATGAGTGAATCTCTCTCTCTCTCTCCTGGTTTTTCAGCTCCACTTCTTGAGTGCCGCGATGACGCGCTAGTGAGTAAGTGTGGGCGTGTATGTGTGCGTAGATGTGATATGTATAGCAATGTATAGCAATCGTACGGGAGTAAAAAAGCTTTAATTAACTTGAAATTTTGGGAAAAGATAGATCTTTTGATTACCTCAGCTAAGCTCTTTTCGCAGCTTATGAAAACGATTAGTTGTGAAGATATTAAAATACAAATTCTTTGTATCTCACCCTGTATACCCTGTATAACTGAAAATTATTATTTTTGTTAAACCTTATAACTCGCTAACAAAAACTCGATTGTTTTGACAAAATTCATGAATTTATTTAACCATAGTTTTATGAGGTTATGAGGTCTATTTGTGATATAAATTGCAATTCACTTTATTAAGAAGATCCGGAGAAAAAGAAATGCATTATTAAATTAATATACTTGAACGATACATAGGAAGAAGGAACAATAGATTTGTTTGGAGGAAGCTACGTGCAAATGAATTGGCAGCGGTTTTTTTAACGTAATAATAATTTGCACGAATTTATTCAATTATTTTTTTGCGAGCAATTCTCTGAAGTTCATTTAATCGCTTACTAAGATTAATGACATAGTCGTTATATGTGGGAATCAGATCTTCGGGCTCAAGTGGCTCGTTTGAAAGAACACGTGCTAAGAGTCCGAAAACTAACTCATATGGCGTAAACTGATGCCCTTCAAACATTCATGCCAAGTCTCGTTTATAATTCTTCGGTTTATCAATCTTTCGGTTCTTATTACGTCAGTTGTTAGCACGTTTCGGTCTATTCTCTCGATAGTTCGGTATTTGTATTTTTCTGACTCTGGCATGTGTCTTCTACTACCAATACAGGGGTTCCTCCGTCCCCGTCTCTCCAAACCACTTGACGGGATTCTCGAAAGTGCATCTGCGTTCACGTTGGCTTTCTCGTTGGCTTACGATGTCACAGTCGTACACGTTTATATTAATTCTCCATCTGCTTATTTTTGACGTTAAATCAATTGAATTTTTAAACCAAATCAAGGGTTTGTAATCTGTGACAATTTTTAAGTGTCTTCCGAGTAAATGCGGTCCGAATTGTTATACGGAATATAATATTGCCAAAGCTTCTCGTGAATATCAGTCGAACAGTTTTCGGCGTCGGAAACTACTCGCGATGCGTACCCTATCGGTCTGTCTTTACCTATCTCTCCTTGACTCAAAATACCTCCGATCGCGTGTAAACTAGCTTCGAACGACACTATACAAGGCTTTAAAAAATCTGTAATTTGTAAAACTAGTTTGCTAAAAAGTTTTTCTTTTGATATCTCGAATGCTTCTTGTGTCTGCTCATTCCATGTGAGTTCTACGGCTTTCTTTACTAAGTTACTTAACGGTTTGGCATACCCGAAAAATTGTGTACAAATTGGCGATAATAACTTCTTCGGGTCCGGTTTCACCCCTTGTTTACTTAATAAATGTTCCAAATAGATAACCTCTTTCATTAAAAATTCACGTTTATCGGGTTGTAATTTCAAGTTAGCTTCGCGTACTCTTTTCAAAAAAATTTCGTATTTAATATTATGTTGCTCGATTATTTTTCCGCATATAACAGCATCATGCAAAAATAAAAATATTTCTTTAGCTGGCATATCTTTAAAAATTTTATCAACACAACGCTGAAATGTCGCGGGTGAGTTACAAAGACCCATCGGCATTTTAGTAAATTCGAACAAACCATTCGAAGAACAAAAAGTGTTTTATGTCTATCGGCTTCATGTGAGGAAATTTGGAAAAATGCAGAAAAATATTCGGTTCCGCATACTTCATCAATTATATCTAAGATATGTGGCAACGGATATTTATCTTTTATACTTTTGTCATTTAATTTATCAAAATCGACAACTCGGTATTGTTTAATACCTTTACTATATGGAGATTTCGCTACTAAAAATACCGGTGACGAATAATTAGAATTGGAAGGTTAAATTACACCTCCATTAAGCATTTCCTGTATTTGACGGTCGAGTTCTTGTTTAAGAGCGTGAGGAAATCTATAAGGTTTGGTGCAAATAGGTACGTCGCTAACTGTTAGTATTCTATGATTAATAAAATTAGTAGTTCCCAACTTTTCCCCTTTTAAGTGAAAACAATCGGAATATTTCTCTATGGGGTGTTCAATCGGCGTTCGCAGTTCGAGATCTAAATACGTGTATCTTAGCCGTGACTACAAACGATCTATTCTTGGTACTTCAGTATTTTCAGTTTCCATGATTTGAAAGATAGGGATTGTTGTTGCGTTATCTGGCATTCCGTTAGCAAAATAATCTGTCTGAAATTTTAGTATAATTGTAACATAAGTCATTCATTTGACCATGCTCGATATAATTTTCAACAAAATGACAACTATTTGATTTGCGTTCTCCATATAATTTTTCAAAAGTTTCAGCATTTATAGATTCTTTTTTTTTAGTAAACGATTCTCAAGTTCTTCATTGAATTCATAATGAGTGGCATCATTCAAAATTATCTCATAACTATCGTTACTTTTATTTTTATTAATTATATTCCTCGTAACTTCATTAACATATACTTTTTTCATATCAACATCATCATTAATCAATACATCATATACAATTTCAACAATATTTACTTTATTTTCATCTCAGTGTCTTCTGTATTGTTTTCAATAACGACATTTTTCTCAATATCTACATAATTATAATACTCACTTTCATCGCCTTGAGAAGTGTTAACTTGTAAAAGTTAATTTAAAGGTTCAATTTCTTTAAATAATTTTTCAACATTTTCGATGGTATACATATTTTTCCCCAACTCGCCATTAGTTTCTGGAGTATTGAACTCATCATTTTCAATAGTATCATAATTCATTACTTTCTTCAAGTAATTCATCGTTTTCGTTATCAAAAATATTTCGTTGATTCTTAACACAAAAATCACCAAAATTGAAGTCTGCTTCTCCCGCCTCATTCTGATTACCCGCTACTCTCGTGTTTTTAGTCTCACTTGTTAAACTTTCCTTTGTTTGGTATCTGGTTGCGTTTCAATCGGGTATTTTTCGGAAGGAATTATTTGTCCATTGACTTCAATACAGGTTTCCAAATAATTAATTGTCGCTTCGTTTTTGCGAAACAAATCATTTCCTAATATGGCAGCTTCCACTATGGGAAAATCATCGTGCAGCTATTAACTTGTACTGGGTAATTTATAAAATCTGTATAATTACACTTTATAAAAAATGTGTAATTGCGACTAGGCGGCTTTTTAGTTTTTACAGTAATTGACACCGATTGTTGGACCGGCGCTGAACGGAGCTCATGACTGACAACGAAAGTCGTACAAAGCTTATTTAAACCTTCTCATCCTTCTAAAATTCGGTCATTTGTTTTTGTTTAATTTAGGCCGAATTATAAAAAAGTATTACAAATAGTGGGCATACGTCGTACGACGTAAGAGTAGGGTAATACCTCTGACTTACGCATTATAAACTCGCCGATGTCTATTCGTGTGTAAATGTATTGTTTAGGTGCGGATGGATGAGTATTACTCTCGTTGGAATCGGTCGATCTTGTGCCAGATATCATCTCTCTCCGTGCGCCCACCTGAGAAAGAAACTCGGCGTTTCCCTGAGCTACGTTTCTCAAGCGCATATCCCGCTGCAGCTTAAAGCAGGCACTACGGGTGTGCCCTTGTATACCGCAGTAAAAATATGTCGGCCTGAATGTGCTCTGATTATTGAACGTATCGTTACGATTATAATTTGGGTTATTTGAACGTCTCGGATTTTCAGTGTTATTGGGTCTCGGATTTTCCGTAATTCTCCTCGATTAATATTATTATTATTGTAATTATTATTTTGTTGATTCGGAAAGAATCCGTAGCGTTGTCGATTGTCCGTGTTCCATCCTCCGAAGTTCGTATTATTAATTCGGGTGTCGTTTCAAAATTATCGTTACTCATTTTTATTACCGCGCGGTGGGGGTCCTCGGTCTCGCTGGTAGTCACGAGTGTCATTCTGTCGCTGAAGATGTTGAAAGGTAAACTACCGGCAGTTAAGGGTCACGTGCCAGCTTGTTCCACAAAAACCACATTTCATCATATTTTATTAGAGATCGACTAAATGCACTTTTCGCGTGTCTTTATTTCTTAATATGGAATCGGGAAACTCGTCGTCGTCAACGTGCATATTCGCGCTCTATCTCTATTGCTTGTTCGCGAGCATCGTTCACTGTTGTAGGCTAACTCATGCGCCCTCGAATTTCCCAACGTAGTCCTCTTTTAAAGAATTTAATGCAATCGATCTCAAGATCCGCTAGAAATGTTTGTTTGTTCGTGATTCGATCTTCTCGTTGAGCCACGGCTGTCTCGTTCTCGATTTCTATCTCCCGAATTCTATTCAAAAATAGAATTCCCCGACTCGTTACTTTTTGGTCTCATTTTTGCTAAGTCGCCAGACCAGTTATGATACATTTATGCTGAGCCGTAAATATTTTCCAAAAATTCGATCACGTCATTGACCGTTGTCCTCGCGTACTGTTCAACGCGTCCCCATATAATCGCATTCTAATTAATTTGGCTAGTTTCCCTTCAAGTGTACTAGGTAATAACGCTTTGGCTTCTCTACATCCGTCGGAAAAAAGCGAAAGTGAAACATTTTGCCAGTCAAATCACGGAATTAAATCTAATGCTTTCGAAATTGATATTCCTCGAACCTGAATTCTCAATACTTAGTTGCTGTTTTACATTTTCGATTTGATTATCGGGTATTTTCTCTTTTATATTTAAGGTTCCAAAAATAGAGGTTGCGTCTCCTTTAGAATAAAATCCCCTAGTAATAGGTGTACTCGTACCGATGCCGGAAATTTCGTTACTGAATTTTTGTTGATCACGTGCGGACGGTTTTAAAAATAATGATTTTTTATAGCTCAGTGAGTTGTTTTTGTTTCTCGTATACCTCGAAAACAGAGAGGTCTTGCTCGCTGTTATTAAAAATATCTTAATTATTCTGTACGCGGTATTGGTAATATTGGAGTTTACTTTTTATTAATTACCATTCGGAGTTTTGATTTCCGTTAATGTTAATTCGTTTATATGATTTTTCGATATATTTTATTAAAGTATCTACTTCTTTAATTAATTTCGTCGATTCCGGGATGTTATTTTCTATTGCTGTCTTTAATCTGTCCTCTTTCACTTTTAATAGAGTTGAAACGGGCCAAGCAATGCCGAGGCGAGGTCGATGGAAAGGGGGAGGGTACTGTTACGAGAGCACACTGCTCGTTTGTATACTAGGTACTAAGGATACTGAACACTTGGAGAGGACGACAGTTCTCCTTGTGCTCTCCGCGATAGAGTCAGATAGTAAGTGATCGCTGCTGGCTGCGGGTCTCCTTTTGTATTCGTGGCCGCCCCTCTCTCCAATGCTTTATGCGCGCACGCCTTCTACCTGCTCTTAGGTAGGTTATTACATGTTAATACTAGCGCTCAGTTAATCGATAACTTATCTCTTAGTATTTATCGGTAAGTTATCGGTTGTTGGTTTTTTACCTACCACGTGGAGCCGCCGTCGCAGAGTTAATAAGGAGTCATTAGTATCCAAAAAAAATTTAGTACTACGCTTTTTGTTTACGAACTCTTATCTCATTTTAAACTATAATAAATATATTAATGTGTTTCGTCCGAATGAGCGCAACTCACCAATATACTTACGGTGTGCAGAGTTCTTATCTTAAGTAATTATTATTATTATTGATTTTTTACTAAAGGAATCCCATTTGACTTCCGCAGATGCGGTCACTACCTTCCGGGAAAAGGAGTCTGTCAACGGAATCTCTTCTCCTATCTTTAAAAACAACGAAGAAATTTCTGTGTTTTTTGATAATTTCATGACTCTAGTTAAAGGCCATGAATCAGAATATTTTATAATTTCTTCTGTTATAGAATTTCTTTAACCGTGTGTAACGGTTGCGCTCCCCCTTGCCCCGGATTCTGTCAATCGGGATTCAGGATTCGGAGGGGGTGAGGTGAGAGATAACTAAGTTTGGTTGGTTTTAACAACTATTTATATATTTACAAAAGTGTTTTCATACAGCGTCGTCATTCTCCATCTGCAAACCAAACAAAGTGCGCTGTTAAAGAAAGACTTATCTCTTTATATCTTATAATCTAAACGGCGGTCGCGGTACTTATTAGCTAACGGAACGGCTCTTAATACTACGCTGGTTATCGCTTTACATTAGTTCGCTTACATTAGTTCGCTTATATTATCGCTTATATTTATCGCCGTTAGGTGTCGCTTACTTTCGAGCACGGCGGTTCGGTCGAGTGTGTCCTTCGGTGCTTGCGAAGTCCTCGCGAGAACGTGTGCGCACGATCTTGTGTGGACTCGGCACCTGTTCCTATTATTCCCCCACCCTGTGTGCGCACAGCGGTAGGTGGAACGGAGGAACGGCGGTGGAGTGTCTTGCGTGTGGGGTCTCACAGGACCTGATTGAGACGTGTGCGCACGACTCAACCCGGTGCGGTGGTTATCCCTCGTGGCTTCCTTTGCCCTGTGTGCGCACAGCGGCAAATGAAGCGGACGAGTGGTGAGTGATGGTGTGCGGATGTGCAGAGCCTGACAGAGACGTGTGCGCACGACTCTGCAAGTCTCTGCAGTCAGTTTCGTGTTCCGATTACCCTGTGTGCGCACAGCGGTAACAGGAATGATCGAAACAGGGTGATGGTGTGCGTGTGGTTTGTGCAGATTCTAGCAGAGACGTGTGCGCACGACTCTGCTAGTATTTGCAGCCGGTTTTCGGGTTCTGATTGCCCTGTGTGCGCACAGCGGCAACAAGAACGGTCGAGTCGGTGTGGTGGTGTAGTGTTGTGTGCGTGGTGGTTATGCAGATTCCAACAGAGACGTGTGCGCACGACTCTGCTGGTATGTGCAGCCGGTTTCGGGTTCTGATTGCCCTGTGTGCGCACAGCGGCAACAAGAACGGTCGAATCGGCGTGGCGGTGAG
This sequence comes from Muscidifurax raptorellus, assembly GCA_020010945.3. Lineage (NCBI taxonomy): Eukaryota > Metazoa > Arthropoda > Insecta > Hymenoptera > Pteromalidae > Muscidifurax > Muscidifurax raptorellus. Next base: position 1,548,418 of record JAHUUD020000008.1, read on the forward strand.
GCGGTATGCGGGTGGCGGGTGTGCAGGTTCTAATAGAGACGTGTGCGCACGACTCTATTAGTATTTGCAGTCGGTTTCGTATTCCGATTGCCCTGTGTGCGCACAGCGGCAACAGGAATAGCTGAAACAACGGAGTGAGGTCTAGGTACGGTTACTTCGGTATCTTTACCGTTACGTGTGCGCACGAAACGGTTAGATATCGGTGGTTCTTCTAGAGCTCTCCTAGCGGTGTCGTGTGCGCACGGCAACGCTTGGATCGGGAGCTCTGATCGAACTGCCGCCGTGCTGTCGCGGCTGGGCTTATATAGCCCAAGTCGCTGGCGCCAACGCCCTCTGGTGGTGATTGTGTCGAGTGTTGTTGGTGTGTATGTTTAGTGCTTACCGTGCTCTTTTCGGTAGTGTGCGTTGTTTCGTTTGCGCCCGTCGTCGGTTTCGTTCGCGGCTATGTTTACGTTATTCGAGCACGTGTTGCTATCCATGAGCACTCGGCTTGTGCTCATGTTATTGTCGTGCGGGTCTGCCTTTCGCTCGCGATGTTTGTTTGCCTACTTGTATACATTTGCACGAGACTGATGTCTCGTTGCACGTGTTTTATTACAGGTAGTATTTGTCTAAAATCACCTCCCATAATAAATAGTTTACCACTAAACGGTAAATCATTATTGCATACATCTTGTAATGTTCGATTAACTATTTCTAAAGCTTTCTTTGGTACCATAGAACCTTCATCCCAAATAATTACGTGATATTGTCTTTTTTTTATTAGAATCAAATTTTAAAATGGTAGTCAGAATGTAGGATGACTTATCATACCTTTAAGTTACATCTATTATCCAGTTGAGTATTAATTTAATAAAAATCTTTCACTACCTTTAGGATAAACAATATTTAATCGGCCAATTTGTAACGGGCGGCGAGACGCGCACGTCGGCGCGGGTAGCTGAAGCGCGGGAAGGCCAGTAGAGGACTCGCAATTAGAGGGAAATTCGAGTCAGTTAGCTTTTGTCCGCACTCGCGATAAGTCGGAGATTACGCGCGCAAAAGATCCAAATTGTAGAGCAGCAGCAACAGCAGCATCGAAGGCCACAGCACCATCGAGAGCAGTAACAGCAACGAGGAGAGGCAGCAACAGCAGCAACTGCAGCACAGCACCAGCCGCAGTAACCACTGCCACTGGTAGATAACCGCAACCGGAACACGGCAAGGTCGAGCAGGAGACTCCCTGGCCAGAGAACGACGAGGATCGACGCGATAAGAGAAAGTAGGAGTTGTGATGTTGCACTTTTCACGGGGAGAGATTCACCCGAGCAACAGCCACTATACTCTAGGATTCACTACGAATTTATATTCGGACTCTTCCGATCTCGATAAGAAGGGGGGGACAGGTAGGTATTTATGGACGGCCTGGCGTGGCACTTCGGGGAAAATAAATAATAACACGTCAATATTCAAATAATAATAACACAACACTTGTATATTATGCGATCCGTTGACCAGATCCCCAAAATGGCGGATCGGTTACAATTCTCAAAGATCACGCGGCGACGGCGTCGCCCAAGATGGCGGCGAACTCCTCCTGGCTCGGCTCAGCTCTCCTCTGCAGATGGCGGAAGCCAGTGGCGCGACACTAATCTGAAATAATCCGAAAGGTTGACGCGGATCCGCCTCTCACCATACGACGACTGCTCCTCGTCCAGTTCCTGTAAACGAAAGCCAGAGAAATGGGGAAAAGGAAAGGACTCAGTCAGACTGTTAACCAGTCAGCATCGGCGCGATCGATTGAATTACAGTTTGCAACTCTCCGACACGGCTACTCTGGATAGATTTCACCGTGGCGCAACCTTATATCCCAGGCTCAGTTCGGCTAGGCAGGCGCGATGCTCGTTCTCGACACTGATGGCTCCGTAGTCCATCAACCGCTCGGTTCCCGTGACACCATCACCACAAACCCCGGGTTCGTGCGTTAACTCGACGAAGTATAACGGACGCGGCCAGTTCCGCACTAACTGGCTTCCAGGCACGGCAACATTCGCGTGAAAGGCTGGATTACGGAGAGAGAGAATCCTCGAAGCACACCCGCGACGCGCGACGACCAACACCTCATACAGTAACCCGCACGTGGTTGGGGATTGGCGCAACGCACTACGTTCGAACCGTGGGAGTCTAATTCACGGGGAGGCGCAACACTTATAGAGTGGTGTTCCCAGGAGGAGAACCACCAAATCCCATTTACTATTCGCGAAGACTACCGCCTATGTCTCACGGGTCCATATCTCACTATGGCGGCGGCGCGACACCAAGGTAATCTACACACTTAGCTGGACGTAAGTCTACAGCGGCGCAACACTTATATGGGTCGTACCTCAGACGGACGACCCATTGGCGAATAATCACGGCGCAACCCAGCACCAGAATCGAGGGAGAAGGACGAGAACTACTCACTCTACTGGAGCTCTTCTAATGGCTTCCTCTGACTCGCCACGTGTCTTCCTCCGGGAGCTAGTGGTTGCGTCTTATTGCGCTGAAGGTCCAGAACGGAATGGACGAGGAGGAAGCCGCTCCTCTGCGGGAGGCGAAGGCGTTCCGGTAGACTCGTCTAACCGCGCCCTCTATACAGGCGAGGCCACCCATGGTGTCCGACCAGGGGGCCTAGGCTGGCGCGAATTACGAATTATTACACACGTGGCATGGTGGTTGCGGCGCGCGCGCGCGCCACCACGTGTTGCGTTGACGAACCCGTGAGCGAGCGCGTAGTCGCGCCTGTACCATGCTAGAGGTGTATATCCAACCTCATGGCGGCCGTACTGGTGGTCTTTGTTCCCGCTGCGCTTGTTTCCCCTTCCTTTCGCGCCTAGTTCGCGCGTTATCTCGATTGCCGGAGCTACGCGCGCTACTCCCTCCTCTCTCGGTCTCGGTACGCGTGCTATAGCGTCACGAGGCCTGTGGGCGTCCCCTCTCGCGTCGATGCGCGGCTGGTGTGCGCGCGCGTCATTCTGGTTCGGCGCTCCGTACCCTGCGCATGTCTATATTCCTCCAGGAGTCGCCGCTACGACCCCTGGTGGATCTCCTCGACAGAGCCATCATGGCCGTCGGTGTCGAGGAGAGCGGCGCGAGTGGCGACACGTGGCAACAGTGCGCGGCGCGAATGTCGTAACCCACACCTGGAGAGCCACCGCTGTGACAGGTCCTCGACAAGTGAGGTTACTTTCGTCGTCGGCACGTGTACGTGTATTTTCTTCCTGTGCGTCGGGCTGCATCGGAGGCGAGTTCTCATCCTCGACCTCGTCTGCGTCCGACGGCATGTCGCAGAGTTAATTTCTATTTTATTTATACGCGATCAACTGGCGAGGCATTTGGCCCCAGTCGTTGATCCGGTAGATTTTGCGGCCTTCTCGCGACGCGAATACGCGCAACACGGACGACGGATTTCGTACTGAATAAATGCCTTTTTATTAAAATCGTAGTGTGTTCATTTGATTGTCGTCCCGATCCCTCTTCCTCTTCAAACCGCCGAATACCGCCGCCTCCGCGGGCAATACACAGGAGTGTAGTGCATACTGAGCACCGGAGCATCGTCGCAGGTAGGCGATCACACGAGCGAGTACAGCATCTCGCAAAAGCAAAGTGCAGGAGAACTTTGCATTTGTACGGGGTACATAGGCAGTTAGCCGCCTAGAAACCACCCCGTTACAAATTGTACTATTTTTTTGATTACGTGTACGTTTTACCCATGATTTAGTTTTTTGATTGAATACATAATATTGAGGAATATTAGCATATTTAATATTTGCAGCGAAATGATCATTAATATTTAAATTAAAATATCCCTTTAAAGTAGATTCTTCTTTATTGATTGGTTCTGAATCTTTATTTTCTTCAAAAATTATTTTTTGTTGATCTTCTTGTAAGTTTGTCTGGAATTTGTGCTGAAATATATTTATCGATTGATTGTGGTGTCCTTAATTTATGATTTGGATATAAAGTAATAACTATGTGCGCATGTGGTAATCCTCTTTTTTAAAATTCCATAGTAACAGCGGCAATAACATTTCCGAAAACTTTATTTTTAATATCATTGAACAATAATTTAAATTTTGTATCCAATAACCGGACAGTCATATTAGGAATATTATTTGGAGTAGTTTCTGACAGCAAACTCATCTTTTAATTTTTTTCATTTTGGATTACAGGTCATTGTTATAAATAAATCAGGTTTACCTTTTACTCTTACAATTGTCATTGCATCTTGATAGTGTTGTTGCATATATCTAGGATTACCTATATAAGTAGCCGGTAAAATAAAAAATTTCCTAAACTTTCTTTATTTTCAAAATTTTTTGAAATATTAGAAGCAGATTGTATAACATGATCTAATAAACCTTGATAACATACAGTTCTTAAATGTTTTTGATTATTTCGAAAATAGTTCATTCTATTGAGTTAATCTGTCACTAAAGAGTAATGGACTGCAAGTGTTTGGCCTGTAAGATAATCTATAAGAATAATATTGTAAAATCGAAAGACTATTTGATTGATTATCATTACATTTTTTGTAATCAAAAATGTTTTCTGAATTATGGTATTTTTTTTTGGTTTGTTGTTTTTTTTACTATATTCTATCACCGAATATGGACTTCCTATAGAAGAACGGTTCTGTTAACGATCTTCAATTAAAGGAAAATTGTGAAATAAACAATTACTTTGTGTTCCTTTGTGATAAAAGTCGATAAAAATAACCGTAAATATTTATAATGAGTAATGTTTTGTGTGTTTTTCTACCAAAAAAAGGGTGATGGTTTTGGATTTTAATTTTTCATTTATTAGTTTTTGGTTTTGACGAGCAAGTGAGATTGATTATTTATTTTTTATTGATTATCGCGTTTGATTATGCAGCTGATTATTATTATATGCATATTATATTGCATTGAATTGATTAGTTTTACGATTTGTATGATGTATGTAAAGATGACCTTTGTATATTTTGCTTTTTCAATAGTTCATATTCGTTTGTCTTTTTACGTTTTACTGAATTATTTATTATATTTTTATTATAAAAATCATTTATAATTTCAAATCATTAAAAAATTGCACAGTCTAATCACAATTTAATTTAATTTAAAATAAGTTCAACTTATGATTATATCTCAATTATGCTTACATCTTGAGTTAATTGTTTTTTGTTAACAATAATTCAATGAATACAGTGTTACATTTTAAGTTTGAAAATTTCCTGTTTATTTTTCAAACGATGCGGAGCATTTATTGTACCGCGGAATTGATTTGATGCAATATATCAATATGTATCTACTCTAGCATGATTTTAATATAAAGTTTCACCTAAAATCTGGGAAGCAAACGGTGGGTGTTTTTATCGTGCAAGATTTTTTTATTTAATGTACATATAACTCGTTTTTTAGACATTTTATGACGCATATTCCGTCAATGCAGCGGAATATGCGCGCTGTATTCTGGCAGACTTTAACATACTTTATAATAAGACCAATTTGTTGAGTGGGTAAAAAGAATGTAACACACGGTTTAATTATAATGTCTGTATATTTAACACTTCTTAAATTACTTCACATGACAATCATTAGTTAATTGGGCGCCAGCTACAGTCGTAGCTCGAATACAATATTCACTTGTGGACTCAAATTTGAACAATAGTTTAACGCACGTGGTCTCGCACAATAATTAAGTTTTACTTACATTTCGAGCGACGCTCCGAGGTTGCAATTCAAGCGCTCTAGCAAGATGCTCTCGTTTCTCCGAAACGCGACCGTGATGCACTAGATGAGCGATATACAATTGAGGTAGCGAGATACACGAGGTATATTATAACAACTTTTCTAATAGCGATGCCGGAACAGAGTGAGCGATGTAGTGGTTTCTGTGCGTTGCCGAAACAGAGTGGCCGAAGCCACGGAGATTCGGTAGCGGCGAGGCTCGATTCCTAATTTCCCTTATCAGCCGTCGAGGCGCTGAGAGGGCCAGTCACGTGACGGGGAATGGCGTCTAGGTGTGTGTGAGAGAGAGAGAGAGCGCGAGCCAGACCAAACATGCTGCTACAGCATAACCCGCAACGTACAGTGCCGCGAGTGTGCACAGTGCGGCTTCCTCCTGGTGCTGTGTATATACGACCAGTCAGCTGATCCTGTGACTGGTGTTGGTGAGTAGGCCATCCCGTCTTCTTCACGAGGTTCCTGGACACGGGTATTCGAAGATAGTAGTGCGGCTTACGGTTTGACAAGTGTGAACATGAGGTTATGATACCTATGTATCATGTACCTCTGCGTGTTGGCTGTACACCTCCGCCAGTTTGCATATAGTGACTGTGTTTGTGATTTCGCTCGTTCCTGGCTGTTCCCGTGCCTGCTGCTCCTCTCCTCTGCCAGGACATCCGGAGAAGCAGTGTCGATCAACGGTAGCTCCTTGCTGTATAAGGTATTTGCTAATTCCAATCTGCATTCAAATGACTTGAGACTAATCTTTTCGTCTTTGTAGGAGTTGAACCAAGATTCGTAGTAAGTAGCAGACTGTATCGTTTTCTCTTTATCTATTTATTGTTTTACTCTCTTCTTAAAAGGTTTTAATAGCTTCTCTATTTACAGGGGACTAGTTGGGATGATGCTTTATAATAGTACAATTTTTAGTTTCGCTAAAACTTCATAGAAATGTATTTTGAGATGTTTGGAGTTCGAAACATACATTTTTATAAAATGTCCTTGTATGTCCTAACATTTTTTTTTTAAATTGATAATTATCGCCATTTTTTTAATTTTTGAAAAAAGTTTTCACATTTTTTGTAATGATGTTAGTTATTTAATAAATTTGACAACAGTGTTTCTAAAAGAGCATACTATTGTCTACATTTTCCCGGAAGATTCTCCAGATAGATCGTTCCGTTCAATTGTTATGATAAAAAAGTGATATTTAAAAAAAATTCACGACAATAAAAAACAATAATATCTACTTGCTGTAAAAATTTTAAGCTATTTTAGCGACAAATTTTTTAGCTAAAAATCAAAAACTAAAAAATCGTTTTTTTTTAATAAGAAAATTGCTCCTTCAGCAATATAATTAATATTAAAAATACTTAAATTTAAATAAAAAGGATTAACAGATTATATATTTAAATAATATGTTATCTATTGGAACTATAAATTTAGTAGGAGGAAGCTCCGTGCCAATGTGTTAAGTCACGAACTCGATCTGTGTATATATATTTATTAAGAATTCGTACTTACTTTGTCATGGAGGATATTCTCTGCTCTGCTGCTGGTGTCTGATCAAGATCGGCCAGTCGTAGGTGCAGGATAGAGTGAATAATTGTTACAATAATAGAATGTATTCTGATGGTCGTTTATTTAAATGTATAATTCAATTTATATACCGATCGCGTCGCGACTTACTTCTGGTAGCTCTGTCGACTGCCCGGAGCGTCGTAGCAGAGTCCAGATTCTAAGCGAGCTCAAGTGCAACGGATTCAACGTATTTATACACTTATTTACTCGGCTGATATACTTTATTGGCCATACTCATCATTTTCGAGTTTTCGGCTTCGCAACGCTGATATTGCTTAACTACAATACGTCGCAGGACTTCGCAATGCTGATATTGCTTAACTACAATACGTCACAGGACGTAACAAATGAATTGGCAGCGGTTTTTCTTAAGCAGAAGCAATGAAATAAATGGCCATTGGAAGGGCTTCTATTATTTTTTCTAAACTCGTGATTATTTTATAATCGGACGCAAAATAAGATAGTTTATGTACCCTGAACTGCCGTCCAGCATGGATCGACACGTAATTTTAGCTTCTAGCTCTATATATCTTATTTTTAACCAACTGATTTCATAAAATATTATTATTTCAAACACCAATATCGTCATTTTATCGCAATATTTGTAACCTATCTTGTTTGAATAATTGAATAATTTATTATTCCGGCAATAAGAAGCTTTTTTAATAAAATCCGAATTTTATAGACGTTTTGAATGGGTTCTACGAACAGGCAATTCAACTTTAAAAGATTTGACTAAACAGCAGTTAGACAGCAAGCCTATCTGTTCATTGCATTTTACAGATGATCATATAATGACTATTGTTACGTGTGAGGGTCGATGTTCTTGGTCGTTTTGTTCTGCGTGAGGTCTTAAGCTCACGATTGCTGCGAAAATATCGGGGCTATATGAAATAAATACAATAGATTATCGGTGAATGCGTTCTTTTATTAATCGTAGTTCATAAAGTATGAATTGTATTAAAGAGAGAAACGCGTGTTTGGGTGAATCAGAGAATACGTAGCTCTACTTATCCGATTCGGGTCTATGTCGTCTCTGAGTTAAACGTCGGTTGAGGCGCGTGGTAGTTACGTTGTCGAATAAGAGCCTCCGGAGTAAGAAAGCGAACGCCTCCGCGCATCCTTTTTTATAGCTCTGACGAGCAGGACGGGCAAGCGTGATGTCTTGCTCCTGACTCCGCTTCCCCATTTATAGCCGCCTCAGCTGAGTTGGTAGCGTCGGCGAGAGAGGGGCTGTGGTCTCGCTCCCCGAATCAGTAGAGGGGTCGCGAGACCAGCAGCTGCTTTCGTCTTGAGCGCCGTGAAGTCTGCTGGGGTTGTACCGCCATATATATATATATATATATATATATATATATATATATATATATATATATATATATATATATATATATATATATATATATATATACATATATATATATATATATATATATATATATATATATATATATATATAGCAAGATGGCCGCGGCAAGCAGTGGCTCGCAGCGTAGTCTAAAGGAAAATGTGCTTAAAATTAATTACAAACAAAAAGTTAAGTCAGTGGTGTGTATAGTGTGTGATAAGGTGTATCAAACTAGTGATTTTGAAAAAATAGAAAAAGCCATAAGATTAAGTGCAGCGCTAGGAATCTGTCCTGAACATGAGGAACTCGACCTAACCTCAAAAGACAATACAAAAACGCTAAGTAATGATGCGAGGCTCATAATCGCAAGAGTCAAGGCCTTTGAAAAACAAAAGATAAGAAAGCAAATACTAGAAGAATTCGATAATAATCTACTTAACGAAGGTGAGCAAGAACTAATAGGAGACAACATCAAACGTGAAAATGCTTTACTGAGAGAATTGAATAAAGAATTAAAAGAAAAAAATGATTTATTGAAGCAATTACTAGACAAAGAAAGAAATGAACTGCCGATGGTTAAAAGTAAAACGTTTGCTGATGTTATCTCAAATAATAAAAATAATAGTAAGCCTAAACGTATACCTAGTATTATAATAAATAATAAATTTGAAGAGGAAACCATTGACGATATAAATCAATTGGTATCGCATTACTTGATAAAAGACAAATCAATTCAAACTAAAAAAGTAGTCAAGAAAAAAGATGAAATAATTATAAACTGTTTAAATGAGGAAAGTGTAGGCAAAGCTCAGAAATTACTACAAAGTAAGCTGTCAAAATTATGTGATGTCAATAAGGAACAGGTTAATAATCCTAAAGTAAAAGTTGTAGGAATAAACAATTTGGAAAATATGGATGATAAAAATATGGAAAATGACATCAATGAAAGGAACTTTGGAAATTTTAAGAAGAAATGTGTTGTTCTGACTTTCTACAAGAATAACAAAACGAATCTGCAAACAGTGATTCTAGAATTGCCAGCCGAAACATACCAACACATCAGAGAGAACAGTAATAGAATATTTGTAGGTTATCACAGCTGCAGAGTGTATGATTACTGTAACATTAAACCATGCTTTAATTGTGGCGGGTATGGACACAGTGGCAGCAAATGTAAAAATAATTCTATATGCCTAGGGTGTGCTGGTGATCATAAAACTAAAGATTATCAAGTAAATAAATTAAAATGTGCAAATTGTGATTATAGCAATGAGCGATATAAAACAAATTTCAGAGTTGAACATATGGCAACAGATAGCCACGAATGCAAATTTTGAAAAGCTGGAAGTTTTCATTGAATGTTTAGTAAGAAAACCATGTATAATTGTATGTACGGAAACTTGGAAATTGCAACATTCTCAATACTATCAACTGCAAGGTTATGAAAGTTGTTACAATGAAAGTTATATAAATAAGGCGGACGGCGTCATGATATATATAAAAAAAAATATTTATTATAATACTAGAATAGATGTTGTTGATAGATTGAGTGTTGTAAGTACTTACATTAAACTTATGTCCGGAGAGGCAATAAGAATATCTGCCATATATAGGTGCCATGATATACCAAAATCTGAATTTGTAAATAGTGTCAAAAAGTTTTTAGCAAAAAATAGAAATATTAATAACCACTGCATTTTTGGAGATTTTAATATAGATATATTAGAAAATAATATGGTAAATAATGAAATGAGTGAAAAAATAATTAGTCAGGAATTTTTAATGAATTATCTAGAACTTGAATATATACCATACTTTAGAGGAATTACACGACCCTCCTTAAATAATGAAAATGGCACGTGCATTGACAACTGTTTCGCTAAAACTAAAACCATCAATATTGATTCTTTTAAATTGAATAATCCGTTTAACGATCACTATCCATTAGTCATAAGTGTTAATGAGAACACACTACAGAAAGATGGCGAAAAGGATAACAAATACATAAATTACAGGAAACTAAAAAAGTATGCTGAAAAACTGGATTGGCAATCATTGCTGACCAAACAAGATCCCAATGAAGCAGTGGATAATATGATACAGATGTCACATAACTGTCTTGAAAATGCTACATGTTGCAAAAAAAACAATAGAAAAAATAAAGGTACACTGCCGAGAAAAAACTGGATAACTAAAGCTATCCAAGTGTCATGCGGTACTAAAGAAAATATGTATAATCTATGGAAAATGAACCCAACTAACTTAGTTTTAAAAAATGAATACAAAAATTACGAAAAAATTTTGAATAAAGTTATAAAAGATGCGAAATACAAATTTGAGAATAGTGAAATAAAAAAAAATATTGGCAATCCAAGACAGTTGTGGAGTATTATCAACACAAAGATTGGCAAAAAATCTCAAAAAAACAAGTCACTTGATTACCTAATCGTAAATGGTCAAAAGGTTGAAGACAAATATACTATAGCTAATCACATGAATAATTATTTTTGTAAAATAGGTATTGATTTAAGTAATAAGATTCAAAATTTAGATACAGAACTAAAACCCCCAGATAAAAATAATTAATCAATTTTCATCTACCCTACTAACAATTTTGAGATTATGAAAACTATTAATTCGCTGAAAAATAAAACTGGAGGTGTTGATATATTAATGCTAAAACAATTAAGACAATTGCAAATTATATTGCGGAACCATTGACACATATTTTTAATGTGTGTATACAACAAGCCACGTGGCCAAACGCTTTAAAACAAGCGGACATAGTTCCTATATACAAGGCTGGTGATAGTTCCTGTGTATCAAATTACAGGCCGATATCGCTGATATCAAATATAGCCAAGATCTTTGAAAAAATATTATATAATAGATTGTTTAATTTCCTAACGGAATGTAATATTATATCTGATAAACAATTTGGCTTTGTTAAAAATAGAGGAACTACGGATGCTTTAAATTACATCTCAAACATTATATATAATAATATAGACAAAAGTACTCCGATAATAACTACATTCTTGGATTTAGCAAAAGCTTTTGACACAGTAGATCACAAGAAACTTTTAGATAAATTAGATAGGTATGGAATAAGAGGTAGTGCTTTTGACTTAATAAATAGCTATCTCTCAGGTAGAAAACAATGTGTTAAAATCCAAGACTGTAAAAGTGAATATAAAGATATAACTATTGGTGACCCGCAAGGGACCATATTAGGACCATTATTTTTCATACTTCATGTTAACGACCTACTGAGGGATATGCAGAATGATACAATTGTGTCTTATGCCGATGACACTGTTATCATTGCTAGTGATAGCACGTGGTCTTCTGCCCAGGACAAAATGAACAAATATCTTAGCGATGTAGCAAAGTGGCTTACTGTAAATAAATTATCTCTAAATGTTAAAAAAACGGTTTATATTGCATATGGCTGCTACTGTGATAGTGTCCCGGACAGTCTAAATATAGAGATAGGAAATACTAAAATAGAAAGAGTAGAAAGCCATAAATATTTGGGATTAATTTTTGATTATAACATGAAATGGGATAAACATGTTGATTGTATAGTAAAAAAAACAAAATATTTAATTTTTATTTTTGCGAAAATAAAAAAAAGAATGGATAACAAAACATTAATGATGATGTATTATGCTTTTTTCCAAAGTCTAACTAACTACGGCATAATAGCCTGGGGAGGAGCGTACAATAATTGTTTAAATTTGATACAAGGAATACAGAAGAAACTATTAAAAATTATAAACAGGGATCAGTTTCAAATACAAGACCCTCCTCTTACTGTAAGGCAACTTTTCCAATTGGAGGCTATTACATATCATTACCATAGTTTAAGAGAAAAATATAGCACAAGTTCTAGCAATACTAGGAATAAGAGTATACAATTACCAAAAAATAAGAAAGCTGTGAACAGAAAAAACAGCTATTTCGTAGCTGTAAAAGTGTACAACACTTTAACGAATGATCTTAAAACTTTAGGAGGTAACAAAATCGCAATTAAGAAAAGACTAAAAAAGTTTATAAGAGAAAATTATAGATAGCGTTATTTGAAAATTGTATGCATCGTTACTTAACTTACACAGGAATTTATTAAAAAGATTATCAAAAAGATGCTGTATCATCTTTTTGTTATTTTTTAGATTAAGTTTTAGATTCTAAGATTATCTGTACCATACCTATGTACAGGCAACTAAGTTTGTCTCTATAGGATGCTTTTGATAAGCATATGTATATGGTCAATAAAATAAAAAAAAATAAAAAATAAAATATATATATATGGATCAATCTTTTTGAAACCGACCACCCCCGTCTGTCCAAAAATCAGAGGCTCGAAATTATTCCTGCCCGAGCTTAAAATTTAGCTTATTGTATCTGGTTTTTATTACTGAGTGGCTTTTTTGCGAAATTCAAAATGATGGACCGGTGCAGCTCTGATAGTACACGAATATGACTACGGAATAGCAGTTATATGTCCTTAAAACTTGCAGGGGCAGAGAAAAAATTAATAACAAAACCTATTCGTATGTATTTTTTCCTGCTGAACACGAATACACCATTAGTTTTGGCCCGTTATAGACTGTTATGGGACCAACATCCATCCATGACCTCAAAAAAAGCCCAAAAATGCAGTATTACGCAATTACTACTCGGTAAAGTGGTGAAGAAATTAACGACAAAGCTTTGCTTAAGTATTTATGTCCGTTGTATTATTATTGAATATTTTTTATAGTAATTACATAAAGCATGTATACAATAGTATTAATACTTACTTAAAGAGTATAAAAGTTTCAATGTTGATTATTCAATTACATTAAGTTACACAAGCAATTTTTCTCCATTTTTAGAATTCGAATACTTTTTCATTAATAATAAATTTGGAGATAATATAATGAAACTTTGCCTCTTCAAATCTTTTATTCAGTTTTCTTTTCATTTTGACGTGTTCTGTATTGCTAAAGTAAACTATCTGAATAGTTTAAAAAAAATTCTTTGCCTAGTTTACAAGTGCTTCAGGTGTTAAAATTGCTTTTGTAGGTTTCGCCAGAAGACTAGCACGATAAGCTTCCCGTTTAAATGCTGCTCCAATGCCATAAAAACAACTTTTCCCATGTGCTGTAGCAGTGTAATGCCACTCAGCTTCGATGCCAAAATCTACTTTATGATTTAGTAAATTTGCTATTTGATATCTGTTATTAAAATATTGCTTTGCCCTATCTGCCACGTAAATTATTTTTTTTAAATTATTTACATATTTTTTACTTATTTGTATCAGTTGATCCTGAATTGTGTAAACAGCAGCGGTGTAATATTTAAAACCATTTGACAAAAACACAATACTTTGATGTTTGAATTCTTTACCTTCTTTGTAATAAAAAATGACAGGAAATACTGTGCATTGGTCATTATTAGAATGAAATGCTTGTGAAGCATTTTGTGCTGCAAAAGCACAATTTTCAGAGATGTCAAACATGGCCATTACTTCATTTTCTGAAATTTTCAATTTTTGTTCTGAGATAAAAATTGACTGTTCTTTGGCAATAAAAGAGTGAGGTTTTAAATTTACAAGTTTATTGTATAATTCTTCGACAAAATCAACTGATTTTAGTGTTAGTGTTTGTAACGTTGATCTATCAGTAGTTACCCATCATCCAAACTGTATTTCATAGATTGAGTTATTATTTAACAAATTAAAAAGATACGAAGAAAAGTCTGCAATATCAGGACAGTTGTTGCAACTGTTGAGGTAACAATCGGGAGTTGGTTTTTCACACACTTATTTACTTAAACAATCTTTATAATTACATATTTGATTATCTGTCAATTTATTTATATTCATAGCGTCCAGCATCATTTTACAGTTTTCGTGAATTGTACATGCGTCCAGCATCATTTTACAGTTTTCGTGAATTGTACATACACAAACTCAATGAGTCCCCTTGGCACCAGCAAGAATACAATTTTTAGGTCGAAGCTTAGCAAACAAACTAAAACTCACAATATCGTTCGGATGCGATTCCTTCAATGAGGAATATAGGTCGTTTAAATCAAGCAATAAAAGACGTTTCTGTACTTGAGTACGTACACCTTCAATCAAAACAGAAATTGTATCTTTTCTCCCCGGTAATAATCTACTGATATAATCGCTTTCGTAAAACTCTTTCATTTTTTTAACAGTGTGTTCTGATAATTTTTGTTCCACTTAAAAGTTTAGCTGTTGTAAGTATAAGACGCCAAAGGATAATCTCAAATCCTTAGCTTTTTGTGCTAAGAATCTAGATGAACCAAATTCTTTTTGTATTTTTCTTGCACTCCAAGATTCTGGTGCAAGTATTCTAAGCCTTAATGAATCACTACCCTTCTAATTCGATTTCTCTAACTGATTTAGTTTATGCAAATTCATGTTCTGAATCACTTTCGGGATACTTAGAAACATCCATTGGAGTCAAATCTGGTTCAATACGGCTTGGTCCAGCGTGTATATTTATTTATTTTTCTACAAGTGTGACATATTCTAGCATTTCTTTATATAGCTGGAAATTCTTTAAGCCTTTTCTTACATATCGGTTTTAAGTTACTGCCTTTATGATTTTTAATATTGTATGGATTTATACATCGATCTGTTCGAGGTATTTTGTTTCTATGTCAACTAATATTGCGGCACAATAAAAAATTTAAAATAAATTTATAAAAAATTGTATATACCCTGAAAATAACAAGCAAGTATCAAACTTCGCCAATTCATATTTTTTTTTCCTGGCAAAAATAAAAACTGAAACAAATCGAGAACTGTCGAAAAAGACTAACACCCACACAGCAAAGTCCGGGAATTGTACGATGGGTTCTTCCATTAGGCATTGCTTGAGTTTTTGAAAGCTTTCGTCACATTGAGGAGTCCATTCGAACTTCACGTTTTTCTTTAGTAGGTCATTTAATGGCTTCGCTATTTTAGTTAAGTCTTCCATATACTGCTTCAATCCTTCAGGCATTCTTGTGTACTCTTAGTGTCCATGTATTGTTGTGAATGTTATAAGTAAGCCAAATATCGAAAAGTAGGTTGCTCCTCCCAGTTGATCCATTATATCTGCAATGTTTGTATGGTAACGGGTATGTATCTCTGATGGTTTTCTTATTTAGTTCTCTAAAATCGATCACCATGCGCCATCTTGGGTTGCCATGACTATCTGGTTTCTTGGGTACTATCCAGATGGGTGAATTACAGGTAGAATTGGATTCTCTTATAATCTTGTCTCTGAGCTTTTTGGCTACGCTTTCTCTTACAACTTGTTTGTGTTGAAGAGGATGCCTTTATTGCTTAGTGTTTATAGGTACATTATTTTCTAAATGAATGTGATGCTCAATCATGTCGGTGCACGGGAGCCTGTCTCCTGACAATAGGAATCGATCCAGAAAGTCTTCAATTATATGGTCCACAATTTCTAATTCTTCTTTATTCAAATGGTTTCTTCTGATTGATGCCTTCACTCGTTCTAATCTTTTGATTTGATCAACAATTGCATTTTCATCAAAATCACTGTCTGTTTCTTGTAGAAAGTCTGGTCCGGTGTCGATCTACTTCTATCATTACATCCTGTTCACTTGTGTTTATGGCCATCATTTTGCAGGTATTGTTTACATTATTGACCATGCCTTCACCTAAAAATACGTTGTCATTTCCCACATGTATCCTAGGAATGTAGCCTTCCTTCAACTCATTTTTGATTAGGTTAATTTGAACTACTTGTCTAGTTCTAGCTTTTATCATGTATTTTACTTTGTCCGTTGACTTAATCTCGTCATCAGTTTTTGCTTCCTCTTTTAGTACTTCATTTGCTTGTTTGTATTTGTATCCTCTCCTTAGATCCCTAGGATTATGTTCTTCTTCATGTCCTATGAACGGAATGGGATGCATAACACTTACCATGAGAGCATTCTTATGGTAAGAGATTACAGCTTCTTCCTTTTTTAGGTAATTCCTTCCTAGCATGCCATTTTGGTTTATGGGAAAATCGTCCTGTATAATTTGAAATTTTTCTGGGTTTCCTCTTATATCCAGGTACACTGATTCTGCTGCCCACACTAGTCTGATCCGTGATGCCTACTAATTCTCTGGCATCTTCAATGCTTATTGGTAAATCATCGTGCAAAGCTCCGATTTTTATTAGGTTTACCATTATCTATCATGAAATCTAAGTACAGTCGTTGTGTTCCTTCAGGTGTCCTTATTCTTACAGCTGTTGCCTCTCCATCTTCCCAATTATAGTTTCAGGTCCCTTAGGCCCCCCCAGGCTCCTTTGATTCGAACCTCGATTCTGGTTGTACTCTTGCATTTGTTTTTGATAATTTGCTTGGTCCATGTTCCTTGGTGTCTGCTGATCGTTTTGTCTTGAATAATTCTGGTTTTGGCTCGTCATCTTGGGTTCGTGACGAGCCTGTTGGTAGTTTATATTATCCCTATTATTTTGGTTGTCGTATCTGGGATCTTCATTAGGCCAGCTACTGTTATTCCGTCTGTCGGGTCGATTCTGTGTATTTTCATACCTTCCTATCTGAGGATTGAATATTCGTTGACTTGCTCTGTAGGTTTGATTATTTCCCTCATGACAACTGTTACCCTCTTGTCGACTGTCGTTATGGTTCTGATTTTGACGAAATCCATTTCCATAATTTGTATTGTTATAACGATTTAGATAATTTCGATATTCTGTAATTATTTTCCTAATAGTGGTTTGGTTGATAACCATTTGTTTGGCGGCGGTTGACGGAATATCCATCACGTGGTACATTTTGCGATCGATCATGCACATAGGCAATGTATTCAGGTTCTTCATATTCATAACGTTCCTCAATATAACCTATGTAGTGAGGTTCTCTGTGCTGACTATTCCTGTATTGATCTTTGTCATCGTATCTTCTATTATTTCTATAATTCATTCCAGTTCGTGGTTCACTATATAGTCTGAGGTTATTGTAGCCACGATTGCTGCCACGGTATGGTCTGGAGTATGGAATTATTTTGGCTCCCACTCTCGTCTCTAGACGTACAGCTTCTTCGTGGGAAGGTGCTCCTTCACGCAACCTTGCCGGTTTGCTATAGTCCACTCTTTCTGCTAAATTGGCAGGTAGACCTTTTATGAATATGTCCACTGCGAGCGATTTCAATGGGTCCATCATCTCTTTCTTATATCTGTCGCCCTTTCCTTCCTGGAGTGCGGTTTTTGTACTGCTAAGCAAGACGTTGATTTCATCATAGAAAGCACCGACGATGTCATGTTCTCCCATTCGATCATTTTGAATTTTGTTATTGAAATAACTGAAGTTTCTCCCTAGTCCGAATCTCTGTTTCATATGTGTTATGAGTTCTTTCACTATGGTAATTTGTTTATTAATTAAACTTTTCTTTGCTGGTCCGGTGATTTTATGCAAGGCATTCTGTAAAAACTGTGGTTGTATATCCTCACTCACTAGAGACGCTGCGTTTCTTAAATCCTGTATGTATTCTCTAAGACTTCTCTTGCCATCAAAAGTTGGAATACCGCTTATGCAGTTCATGAGCGCGAAGGTATTTGCCATGCTATTCATTAGCATGAAATTGGAACCAGATGAAGTTGCATTTGTTGCTTTGGCACCTCTGGCATTTGTTTCGTCGCCGAGATTCATTTTGAATGCTCTTCTTGTATTTTTACTGTATTCTCACCCTTTCTTCTTTCAAAAGAAAATAATTTATAATGGATCTAGATGTTGGGATTGTTCATTCAAACGGGTTATGGATCGCTAAAGTGTGGGTGCAAGGTTACCAGGAAATACCTCAAACTGGTTCAAGGGCGACTAAATGTGGGTTTAGTGTCAAAAAAAAAAATAATTAATTGGCTTTGTGTTTATTCATTTCCTTTAAAACAAACTCCAAAAGTTCATTAAATTTTTTGCTTACTTCAGATTGAAAATTTAAATTATTCTCATAAACTTTACTATTATTCGCGTTTATACTATTGTCTTCCCGGTAATAAATGTGCGATTGATCATTTATTTCATTGAGTCTTTTCTCTAATGCCTTCTTTTCGAATAGTAATTTCTGCAAGAAATACTTTTTTCCTAATCTCTTTTTGTTAACCAATTATTCTCTGCCTGAGTAATTTTCTTCCTTCATGGGTTGTGATCTTATTAAATACAATGACCGCTATTGAGCTGGTCCGAGGAGAGCCGCTACTCAGCTGACTCAGGATACACAAGAGTGGTCGCTCCTAAGCAGACCAAAGGATCAGGTTACTATTGAGCAAACCTTAGGATATAGAATGACCGTTATTGAGTAGATCGAGGGAAAAGCCGCTAATAAGCTGACTTATAAGGTATATGATGAATAGTCACTTTTGTAAGTAACCTAAAGGAAAGGTAGAAAATTCTTCCGCCAATGAAAAATTTCTCAAAAATAAAATAAAGTGTATGAGTCTAAGATTATCTTAACAAATGCTCAAAAAATTTCAATGAAAATCACTGCTACACTCTCGTTTTGAAATAAATAAAAATTTTGCACCTTCAAATTGAAATAATTCAATTAAGTGAAAATAATCAAAAGAGCGAATTTATTATTTAAAATTTTTGGCATAATTATTAATGCATGGATATTCAACGCATTGACGCATTAGAGTGATGCCTCAGTCGTAAAAGATATTCCAAAAATCCTCAGTATATAAAAGAAAACAAGGAACCAATAGTATTATTATTATTATTCATTTATTACAATAAATCAAACAATATTTTAAACTGCTCCAAACTGCTCCAAACTGCTCTACATCCATATAATACTGCTCCATAGTAATTTTTATCGGCTCCGCTATAGTTAACTGCAAAATAAATAAAATTCATTTTGTCAGAAATGAGCTGACTGAAGCGCGTAGCGCGCAGGCGCGGCTCTCATTCATTGCCGGGATAAAGTTTGAATCAATTTTAAGGTGAACTATTAATTTATATGACAAGCAGGAGCGGCAAATTGTATGGAGGGTATGGAAGTTCTATACCCAGCTAGTCTATGGGTATGGATTTCCATATGCACAGCGGCGAAAAATTTCATGTGCGCAAAAAACATATTTTTAAATAAACACTAAATTACTTATAAACCTCAATAACCCATGTGTATATATTCAACAAACAAATTTTTTTAAATAAACTAACCCGTATTAAACATCAATACTCCCAGTGTGACTATTTGAAATACACTGATAGAAAGGAATACTTTCAATATCCCTTGTATACGAATATACTAATCGTATAACTGTATAGAAACATATTTTTTAAATAATATGTTCATAAAATTTTAACGGTCGAGCAAATTCAGCAAAAAATCGCATGTGACAAAGATACGCGTAAAAACGACTGCTGAGCCTACGTTCGAGGAAATCCCGGGCGCATGACGCTACTGACTGGCGGGCAGTGGATAACAAATCTTTTAGGGAAAAATTAGTCATTCTGCCAAAACAAAAAAAAGAACAGAAAAATTTGAAACAGAAAGATACAAAAATCTAATAACTGTTCTCAAAGTACACAGAATGACATTCAAAATGCAAGTCCGGATGACAACAATGGTAGCAAACTAACACTGAAAGATATTATTTTGTATCTAAAAGAAAAACCAGAGTTACGCACTATTTTACCAGAAGTAACAAAATTCATAAAATTAAGACATTGCACCATGAACATACTGAACTGTAATAATGTTCATCTTTTCAACCTCTTTGATGGTCTCAAAATAATCAGCAGCGTGTGAGATTTTTTTCAGTGTATACGCGTGAGTGCTATGTAAATATGTATGTGCTATAATTTTTCGATGCTTAATGATTCAATGAAGTGAGGGGCTCAACCGTGTTTACAGAATATATAATCATTACTAGAACGTGTATTAAATTATTAAATAGTATAAATAGGCCCATATTATAAGACCGATGCGTGTTATAATATTATACGATATAAGTTCGAAGTCAGTGGATCTTATCATGAAATTTTTGTTCATAAGTTTGTAAATTTTATTGTAAAATAAAAGAAAAATCTAAAACCATTTATCACATAAACTATAAATGCAAAGAGTTTTCATTATCGACTGCTCCAAATCTTCCTATAGTTCGTTGAGGCTTACAACAAGCAAATTGCCGTTTTCAAAGATACAAACACACGGCAAAAAGCTTTTTGTACGTTTCTCGCAGTATGTGACCCATATTCCGAAGCGCGACGGGACAACTTGTAAGCAAATCCACATAGCGTCGTTCGCATCGCTTCATTAATTAATCTTTCGCGCATCTGCTCATCCGGCGAGTTTCTCGAGATGCAGGAAAATCGAAAATTAGAGGAAGAAAAAAAACAAGGCTGTAGGGATTCCAGAAACGATTCGTATCCTGATCGAGATTCCCTGCTGATTCGCGCATGCTTGATATAGCGTCGCAATGAGCCGAGTCATAATCAGCCCCTTACATAAGCTACACGCTGTTTTGTCTTTCTTCGAGAAAATAGTTCGTCTCTTGGTTTTACGCGTGTTCCCGTAAAGTTTACATTTCAATGAACGCCGAATCCAGGATTCCGAAAGTGACGTGTACACCTCCTGCGAGGATATCCCGGTGCTAAAGTGTTTTTATTTTTGGAGTGATTCGCGCGAATAATTAGATCAGGATCGCGATCTTCTCTAAGTTATACAAATTTGAAGTTGAATAAATTTCATTTACTGTATTGATATTAGTAAACTTGAAAATATATACTTTTCGATGCAGCGTGTGTCAAGTGCCGCTTTACGCGTTATACGAATTTTCAGTCGCAGTTTACACATCCTGAATTGAAAAACAATATTTGATGCACGTGCAAAACATAACTCTCCCACTCGTTTGACTGGCGACCTTAGTATTATAAAACTACCATCGCTACCTTTTAGTATTATCAAAATACCATCGCTGTTTCTTAGATTATCACATATTATTTGACTGAAAATCTCCTTCTAATAGTTAATACAGTGGCACCTAAGGCAGAATCGAAAATAAAATAAGTTTTTAAACACCATTGGCATGTAATTTAAACTTTATCTCGGCAATGAATGAGAGCCGCGCCTGCGCGCTACGCGCTTCAGTCAGCTCATTTCTGACAAAATGAATTTTATTTATTTTTCAGTTAACTATAGCGGAGCCGTTAAAAATTACTATGGAGCAGTATTATATGGATGTAGAGCAGTTTGGAGCAGTTTGGAGCAATTTAAAATATTGTTTATTTAAAAAGATATAGTAGTATCAAAATCAAGATAATTAATTTTTTTTCCCAAATCTTTATTGATTTTTTATTAGAAATATAAGGTGGAGCAGTTTAGTATGGCGATGTTTTTGGATAGAGCTAATTAAAATACATCGGTCAGTATTTTTATTTTTTTTAAAAATATACTTTTATAGGCTGGGGTAGGGGCGGTGATAGCACGCGGCTAGGTAATATGATACTCTTTCTAAATCTTTTGTATGCATTATCCCCTTGAATATTTATTAACTTTTTTCGCGTCGTTATTTATTCGCGCACTGTTCTTTATATCACTCTCGATTTCCTTTAATTTTTTATATATATTTTTTTTCTTTTAGGCAGCTACAATTTCTACAGGCATGCAGCAAAGATAAGGAAAAACAGATACAGCCTGACAATCACACATGGATCTCAGTGGGACCTCCAATTTTTGTTAAGTGACGTCTGGTCACTTATATAAAATAAGTTTGTAAGTTCTTCGCACGCGCACAACTATACAGCTGTGGGAGAACTCAACTTACTAAATTGCTCCTGATTGTCGTGGGATTTTATTTTTCTCTCTCTTTCTTTTAAAAACAATGAAAAGTAGATTTCCCTTACCTTATCTTGGTGGCAGATAAAAAAAATAGTGACTTCTTTTCTCTCGCAAATGTATTTCTCGTTCTCTGGTCAGGGTCCCCTTTTTGGGCTTCTTTGGGACTTTAGAATTTGGAGGTGAAATTTGAATTAAATTTAAAAGCACTTAAATATTCTAATTTGAGAGTTCGTTTATTGATGACTCAATTAAATATGACAAAACTAAGTTACAATTTGTAATTGATAAATTAATAAGTGGAATAAAAACAGCAAATCAAATTAACAAAATGGCATTAAAAAATTGTATGTCCGCTCGGCAGCTTGGCTCGAATCGGAGTGACTCGTGGTAGCGTGGCTTGGGGACGCTCGGAAGTGTTTCCGGACCTCCCACGCGTCTCCAAGCTCTACTTCCTCATGCTCACGTCACTGCGTCTGCACTCGTCGCACTCATTAAGCCTTACGGGACTTGGTAAGGGTGCAAGAGTTCAAACTGCAGCGTGGCTTCGCACGTGCGGTCTTGCGCAGTGGAGGGGAAGTTGTTTAGGTAAAACGTTCTCGATTTTATATTCGAAATAATTGTTTCCAATATAATTGTACTAAAGTTGTCAAAAATTTCTTTAAAGTTACATGGATTAGTAAGTATACGAGAAAATATCAAATATTATCATATGTTGATAAATAAGAATGTATGTAAGTGTGTATGTATATATACACACACACATACATACTCATTTATCAACATATGACAATATGACAATATATATATATATATATATATATATATATATATATATATATATATATATATGTATATATATATAAATACAGGGTGACCCATTTTAATCGCCGCACCCGGATTTCTCGGAACTTAAGCCAGATAGAGAAAAACGGTTTAGACAAAAGTTGTAGGGGACAGAGGGGGTCACACAATGGCGCTAACGTCGTTGACCTTGAACTTGACCTTCAAGGTTATTTCAAGGTCAAAGTCCTAGTTTTGACCCCGGATTCGGAGAGGGCGGGAAATTTTACGTTCAAAATCATATTAAGAAACTTTTTTCAAGGTCATTTCAAGGTCAAACTCCGACAAGTCCGTTTAAAATCAGTTTTTCCATGAACCACAGGCTTAGCTGGTTAAAATGGATCTTAGGCTTAATGGGGGAACCCACACACCCCAAACCCAAAAGTTACACATCTTAGTAAACAAAACTCAAACTCGCACATCCTAACCCCATACACTTCATGCCTTTACATGCTAAACTGTTACACCCCGATCCCACACAACCATACTCCACATTCCCAAGTCCCACACATCCCTACCCCACGCATGTTATTCTGGACACCCCAAATCTGTTATAAATGTATTAACCTTACTTTTTGCGCTACCCAGAAACAATGACGTGGACGTAGTAAGGATTGTTTCCTTTGGGGTGCTTGATTAAAGTGAATCCCCTTGCCTCTCACTAATATAAATAAATTTTTATTTTTACAAAAAACGTATAACTTTCTAAAAAATAAGGATACAACATTTCTGTTTTGTACACAAAACATTGTAGCTTTTTTTTTAGAATCGATAAAAAATGAACCAGACTTTTTTAACTTTGTTCTTTTTTCTGATGAGGCAAAATTTTAAAGTGATGGGGAACTGAATGATGCGTGGGGTTAGGATGTGCAAGTTGGAGTTTTGTTTACTAGGATGTGTAACTTTTGGGTTTGGGGTGTGTGGGTTCCCCTATTAAGCTTAAGATCAATTTTAACCAGCTAAGCCTGTGGTCCATGGAAAAACTGATTTTAAACGGACTTTTCGGAGTTTGACCTTGAAATGACCTTGAAAAAAATTTCTCAATATGATTTTGAACGTAAAATTTCTTGCTCTTTCCGAATCCGGGGTCAAAACTAGGTGTTCCTATATGAAAACAATGACTTTGACCTTGAAATAATCTTGAAGGTCAAGTTCAAGGTCAACAACGTTAGCACCATTGTGTGACCCCCTCTGTCCC
Organism: Muscidifurax raptorellus; assembly: GCA_020010945.3. Lineage (NCBI taxonomy): Eukaryota > Metazoa > Arthropoda > Insecta > Hymenoptera > Pteromalidae > Muscidifurax > Muscidifurax raptorellus. The sequence continues at coordinate 1,572,933 of JAHUUD020000008.1, forward strand.
CTACAACTTTTGTCTAAACCGTTAAATGTAATAATGTAAAATAGCGAAACGAAAATACATGAAAGCTAACAATAGCCAGGAATAGGCATACAATGTGACAATGCATTAGTATGGGTTGTGTGGTATGTTTGAATAGGGTAAATAAATTGCCGTGAAGGCTGAAATAAATCTTTATTATATTATATTATATTATATTATAATATATATATATACACATACATATAATGATGGGCGCTAAAAAAAGAATCGAAGAATCGACGTAATAATTTTGTTAACTCTGTAACGGATGAGCGGTAGCTGTTCGTAACAACTATTAACGTTTATTTTTTAGTATACTCACCATTCAAATCCATTTTTCATTTACGGGCAAAAGCCAACGCAGAAAAAGCACTAACTTACAAGTAAGTTACAGCTGGCTCTCTTTATTCGACATCGACGCCTAACGGTTTTTCTTTTGAAGCCGTCAGGTTAGGTTAAATGTAGCAAACTGCTAGAAACCAAATATGCACTTGCAGTTGGTGTGAGCGTGGGCCAACGCAAAGGTGTCTGCGATTCCCTCCGACTCGGATTCTTAGTTCAAAAATAATCGATACCCAAGAATCGTTCACCGAAAATAATCGACAAAATAATCGATTCTTGAAAAAAAGAATCGGTCGATTCTCAAGGAATCGAGTAGAGTCGCCCATCACTACACACACATATATACTTGATTCAATGAAGAATTGCACGTATTATAGTAATTAGCAAAGTTTATATCTGTGTTGCTCCTGTTGATTCTATTTACATACATGTATATACTCAAATAAAAGAAAATTAAAAACGTAACTTTTTCCAGGTTTTTTTTCAAATAGTATGATACGATTTTTCAACTAATTAAACTGTACGATATTAAAACTATAATGCTATCTAAATAACTATAGAAATATTAATTTTGTATTTAATTTTTAAATATTAAGAAGGTATTGTACTAGTGTTTAATGAGACAAATTTCATTTTATATTTTATTGTATATTTATTTTTCGGATGATATATTGCATTCAGTATAGTTGTAAAGAAGTTTTTGTTTGCTTTTTTTATATTTAAATAATTTATTTACAACTCTTAATGGAAATTACTTTGGTAAAAGACTGTTAATAATAAAAATAACTAAAAAAAAGTGTTAAAATTTTTATAAAATGTAGAGGTTTGGAAAAAATCAAAAAGTTTTTGCATAAAGATTGCATTCTCCTGATAGTGTATCTACTAATTGATCTAATAATTCTAACTTTGTATTAGCATTTTTCTTTTTTGTTTTGCATTCTGCTGTAGCTAATTCATTATCAAGAATATATAATTGTTCATATTTCACAAAATAATTTTATAGGCAATATAGTGCCAGAAAAACGTGAAAATAGAAAAATCCACTTACCTTTTTTTTGATCGCTAAAAGACCGTTTTTCGTCTCAAATTAGAATAAAAGATTAATTCATTTTAAACATATATTTTAAACACAAGCATAATCGAAATACAACCGAGCTAGCGTAGGCGAGCGAAGTATCTGCTGCTAGTTTTTAATTAATTTCTATTATTTTTAGTAATTTTCAGTAATTTTAGTTATTTTAGTTGTTTTTAGTTATTTTTAGTGATTGTCAGTCATTTTTAGTTATTTTTAGTTATTAGTATTTTATAAAATACATAAAATATTTTTGTGAAAAATTTAATTTTTTCAATTATTTCAAAATCCTGACTTCTTGGAGCAATTCTGTGTCCACATTTGGTTCAGTTGTATTTAATACATGCAAATATTATACCTTTTTAAATATTTTCTAACAGATAATTTTTGTTATTTTTATTTATTAACAGTTACGTTCAGTTATTTTCAATTACTAACAGTTACATACAAAAATAATTTTTATTAGGGGCAATACGTTGCTGAAGAGAAATTCTCCTGTACAAAAATAGATAGGATTTTCAATTTAGAATTTAACTTAAGTATTGTATTTTTATTTATAATTTTAGTATGGATAAACGAAAGCGGAATTGTCGAGTTGGTCGGCCAAATAAACGAATAGCACATAGTTATTCTTGACGATGGTATTAGTATTCCAAAAACTACGTTATATCGACGTGCTCACGAAGTTCTTGATTTTGTAAATAATGATATTACAGTACTGAAATTAGCTATACGGATATTTGAGAATCAAAATAATGTAGAACAAAGTGTTGATTACGAAAAAAATAATTTGCGACATACGAAAGAATCAGCTCATGCATTTTATTTAAAAAATAATTATTCTAAAAAGAAATACGAAGCTTTAGTAAAAGATAGTCATTTAAAAGGCTGCAAAATATATCCATGTTATGGTAAAGTGTATGAAGCAAAATTGGAGTGCAAAACGAAAAATTGTATATTGTCAGAAGTTGAAGTTACCGTACCGCTTCAAGATTTACTTAATAAAACTGCCGAAAGATTATACGACACCGTTTCTTTAGATTGGAATGAATTGGAGTTAAGTAACCCACATCAATCCTATCAAAATACTAAAATCAATGTGCGGGATCTCATCAAAATTTGTTCGTTACTTCTGTGCTTATTGCTAAATTAAGTAGCAGTACTAATGGTTAGTTAACAAATAATTGAGTGATTCATTTTTATAATATTCTTTTACAAGCTTTTACCCATAAAAAAATTAAAATTTCGTCCTTTACATTTTATTATTATTTATTTAGAAAACCTTTCATGGTTGTATCCAACTCCTCAAAGTTATTGATTCTGCCGACCAATCAGAATAGCGTTTGAAAAAGAAACAGAGAAAACAATTATTGATGAGTATAGTAGATTAATATCTGAAATAGAAGCAATTGTTCCACACGAATTTGTCATGTCTAATAAGAAAAAAGCAAAAGTAACATTTATTATATCAACAACAATGTTTGATGGGAAATGCGTCAAGACAATTATTGGTAACCCAGCCACAGTGAGATGTCCTACGTGTTTAGAGTCCTCTCGCAGATTTAATGAATTGAAAAAAGATTTTACTCCAAACGAAGGTTCTTTAAAACTATGACTAAGTCTTCTGCACGTTCAAATCAAAGCATTTGAACATCTTCTTCAATTATCTTATAAACAAAGTGTTAAAAGTTGGAATATCTCAAGAGAACATAAAGGTATTATTGAAATGAAAGAATGAATCTTACATAGTGAACATATTCATTTTTGTCAAATATTGCTTGGATGACTTAAGGGAGTAGCTCCGGTAACAGATTTAAAAGTGAGAATCGCTTGAAATTTAGGTGACAGCTTGATTAAACTGTATTGAATCCATGGTTAAAATTTTGACTCCTTCAGAGCTTCAAACGCGAGAAATTAACGATTGAAATTAACATGTGTTCTTATGGGCAAATAAACGTTTTGTAGTATACAAAAGCATCTAAAAATGAACAAATTTTGAAAAAATTCTGAGAGATATTAAATTTTATTTCTGATCCATAGCTACTTTCAAAATTATCATTCAGAACCTGTAAGACTAGAAATTAAATATTTTCGGTCGTAAGTGTACATTTAACCTCAAAAAGTGAATGAAATTAGCTTCTTTATGGAACTTGTTATTGAGAATTAGAACGATTAGAAATAATTTAATACTAACGCATGATTGTTTTTTGGTCTTAGTTAATCTAAGTCTTTTGACTAGCTCTGTACCGAGGGTACTCCCTTAAAAGGAAGTCGTAGCTAAAAACACATTTTTTTATTAGCTGAAACTTTCTAAATAATGCTTGAAATAAAAAAACGAAGAGCAGAGTGAAATTCTTTTTAGTCCAATGAATCAATGTATCACAATTAAAGGTCGATCAAACTTTCATTTTATTTTTTAATTATTGAAAACATCTTATTTTACAAAATAATTTTAATTAAATTTAAAGTATTTTTTTCGCAAAACTAAAAGTTAATTATACACGAAACACCTCCTAGCAGATTTACAAAGTTACGGATTCGATGTTCTCTTAAGATTTGAATTATTATTAGAAATAGTTTTTACTAATATATTTCAAACAAAATTAAAATGTATTTATGATATGCATGTATGTATATATAATTTAGTATAAGCATGAATTTGAATTAAAAGAGTAATAAAATTTCTTACATTTTATTCCTGAAAATAATTAAATATAATTGTTATAATTGCTGTTTTATTTAGAAAAATTTGAGACCCATAAAAAAGAAGTGCAGTCAAAAATTAAACTTAACTTTGGCGTTAGAGTTGATCAAATTCTTCAAGGGCATGGAACTACTAATACGGGCAACTTATCTAGAAAATGCTTTGATAACCCAAAAAAATTTGTTGAATCTACATGTCTTAACGAGAGATTAGTTTGTAACATAGTAACAATAATATCAATTTATCGATGCAAAAAGTTGTTAAAACTATATTTTGTTGAAATATTATGCCAAGACACAATAAAATTGTATTTTGATCCATATCTATGGGCGCAAATGAGCCCTACTCTACATAAAGCACTTGTGCATGGGTGCGATATTATAAGACAGTTTCCGTTACCAATAGCATACTATGCTGAAGATGCTTTAGAATCTAGCCACAAATTGTTTAGGATACATGATAGAGCATGCACGTCAATGTAGCCGGAAATTGCGAATTATGGATGTATTTAATCACATGATCTATTTGAGCGATCCAAACATTTCTCTTATTCAAATTAATGATCGCATAAAGCAGCACAAATTAAAACTAGCAGATCATACTAAGATATTTATTCAAGAATGGTTAGTTGATGGATAATTTTTAATATTTTTTGATGAAATTATTAAAAACATAAAAAAATTACAGTACATACAACTTTTTATAAATAATTTAAGGTTACGAAATATTCCTTTAACCTGTAACGGGGCGTTTGTGCCGATGCGACGGCTACCACGCTGCACCGGAGGCTCGACTCCGGCGTGAAGATTCTCTTCTTCCCGTTCAACGGAGAGATACTTTTCTTGATGCGACGGCGATTACCTGCGCCGTCGCTCGTGCAGCCTACCGCTGCCGTGCCGCCGTGGCACTCTGCTCGACTAGTCAGTTCCTGCAAATCGCGAAACACGCGATTTACCCGCGTAGGCTGTCGGGGTACTCGGGAATATGAGGACGATAGGAGCAAACGAAATGTAAACACTTAAGTACAAACGAATGTTTGTTTATTCCAATTCTGATTACACGAGCTAACAATACGTTATAGACGCGCGACGCGAGAAGGCAGATTACGCACGCCGATAATAACTCGCTCGCGGCGAATTCGATCGCAATAATAATTGAAGCGCGACAAAAGATGATTGTACTTACAATCTCGCAAAGCGCCGCTCCTGCGTGGTGCGGCGCGCGCAAAATGGCGGGAGCGTCTTCCCTCAGGTACACTGAGTGGTCTGCGAGTCGGTGGCGTACCGACTGGTTCGTCGCTGGCTCGCTGGATGACTCCGCTCGCGTACTCGCCTTCGCTCGCTGCTCCACGGATACACTCGCGGACGGTGGAGGCACAGTAGGTCGCGTTCGCGCGGTATCAAAAGGTCGATGATCTCGAGCACGTGTTGCTATTCTCGTGGCCAGAAACTATCTCTCAATTGCCGATCGCGCTCGCGACGCGAGGTGTCCGAGCGCCGCGCGCAGTGCCTGCGCGCCGAACCGCGGCGACCCTGCGCATGACATGCGCGCGCGATTCAAATCGCTGGATCGCTTACAAACCCGAATAATAAATAATTTTTGACTTTACATGAATAATTTCGATTGATTTAAAAGTGTTTAGTTATATAACAGAGCATTGCTCGCCCTTAAAGATTTTTTTACCTCTTTTTTAACTGTAGGTGCCCTATTGAAATATCAAACGCTGATAAAAATGCTTTAACTTTGTCCGCACGATTTCTGGACGATACATAAACGTAACGGGCTGAAATATATTTGACAAACTTTTGAAACCATTAGTTTCAAGATAAATGAGAGAAATTTGAATTAAATGAGTCAAAAGTACGTCAAAAAATTTTAGCCCGTTTTGACCATGTATTGTCCTGGAATCGTGTGGACACTGCTAAAAAATATTTATCAGTGTTTAACTTTTCAATGAGGGGCATTAGGTCGACAAGGAAATAAAAATATCTTAAAAGGTAATAAAAGTGTAAACATTTTCATATTAATCAAAGTCATTCTTTGCAAAAATAAAAATCATTCATGTATTCTGATTGTAGGGGTGATTTATCCCCTTGAAATACATAAATTCGAGTAGATTAAAGATAAATTCAATAGATCATTTACTTATATGCATAATAAATAATTCTCTTAATGTCCATTTTTCTTTGAAGGGAAACTCACAAAACAGATCAGTATGAAAATGAAGATGAAAATTGTACCGAGGAGATAGAAGAATATAGTGACTATAGTGAAGAAGATAGCATATATTAAAAATGAGCGTAAAAAGTATCATTTAATAAGAAATAGTAAATCAGAAAAGTTTTATGTTGTTCAGAAAAAAGCGTTAATTTACCATTTAATGTTTTAAAAAACGTTTCTATCACGTCAGTTAATTCACAATCAATGGCATACTGTCAATATTTATGTGTCTTATATAATTATTTAATAACATTTAGCGTTTAATTGTAAAATGATTAGCAAATGAAATATGTTAAAATTTAATTCGATAAATTCTAAAATAAATTCTATCAGGATTTTTTCTCAAAACAATACAATGCAATATGCAATTTAAAAAAAAAATTATCCTGCTAGCACTTTTATGGCCTGTATTATGCTATTTTTTAATGAATTGTTTTAGTAAATTACACTGATTTGGCCCTTATGACCATATAGACCACCTTGAACCACCTTAAACATGATCCCACGATCCTTTTAATAATTTTCCTCTAATTTGTATGACTCAAACTTATATTCTGTAAAATTTCAGTCGGCTAGGACAATTCTAGTAAGAGCCGTTGAATTTTGGAACGATTTTTTAAAAATCTCCCACTGTGTGGCGCGCGAGCGCGCGATATTTGAATTCAAATAATTGTCGCTACGTATCCATCGGAGCCTCATATAAGAAGCGAAACTAAAAATTTATTTATAAAATGATGCAAAAAAATCTTATCAATGCGTACTAATTTATTTACCAAAATATGTATGCGAAGCATAATATACGTACGTACTACGGTAAAAAAATAATATTTTCAACATATACGATAAAAATTTTATTCAGATTGAGTTTATAAAACTTAAAATTAAAATTATCAGTCGTATTAGAAATGAAAAATTCGAATGAAATGAAAAGATTATTTCGAAATTTAGAGGTGTTTTGTCCCCTTACATATTAATGATAACGTGTAAAACGGGGGTTCAATGAGAAGGCTTAGTTTTTCTCTAAGCCCATATCTGGAGATTCAGGTAAATAGCGTTACTTTGCCCACCTTCATTGCTCCTTTGTGCATTTTCTTACACCTCATCTTTTGACTTTTCAGCTTCTGTTACCAAGCGATGTCCCCTCATAGAATGTGCTGGTCCTCCGCTGCTGGATACTGGCGCTTTGGCCTAGGTAACTGTCATAGTTTGCAACTGACATTTCTGCTCTTTTCCGAAATTCCGTTAATGTTAATATTCCGGTGTTTGATTGTTCTCGTCTCTCGGCCTTCGTATCTCGTTTTAACATATACGATGCATATTTACTATATCTAAGTCGAATCAGCTTGTGGGTCCTATGATTTCGTAGTTATAATATCTTTGATGATTCTATCTTATTCTATTGTCGTCGGTCCCTCTTCTTTTTACGCCATCACTCAGTTTTTTCATAATTCTATTATTTAAAATACATTACATGCATGTTTTAATTAATTTTATTATGGAATTAGAAATACGAATTTTTGAGCATTTCAGACTGGTCTATGTCCAAATGATTGAAACGATTGCCCACAGTCGTTGATGACAGGTAGATCATTTAAGACCTGTGTGCGGGTGCCGACCCGACTGAGGGCATGCCGTATTACAACTGATTGAATAGCCCGTCAATAGCTTGTAGATTGGCGCTTGAGCCAACAATGTTATCCTTAATTAGGGGAAACATAGGTATCCTATTACCAACATAGTTGTCTATTTCTAACGTATAAAATTTGAATTTTGTCTGTTTGTGATCATCATGGTGTGGTTTTTTTCTGCTGTCGGATTGCCTTTGAGCGTGCAGTGGGCAATTGTGTTGAACATGCTACACTCTAACTCCCAAAAAGTAAAGATTGACGCAAAAAAGTCGAAATTTTGCGATTTACCAGAATGAAAAGAGCGATCTGCCACTTTTTCTCTTTACAAACTGTCAATTAGACGCATTACTCTTTAAGAAAGAGTAAACTTACAAATTCCTACTTTTAGACAGGACAAAATGTTTCATCCTCACTTCAAAAGAATACAAATATATATTTATTCTATATCAAAATGTCTACTTTGTCAAGATACATAATATGTCCTTGAATTTCTAAAAGTGTAAAATAAGTAATTCACTATTTTAAAAAGAGAAAATTAATAAATGTCTACTTTGTAAAAGTGCAAAATGTGATCCCAACCCTGGTAAAAATAATTTATTTAATTTCATTCGAAAAAATATAATATATTATTAAAAATACAACTGATTGAATCCGATTAAGTTTTTTTATAAAGTAGACATTTATTATTTACTTTTTGGAAAAGAGTGAATTGCTTATTTTACTCTTTTGGAAATGTAAGGACAAATTTTCTACTTTCAGAAAGAAGAAAATTTTCAATTTGCTTTTTAATAAAAATCGAATTTCTATTTTTACTCTTTTGAAGTAAGCACAAAACATTTTGTCCTTTCTAAAAGTAGAAATTAATAAGTTTACTCTTTATTAAAGAGTAATTCGTCTAATTGCCAGTTTACAAAGAGCAAAAGTGGCTCCTGGCTCTTTTCCAACTGACAAACGGCAAAGTTTCTACTTTTTTACGTCAATTTTTACTCTATGGGGGATAGAGCGTATCGTTTTAGGGTTGGCACCATTGTTTCGCATATTAACGGGTTTAATTTATTGCGACATTCTGTTTCTGGCTGTATTTCTTAGCTCTAAGTGACAGCATTTTTTTACGGCATGCCTTAATATCCTAATCTTATATTAATGTTGAATTATACAGAGCTGCTTCCGATAATGGCAGTCTCAGCGTAATTTAAGTGAGTAGCGTCACGGACGGATTCGTCAGTCTTTCCAATTCTTTTACCTCTTGTTCAACTGATCCAATATCAAGCTCGAGTAAAAATTCACCTCGTATGTCTATTCCTGAATGTTCTTTGGTGTCAGATAGTGCTATGTTACTATCGGTTCGTCCGTTCGATGCCATTTTTCGAAATTTGATATAGTAAGGAAGGTTGTGATTCCAATTTTCTGTTGGTTAAATTACTGCGATTAGTTCAGGTAACCTCGAAAATCGGAAAAGTTCTCATTGGTGTCAGTCCAAGAGTATATTTTTTAATTTACTTAATAATGTATGTAACTTATCTTAGAGTGGCCGCGAAGACTAGTAAACAGATGAAGATCATCCCTCCTTCCCGTCTAATGGTTTGAAATAATAACCATATGATCAAATTGTATCACGGTGGTATAAATATCCATATTTTGCAAACAAAAACTTACATCTAGTATTAGAAAATGTTACGTGTGAGTGTCAATCTTTTGATCTTCGTGAGGAACTTAACTTTACAATTGCTGTGAAAATATCGGGGCGATAAAGTGAATTTCATAGATTATCGGCGAATGTTCGAGTTATTAAACGTAATTGACAATGAATGTATGAGTTATGAAAGAGAGAACGATCCTACATGATCCTAATTTATATCATCTCCAAGCCTAAACTAGTTGTCTCGCGTTAGATCCGGTGGCGAATAAGAGCGCAAGCGCCGACCAACCTTTATTATGATCACGCTCGGTGGTATGGTTCTTAGTCGTACGATTGTTCGGAATCGTGGAAGTGGTGTTGAGGTGAGTCGGGAGAATCGGATTTCGAGATGAATTCGCAAGTCGCTGTGCGCATATTTGGCGACTCATGTTTGGTTGCGCCATTACTAGCGAATTATAAATAGAATAGGAAAGAGAACAATGTTGATATTTTAAATATTCGAAAACTTTCTTTTGCAAGAGGTAAAATAATAATTAACACATTACAATTAAAAATAACATACCTAACGAGACAGCAACGAACACCATTCCACTACATGTTAATAACCAATATCCAACAAAATTTTGAGATGATGATATTCTTGATTTACAGTTGAAGCTCACTTTATTATTGTGATGTAAAGTAATTGTTATCTGTAAATGTATTTATATATTTTATGAAACAATTCATGTAATATAATATATAGGACAGCATTAACAATTTTATAACATTTTGTAATTTTAGAAAGTAAATCAACTTAAATATTGCGATTTAAATTTTTCTTTTTTTTACCAAAACTTGTCACACTAGGTATTTATTGCAAAAGATTGTCCAACTTTTAAATTTTGATCACACAACAAGTTTAACATCTTTAGGCCAACTTTGGCTAAATTAGTAAAATTAATACGCATTTAACATACATCTTTTATAGACGAATTTAAAATGGAAAATTGTTTAATTATGCCAAATATTGTATAATTTTATGAATTTTTTCTTATCTATTTTTTAATATTCTCAAGAAATAGTTTTTGCTGCAAAAAGTTGTGTAAAACTCGTGGTCACCTTGTGACGGTTCCTGACTCATATGTATATGTTGTTTGGGTACTGCTGGTTTGTCGTCATTGTCGTTTGAATATTTAAATGTTTTTCTTTCTTTTATTGTTCTCCGTCGCCTGGTGTGTCTTTCGTAGTGGTTCTCTTCCTTTTTGGTTGCCTTGTGGAATTACTTACTTAAGCTTGTGTTAGTTTTTCGATGTGCTTGTGCATTGCTTATTAATTTGTTTATTAGTGGTAATTTGATTGGTTGTTTGATCTAATTTCCCGGTCAGGGAGTATATGTGTGTCTGTAAGATCCAACTCTAGGGGGATTTTGCTATTAGGGAGCTATTATAAAGCTTTTGCCTTGTATGACTACACATTGAATTGGCATCATGATATACAGTCTTTAAGCTATTGCTTTCCCTATATCTTAGGGTTGATGGCACTTGGAAATGTGTTTGAGGGCCCAACAAATTTGTAGAAACCTGGTGCAATTTTCTACAGAGAAGTTTTTTCTCCAGGACTTTCATTTTCATCAACCCGCTCAACTCAGCCATGTTCTTGTATCCACAACCACCAAAGCAATGTGGAACAGACTCGCGACGGTTCACGAATTGAAGTCGATCACGCATAAGCTTCTACTCACGCAAAAATTCCACAAATATAGAATGAGTCCGACAGACTCAGTAGCGACTCACATAACGAAAGTGCAGAACATGGCCACTCAGCTGCTAGATCTTGGTGAGACCGATATAACAGTAATCGCGAAAATTCTCGCAAGCCTACCTACAAAAAACAAGGGTTTTCGTAGTGCGCGGAATACTGTTGACCCCCAACGGCAAACGCTCGAATGCCTGGAAGAACGACTTCTCGAAGAAGAGTCTATGCTGGAAGACGAATTCGAGGAAGTGACCGCTTTGGCCGCCACAATGAGGGTATTTGGAGGGGGAGGTGCTGGCAAAGACGCCGGCAAATATGGCGGCAAAGATGGCGCGAACAAAAAGAAAGGCAACAAGAAGTCACAACGTAGCAAAAAAATGTCGTGTGCTTCTGTTGTCAAAACAAAGGGCATTACGCGCGCGATTGCCCCCATCGAAGCAACGTGAAGGCAGATTTCGCAAACTACCCACTCGAGACGACAGAGACGAGAAAGAACAGCACGCACTCGCTAATCCACAAGCCCACGAACGACCAAATCAAGCAGATCCTGAATACCGATATAGCAGAGATCTGGATAACCGAAAGTAGTGCGTTAGCTCACATGACGCACCATAGAGACTGGTTCACCGAGTTCAGACTACGTAGCGACGGCAAGACTGCATTGCTTGGAGACAACGGTGAGTGCAAAGTCTCCGGCGAAGGGGCGATACTGGTTAAGCGGCTGGTCGAAGGCGAGTGGCGCACGGGACGCTTGGAGAATGTACTGTATGTACCTGGAATTAAAAAAAATCTCCTGTCAGTCGGCGCATGCACGAGAAAAGGCTTTGAAGTAATGTTTAAAGAAAACACCGTGATGTTCTGCCAGAAAGATGATGTTTACGTTATTGGAGTTTTGCAAAACAACAATCTATACAGGATGTTTCTGCAAACGGTAATGCAGACCGCAGATACACAAGCGAATTTATCTGCAACAAGTCTGAAGTGCTCGCACGAACGACTCGGCCACTTGAACATATGCGCTTTAAAACAATAAGCTGATCGTCAACTCGTACGTGGAGTTGAAGTCAACAACAAATCAAGCTTCTTTTGTGATGCATGCCAAGCCGGAAAAGCGCATCGGCTATCCTTCAGCAAACAGGATGAGAAGAGAATCACGAAGCCTGGTGAAATGGTCCACAGCGACGTCTGCGGCCCGATGTCCGAAACGTCACTCGGTAGCACGCGTTTCTTCGTGATCTTCATAGACGACACCTCCGGATACCGCTACGTGTACTTCATGAAACACAAGTCGGATGTATTTGACCGCTTCAAGGAATACGAACGTGCCGAGGCCAACAAATTCGGTCCCCCAATCCAGATTTTCAGGAGTAACAATGGTTGTGAATTCGTCGACGCAGGGATGATCGACTACATGAAGGAAAGAGGAATCAAGTTCGAGACGTCGGCTCCTTACACACCCAAAAAAAATGGGAAAGCAGAAAGAAGGAACAGCACGGTGGTAGAGTGGATTATTTCTTTATATTTTCTTCACATTTTATTTATTTTAGATATTTTATTATTTTTTTCATAATAAAATATCTCCTTCCAGTATTGACCAAATTGGACGATTTTTTCTTTGTTTTGCAGGTTATACTGTACAGAATACGAAAGAATATAGAAATTAAATTAGCAATTGTCGCTGGCGCAGGAAAAATCGCAGTATACGTAATTTTTAGAAAATTCGACATTATCGGCTTGCAGATGCGAGATATTGCTTACATATTCAGAATATGATTGAATTAGCAATATATATATATATATATATATATATATTTTTATAGTAATCCCACCTTTTGAGGACATGTTCTCCCTTCATTCAGAGTTCGAGATTGCTAAAAAATAACCAAACTAACCCAGTACCAAATTAGGATGTGTATAATCTCATTCTGTTAACCGCTTGGATAACCCAAGTGAGTTTTGGGGTGTTGAAGGGTGCTTCGCACCCTTCAACCCCCAAAACTCACGTGGGTTATCTGGTTAGCCGAAGTAACTCTGGGTTAATAGACTTTAGAAAATCCTCAAAAGATAGGATGTCTTTTGAGGATGCATCCTCAAAAGACGATATAATCCTCAAAAGATTGAAGCGTACGGAATATAATCTTCAAAAGATTGGATTTCTATATTTATATATATATATATATATATATATTATAACGGGATGAACGCGATGTTAGTTATACGGCGGTCGCACAGTCATCAGCTGCGTGCAATGCGACCGACTATCCTCGTTACAATCGAGTAGCCGACGGGCGTACTCGTTTGCTCGCGGAGGCGAGCGGTTTGGGATCTCTGCACCTGGTTCCGCAGAGGCGACGGCTAGTCAGTTCGCACGCCTTCGAGAAGCGAAATGCGTGCCCGCGGAGGCGGCTGGGTCGCTGAAATACGCGAAGCGGCAAGTAAGGCGATAATGCATGCAAAATACGTAAAATAAGTAAAGGCGATAGTTGACGTTACAACACACACTTTATTCAGTAAAAGAGAAGAGATTTACAGCAGCGTCGCAGCGTATAAGCGACGTGAAAAGCGTCTAAGCCGTGCGAAAAAGCGTATGCTCGTGATGAGCTCGAGCGAGGTCAGCGAGAGCGCGAAAGCACTGGTGAGTGAGCAAGCGAGAGAAAGAGAGCAGGTACTTGCAAATAATAACCGCAATAAAAGGCACAAACTGGCACGTGCAGCAGGCGGGAAACGCTGGCTACAGTTCTCGAGTCAGTCTTACAAAGTCCTCACGAAATCGCACACACTACTATAAACGTTCTTGACTAAATATTAGATATTCAAAAGATGTTAACTCGAAGCTAGTCGAAACGTATCTATTTCGCTAGTCGCGTATCGCGTTGCTCTCTCTCTCTCCCTACCCTACTCACCTCTGGCTCGTCTCCGCTGTCTATCCTGTAAACACACACACATATATATATATATATATATATATATATATATATAACTTAGCCTACAGGAGCATGGTGGGCTAGACCAGGGCTATCGCTCTCGTCACACCCCCCTCCCAGATGCTGGGTAGCCGAAAGGCGTACCAGCTCTCTATCAAACTCATCTCACCAGCATTCATGTTCAAAAAAAAAAACAAAAATAAAAAAAAATCTGGAAAGAAAATAGGGAATAGAACTCGACAAGATTTTATTTTGACCGGAGAGAATTTACGATCGTGTTATTGCCGACCTCGTGCGACGGAGAGAAAGACTAATCCGCGGCCCGCTTTAATTTTTGGAACCTCTCGGTCGACCGCGTCGGAGCCCATCAGCCTTTTCGACGGCCTTTTCCGTGTTTGGCGGCAGATCCGCAGACTTCTTCGCTCGCGTGATTTTAATCGCGAAGCGGTTCACAATAACTCGCGTTTGCGGTTATAACTTGATTTTCTTGCGGCTCGCTTGCCTCTTCTACCCCTTTAACAGCACATTATTCTTGCTCGTTCTCGTCTTCTTGATCTGAGGCGGGTTTATCTTCGTTCTTCTTATATGGTTTGAGGTCGACTACCTGGATTTTCCCAAACGTCTCGCCTTGATCATCTTCTAACAAATAGACGTCTTGTCCCAGCTTCTCAATAATCTTATATGGACTATTAAATTTTGGGGCCAATTTTGCATTTATTCCTTGGGTAGCGGATGACAAAATGCGTTTCCGCTTCTAAACAAGGTCATTTACTTTGAATTCGACCTGACGGCGCCTCGCATTATAATACTTGGCTTGTCGCTCACTGGCGCGTTGCGCTCTTTCAGCCGTTCTAAGTTGTAGGTCGAGCAGCTTACGCATGCGTTCTTCCCACTGTTTAAGAGCTTCTATTTCTAAATCCTGTCTGGTGGCGATGTCTTCAGCTCTTCTAGTATTATGTGGTGGGCAAGATGTCTTCCCATATTCAAAAATGCTGGGCTGACCCCCGTGGACTCTTGCGTGGCGGTATTATACGCAAATGAGATTTCAGCTAGTCGCTTATCCCACGTTTTGTGCTCTTCTTCGATAAACGACGTGATCATCGTTTTGACCGTGCGGTTCACTCGCTCTACAGGGTTGGCCTGTGCATGATACGGCGGGATGGGAGTGAGCACTGCTCCAATCCCAGTGTCACTTGCATCGGTCTGTATCGCGAATGGTTGGTCAAACGCCGGACTGTGCAAGACCGGAGCAGAGGCGAGCAACGCCTTTACCTGCTCGAAAGCGATTTGCTGCGGCTCCTCCCAGCGATATTTGACATCTTTCCTAGTTAATTGAACCAATGGCTCAGCTATAGTCGCGAAGTTGTCCAAGAATTTCCGGTACCAAGAAGCCATACCTAAGAAGCGGCGTAATTGCTTTAAGTTCTTAGGAGCCGGATAGTTCATTATCGGAGCTATTTTATTCGGGTCCGGGCGATAACCGTCGCGATTCACTACGACACCCAGATATTTGACTTCGCTACAGCAGAACTTGCTCTTCTCGCGATTGATAGTCAATCCAGCCTCGCGTATCCGCTTCAAGACCACTTCTAGCCAGTGCAGGTGATCTTCAAATGTGCTGGTTGTAATAATTATATCGTCTAAATATGAGAAGGCATGACGTTCCAACTCAGGCCCTATAATTTTGTCACTAAGTTGTTGAAACGTGCTTGGACCTCCGACTACGCCATACGACATTCGAGTAAATTCGAACAGTCTCAAGCCAGGCACGGTGAAAGCAGTCAAGTGCATGTCCTCTTCGCGCCTCAGGATCTGGTGATACGCGCTGCTGAGATCGATTGTCGATATATATTTAGCGTTCTGTAGCTTGTTGAGGATCGAATCCATATATGGAAGCGGGTACGCACTGGCCTTTGAAACAGCGTTGAGTTTGCGATAATCTACGCAGAATCTGTAGGTCCCATTTGCTTTACGCACCATCACGACAGGGCTTGACCATTCGCTGTCCTTAGCACGGCGTATTATTCCTGCCTCTAACATTTTATAGACTTGTGCGTGCATTTCTTCTTCAATTTTCCGGGAAACCGGATAATAGCGTTGCTTGACGGGCCGCGCACTCCCTACCTCGATGGCGTGCTTAATAAGCGTTGTGCAACCGAGGGGTTTCTCGTTACTGGGGAGCCAACGATCTAAAACTTCTTCTAAATAATTTCGTTGAATTTGCGTAACATCCGCTAAATCTACGGCGGCAAACGCGTTCGCCACTCCCTCTGTCAGAGCTGACAATTCTAATGGAATGGGCTCTGACTCACCCTCTATGCTGAGGCTGTTTTCTCTGGGCATTAGCACTGCGTTAAATGCGCGCAGGAAATCAGTGCCAAGTATGCACTCAGAGTCTAGATCCCTCATAATCATAACCTTCAAGTGTTGGCGACGACCGAGTACTTCGAACGGCAGATCAACGTAGCCATATATCGGCACGAGTTGAGCGTTCGCGAGTTTCGCACCAGGGCCTTTATACGGCGTGATCGATTGACCACATGCGGAAGCAATCTGGATACCGATTGGCCCAATCGCTGTGCGTGCCGCTCCTGAGTCACACAGAGCTCGAAGGCGAAAACCACCAATTCCAAGTTGTAGCCACCACCGACTACAATCAATCTTGGACGTATCATCCTCGTCGTTCAGCTTAATATAACCGGGCTAGCTGTAACCATAGCACTTCACTGGATCAGGCAGTTTCCCTCTAGCCTCCTGGTGCTGATTATGGTCGCTGGCCGGTGTGCGAGTCGGAGGTTTCGCATCCTCCGCCTGAGTTGGCTTATCTATCGACGCGGTTCCGTTGGGCTTCGGTTTGGCCTTAGACTTGACGTTTCCGCTGGAGCCATTCGCCTTCTTCGGCTGATTGCTTGAAGGCTTAGCCTGCGGTGTAACACCCAGTTGCGCAATCGCTTCCTTAAGTGCGTTCGCGAACAAAGTGCATAGGGCGGTAGGCTCATTAACTTCCGCTAAGCCGGGAGAAGTCTGCGTAGCGCTTTTCTTCTTGGCTTGGACCACCTCTTTATAGGCCAATTGCGGCAATAAACATCTATCAGGTGGCGGCGCCGGTTTATAATTGTCTCGATCGTGAATAAGTCTTTCTGCGGCTCTCGCCTTCGTAATTAAGGCCTCGAGGCTTACTATTTCACTTCGCGGCACTAGCATTCTAATATCGGCGAGCATGTTATCGTTGATCATTCCGAGTTGAGCTTCTAGCGGCGGCGGTTCATCTAATCTACTGAGGATCGCTAATACAGCAAAGATATGTTCTCGTACGGGCTCCTTTTTGCCCTGCGTCCTCGCTTGTGCTTCTGCCAACAGTTGCATCTGTACATCTTGATCCGTGCCATAGCTTTGCCTTGCAGCTCTACAGAAATCTGTCCAGTTAACCCACGTATGTCTTAGCTGTCGACACCAAACCAGGGCTGGTCCCGTGAGGACGTGCAACATCGCATTGACGGAGTCTGTGTCATCTAGGTGGGATGACATCCTGCATTCATTAACCCTCTGCAAAAATTCTTCGATGCAGTGGTCTTGACTTCCATCAAACTTGATGTTCCATTCTCGAGCAATTTTCCCAATATCTCTTCTCGATGAAGAACTCCACGAGGGGATTTGCGTAGCGCTATACGGTTTGGCGTTTATCGCACTCGAAGGATTAGTGTGCGTGTCATAGAATGGGTTTGGTCCTTCCGGCCGGTAAGGATTTGCACCACTCATATGATCCGTCGTTTCTTGACCCAAGAAAGGGTTAGTATTATTATTACCGCCAGGTAATCCGCCCCTCTCCCGAAACTGATAGTAAGGTTGGGAAATCTGTTGCCCCCTGAAGGGGTTTCCTGATTGTTGTCTAACTGCTTGAACAGCTGGATCAATTATCCAAGGGTTGTTTGTGGCGTTTCGCGTACTATGAGCATCAGGCTCAGGAGGTACTATATCAATACTCTACTATTCGCAGCAGGCTCCTCTCTCGCACTTACGTCCGTTAATTCCAATATTAACGATTCGAGGTATTCAATTTGTTTTCTGAGTGTCTCTTTTCCTGCTAAGTCAGCTACGCGATCTCGCAATAGTTGTTCATACAACCCTGTTTGATTGTCTCGTGGATTTTGTCGGTAGTTCGACGAGTATGTCACTTGCGTATCTGCCTGTGCTGCCGATGTAGTAATCGTGCTTGTTACAGCCCTTGTTGTAACCATGCTGCTGATAGGTGGAGAATTAAATCTGTCGTCAACACTAGCAGTCGTATTCGTCGTCGTTGACACTGTTGTAGATGTTGACGTTTGATTTCGTCGATCATGAGCCGTCTGCAATCTAAAATCCAGCCTCTCTATATTCACTCCTGCGTTCCGCCATTCTGGTCTTGTCGGTAGTGTTCTTGCATTAGACCCGTCGAAATTATCCAGGAAGGTCGAATTCCAATCGAACATATTGACTCGACCCGCGCGATTCCGCTCTATTATAGCCAACTTTACTGTTTCTGACAATGATCTGTCTCTTTCTATCATTCTATGTAAATCTGTGTCTCTTCTTGATGATGCTATAAATTCTGGATCGCTCGTTTCTAAAAAATCTTACGCCGTGTAGTCACCGCGCAATCGCCTAGCTAACCTACATACGTTCTCAAGACGTGAAGATCCCTTTCTTAATTCTAATTCTGCTAATCTTGTATATAATTCATTGGCAGGTAGCGACATCGCCCATTCCTCAATTTCCGCATGAAGTTGATCTTCAAAATGTCCGCCACCTTCTGCCATCTTGGCTCTATTTCGTCTTAAGTCTGTAAACGTAAGTTATGAGGCGACTGGCACGTTTTGAGAGGGAATATCCTTCGCTCGATTTTCTTAACCAAAATACGTAAAGGCAGGAGGGGTTGCAAACTTCCCATCTGGCTATTTCCGCGTTACGCTCTCAGTTCTTTGTTCTTATTGTCAGAGCTAATCAATGGCTATTATTTAAATATTGCACCTAATTTTACGTTCCACGCCGAACTGAGAGGTCTATTTCACGACTCGTTAAACCGACGTAATATTCTCTCCTTCGTTACTACCCAGTCGGCGCGTTTATTATTATTATTTTTATTTAAGAAAATAAAAAAAACAACAACAAAATAATAAAAAAAAATTCTACAACAGAGAACCTGACGTCTTGTCAGCTAGAAAGAAAAAGAAACCAGAAAAAAAAATAATTTTAGATAAAAAAAAATTAAGAAAGAGAAGAGAAAAAAAAGGAAAAAAAAGAATTTTTTTTTGTTTAAACTTTATTAGTTAATAATCTTTGTCACTTTATAACGCTATTTATGGAAATGCCCATATAGCTTGGCCGCAGCTCTATATATATATGTATATATGCGTGTATGCTCCTACTGGTGACTACACTGTTTTCGCGCGCTAGGGGGAATTCAAATTCCTTATCCTAGCGTAACGCAATTTATAATAATATAATTAATGCACCGTATACTCGTGTTGCTCTCTATTTGTTAATAATTTTAACTAATCGTTGACACAAAAAGAAAGAGAGCAAACTCTCCTTACTCAGTCGTTATATCCGAGTGCCAAGACAAAAGCATACGCGTATTGACACGAGTATATTGTGTTATACACATGTTGAGATACATTTCGATTTTACAAAATACCGAAGAGGAAAAACAAACTAAGAAACTCAAGGGCATACGCAACAGTTCGCCGAACCGAGCTACAACATTGTATACTTAGGCGTATATACGGCACGAGTCCTCAAGTCCAGCAGCGGTTAATGCTGTCGATATAAACAAACCGTGTATGTCGGCGCTCGTTGTTATTCTCGACTTTCCGCCGCTGTCGTGTTATTGCGTATCGTCTCGCTATTAATTAAATTATTTCCTTTATAATCTCAAACGAACTGGCAATATAAACAACAACACGACGCATCGAGCAAGGTGTCTCGTCACTATGCGTGTACGCGCCTGTACGCTCTTCGTCGCACTAAAATCTTTTATGTGTAAGCGCTTAAATTCGCTGTACAATCTTTAAATTAAACCGCCTTTCCTTTCTAATTTTTCCAAACGTTTGGGCGCCAATATAACGGGATGAACGCGATGTTAGTTATTCGGTGGTCGCGCAGTCATCATCTGCGTGCAATGCGACCGACGATCCTCGTTACAATCTAGTAGCCGACGGGCGTACTTGTTTGCTCGCGGAGGCGAGCGGTTTGGGATCTCTGCACCTGGTTCCGCAGAGGCGACGGGTAGTCAGTTCGCACGCCTTCGAGAAGCGAAATGCGTGCCCGCGGAGGCGGCTGGGTCGCTGAAATACGCGAAGCGGCAAGTAAGGCGATAACGCATGCAAAATACGTAAAATAAGCAAAGGCGATAGTTGACGTTACAACACACAATTTATTCAGTAAAAGAGAAGAGATTTACAGCAGCGTCACAGCGTATAAGCGACGTGAAAAGCGTCTAAGCCGTGCGAAAAAGCGTATGCTCGTGATGAGCTCGAGCGAGGTCAGCGAGAGCGCGAAAGCACTGGTGAGTGAGCAAGCGAGAGAAAGAGAGCAGGTACTTACAAATAATAACCGCAATAAAAGGCACAAACTGGCATGTGCAGCAGGCGGGAAACGCTGGCTGCAGTTCTCGAGTCAGTCTTACAAAGTCCTCACGAAATCGCACACACTACTATAAACGTTCTTGACCAAATATTAGATATTCAAAAGATGTTAACTCGAAGCTAGTCGAAACGTATCTATTTCGCTAGTTGCGTATCGCGTTGCTCTCTCTCTCCCTACCCTACTCACCTCTAGCTCGTCTCCGCTGTCTATCCTGTAAACACACATATATATATATATATATATATATATATATATATATATATATATATATATATTGCTAATTCGCAATCATATCCGATATATAGATATTTCTGGTTTTCGGATGCATATATTGTATATAGAATCAGAGTATTGATAGAATTAGCTACACACACACACACACACACATACACACTCCACGGGGGGGGGGACCACGAGGGGGAGCTGTACCCCATGTGGCGCGTCCTCGGGTGGCGGATAGAGGAACGCTCGCTGTAAGCGCATAGTACTACGTACGTAGTGCCGCAAACAGAGGGTAGGAGAGAAATAAAATATCTCCCGCGGACCAAGCAGCTTATTGAAGATCTGTCACTACCGGAAACAAGGTTTGATCTTAGGGTTATGACTAAGCAGGCGCTCGCCGATTGCCACAGTCCGACTCGACTTCGACTGCTGAAGGGAAAGGATACGAGACAAACTGGGTTCTGACACTCCCAGGCGGCCGGAAAGTACAGGGGCCCGGGGATGTTTCGCCGACACGCCCTAGCTGCCCTATCATCCGGCGAAAATCCCAATGATCTCAATAGTGCCGGGTGGCGCCCGGAACGGGCCCTATTGTGGTCAGAGGGGGGGCCTCGTTACCCTTTCCCGGAGGCTTTCTGAGGAAGACTTGCGCGGGGGCATGAGGCCAGAATTCACACCTGTGAAGCATAGCTTCGCGGAGAGAGCTCAGTGGAAGGTAGGTGATGAAAGTTGGAAGAGGAGGATAAACAAAAATAAATAATGCATAGTACATCAAAGAAATCAAACTTGGGGACTTCGGATACCCCAAAAAGTGTCTTAGAAACTGGGTTCCCTACCCAGAGATCGGACAATAACAGCAGTCTCAGTAGAGAAACGATTGCCATGGAGTGTAGTCCAATAAAGACTATTTCCGAAAGGGCAATACGGACGGAACAAGAGCAGGTAAATCAAGGAGGCAGTAACTCAAACTGGGAGTAACTCAAACTACAACCTTGAAAGAAGAAATGACCAGCTGGAGCGTCTAGGAGAAAAGATCCAGGAACTAAGAGAGTTTATAAGGGACAAAAATAACGTCCATAAAACTATCAAGGACATGGCACGAAGCATTAGTGTCATGTATAAAAGTTTGTGCAGCGCGGAGGATGACCTGCTACAGTGCCAACGTCCAGGAACGGAAGGCAAGGAAACTCAGACAACACCAAGTCTGAAACCGAAAAAGGCGGATAAACCAAGGGAGGCCTTAAATACTCCGCAGGATAGGAGTAACAAAGAGGAGAAAGAGAGTAAAAGACTTAAAGAGGCAACCTGGCAAGAGGTCGTTACAAGAAAGGCAAAAAAAAGGAGAAACAGTTAAGTAAGGAGAACAACAAGGCTCCTGGCGTTAACAACCAGAGTAGGACCAGTAGAGATAAAACACAGCGGGCAAGACCGACCAGACCGGACGCTCTTATCATTAAGGCGCCGGAAGGAAGGAGCTACATGGACATTTTGTCAACATTGAGAACTGCTCCTTCACTGAATGCCATAGGAGATAGCGTAAACAAAATACGCAAAACGGTGGCGGGAGATCTCCTCATAGAGCTCAAACGCACAAAAGAAGTTAAATCCGCAGACTTCCAAGAAGCGGTTAAAGCAGTACTAGTGAAAGGAACCACAATAAAAACACTGCAGCAAGAGGAGACCTTTAAAATAAGGGACCTCGACACACTTACTTCAAAAGAGGAGGTACTGGAGGCTTTGCAAAGGGAAATAGGAGAAAGAGATGTGATTGAGATCACTGCCGTAAAATCACTGAGAAAAGCGTGCGGAGATACGCAAATAGCTGTTGTGCAAGTGTCGAAAGAAATAGCGACCAAGTTCACAAAGCTAGAGAAAATTAAAATTGGATGGGTGAACTGTAGGATCCGTACATCGAACCGCAGTAAGGGGCCGCTTAGGTGTTATAAATGCCTTGGTTTCGGCCACGTCGCTATCAAGTGTACTGATCCGCAGGATAGCAGCAAATGCTGCTACAAATGCGGTAAGACGGGGCATAAAGCAAATATCTGCCGTAATGAACCGTGTTGTTTACTGTGCCGAAAAAAAAGGCGACAACATACCGACGAACCATGTCACCGGTAGCTACTTGTGCCCACCCTACCAAACAGCGGTTAAAAAAATCAGGAAAGGGTAATGAGAATAGTCCAGCTAAATCTCAACCATTGTGAGACTGCGCAAGACCTTCTCTGTCAGTTTGTACGAGAACACAAGTTCGATGTCGCTCTCGTCAGTGAGCAGTACAAAGATTTGAATGAACCATCCTGGGAATCTGACGCCTTAGGTAAAGCCGCAATCTGGGCTTGCAAAGACTTTACCTTCCAGGGCAAGATGGTAAACAAGGAAAATGGCTTCGTAAGAGCGAAAATAGGCGGCATACATGTATACAGTTGTTACGTCCCGCCTAGCGCATCAATAGAGCAGTTTCAACAACTACTGGTGTATATGTCTGAATTAATAATAAGCGTAAAACTAAATCGTTTTTCCTGCCGTTGAGGCAGCTTGGCTATCACGGCGCTAAAGTAATTATACGTGAAGTTGCTACATCGATACTTTGTAGCTCATTATTGCACGCACGAACCGTTTTTGTTATGAAATATGAAACATACAATGGGTTTCTACTTTTAATAAAAATAAAACGGAACTCCTGTATTTAATATTCGTTCCTTTTGGTGTAGAGTTGCATCTATTTCCCTGCGCTTTGTTTACCTTCCCGGCCGCGAGATTGCTTCAGCGGACGCGTGCTGCTGGTAGAACGCAGCACACAAGGTACGCCAAATTAAATTTGTTGTCTGCATGGAATGCGAGGAGCGCGCCTCTGTCCCTGGCCGAAGCGTGAGCACTTTATCCGCGGCCTTGAAGGGGGCAAGCCTAGGGCTTCAATGCACATTCGCAGCCTCTGCGGTTCTGCAGCTTGCTGACAGCTGAGCGAAGCTGCGCGCGGTCTCCAGCTGCATGAGATTGCGCTGCTGGCGTGCGAGGTCGCGCATGGGTTGCTGCGCGCGATAGCGCATAAAGCACCACACTGCGATGACGCAGGTGAAAATGATGCTCAATGAAGACCAGGATACCCAGCTTAGAATGCCGGTGTAACCGCTCAGGTCTTTGAGTTCGAATTCAGTTTTCCTTCTATTGGCGATGTCGCGAGCTCTCGCCGAGATTTCACGCAAACTCTCGCCTGCTTTCAAGTTGTCGAGGTCCGAGCCGTGCGCGTTATCGGCGCGGTGCTCGGTGCCGATAGCTATGGCTTGCATGAGCTCTGCCGCTGCGGCGGAAGACTCGTTCACATGAGCCCAAATCTTGGATATATTAAATTGCAAAGCGCCCAGAGATAACGTCTCTAACTGTTCCGTGATCGTATGCGACGCGATCAAGCGGGCGCTTGCTGTGTGCGCGGTGCATCCTTCGCGAAGCTCAAGGATCCCTGCGCCGCATATTTGTGTGGTAACGAGTTCCTCCTTAGCGCACTGGATATACAACTTCTCCTGCTCTTTGGCAGAGTATACCCATGTGTTTGCACGGTGTAGACGCAGCCAGAATGATTCGCGCAGCTTTTTCATACGGATATCGCATTCTTCCGGGTCTTTCGCCTTAAAACCCGCGGCGATTTTGATCTCGCAAGCCACGCTATCGCTAATTTCGCGCACTGGTTTCGGGTTGACCGCAATCAGTGTGTCTTGAAGTTTGCGCAATTTATGCACTTCTCCTCCCGGGATCGGTAGATAAGTGCGATTCGAGGTGCTTACTGTGAAGTAAGAGTGAACTGGCCATACATACGCGGCCGTGAACGTGCTATTCAATATTTTCTGCACCGTTGGTACAGGTGAGGCCTTGAAAAGGTTGAACTTTTCGGCGTCTACCAGAGGTATTGCGATGTGGTAAATTAAGTGGCCGTTCGAGAATACGATCGCTATTCTCGATATTTCCATTATCGAAATGGCGGAAAACTCGCCTGGTGATAGTGGGAATTTCGCGTGGGATATCGATTCTTCGACCGATTTTGCTGCCTGGGCAATCGTATCCGGTGCTAGGACCTTCGGGTGGATCAGGCCCTTGACAGCGAATAAAATTGCGGTATTGATCAGTTAGGTGTCGGCCTTGAACTGCAACAATGTTGTTTTGATGTTCACCTCGACGTCGAGGCTGTCAATATTGGCAAGGTTTTTGGCTGTATTATTTGCTACAACGGCGGCGAATGATTCGAGCTTGCGCATCCGCTCTTTCAAGTGAGATAGCTCGTGTTCGACTAACTCAGTCTGATTTGCCAATAGCGCAGCTGTTAAACGAGTATCCCTCGCGATGGCTTTTACTGCTGCCTGAATTTCGGCTTCGTCGGCTTCTGTCAGTGTGCCGTACAGTCATTTGTGCAGCGAGCCAATGAAGGGTAACACGGCACGGCGCTCACGAAGGCCCCGGTGCCCGCTACTACCAGTTTGGATTAACCTTATAACGCGTTCGGCTTGCGCGGCAGCGGATTCGGCTTCTTCGATCAGCCCGGTGGCATCGCAACGCGGATGGCAAGCTCGGGCGGCGGTTGAAACGCGATTGACTAACACTTTGCTTGCCTGGAAGAAGGCGTTTATATCAATTTTTTCGATTAGTTTCCAGCTCGTACTGGACGTCGTGAGAGGCGCAATTTTTTCCGTGATCAGCCCTAGGTTCTGCTTCAATTGCTGAATGAATTGGCCTGGGTTGTGGACCTGAAGCACTTCCTCACTACCTAGCGCGCACACTGCGCAAAGCCTGGAATCATAATGAGGAGGAGAGGTGAGTTATAGATTGCGATTCTCCGTCGCTAAAATGAGCAGCTGGCTATTAAGTGCTCGGATAGTTTTATATTTTGAGGTTAGGACGTTGTTTTTTTTTGCGCTACGCCCGGGGGCGCGCAAAAAAAAACAGGGAAAAAAAACGTCCTAACTCGCATGGTCGGAATCCGAAGAGTCCGCGTTTCTTGCTAGCTAGTAATTTCGTCGTTTTGCAACGTCACGTTGTTGGTTTCGCGATTGATCGCAATTATCTCGAAGGGCCCGCGGTATTCTTTGGAGTATTTATTTTTCTTGGGCTCGTTGACCAAGAAGACTATTTCGCCTTCCCGGAAATGCTTCGAGTTTAGTTTACGATCATAGTAGTGTTTTGACCGATACTTGGATTGCACCAAGTTCATGGCCGCTGTCGTTTGCAGGGCCGTGAGATTGTTTGTCATCTCGGTTAAATAATTGTTATACGACATATCGTCGCTGATTTGGGGGAAGCTGGAAGGCGTCCTTGGCTTGAAGCCGAAGAGCAGTTCGTGCGGCGAGTATCGAGTACTCTCGTGCTCGGTGCAGTTGTATGCGTGCTGGCATACGGCCGTCCATTCATCCCAAGTATCAGCCCGTTTAACATACTTCCGCAGGTATTCGGTCAGCGTATGGTGCATGCGCTCGATCGATCCGTTTGCCTGCGGGTGATATGCCGTAGTGCAAAACTTGTTTATTTTGAAGATTCTGGCGAACTCTTCAAGGACTTTATTTTGGAAGTGGCTGCCCTGATCCGAGAGCAAAGGAGCCGGTGGTCCAAAAACGCAAATGATTTTTTCAGTGAGAATCCGCGCGACTTCGTCTGCATTCGCGTGCCTTGCCGGCGTTAGAATTATGTATTTCGTGAGCATATCCTGCGCCGACAAAATATATCTGTTCCCGTGTTTAGAACGTTCCAACGGCCCATAGAAATCTATGGCGATATGAGCAAACGGCATCGATGGCGTGTTGCTGATAAGCATGGGTAGCCGAGTTTTTATTTGGACCAGTTTATTGCTCTGGCACGTTGGGCAGCGAGCGACAAATTGCCTTACATCGGGGCGCATATTTCGCCAATAAAAATCATTGGCGATTTTGCTGTATGTTTTATTTTTGCCCCGATGCCCTCCCATTGTTGCCTCGTGATACTCTTTAATGAGCTTAAAGCGCTCAGAGACTGGGGGGACTGGCAGATTATTTTTGTACAGAATTGCAACTAATGCAACTCCGGCAAAAATACTGTCGAATAACTCGACGAAGTTTGTCCATTCGGATACCGTGAGCATCGCCAGATCTCTAATCAGAGCTATGCTGCGGATATTTTCCTTTAATATAACGTTTTTTAAGGTTTTTAGACATTTTCGCAAGTCGGCGCGAAGCGGCCGATCTTCGAAGTGATTCTTGATATATAACCCGAACAGCTTAAAATTCCTGCAGGCCGTAACATTTACCTCGCCCAATTTGAACTAGTTTTCAGTCAAATCGAGTGGGTTTATATATCCTCTTTCGCATAAAGCTTCCTGAATTTCGGTGGACAAAACTCCGTCGGCCGAAACCAGGTAAACTAGGTTTTCCTTGAAGCGAAAGGGATGTTCGTTGTAACTCTGCAAGTGGACGAAAGCTGGGGGCTCTTGACCGTCCGGGCATGCCCACGGCGGCTTTTCGCGAGGAGGTCTCGCTTTTGCTACTGTTTAGCGCTTTAATTTGTCGTTTTTAACAGCAGCTTCTCTAGCAGCTGCAGTGCGCTCGTCGTCGGACGATGCTGCATTATTGCTGCTGGCGCTGCAGCTATTTATCGCTGATGCTGCCCTGCTATGTGTTCGCGGTGTGGCATGCAGCGACTCATTGCCATCGGCGCTTGCCCTGCTCTGACCTTCGGTGGCGCTCAGCTGGGTGCCGTCTGGCGCTGCCGGCTCGTGCAGTCGCGGGCTGTTTCCGAACGGTGCAGCTGCCGATGAAAAATCCGGGTACCCGTACGACATTTGGTCTGCTTTCGACTGTGCTGCACGATTTTCCTGCGCAGCGAGCTCCGCGGTTGATGCTGCTCGGTCCGGAACGACCGGGGGCACCCCTGCGGGCGACGTAATTGCTTGCGACCTGCTGGCCGCCGAACTTGCCGGTGTTACTATGCTCGGCTGCCGGTGGTGAAGTGGCACGCCGATTTTCCTTCTTCGAGCGCTTTTTCAACCCGAAAACTGGCGATTTTGCTTGCCCATCCTCGCTTTCGCTAGACGGCGATCGGCTTCGCTTTGGACTTAGGTATTTCCTTTGCGCCTCGGGGTTTTTTTGGCGAATATAGGGCGTGAAATGCTGCCCTAAGAGATTTAAATGGTCGGTTGCGCCTGGCACTAGGACGTGACAAAATATTCGCTTGCCCCCAGGGAGGTTGTAGTGTATGCAAGCATTCACTTTGAATTCGTTCGCGAATATGAATACGCAATCTATATTGCCGTATTCAGAGCGAGAGTTCAGGATTTCGTGTGCCAAAGACGGCTCTCCGCATGATCCGAGCCATGGGGAGTCTAGCAGCATGCGCCTCAGCTCCGTAGCCGATATACTCAGTTTCATAATTTTTATGAGCGAGTAAAACAAACAATTTCCTGGCGGATGTTACGGATGGATGGATGGATGGTTGATTGGTTGGCGGGTGGGTCCTGCCTTGTGAGCAGGGCAAGAAGCCACAAGGTGGATTGCGAGGAAGTCCCTTTATTCGTGTTGGTCAGAGCTCTGCTCAGTCTGGTGGTCGCCGGAGATCTGCCGCTCTGCCGCCGCTGCGACGAGGAGGTGGCGAGCGTCTCCACGTGCAGAAGTGCAAGCATTGCACCTCTGTGCGTGAGAACTGCAGGCAACGGCGTTCCCTGCTGACGACGCATCCGGCGTCGTCGGTAGCGGCCATCCGAGATGCCACGGAGAACCTAACGCTTCTCCGTGACACGTCCTCGGGGCGCGCGGGTGCCGTCCTCGACGCCCAAAAAAAACAGGGTCATCGGCGAAGCCGTGCGTGCAGTGCAAGAGTGTAAAGCGTCGGGGCGCGCAAGAGCGCGCTCCGCGCTGAAGTGTGTATGAGTTTACGTTTATTTGAGAAAAATATGTTAGCGGGATGCCAGTGCTTTGTGCACATACGCGCGAGGTGCGCGCATTGGATTCTGATCCAATTTTGCCCTCGACTCCGTAAATGTCGAGTTAAGTACAGGAAAAAAAAACATTTGTTTTATGCAATATTAAGTGTGTGTGAAGGTGTTGATGTATAGGCGCGGGTGTTGTCCTTGACAGCCGCTGCTGCCTTACATTTTGGGCTGGCAGAGCTCTTAAATACAAAATACCTTACACCTAACTACAAAATTTATCTGAAAAATATATATATATAATTATTCATGGTTGAATTTATGCTCCTGCACACGAGTACTTTTCTTTTGTGTACCGTGGCCTATCCGAGCCTGTATTATTACAGAATATATGGCTATTGCGTAAAAATACGTTTGTAAGGCTCAGAACAATTTGCTGCAACTGGTGAGCATGATATATGCATATAAATGGAGAGAAAAAAAAATATATGTATAAATGCGAAGTATATATAAAATTATACTGAACCCTTTAGTGTATGTATATAAATGATTATTATAATATAATTGTAATATGGCTGAAATACTAAAAAAAAAACCAATAACCCATTGATACGTAGGTGATCATAATGCACCTATTTATTATTAAAGTTTGATATTATTATGAATATTTCTAGAAAGTTAATGTTTTTCTCGCCTTTGAGCAGCCTGGCTTATGGCAGTGAGGCCCGTGAACCACGAGAATAATTACTCGTAGCGCGAGAATGAGTCGGCCTATTAATTTTCCGTTGAAATAATTGAATTTGATAACCGGCTTGTTCATGCAACATGACTCGCGGCGATGTTTCTACGGCCGTGGCGGCGAGGAAGCGTCGAACTTGAGCTGCATTTTTAGTTTGCCAAGTTCGCTCTGCTGCGGCTAATTTCCCGAATCGATTCGAGCTGCAGCATTTCGCGCTGTTGTCGCATAAGGTCGCGCATTGGTTTATTGTCGCGGTAGCGCATATAGCACCATATTACAAGGATCGCTGCTGCGATTAGACCGAGCGAAGACCACGAGACCCAGCTGAGCAGGCTAGTGGTGTAGCTTAAGTCTTTTAATTCGAAGGCCGACGATCTTCTCTGTGCGATCTCGCGAGCTTTAGTCGCGATTTCGCGCAGATTGGCCCCGCTCTTTAGGTTCTCAGTTCCGGAGCCATGAGCGGCGTCAGCCCAATGTTCGGCCAGATTCGAGATAGCCTGGTGCAGATTCATGGCGGAAGTGGCTGATTCATTTAGCCGTGCCATGATTTTTGATACGTTAAATTGCAGACCGCCAAATGACGTGTCGTTCCATTCTTTAGCTACTGTGGAGGAAGCTATTAAACGTGCGCTCGCCGTGTGAGCAGTACAGCCCTCGCGTAGTTCGAGGATACCAGCTCCAGCTATTTGCGCCGTTATTTGCTCTGCCCTTAAGCACTGGATATAGATATCCTCTGGGTGCTTTGCGGAATAAACCCAGGTGTTCACTCTGTGCAATCGCAACCAGAATGACTCTTTCAGCCTCTTAATGCGAATATCGCATTCTTCTGGGTTATGAATCTCGCGTCCGGCTGCAATCTTTATTTCGCAAACTGCGCTGTCGCGAATTTCTCGCACCGGTTCTGGGTCTACCGCAATCAATGTATTTTGAAGCTTCCGAAGCTTT
This sequence comes from Muscidifurax raptorellus, assembly GCA_020010945.3. NCBI lineage: Eukaryota > Metazoa > Arthropoda > Insecta > Hymenoptera > Pteromalidae > Muscidifurax > Muscidifurax raptorellus. The sequence goes on from JAHUUD020000008.1 coordinate 1,603,626, forward strand.
GGTACTTTCTCGGCTGGGATTGGCAGATAAGTACGATTAGTCGAACTTATTGCGAAGTACGTGTGAACTGGCCAAATGTAAGCGGCCATGTACGATATATTAGATATTTGTTGGATTGCGGGAACCGGTGAGGCCTTAAATAAATAAAACTTTTCAACGTCGACCAATGGAATAGCGATGTGATATACCAGGTGGCCGTTCGAGACCAATATGGAAATTTTAGAGATTTCCATTATCGAAATTGCCGAAAATTCGTTCGGCTTAAGGGGAAATTTCGCGTGATTAGAATAGAATAGAATAGAATAGAAATTTATTTGTCAAGACAAAATAGTTAAATACAATTTCGCATAAATCTTATCCTATCGCGTCAATTGAACAACAACGCGGAGTACTACATACTAATATCAGGGCGTTTTCAGTCTTATTAAAATATCACAGTTAATTATTATTTAATAGGTGGCAACGCAACGCCACCTTAAACCTCGATAGCGAGGCCAAAGTGCGGATCTCCTGCGGAATGGAGTTCCACAGGCGCGCCCCATAAACTCGAAAGGAGTTCAGACCCGCGTCGGTCCTCGCTCCCGGAACCGCCAAATCCCTGGGCACCCTACCAGAGGTCCTGCACTGGTTCTTCTCGAAAAGGGCCGAAATGTACGGCGGCTGACCCATATTAAGTGCCTTGTATATCAAGACCGCCGCGAAATAGGCACGTCTGTTTTTAACATCCAACCAGCCCAGTGTCCCCCTGTAAGGAGTAATGTGCTCGGCCCTCCCAGCGCCCGTTACATATCTCACACATGAATTCTGCAATCGTTGCAGTCTAGTCTGCTGCTCACCCGTCAGATCAAGATACACTACGGAACAATAGTCCAAGTGAGAGATAGCGAGAGCGCCTGCCAGCTGCTTCCGCAGTACTTCCGAGGTACCGGATCGAAAAGATCTCAAGCCATAAAGGGCTCTGTTAACCTTTCGGCTAACTGCATCTACCTGCGGTTTCCATGTAAGCCTGGAGTCCATTATCACTCCAAGATTGGTCACCTCCTCGACAAAGGGCACGAAAACACCATTTTGAATCTCAACACCAGGCAAGTCCAAATTTTGCAAGTAGTTGATACTATGCTCCGAACCAAAAATTATTGCCTTGGTCTTGCCAGTGTTGAGTCTCAAGGCATTCTCGGACGCCCAAGCCGACACAGCATGCGCCACAGCCGACATTCGCCCCACACCCCCACACAGATCGTCCCTCGTGACCTGAGTGTAGGCTTGCAGATCGTCCGCGTAAAGCAAATGCGCAACACTATCAGTCAATTTCCCCTCCATACCCTTAAACTTTGAAAAGACTTCCTGTATATCATTTATATACAAGCTGAACAGAAGAGGCCCCAGTATCGAGCCCTGCGGGACGCCAAGATTGGTCTTTAGCCAATCAGAATCACCGTTATTATTTGTAACCACTCTCTGGTTACGTCCAGTCACAAAAGATCTGACCCACAGTACTACCGACCTAGAGAAGCCCATTCTGATCAGCTTACGAAGCAATTTGGAAGGAGAAATCGTATCAAATGCCTTACTGAAGTCAAATAACAGCAAGATCGTCATAAGGCGCCCGCTACTGTCTATACCCGCCCTTATGTCCTCCGTTAGTTTCAGTAGTGCTGTCTGTGTTGAGTTATGCCTTCGGAAACCAGTCTGGAAAGGATCCAGAGTCTCCAGCGCCCCCAGAAACTCTACAATCTGATCATGCGCCAACTTCTCCAGTACCTTAGAAAGAAAGCACAAAAGGGCAATTGGACGAAAGTCCGAGACGGACGATGGAACTGCCGTCTTTTTGAGTGGCACCAAGTGCGCTCTCTTCCAGGCCGCCGGAAAGACCCCGCTCGATAATAAAGAGTTAAATAGCGCTACAAGATGATGGCCAATTATCGGTAACGATTTTGCAACGATGTTTTGAGGTATTCCATCCTCGCCCCTTGCTTGAGATGAGAAATGAGCGACCGCGAGCACGACGTCAGCGAAGGTGACCTCACGAAAGGAGAAGCCACCCTCGCCAGCCATCGACACGACATCATCCAAGTCTGCCTCGCACTCAAGGTCGGAGACGGAAACCCCGGCAAAATGATTATTCAACTCGTTTGGGGTAAAACCATGCAGGTCGTTCTTGGCCCTTGGGACAAGACCGAGATTGCGAAGCTCATTCCAAACGTTCTTATTACTACTGAGGGCGTCGAAGACTCTGTCGTTAATGAAGGCATCCCGCGCTCGGGCAGTACGTTCCTCAGCATCGTCTGCTAGAGACTGATACTCCGTCCACAGGTCCGTCCGTTTCGTACGTTTGTATCGTTTGTGTATAGCGTCTCGTCTTCTGTACAAGTCTTTAATGTCCTCGTCCACCCAAGGAGGATGCCCTCGTTTCCTCGGCTTAAACTCTTTCAGAGGGGCGAGTTGATCAATGACGTTCATGATGTTCTGGCTGAGGTGTTCCAGCCGAAGGTCTGCTCCACTGCTCGGACAACTGACCGGCGACCAATCACAAGCAGCTAAAAGGATTAGAAGTTCCTCCGTTTTGATCGATTTATAATCCCTATAAACAAAACCGTTGAGAGCCGGAGGTTTTTCTGTACGAAAGTCAATCTCAACGTCTATAATATTGTGTCTGCTTGGGAAAGTCGCCAGTGAATTACCCGCATTCAGCACTACATTGTCGTCGTCCGTAAAGATCACATCAATCCACGTGTGAGAATCCCCTACATGATGCGTCGCGCCGTGATCTGCTAATTTGAAGTTTAGCTCGCAAGCGAGCTCACGGAAAAATTCTGCGTCCTGTGAGGTCGACAACATGTTAGCATTCAGGTCACCCATGATAATTCTAAACGTGAAATCCACAGAATGTTTGCGAAGGTCGTTGACCAGATCAGAGTCGCCCGAGACGCGAATTCCCGGTGGACGGTAGATCAAGGCAACGAACACCGCTGGCGAGGAACCCTGCTGCACGCTACACATTAAATATTCCGGAATGCCTGGCTTCCCCTCCACCTGTGAGGGCGACGAACATAATAAAGAAGCTTTGAAGTCATTCCGGATGTACAGGGCTACACCACCTCCACGCTTATTCCTATCCTGACGCAGGACAGAAAAACCCTCGACCTGAGCGAACACATCGTCGACCTCGTGACCGAAACGCGTCTCCGCCACGCCAAACAGGTGATACGAAGGCCGAGCACCCTCCAGGTACTGACGGAACATCCCCATGTGTGCATAGAGCGAGGTTGCATTCAGGAAACCCGCTCTCAGCACATCCCCATCCGCCACTCTATCATTATCCTGGCCTAGTCAGGCGTGGCCAGCTGTCACAGCTGTAGGACCCGCGCCGGGACCCACACTCAGCTCGGCCACCGCACCAGCCTCGACCACACACCCGTCGTCCTCATTCTCACTGCAGCTATTCTTCTTATAAGAAGCTGCCAACGCATGTAGGTCCTCCGCTGAAGAAAACTCATGCGCTTTACTGCCGTCTCTCCACTTAGTAAGGAATCGCCCGCATCTATGCCAAACGTATTTAAAGTCTAAACCGCGCGCAATCTGTTTAAGATTGTTATAACGAACGAAAACCTCTTTACTTAGATATTCATTAATAAATATCTTACTCTGAACCATGCTTTCACGCGTTTCCTCAGTAAGTAGAGTTACGTCAATATGCCTTGTGTTGAACGCTGTTAGTCTGCCCTTCAAACGCATGATCTTGTTTAACGTATCGCGGTGAGAGAGTTGGACCACCCACGGCGAACGGCGTTGCGCTGCACCCGAACGAGTCCCCCCATTGTCAGGCCCAGCCCCTGGCCCGAGAAGACGCACCGACACAATGTCATCTTTCGTAAAGGATGGGTCAATCGCAGCGAGGATGGCAAGTACTACGTCTGAGCGCATGGCATCAGATCCATCACAAACATTAGAAATAATCACTTCAGCCAAATCCCCACCGCGACGCGTCCCCTCCTCACGGGAAGTGCCCCCACTCAGTCCCGAAGCAGTAGCCCTTCCGGGGTGGAGACCACGGGATCGACGCCGCCTACGTTGCGTCTGAAACCCTTCGGAGGCATGCTCAACATCACAGGCTTTCATTACATTGTTTTCCGCGTTGTTGTTCTCGTCCTTATTGCTAATCTTACATCTAGTTATTTCTAAACCTAAATCTATGGTTCTGTCAGCCGGAGCTGGAGTCTCAATGTCTCTGAGTGAAACGAGGACCTGAGACTCATTACAGTCAGTCTTTACCGTCTCAGGACTACCAGTAGCACCACGCCCAGCCCGCTGACCAGAAACCAGCGACTGCACATTTAGCATGAGACCGGAGAGCTCGGTCAATTTGTTTTGCAGATTTAGATTTTCCTGCACGAGTAGAGCGCGGTCTTTTTGCGCCTCCAAAAGCATAGCATTTTGCTTCTCAATTACGCTCTCTAGCGAGGAAACCCGACCCAGCAGACCTTCAAACTCCCCCTGCCCCGCCGGGGCAGTGTTCGATATCCGGGCGACAGCATCGAGCCTACTCACAAAAAGCGACCGAAGATCGCTAACCGAACTCTCCAGAAGGTCGAACTGGTTTCTGAACAGAGAGAGCATAGATGCCGGCAGTGTACAATAACGAAGCGCACTCAACTCGACCGAAGAATTCAATGTAGAGCGCTTCTTATCACCGAAAATCTTATTGGTGCAATTATTCGGTGTAGACGCCGCCATGTCATTCCTAATCGACGCCTCCAAGTTCGTGGTATCGTTATGCACAGTATTAGTTTTACAATAAACAGTATTATTGACAGTATTATCATTATTATTACTATTAATCACCCCCACATTAATTTCTCTCTCAGTATTGTCTCCAGTATGACCCGCCGCATTATCAGTATCTTTAAGTTTGTCCAACACAGTATTATTACCATTATTATCACTATTACCAACAGTATTATTTCTATTGACAGTATTATTATTATTCACAGTATTATTAACAGTATTATTGACTTTGGCCTTTAGAGTAGCAATCTCTTTATCCTTTTTAACACCCCTAACTTTATTCTTAAACCTGCTCTTTGAACTGCATGCTTGACAGATATAATTTGACTCTATCAACTGCCAATTCATGCAAGTACTGTGGAATGTTGCCGTACATTCCTTGCAGTGACGCATTACTGCACCTGTACGCAGGATCTTTTTACATTTCTCACAGGAATCACGAACCATTTTGAGAGATGTAAATCACAAACAATTTATCAATAAATAAATAAATAGATACGGCACAAGGATAAAGAGTTTGACAAATACGTTATATAATAAGATAGCCAACAGATATATATATATAAATGAATACACGAAATAAATAAATAAATAAACAAATAAATAAATAAATAAATAAACGAATAATAAATAGTCAATAAATAGTCAATATATAATGTCAAACAATGAGCAAATAAATAAATAAATAAGTTAATAAACGATAGAAAGGAGTCAATTAGTCAGCACATAAATAAATAAATAAACAAATAAATAAATAAATGAATATATATTAATTAAGATTAATCGAACTCTCGATGGTTTTTGCCGCACGGGCAATAGTTTCCGGGGCCATAACCTTTGGGTGGATAAGCCCTTTTATTGCAAAAAGAATTGCATTAGTGATCACTTCCGTGTCAGAATGGAATTGCACTAGGCTGACTCTAATGCTCATTTCTACCTCAAGATCATTGATGTATTTCGCATTTTCAGCGGTTCTGCTCGCCCATGCGGTCGAAAGTGCTTCTAACTTGCGCATCCTTTCGTTCAGATGCGCGAGTTCGTGCTCGACTATCTCTGTTTGGTTGGCAAGTAGGGCAGCTGTCGCGCGCACGTCCTTGGCAATTGTCCTGACTGCCTCCTGAATTTCGGCCTCGTCAGCTTCGGTTAGCGTGCCATAAAGATATTTATGAATCGAGCCTATGAACGGCAGAAGCGCGCGCCGCATACGTTGAGGATCGGCTCTTTCGCCGTGAGTCAAAATCAGATTTTTCGTATGCTCGGCGTCGCGGGTGGCGGATTCAGCCTCCTTTATCAGACCCTTCGCGTCGCAACGCGGGATACACGCGCGTACCGCAGTCGTTACGAGCTTTACCAGGACATCGCTAGCCTGGAAATAGGTGCGCAGATCGATTTTCTCGATGATTTTCCAGTTCGTACTGGAGGTTGCGAGCGGCGCTATCTTCTCTGTTATTAAACCTAAATTTTCCCGTAGTTGCTGGATGAAATGGGCCGGATTGTTGACTGTCTGCGTTTCTCCGCTCCCTAGGCCGTATAACGCACAGAGTCTAGAATTTTAGAGAAGAACAACACGGTTATTTTAGCTAGGCAGAAATAGCTATTGAGCAGCTTGGCTTTGCTGAGGTTTGGACGTAATTGGGATGGCTCTAGCCATGGGACGTTCTTGTTTTCTTTTGCGGCGTAGCCCGTCCGGGGACGCCCAAAAAAAACAGTAAAAAAAACGTCTCAACCCACTGGGTCCAAATCCGAGGCCTCTGCGTCTCTTGCTAGCTCGCTCGGACGCTCAATTTTGTTTACGTGCACGACCTTTGTTGATTCGTCGTTTTGCAGCGTTACATTATTTGTTTCGCGGTTAATCGTGATAATTTCATACGGTCCGCGGTATTCTCGCGCGAACTTTCCCTTCTTCGGCTCGTTAATTAAAAAGACGATTTCGCCTTCACGGAAATGTTTTGAATTTAATTTCCGGTCATAGTAGTGCTTGGACCGATACTTTGACTGTACCAGGTTCATTGCAGCTACTGTCTGTAGGACCGTCAGATTATTTGACACATTTGTTAAATAATCGTTGTATGATAAGTCGTCGCTGCTTCGGGGAAAACTTGACGGTGTTCATGGCTTAAAGCCGAAGAGCAGCTCGTGCGGCGAGTACCGGGTACTTTCATGTTCGGTACAATTATATGCATGTTGACAAATGGCGGTCCATTTGTCCCACCTGTCAATATGCTTTACATATTTTCTGAGATACTCAGTCAATGTGTGATGCATTCGCTCGATTGACCCGTTCGCTTGTGGGTGATAAGCGGTCGTGCAGAATTTATTTATATTAAAAATTTTGGCAAGCTCTTCAAGTACCCTATTCTGGAAATGAGAGCCTTGATCGGTGACAATAGCAGCGGGAGGACCGAAAATGCAGATTATTCTGTCGGTCAACACACGCGCTACTTCATCTGCGTTTGCATGCTTTGTTGGCGTTAAAATTGTATATTTTGTGAGCATGTCTTGTGCTGACAAAATATACCTATTGCCGTGTCTGGTTTGCTCTAACGGGCCATAAAAGTCCAAAGCGAGATGTGCGAAAGGTGTTGCAGGTGTATTGCTGATAAGCATTGGAAGCCGGGTTTTAACGCGGACCAATTTGTTGCTTTGGCACACCGCGCATCGGGCGACAAATTGTTTTATATCGGGGCGCATATTCCGCCAGTAGAAATCATTAGCAATTTTGCTATATGTTTTCGACATACCCCGATGTCCGCCCATCGCTGCTTCATGATACTCTTTAATTAACTTAAAGCGATCAGAGGCTGGAGGGATTGGCAAATTATTCTTGTACAGAATTGCGTGCAATGCTATTCCGCCAAAAATATTGTCGACAAGGTCGACAAAGTTTGCCCATTCAGCAAGCGTGAGCATCGCTAGATCTTTTATTACAGCGATGCTGCGCACCTTCTCTTTGACTATTACTTTCTTTAGAGTTTTCAGACATTTTCGAAGATCGACACGAAGCGGGCGATCTTCGAAGTGAGTCTTAATGTAGACTCCGGAAAGCTTAAATCTACCACAAGCCGTAACATTCACTTCGCCCAATTTGAATTGACTATTAGTCAAATCACGTGGGTTCAAATATCCTCGTTCAACCAAGGCGTCTTGTACTTCGGTCGATATAAAATTATCGGCCGAAATTAAGTACACAAGATTTTCCTTGAATCGAAAGGGATGCTCGTCATATGCACGCAGGTGGTTAAAAGCTGGAGGCTCTTGATCTTCCGGAATTGCCCACGGCGGTTTTTCACGGGGCGGCCTCGCTTTTGTTGTGACGTAGCGTTTTAGCTTGTCATTGTCGAGTGCTGCTTTAACTCCAGCTGTAGTTCTTTCGCCGTCAGACGACGCCTCGTTATCAGTGCTTGCGCTGCCTTTATTAATCGGCGCAGCTGCACTGGCATGAGACTGTGACGAGCCGAGCTGCATAGCGGCGTCGCCAGACTTTTCACTGCTTTGGTCTGCGCCGAGACTCTGCCGAGCGCTGTCGTGCGTCTCTGCCCGATCATGCAGCGGAGGGTCGTTTCCAATCGACTCAGCTTCTGGCAAAAATTCCAAATTTGCCTGTGGAGTTACTTCTAAGTTTGGCTGCATTGGCCAATTTTCTGGAGCATGCGACTCTGCAAACGCTACCGGCTGGCTCAGTGCTGGCTTATGCAGCTCAGGCGGAGAGATATGTTCCGCGCCTGCCGCCAGCTGATCGCCAATGTCGCTAGCTGCGAATTTATTATTGGCGCTCGAATGCGTAACAGTACGAGCAGCTTTATGTTTGAGACGCTTTTTTCGCCCAAACATTGGCGATTTATTTCGCTCATTCTCGCTTTCACTTGATGGGGATCGCTCACGCCCGGGTTTGACCGGTTTGGCGGTGTCCTTTGGGGCGCTTACGCGTAAGTACGGCGTAAAATGCTGTCCCGTCAAGTTTAAATGTATAGTGTCAGCAGCATTGGCTACTAACACATGGCAATAGACCCGCGAGTCCCCAGGGGGATCGTAGTGTACGCAAACGTTCACTTTAAACTCATGGGCAAAAATAAACACGCAGTCTATAGTGCCATAATCTGAGGAAGATTCTAAAATCTTTTCTGTTTCGGCCGGTTCACCGCATGATCTGAGCCAAGGGGAGGCCAACAGCTGACGTCTTAATTTTGTCGCTGAAATTTTGAGCTTCATGATTTTCATGAGGGAATAAAACAGGCAATTTCCCGGTGGGCTACTGGGAATATTTCCTGAGCGCCGTAATTTTTCGTGCGGCTCTGCGCAATATTTTTTGCGAATATATGTATGAACACAGGCATCGCCAGAGCTTCGTGGTCGGTAACGATTGTGAACTTTCTTCCAAATAAATAACATTGAAATTGTTCTTTTGCAAACACGACCGCGAGGAGCTCTTTGTCGTATGTCGGGTACCGCAATTCGCTGCCCTTCAGACACCGCGACGCGTACGCGCACGGCTGATCTGAGCCTATCTTGCCTTGGCTTAAAATTGCGCCAAGTGCAAAGTCGCTTGCGTCTGTCGTTACGATAAACGGCTGCGAAAGGTCCGGAGCCTTTAGGACTGGCTCTTCCGACATAAGCTTTCGAAGAGTTTCAAACGCATTTTTCTCGGCATCGCCCCATTCAAATTTTACTCCTTTTTGCAGAAGCCTGAATAATGGATAAGCGATTTTTGAAAAATCGGGTATAAATCGCCGATAATAGCTGAACGATCCAATTGCTTGTTTCAGCTTCTTTGCGTCTATTGGCGTCGGATAGTTGGCCATGGGGCGAACTTTCGCCGGGTCTGTCTTAATTAGACCGCCGCCAACTATATGACCGAGCACCTGTGCCTCCCTTTTCAAGAATTGGCACTTTCTTGGTTCGATAGTCATATTGGCCTCTAAGAGTCTTTTTAATACACGACGCAGGCGTTTATTGTGTTCGTCGAGAGTCTCGCCGAACACCATGAGGTCGTCGAGATAAATTTCGACCTCATCGCCTTGCAAACCCTTCATGGCCAGCGACATTGCACGTGTAAACGTGATTGTCGCTTCCTTTAGGCCCATAGCCATTCTGTTAAATTGCAGAAGCTGATTGCCATGGTTGCCGTCAGGGGCGTAGAATGCCGTTAAGTGTGCCGAGTCGGGATGCATTTCAATTTGATGGTACCCCGACTTGAGGTCCGTGACGGTTATATAGTTAGCCGACGCGAGATGCTCGAGGATATCGCTAGTAAATGGAAGCGGATGGCAGCTTCCCTCTGTTTCTTCGTTCAGGCCCCGAAAATCGATGACTAGGCGGAACCGTTTGTTACCGTCAGCGTCCGGCTTTTTCGGAACAATCCAGAGGGAAGACGAGTAGTTTGAGTTGGAGGGCACGACGATGTTTTGCTCTCGCAACTTAGCTAACTCGCGTAGCATGTGCTCTTTGATAGCGGGTGGGAATCGGAAGCGGTGGTTCCGTATAGGCCTGTTTGATTTTAACACGATTTTGTGTTGCAACAGGTGGGTCGCGGGTAGAGGTTCCCCGTCGAGCCCAAACACACCAGCGAATTCGTCAACGATTTCGCGAATAAGGTTTTTCTCTTCCTCGTTGCACCCTTCAAGATCCGCTAGCTTCATAATTTTTTCGACTCGATCGTGTCTTTTTTGAGCATCTGCTTGTAAGTCGCGATTCAGGTTGAAAACTTCGCGATATTTTTCTTGTTTTTCTGCGTCGAACATGCGTCGCAAATTAGCAGTGAACTTAGCAACATTTTCAGCAGAGCCGTCCTCGTCGGCTTGAAACAGCGGGTTTGCGATAATTTCGCATTCTTACAGCTCGACCATCGGGGCAGATATATTACTTCTGAGTCACTGACGTTGATGCACTCCGCGTAAACACGGCCGTTTACGTTATCGGAGATAAAATTGCCGAATAGCAAATCGGGATGTAGGTCATTTAGTGGGACCCATCCGACTTCAACGTCATTGTTAATTAACGGCGCACTAATAGTCATTTTGACTCGTGGGGGAATAGTGACTTGCTCGCCAGCGTCGAACGGAAGGTGCGTGTTACCGAGCTTGAGACTCTTGCTCAAAGCATCGACGCAGCCACCGTGAGAATAGATAATATCCCAGCCAATGATTACGGAATTTTCTATCGGGAAATCATTTGATACGGCTTGGAGATAGCAGCGTAGTCCACCCAGTTGGACTTCCGCTTGGCCGAGCGTATAGGCTGTGCCCTCTGTCACTCCCTGAATTTTAATAATTTTTTGTACGTCGATAGGATAACCGGGGGCCAATTCCCCGATTTTTACAATCGAAATATCTGCTCCCGAGTCAGCGTAGAATTTGCCTATGCGCTTACGCAATTGCGGGCATTCTACGGACACAATCGGAGGCTGTCTACCCGTAGTGATAAACTTGATTTTTGCTGAATTAATTTGTTGCTTCGTTTCCAGCTGCTTATTTTTTCGACGCTCGCCGCTTGAGGAACGTGGCGAACGTGCGTCTAGTTTAAAGCAGCCGCTGCTTCGCTGCTTCTCGAGTTACGGCTGATACTTTCGTTTGAGCGATCACGTTTGCCTTTATAGTTATAATTTTTTCGGGAGTTCCATCGATGCTTTTTGTTGTAATTACGATTATCGCCATTATTGCGATTATCGTTATTATTTCCAGAATTACAGTCGTCGCCGCCATTATGGTTACTATTACCGTTATTCTGGCCATTGCCATTATTGCGGTTATTACCATTATTATTGCCCGCACCGTTTTTGTTGTTCCGATTCCCGTTGTTATTCGGGAACGGATTTTTAAGTAAATGCTGAGATGCATGCCGAACTAAAACTTTGCAGCGATCGACAGCATGACCGTGCTGGTTGCAGTAGCTGCAATGCGCTATAGGGTTATCTTCAAGAGCTGGTTTGGGACTTTGCGAATTTTTCGTGCCGTCCTGCTCGCTATTACCCGGCTGGGCTTCCTCTGCCGTTACTCTGCGCACTTGCGAGGTTTTTCCGAGTGTCGGCGTGGCATTATCAAAATTTCGGCCGCTTTGCTTGCCTTCGAATTCTATGGCTGCGGTTATAGCTGCATTCAGATCCCTCGGGAATCTACAGCGCACTTGGTGATCAAGTGGGGCTTTCAATCTGAACAAAAATTGATCTAAAACGTCGGTACGCGCTTGACGCCTCCGAGCCCGCCTGTCTGAGTCAGATAAACCGCGGGCTGATTCGGTGATCGTCATGAAGCGGTTGAATAGCTTTTCAACGCGCAGGCCGTAGTCGCCTACCGACTCATGTGCGCCTTGCTTAATCGCGCGCAGTTCGGCAAAAACTTGATCGGCGATTCCGACATTCGCGTAGTGCAGCGTCAAGTCGTGAAGGAGCTTATCTACGGATGAATAATTGGCAATGCGCGCGCGATAATTTTCGGTCTTTTTGGTTTTTAACTTGCTAGCGATGTGCAAGAGCAAGAATTGTTCGTGGGCTGGGTGTGATTTTAGCACATCCAGTACTCCTTTCCGAAAAAGCCCGAGGTTATCCGGATCTCCGTTAAATTCCGGGATACATGCGACGGCTTGATGAAACGGCAATTTCGGCGAGCGTTCTTTTTTGCTGCTCGCTCGTGAGCTGTTATCACTATGTTTTACTGGCTCACTACGAGGTTTTGGAGGCCAATCCTCGTCATCGTCGTCATAGTCGTCGTCGTCGCCATCGTCCGACGGATCAGACTCCGGATCGTCGTCCGGCGGGGAGCGATCGTCTCTATGAGGCGGCCTGCGACGTGTGGATTTTTTGTCGGGGGCCGGGCGTTTGCGATTGTCCGATTTATCAGTGCGCTTGCGCTTACTTTCACCGTCGGACGGATCCGAGTCTGGATCATCGTCCGAGGGGAAGCGATCGCCGCCTCTTGGTTGCTGTCGACTTGTCGGCCTTTTACTCGGGGTCGATTTTACACGCCTATCCGAGTTATCGAAATTTTTGTAATTATTATCGCCGTCGGATGGATCCGAGTCCGAGAGGTCGTCTTCGTTCGAAATTCGGCGCTGTATTACTTTTTCACGAGATGCAGCACGGTTCTGTCTGACAGAGCGGTCGACCGATTTATTTAACGGCGCGGTGGACCGAGTATGAGTATTTGACGATGTCTCGGTTTCTTTGCGAGTATCGCGACGAGTTTTAGCGCTTTTCACGGCTTCCTCTTCTGACTCAGCGTATAGGACCGCGAAGGATTCAGCTGCGGACACGTCTCCAATTTCCTTGTCGGCGAGAGTGTTTCTGCGCGCGTTATTGCTCGCGCTTTTCGACTTTTGACGCGGAGGCTTTGTATTTACCGAACTTTGATGCTGCGGCCGCTGGCTCGCGGGCTCTCGGCACAGCGGCTCTCGGCGCGCTGGCTCTTGGCACCGCGAGTTTTGGCGTGCTGGTACCTGGTCCGGTAGTCCTGAAGTCGCGAGATTGTACCATGCAGGATTTCCACCGTTCTCGTGAACGAGTTGCACGATAGCAGCGCGCATTTTCTCGTTTTGGGTATTTTGCACGCTAGTGGACATCTGGTGCTCCACCCTAGATGCATCGCTTACTTCTGTAGAAAGCTTCATCACCTCGGCCTTTAGCCTGGCGTTTTCAGCTTCCACCGCATTTATGCGCTTTTCTAGCGCCGCAAAATTTGCGTCGCATAGGCTGCTTCCGACGCAGCTGCTGTTTGAGCCGTCGGCCGCGTTGCTTACTAAGCTCTCGGCGGGTGACCTTGGGCGCTCGATTTTTCCTCGCATTTTCGGCGGCTGTGTTACGGCTGTTTCTAGCGCGTTGCCCTGTGCACTCGCGACGCGTACGCGCTCTGTGCGCTTTAAACGAACTTTATTTTCATTGCCCCCATTTTTAAACGCTTTGGTCGTCTTGATAAAATATTTCGCCATTTCCGTCATCGGACCTTCTGCGGCGGATGCTTTGGCCGACCTGGGATTTATATCCCCTGGCCTTGGCGTAGGGGGGCGCGGTGCTGTGACGGTATGACCGGCAGCGGCTCTGACGCGCGATTCGGTGCGCAAATTCCAGCCGATTAGCTTTTCTTCGAGTCTTTTTAGATCGAAAGGATCGAGTGGCTTTGGTTTTAAAAAACTGAGCGCGCATGCTCCGTCTACTGAATTTACGGGGCTTGGCGCGGGTGGGCGGATGTGATCTACACTTTCGTCTTCGGTCCGGCTTGAAAAGTCGTTAGCGCCCGACTGTCTGTAACTACCGGACAACGCGTTAGCCGGCAAGTAATCTTGACATTCTTTAGCACGGTTGTCATGATTTATTTCGTCCGCAGAATCTGAAGCTGAAAATTCGCGATTTGCTGTACGAATAAAAGCTTTACGCACGATTCGCGGATTTTTCAAATACAGGTCCGCAATTTTATTTACCCGATTTACCACCTTCGCGTCGATGTTTTCCGGGTCGCTGCAGGTACCGCGGCTCCTCGATCGCGTTTTCAATCCGCGGTTTTTTGTTCTGAACAGGCCGGGAACCATTATATTAATTGACGGCTACAAATTTAGTTTAAAAACCGAATGTAACGCGAGGGTCCGTTCACTCCCGAAAGCCAAGGTGCTCGTAATAATAAAAAAAACGGCGAGAAAAACTTACAGTAGTAGACTAAGTTGACGCATTATGGCTGCTCTGCGATGCCGCTGCTGAGCTGGAGGCAGCGAAGCTGCTCGCGCGTGTCGGCGGCTGGTCCGCGCCGACAACTGCACTGCCCGTGGAGGCTGCAACTGATGATTTTTCGCTGGAGCCCGTCGGCGGCTGGTCCGCGTCGACGGCTGTAAAGCGGCTGTTCGTTGGCCCAGATGGGCTTTGAGGGCCGAAGGTCGACTTTGTGGGCCCAGGCGGGCTTGATTAAAATGCAAAGCACGTCGGCGTTTGCTCGATTACCGGCCGTCACACTTGCTCCACAGTGACAGAGTGGGCTTTGCAGTGAGATCTTGACGGCCTTGATTTTTTTTTTTTTGAAAGCTCGGATATTAATTCTGAGCCTCGGCGACCACTTGTATGCTTATTCTGAGGCACACGTGTTGACGAGTCCTTTTACTGCAGGAAGCTTCTGGGCCCACGTAGCTAAGTCACAGAGTTGCGTCGTACTTGTCTTGGCTGCGAAGCACTGATTGCTGACAAGCTGACTTCTACGTGGATGCCAAAACTTAAGACAAAATTTGGCAATTCTTGGGCCAGTGACCTCTCCTTGTGTTGCTCCGAAAATTCTGCTACACAAGACCCGCTTGGGATGCCAGATGTTACGGATGGATGGATGGTTGATTGGTTGGCGGGTGGGTCCTGCCTTGTGAGCAGGGCAAGAAGCCACAAGGTGGATTGCGAGGAAGTCCCTTTATTCGTGTTGGTCAGAGCTCTGCTCAGTCTGGTGGTCGCCGGAGATCTGCCGCTCTGCCGCCGCTGCGACGAGGAGGTGGCGAGCGTCTCCACGTGCAGAAGTGCAAGCATTGCACCTCTGTGCGTGAGAACTGCAGGCAACGGCGTTCCCTGCTGACGACGCATCCGGCGTCGTCGGTAGCGGCCATCCGAGATGCCACGGAGAACCTAACGCTTCTCCGTGACACGGAGCATTAGGAATTTTGTCTGAGCGTCGCAGTTGCGCGAGAGGCTCGGCGCAGCGCGTTGCCCGAACTTGCTGACGAATTTTCGTCTGACGGCTGCGGGTTGCGCTCGTAAACCCGCCGTATTCCCGCAAAATCCTCGTGTGGACCCACTGATGAGGGAGGGGACGGAATCATTGCCGGGTGTGTGATGCACGCGGCTGATTCTGGCAGTGATATGACGGCTGGCGTAAGATTGCCTATCTCGGGTGCTTTACCGCCATTCCCGTTGCAACCGTTCTTGGAGCTGTTTTTTCCGCTAGGCGCACTCGGGTTACACGCCGCAGTCTCTTTTTCTGAGCTGACTGGGCTTTTGTTCATCACCATGGCGTTTTCTTTCTTTGCGGCCAGCTCGCGCGCGCGTGTACGCTGCTGGGAGTTTTCCACTCGCGAAGGTGTTATATTATCCTGTGGCGCGACGGTTGAGCTTACTTCCCAATATTCGATGCGCACGCCGTCTTTTCCATCGATGTTTTTCCCTTCGATGTTTACCCTTAGTTTTCTCTTGGTTTTATTACCTGACCATGGCCACGTTGAGCCTGACTTAGGTCCCGGCGGCTCAGCTAGTGCACTCTCAACACGCGGCGCGTTGCTGCTATCGGGCGGTTGGCTGGCTTGGGTGAACGCCGGCATTTGAAACTCGGCAGCCGTAGGACGCAAAGGGCTTTTAGTCATTACGGGTGGTTCAGGCGTGACGCGCGTCTGTGGGCCCTGCGGAAGGCTCGGGCTTTGCGAAAAAACCCTTTGAGGGAAAGAGAAGGTCTGCGGCTCGTCGATCACGTTTGCGATTTTTCCCGACGGCGAGATCCGTATGCTTTCCTTGCTGCTTGAATTGCCTGATTCGCGCGATTTTCGCGGTGCTGTCATTTTTGTTTTTCCCGACCCGCGAGTTTTTTGCTCGGAGGGCCACACATATCTTGCAACCGGGCGCACTTCCGGAGGGAGTAACGAAAATCCCGAAGCGCTGGAAATCGCTGACGCTACCGACCTCATTGATTGGTCGGAATCCGAAAACAAAATATGATCGGCTGCAGCTGCCGAAATTTTCGGAGGCGTCGGAGCTGGTGCGCAAGCGATAAATTCAATGGCTTCGCGCAAGATTGCGTCTATGCGCGTACGTTCCGCGGCGCCCAGCAGATAATGATTTTTGTCCAGACGTTTCAAGGATGCGCTGGTTAATATGCACTCAAACCAAACCGCGTCGCGGTAATCCGGTGCGTACACGTGTTTTTGATTTTTGGTTTCCGTGAACCATTGAACCGCGATTTTTTCGTCGCCTTGGTGAACATCGTGTAACGCGCGACAGATGTAATATCCGTTAAACTCGTTTCTAACCGTCAAGCACTCGTTGCGCTTGTAAATTAGTGCGTTATCTTGCCGAGGTTTTTTGCTTAAACCGCGATTTGATGCGTCGCTAGAGCTTGATTCAGACACGCGCTCTTTTTCTCCCGCCTTTTGCTTTTGCTTCTTTACGGCGTGCGCACGGAAGACTCTTCCCGGGGGGGCACCTGCTTCTTCGTCAGGGTTTTCCTTTACCTGCTGGTCAGCGAGCTCGTAAAGCTCGTAGCGCGGCAAATCCGGATTTACTTCGCCTTCTGCTAGTACCGGATTGCGAGAGAGCGCGTCGGCGTTCGAATTTTTAATGCCCGGCCGATACACGACGTCGAAGTCATAGCCGTTTAGTGCAGCCTTGAGCCTATTAAAGCGTAGGTCTGGCTTTTTGGACGTCTGAAAATGCTTCAATGGTTCGTGGTCCGTTACCAAGGTCCATCTTCTGCCATATAAATAAGGCTTAAACTGTTCTTTAGCAAAAACAACGGCGAGAAGCTCTTTGTCGTAGGTTGGATATCGTAGCTCGCTGCCCTTTAAGCAGCGCGATGCGTATGCGCACGGGTGGTCCGCGCCTATTTTTTCTTGGCTTAAAATTGCGCCAAGGGCGTAGTCGCTCACATCCGTCGTAACGATAAAAGGTTCTGATAAGACTGGTGCTTTCAAAACCGGCTCCTCCGCCATTAATTTTCGGAGATTTTCGAATGCATTTTTTTCTACTTTCCCCCATTCGAATCTTCTATCCTTTTGTAGGAGTTTGAATAGGGGGTATGCGATTTTTGAAAACCCGGGTATGAATCGCCTGTAGTAGCTAAACAAGCCAAGAGCTTGCTTTAGCTTTTTGGCGTCGGTGGGCGTCGGGTAATTGGCCATGGCGTGAGTTTTCGCCGGGTCTGTTTTGATCAGACCGCCCCCGACTATATGCCCGAGCACTTGAGCCTCTTTCTTCAGAAACTGGCATTTCTTTGGCTCGACAGTCATATTTGCTTCGAGTAGCCGCTTGAGCACTCGTCGCAGACGCTTATTGTGCTCGTCGAATGTCCCGCCGAATACCATGAGGTCATCAAGGTATATTTCGACTTCGTCGCCCTGTAAGCCCTTCATGGCTAATGCCATGGCGCGAGTAAACGTTATCGTTGCTTCCTTCAGGCCCATCGCCATCCTATTGAATTGCAACAGCTGGTTTCCATGGTTGCCGTCGGGAGCGTAAAACGCTGTAAGGTGCGCCGAGTCGGGATGCATCTCAATCTGGTGGTAACCTTGTTTGAGGTCCATGACGGTTATAAAATTAGCCGTCGCGAGATGCTCCAAAATGTCGCTTGTGAAGGGGAGAGGGTGGCAGCTTCCCTCTGTTTCCTCGTTGAGTCCTCGAAAATGGATTACTAGCCGGAATCGTTTGTTTCCGCTAGCATCTGGTTTTTTCGGGACTATCCACAGCGACGACGACTAGTTAGAGTTAGACGGCACCACGATGTTTTGCTCGCGTAGCTTTGCTAGCTCGCGAATCATGTGCTCCTTTATAGCAGGCGGGAAGCGAAATCGGTGGTTCCTTATAGGCCTGTTTGATTTCAGCACTATTTTGTGCTGTAACAGGTGGGTCGCGGGAAGAGGTTCCCCTTCGAGTCCGAACACGCCTGCGAATTCGTCCACGATTTCGCGGATTACGTTTTTCTCCGCTTCGCTGCATCCCTCGAGGTCTGCTAAACTCATAATTTTGTCGACTCTGGCGCGCCTTTTTTCGGCGTTCGACTGCATCTCGCAGTTGAGGTTAAATACCTCGCGATATTTTTCATCTGGTTTTTCTGTGCCGAATAGGCGTCTTAAGGTGGCAGTGAATGTGGCGACCTTTTCGGCTGAGCCGTCCTCATCGGTCTGGTACAGCGGGTTAGCGATTTCTTCGCATTCCAGTAACTCGACCATCGGGGCGGATATCGTTATTTCAGCGTCGCTGACGTTTATGCACTCACCGTGCACACGGCCGTTCCGATTTTCGGAAACGAAATTGCCGAATAGTAGGTCGGGGTGAAGGTCGTACAGTGGGACCCACCCGACTTTTACGTCGAGATTTTTTAGAGGTGCGCTGATGGCCATTTTGACACGCGGAGGGATTGTGATTTTTTCGCCAGCCTCGAAAGGTAGGTGGGTCGCACCTAGCTTGAGGCTTTTGCTGAGCGCATCGACGCATCCGTTGTGCTTGTCGATTACGTCCCAGCCGATGATTCCTGCGTTTTCTATCGGGAAATCATTTTTTACCACTTGTACACTGCAGGGTAATCAATTTATTTGGATTTCTGCTTGGCCAAGTGTGAAGGCTGTGCCTTCGGTCACTCCCTGAATTTTCACTATCTTATCAGTGTCGATAGGATAGCCCGGTGCCAATTCCTCGCTTTTTATAACTGAGATATCCGCTCCCGAATCGGCGTAGAATTTGCCTCTGCGTTTTAACATTTGCGGGCAATCTACAGCTACGATCGGCGGTTGCGTACCCGTGACGATAAATTTTATGCTAGCAGCCGCTGTCAGCTGATGTTCGCCCTTCACTTGCTCGGCGTTTTTACGCTCGCCACTTGAGGATCGTAGCGAACGTGTTTTTAGTTTAAATTATTTTTGTCGGCTTGCTCTCCGCTCTCTTGGTTACGACCATTGCTGTCGCTAGAGCGGACTCGCTTACCTTTTTTGTTGTTATTTTGGGAGTCTTTTTTATTATAATTGCGGTTATTTCGGCCTCCCTTATTATTGTTGTTGTTACCACGATTATTAGCGCCGTTATTGCGATTATTGTCGCCGCCTTGGTTATAATCGTTGCTATAATTCGGGTTTTTGATTAATTGCAACTCGATGTGCCGGACCAGAGTTCTGCATTCGCTGAGCGAATGGTTATTCCGGTTGCAATAAGCGCAATAATTTTCGGGATTATCACCCGAGGCTGGTCGCGGGTTCGGCGAGCTATTTGCAGCGCCTCGCGCATCATTGCTTGGCTGGGTTTGTTCAGCCGTCGCTCGTCGCACCTGCGCCTGCCCTTTTTCGGTGCCCGGCGAGGTGCAGCCTGCGCCTCGACCGCTTTGCTTGGCCTCGAAGCCGATTGCCGTGGTTGTCGCGGCCTTCAGGCTGGTTGGATTTTTACCGCGCACCAGGTGATCTAGTGGTGCTTTGAGACCGAGCTAAAATTGCTCTAAGGCGTCTTCTTGAGCTAATCGCTCGCGCAGCCGTCTTTCTGCTTTAGACAGGTCTGGCGCCGATTCGATGATCGTCGAATACCTGTTAATAAGTCTTTCGACGCGCAGTCCGTAGTCGCCGGCCGGCTCGGCACTGCCTTGCTTCACCGCGCGAATCTCTGCCATGATCTTGTCCGCTACATCCACATTTGCGAAGTGTAGGGTCAAATCGAGCAGTAGAGCTTCCACGGAAGCGTAACTTCCGATACGCGTGCGGTAGCCCTTGGTTTTTTCACCCGTGAGCTTTTTCGCGACGTACATTAAGATGTAATCCTCGTGCGCCGGGTGTGATTTTAGCACATTCCGTACTGCTCGGCTAAACAGGCTGAGATTGTCTGGGTCGCCGTCAAAATCGGGCAGACTTCCAATCGCCTGGTTAAACGACACTTTTGGAGGGTGCGCGTTTTTCTCGCCCCTCCTAGTACCGCTGCCGGTTTTCTTTTAAATTTTTTTGAAGCGCGGGGGCTCGGGATACTGGTCATCGTCATCGCCGTCGCTCTCGTCGCTGTCGTCCGGCGGATCATCGTCCGACGGGTCGAAGCCGCCGGCGAATGCGTGATTTGTTTTTCTGTTTTGTCCAGCTGCGCCGCTTAATACCTCGTGCCTTGCGGCTCGGGCTGCCGCTTCGGCTTTAGCCAGCACTTGCTGTGCTGGTTTTTTATTTGCGAGCTTCATGGCGCGCGTACCGCCGTTTTTCCGGATTTTCGTGACCGCTTCGATGTCAGACTCGGTGTCTGCCGTGCTGTCGCTACTCGAGGATTCTGCGAGTTCAATGAGCTGCGCGGTTTTGGGGACTCGATTTTTCGTCGGCCGCCTGTCGAGACCTGCCGATTCTTTGCGCGCCGGTGTTTTGCCCAAGGAATTCAGGTGTACGGGCTCTTGACACAGCGGCTCCTGGCTCGTTGGCTCACGGCGCCGTGGCGCCTGACTCGTCGGCTTTCGACTTGGCGGCGTTTGAATTGGCATGGTGCTCGCTAAGCTTGATTCGAGAATTTCGCGAAGGATGTCCCCGACGCTTTTTCCGACTTCCTCGCTTATCATATCGCGCACGTCGGGATTTTTCGCATGATTGCGCCCATATCTGTCGTCGATCCTTGCCGCCAGCCTGTCGATTTTCGCTGACAATGCCGCGAAATCCGTATCGCACTGGCAGCTTCTGGTGGCACTCAAATTTCCGATTGCCGTATTCGCCACGCTAGCGGCCCGCGAATTTGGGCGCTCGAATGCGCTGGCAGGTACCCATGCCTGCTCTGCGGCGGGAGCTGAGCCGTTTGCTCCGGTGCTCTTTACTGGTTGCACCGGCGCGTCCCTTTGCCATCCGCTCGCGAACCTATTTGTGTCTATATTTAACTGTCCCATCGTATTTGGGACCGTTGCGACCGGAAATGTGAACGGGGGAATTGGAATCGGGTTTATTGTGCTGGCAAGGTTATGCTGGTTAGTGCCGGTCCGCGGGAATCGCGCAAAAGCTCCTAGCTTACTGCGCTCGAATTTCCCGCCGTTCGGATTCCCCGGCATAGGCAACAAACTTCTCTGCGGTTTCCGCTTAAATCCGTCACTTGGCGCGATGGGGAGCGGCGTGCCCGCGTTAAGGGCGCTCATCGGGCGCGCATCGGTTTCTAGGTTCCATGCCGACAACTTTTGATTCAACTCGGTCCAATCGAGACCTGAGTTAGCCACGCCGCCGGTTGGGTTTCTTTGTACCGTCGGGAACGCATGTGCTCCGTCCACTGAGTCTGCGGGGCTGGGCGCGAATTGACGCTCGAATTCGCCGCTTTCGCCCTCTGTGCGACTGGTAAAAACGCACTCTTGCGGTTGCCGGTATTCCCCGGTCAGCAAGTCCGCTGGTTGGTTTAGGTCGGGCGCGATCGCCTCGTTGGACGAGAGAGCGTCGCGGCTGAGTGTGCGTGCGAGAGCTTTACGCGCCGCCCGCGGATTACCCGTGTGTAGATCGATAATTTTGTTTAGAATAATAGAATAGAATAAAAATTTATTTTGCACAAGTCAAAAACATTTTGTACATATCACAGTCATATCGTAGTCAATATACATTTCGTCGATATGACTTTACAATGCGCAACCTTTATTCATCGTCAACTCGGTACATATAACGGCGTATTGCTGTCCTAAAACTACTAAGCGACGGAAGACTTCTCGATTCGCGCGGTAGCAAATTCCAAAGTCGTGCACCCTGGGAACTGAAAGACTTCATCCCAGCCTCAGTACGCGAATTTGGGACTACGAGTACTTTGGGGTCCCTGCTCGAGGTCCTGGACTGGTTTCTCTCAAAAAGAGCAGCAAGATATGGAGGCTGCCTCATAACTATAGCCTTGTACCGCATGACCGCGGCAAAATACTCTCTCCTCTCTCGAACCGTTATCCATCCCAATTTCTTTCTGTACGGGGAAATATGCTCGTCCTTCCTAACACCACAGATATACCTTATACAAGAATTCTGCAACCTCTGAAGTCGAGACTCAAGCTCCCCTGAGATATCCATATAAACAAGAGAGCAATAATCCAGATGAGAGATTACAAGAGCACTAGCTAACCGCTTACGAAGCGCCTCCGTTGTGCAGGATCTGAAAGATCTGAGACCATATAGAGCCCTATTTACTTTACGACCAACTGCATCAACCTGCGGCTTCCACGTCATTTTCGAGTCCATCACAACACCAAGGTTAGTCACAACGTCAACAAATGGAACGAAAACGCCACTTTCAACCTCAATGCCGGGCAGCTCTAGACTTTGTATTTTATTAATGTTATATTCCGAACCAAATATCACAGCTTTTGTCTTGCTAACGTTGAGGCGAAGCGCATTCTCGGTCGCCCACGCCGACACAGCTCTCGCCACCATCGACAAACGATGCACACCCTCCACAAGATTGTCTCGAGCTACCTGAGTATATGTTTGGAGGTCATCCGCATAAAGCAAGTGCCTAACACCGTCTGATAGTGAACCCTCAGGCCCCTGAAAATTGGCCAAAACATCCTGAAGATCATTTATGTACAAACTGAAAAGCAGAGGTCCCAACACCGAGCCCTGTGGTACTCCAAGATTGGTAGTGAGCCAATCTGACTCGCCGTTAGTTTTTGTAACTACTCGATGGTTACGTCCTGTGATATACGATCCAATCCACAGAACCACCGACTTAGAGAACCCTAACCTAATCAGCTTGCTAAGGAGTTTAGAGGGAGAAATGGTGTCAAACGCCTTGCTAAAATCAAACAGCAGAAGAATAGTCAGTAGCTGCTTGTGCATACGCTGCACTTCTGAGCGTGAGAAACGCAGGCGACGGCGTTCCCTGCTGACGATGCAGGAGCATCGTCGGCTGCCGCCACCGGAGAAGCCTAGAGCTCCTCCGTTACAATGCTTATATTGTTTGAGCGGCTGAATATACTTGTCGTATGTATCAATATTCTTCTCATCTTCTTCCTCACTATCAGTTTTGGCACTTCTAAATGAAGCATCAACTGTTTCATTGAGTAGTGTATCATCGAAATCATCATGTTCCTCATCAAGTTTACCATTATTATCATCACGTTCCTCATCAAGTTAATCATCAAAAAATTCTTCTTTTTGAGGTTCTAGCTTGATCTCTTGTTTCACTTTCACTAGCTTTTCCAGCGGATCTACTATAGGTTTAAAAGTTTCACCAAGAGCTTTTTCCATGCTAGCTTTACCTTGCTTTAGCAATCTATGTTTGCGTCTAATTGCTTCGCGAGCTTTTGTAATTTGTTGAAGAATGCCTTTTTCACGTCGAATGTCTGCCATGTTGACTCTTCGACTATTTATAGTCTACTGCAAATACTCAGGGTCTGCTGCAGGTTATATATTTGTGGCAAAGCAATCAAAGCCTTTTCTGTAACGTCCATCGTTGAGTGCTCGCTCCTTGTCGATAAAAAGAAATCCATGCTTACCATCATTCCAACATGCTGAGCATAAATCTTTGAAGTTTGTATATGTCATATCAGAATTCACATGATCATCGTATATATGTTTAAGATTTACATCATCTTGGCGAAAAACTACCAGCACATTTACGTTATCACGCACCAAATGTTTTGGAATGTGAGCGTACGACTGACAGAGATAGAAACAGTCTACGTTTTTGTGTCTCCCCATGCAAAAGAAGGCTCTAAAGTTGTCCTGTATCTCGCAGGCGACGTCATCGAAAACCATGATTGAATCAGGGAGTACGTCGTCAGGTGCCACAACTGCATCATGCTCACTGAAAGGGAAGTACTCTATGCCGGGCAAAGGTTGTAAAAGCTGCTCGAGAAACTTATAGTTGGGCTGTTTCAATGACTTTGAATAGATGTACACGTTTTTAAACTTGAGACCATTGGGATGTGTTATGAGAGCGAGCAATGTATTAGTTTTGCCACAACTTGATGGTCCATAGAATATTGCTCGAATATTGTCAGGCAGTAGTTCTCCATGACGTTTTCACATTTTCTGCTGCTCTACTACAGTATCGAAATTCGACACTGGCAGCTTGATTTTTTGTTGCTGGAAATCCATGTGAACGCTTCATCAGCCTAAGGGCAACTGTCACTTTAGCTATAAAAAGCGCGTGTATAATGTATCAAGATCAGTCGAGAGCTGTCCTCTCGTGCATCATGATCCTACATAAGCAGAAACGACGCAAAGGTCGTGGTGTATTGAATACTCTTATCAACAAGCTTCCAGTAGAGCTGCATCGTCCAGGATATCAGTACTGTGGACCGGGTACTAAACTAGCAAAACGACTAGCACGTGGAGATCCTGGAATCAATGCTCTTGATAGAGCCTGTAAAGAGCACGATATTGCCTACTCACAAAATCGAGAAAACGTCGAAGCAAGAAACGCTGCAGATAAGATTTTAGCTGCAGAAGCTTGGAACAGAATCCGGGCGTCAGACGCCGGTGTTGGAGAAAAAGCAGCTGCTCTCGCCATAGCAGGTACCATGAAGGCAAAATCCAAGTTTGGAATGGGTCTTAAAAGGCAAATAAAGAAGCAGAAGAAGAAAAAGAAGCCATCTTTATCATTGGCCAAAGTGATCAAAGCTGCTTCCACTTCTGCTATTCCAAGCAACAACTCTCACACAGTCATTCGTAACG
This sequence comes from Muscidifurax raptorellus, assembly GCA_020010945.3. NCBI lineage: Eukaryota > Metazoa > Arthropoda > Insecta > Hymenoptera > Pteromalidae > Muscidifurax > Muscidifurax raptorellus. The sequence continues at coordinate 1,628,694 of JAHUUD020000008.1, forward strand.
CTCTGAAGACTGCTCGTCAAGCTGTAAACAAAGCTGGAGGCAAGAAGAATGTCCGCATTCCACGTGTGCTACCAGTCCCATCCAAAATTGGAAGATTCCTACCATTCCTCATTCCAATATTTGCGGGTTTGAGTGCAACAGGTGCATTAGCAGGTGGCGCTGCTGGTATCGCTAAAGCAGTAAACGATGCTAGTGCTGCTAAACGACAGCCAGAGGAGAGTCAAAGACATAACAAAACAATGGAAGCTATTGCGCTCGGCAGAGGTCTATATCTGCAACCTTACAAAGAGGGCTAAGGTATGTACTTAAAAAGGATGGACAAGGCTGGAGGAAAAAAAAACTTCAAATTACCGCAACGTGCATTAACTGACGCTGATCTGATAAAATATGCACGCATCTTGAAAATTCCATATTTTCGAGGTGTTTACATGCGGAATGCATTACCAGCGAGTGGACCACATTATCGTGAATCAGCAATCGTCAATCTCGACGATGAAAGTGGACCTGGCACGCATTGGGTCGCATATCGAAAACGAGGCAACGATGTAGTGTATTTTGATAGTTTTGGAGATTTACAACCACCTCAGGATCTTATGGAATACTGGAATATGAACGGAGTCAAGTACAAACATTACCAAGACTACAACACCTACAACTGCGGCAATCTTTGTCTAAAATTTCTTTTGAATGCTATATAAGTATTGGTTGGGATTCCATTTTACTCGGTATTGTTCGAATAGTCATGGAAGACTCACTAACACTGAGCCTATCTGGAACATCTTCTGTGCTGCAAGCTCAAAATTTTCCACCGTTTGAACTGTCGCCAAGTAAAAATTACGTTCTTGGACTTGTGGAATTGCACACATTTAATTCAATACCCAACATAGACAGAGGCAATAACAAGTTTTACGTGGGTGAGGAAGTCGTCATTTTGCCTACAGGCAGCTACGAAATTGAAGACATTGAGAAGACTCTGAAAGAGGCTCTAGCATCAAAAAGCATAACAATTAAACTCAAGCCGAACAATAACACCCCTCGTTGCATGGTCAAGTGTAGCCAATCAATTGATTTCCGTCCAGAAGATTCTATTGGAAAATTGTTGGGTTTCACGTACCATCGCCAAATATTAATCACGAATCTGATTTGCCAGTAGCCATATTGAAAACATACAGTTTCTAAAAAGTCTGAGTCTAAGAGTCGTAAAAAATTAAGCTGTATACTATTTTGCTGTTTTCAACGAAATGGAGGAGGTGCTAAGCATACAGTCACCTGTCATGTTTGACGAATCTGTTGCGCATTACGAGATTCATGCGCATCAGCCTTATACTTTGTCAAATTTCAATAACAGCGATGAAATTCGCATAGGTATACAACATCAAGATTTATGTGTGCTGCCTTCACGTAGTTCATTGCACATATGTGGAAAATTGCAAAAAGCAGATGGCACTACCGTCGCAGGTACAACGTTTGTAAACAACGCCATATGTCATCTGTTTGAAGAAATTCGTTACGAACTCAACGCCATTGAGATTGATCGATGCAAGAATGTGGGCTTAACAAGTCTTATGAAAGGATTCGTATCGTTCAGCCCTAGTCAAAGCTCAGTGATTGAAAATACTGGCTGGCTCGATATTGCAGAGACTCAACGGCAATTGGTAGACAACAATGGCAACTTTGACGTATCAATTCCACTCAGTATTATCCTAGGCTTTGCTGAGGATTATCGCAAAATCGTTGTGAATGCCAAACATGAGCTCATTCTCACAAGATCGAATTCTGATGTAAATTCAGTTATACAGATGCAAATAGCAGTGGCTGGTGCACAAGTTTACGAGGATTTCAAAATTGAAATCACCAAAATTGAATGGTTGATGCCGTACGTAGTACTCTCGGATAAGCATAAAATTAAATTGCTCAACTACCTGGAAAAGGATAGACCTGTCACCATAAGTTTTCGTAGCTGGGAACTATATGAGTATCCATTGTTGTCCAGTACATCGAAACATGTGTGGACTGTAAAGACTGCTAGCCAACTGGAGAAGCCTCGCTTCATTATTCTCGGCTTCCAGACATATCGCAGAGGACGAAAAACTCTTAATGCCAGTCGCTTTGATCATTGCAACATTAGCAACGCAACACTATTTCTCAATTCTCAACATTATCCCTATGGAAACCTCAATCTCAATATAACGAATAATCAGTATGCTGTTCTATACGACATGTATGCCAATTTTCAAAATGCCTACTACAACAAAGAGGCTGAGCCAATGCTGAACAAGACCGACTATCTCGAGTATGCTCTTCTTGTTGTGATTGATTGTTCGAAACAAAATGAGTCACTGAAGCAAGCTTCGGTGGATGTATGTCTCTAGTTTGAGACTAGAGCAAATTTTCCACTTAATACCTCTGCATACTGCCTGATCCTACATGATCGTATAATTGAGTATAATCCCATGAGTGGGAATGTACGAAAATTCGTTTAAAGAGTGGTGGGGTAGATGGTATAAAATGAGCAGCAATTTGTGGTAGGCAGTCAGTCAAAATGGAATACGTGCTCGATGTACAAGGTTTCAAAAAGCCTGTAAACGGGTTTGTCGTGAAGGAACTTGCCATAGTTTCACTCAATACATATCTCAAGCCCTTGGTGTTTTTCTTCAAACCGCCTATACCGTGGTGCAGACTCACCGCCAAGTACAGGTGTGAAAATCTCTGGTTGGACCGCAATTATCATGGATTATCCTGGAGTTCGGGAGATTTAGCCTATGAGGAGCTTGAAAATGTGTTGAAAACTGTTTTACATGACGCAAGCACAGTGTATGTAAAAGGAGCGGAGAAAAAGCAATGGCTCGAGAAATTCAATTTTCATATGCTCGACATGGGTGAGATTGGCTTTCCTTCATTACAAAGGCTGAAATATAATATTTTGGAGCCACTCTGTCCACATCACAAATTAGCATTCAAAGCAAACTGTGCGCGCAGAAACGTAGTATTGCTGAAAAAATTTTATCGGGACAATACGCCATCTCTCGAGAGATCACTTAAACAATTTTATCGCATAGAGCACCTGTCATTTATGACTCCCACGGATATTGTTTTCTTACCGAGACAATTTCTCATAACATTTGTAGCAAATAGTATCGAGCAAGCTTGGAATAAACTGCCAGAACATTTGAAGCTGGATTCTGAAATTTTGGAGTGTCTACGTTGTTATGAGCACAGCAGCATCGAGAATGGAACCCCACCTTTGAGAAGAAATTGCGTACAGTGTAAATTTAATGTTATTAATAAATAGCAGCATGGATAAGCGGGTTCGTTTCCAAGAAAAGCCTACTGTTCATTCAATGTACACATGGACATATGCACAAAAACGTGCACGATGTGGAGAGTGGGAGCAAGCAGCCCGAGATCGAGAGCGTTTTAGGTGTAGAATTAAAAGAATAGGCAAAATTATTGTACCAGTACTTGAGAAAAAACTAAATGAGCTGTGTATAAAGTAATATTGAATAAATATATTATTCATTTTAATTGTGACTGCTGCATTTTAATCCTTTATCCCTATGGATACAGTAAAATAAATATCGTTTGAGTAGCGCAATTCATACCATTCTCACTCTGGACGTCAACGAAGATGGATCAAAATACGAGTAATATTAAATGTAAGCCTCTTCCTCCGTGTAAGAACGAGGAGAAGAAAAAAGAAACATCGTACTGGAAATCGTTTACCGAGAAATATTCGACAAATACAAAATCTTTTCCTGAACGCAATAAGCATAAGAAATTTTAATATCTGAATTGAATCAGGAGTATACGGAGGCCACCGTCCCCTTATACTCCGACCATGCCAAATTTTACAACTATAAAAGAGCAGCGAACGCCTTAACTTCAGTCAGTTTTCATAGATCATTCGTTGCTTGAATCATTCGTACAGAGCAAGAATATGAATTTAACTCAGATAAACCATATTGGACGCAGGGATTTTCTTCCGACGGAGAGCCTACGCAGTCTTGAACTAGAGAAAAAATATCAAGTTACTAGTATGAGAGAAGTCAAGACAAAGTATGGAAACAAAGTCTTCATTGTACTGGAGAATGTTTTTGGCGTCTTCTTACCCTCAAGAATGAGTAAAATAATAACGGAAGATTGTTTTAAGCAATTGTGCTCAGAATGTATAACAAAAAAATTGTATATGTAGTATTTTGGAACTAGAATGAATAAGAGAGAATTTGGTTATTTCGATGAATAGTCAAATAAAAGATGTTTTTTTTCTTATTGTACTTGCGGCTAATATTATTTAACCTTTTTTCCTAATTCCTATGCATGCAGTCATATACACTATACATTCGTAGAAGTTAACGAATAACAGCAAACACTGTATATTACGCGATGTAATAAGCTGCTCATCGGCCGCTGACATAATCGCGCTGCAGCCAATCTGGGCTAGTCATCGACAGCCAAAAAGTCGTACGCAGTGCAAATCATACTGCGTGCAGTTAGCAGTGAAGATGTAACCTGATACATCTTACGCTAGCTCGTACGTATTGCAGCTGTGACTCAAATGGAGGTCATTATTGCACGGAACCTTCTAGAAGATTCCATACGTAGAGCCATTGTGATGTGGCAGCTTGACCTCGAGCGGCCTCCTGGATAAGGCTCAAGGCCAGGAGTAAGCTGCCCGAAATATACGGCCAGCAGCTTGAGCAGCCTCCTGGACAAGGCTCGTTGCCAGGAGTAAGCTGCCTAAAATATACAGCCAGCAGCTTGACCTTGAGCGGACTCCTGGACAAGGCTCGTTGCCAGGAGTAAGCTACCCTAAATATACAGCCAGGAGTAGACTTACCTCCAAGGCACCACCTCCGTCGCTGCCCTCTCCACCCTAGCCTGCACAGGTACAGTGGTGGGGAGGCGCAGCTCTGCTCTCTCACCTGCACAGGTGAGTCGAAGGGTCGAGTGGTGGGGGGATGCAGAAGCCGCCTAGACTATCACTGTTTTATCGACTTATAGTTGTGCTAATGACGTCACTTGTCGGTAAGCTTCTAGAATATTCGATGGGGGCGGGGCTTATTCTTACCTGCACAGGTGAGTCGAAGGGTCGAGTGGGGGGGGGGGTGCGGAAACCGCCTAGACTATCTACTCCCACAGTACTGCCAAGCATTCCTTTTCCGTCACAGTGTAGTTCCTTTCTGCCTTCGTGAGTGGTCGACTTGCGTAGGCTATTGGATGTTCTTCTCCTTCAATTGTCTGTGTTAATACAGCTCTCAAAGCAAAATTACTTGCACCTGTCTGGAGACAGAAAGGCCTAGTATAATCTGGTCGAGCCAGTACTGGGGCTTCGGTCAGAAGAATCAACAATGTTTTAAATGCTTTTTGTTTGTCTTCTTCCCACTTCCACGGGACATTCTTCTTCAGCAACTCAGGGGGGGTTTTTATGAGTACCAAGTCTTTTATAAATCGAGCATACCATCCGATCATTCCGAGGAATCTCCTGAGCTGCTTTAGATTACGAGGAGGGGGGTAATTGAGAAATGGGGCAATTTTTTCGGGGTCGGTGTTCAATCCTTGGCAATACATATTCAAGGTATTTAAATTCAGGGCAACAGAATTCCGATTTTTCCCTATTTAATTGTAAGTTGGCTTCCTTTAGCTTCTGTAACACAATTTTTAAATATTCTAGGTGTTTTTCGAATGTGTCTGTTGCTATGTGATGTTGTCATCCCTGTAAACGAATACATGGGGTTGCAATTCCGCCGTAAATAATTTATCCATTGCTGCCTGAAATGTGGCTGGGGCATTCGATAAGCCGTAGGGTAGTCTGCAGAACTGAAATAATCCTTTTCCGGGGACTGCGAAAGCTGTGTATTGCCTTCTGTTTTTGTCCAAGGGTATTTGATGATATGCGTGACTCAAATCTATTTTCGACAGGTATTTACAATTTCGCAATCTCCTAGCAGCGTATCCATCAATGATAACGGGTATGCATTTTTCTTTGTCACTCCATTGAGAGCCCTATAATCTATGCAAAATCTTATTCCTCCGTCAGCTTTTAGTACTATTACTGCGCAGCTGCTCCAGGCGCTTTCAGACGGTTCAATAATTGCTTCAGCTAACATTCTATCAATTTCGCATTCTTTGTTTTATAGGACGGTAATTTAAAAGTTCAAATATATGGGGGGTTAGGTTTGCGTGAGGGCTGGTTTTTTCAGGGGGTATGGTTAAATCAAAAATAAGCTGGTCGAGTTTTTTCCTTTTGTTCTGCGATATTTCTGAAATTACTCCATCTATAGCAGCATTTGCCATTATACAGCCTGGATCCTGATTTTTCGGATAAAATTTCCTTACTATGCCATTATCAGTGTGCCAAGTTCAATTTTCTAAGTCGATCTTCATTTTTAATTTTGGCAGCACGTCCATTCCTAATACGAAATCGTAATCTAGGTTTTCCGGTACTCGTATAAGTGTTGTAATTTCGTTGTTTTCCAATTTAAAATTGAATTTTACTGAACCAAGGATTTGTTCTATGGCTCCATTAGCTATTACCATATAGCCATACCATATATCTTTACTGAGTATTTCAGCTCCTTAGTCTCTGACAGCTTTTTTACCAATAAATGAGCCGACTGCTCCTGGATCTACTAAGGCTGGGAACATCTTGCCTGCAATCTCGATATTTAGGTACAGTCTGTTGTCTACTGTGCCAACCAAGCCTGCTGGTATTTCTACGTTTTCATCATATCCAGCATTTATTAATCTACTATTCGGTTTCAAGTTCTTGACAATTGTTGGCCCGGTCTCCTGCACCTGGGCCTTCGAGTGTTTGGAGGTTAACCTAGCCCTTATTGTCTTCCTCCCTCTGCGTTTCCCGACTCATTGGAGCATTTGGGACACGTACAGATCGTTATATTTGCTTTGCCACATCGATAACAAATCTTTCCTCTCTTTTGAGGACAATCAGCTGCCCAATGGCTTGTTTCTTTACAAACCCAACATGGGTATTTTTTCTTTATTCCTTCTTCTGTTTTATTAACAATTTTCCTATTCGCATTTTGTGTGTTCCGAGGTTGGTTTTCTTGCTTTGGTTTGGCGTTCAACTGATTGTTTTTATTACTATTTGTTTTATATTCAGCATCTTTATTGCTACTATACGCTCTTGATCCATTTGACTTCTTACCAGTGTAATTATTCATAGCGGCTACTCGCTGGTCCATTTCTTCGTCCAAAGATTCATTTTCCGTGGGAAGTATTATTGCACCTACTCGATTTTTCTTCTCTTTTGGGTTTTTGTAAGCTAATTTGGGACATAGGGACTTTTCGGGGGGTGGTGGGGGACGATACAAACTTTTTCTTGTTTCTCGCATTTCAATTTTATTTCCTATTGCTTCTAATTTTTTAAAACAGTAGAAGTCTACGCTTTCTATCTTTACATATTTTACATTCAAATTCCTATGTACTCTGTCTAGTTGTTTTTCCAGCGGCCATCCGGGTATGCAACGACCCATTAATTCTCTCATAACTGTTATATATGACCCGAGTGGCTCTTGAAGACCTTGTGTTCTATATACAATATAATCTTCTAACCTAATTTGATAATCTAACTTCCTATATTTGCGAACCAAGCCTGTTAGTAATTCTTCAACTGTATTCCAATTGAATTTTTGGGCTCTAGCCCAATACAGCGCTTCATCTTTCGACAGTAAAGTTACATGCAAAATATTTTTGTCCCATATCTTCAATTCATCTCTGCAGTCTCTTAAGCTTCTAATAAATTCCTCTAAATCATCCTCTTGATTCCTTGAGAATGGCTTGACATACTTCTGTACTACATCTGCTCGTTGTTCCCTCTGGTAGGTTGTGTCCATCAATGCGTAACTTGCATTTACTGTCGAATTGTTGACATTCGAATTTGGGATTTGTTGGCTCGTATTGTTGGGGTTATTTATCCACGGCAGCATTTGACCTTGTGGCATTGCGAAATACGGGTTTGGAAATCCCAATAAAAATGGGTTCATGTACTGCCACTGGTACATGTTTGCTAACCAATTATAATTTTGTGGCATATTGTTTCCTAAATTAGACGTGTTCATATTTCCTAAGTTCGGATTCCCCATTTTCGAAAATTGATTCGATTGTGGGAAATTATTTGGCAGGGGTGGATGGTTTGTTTGGGGAATCTCACTTGTTTGTTGAAAATTATTGTATTGGGGAAATTGATTCGATTGTTGAAATCGGTTCAATTGAGGTATTTCCTTCGATTGATGAGACTGGTTCGGTTGGATTTGGGTGGTAGGATTCGATGTGAGGTCTGGGATTTGGTTAAATAGGAGCTGGGTAGGGTTATGTTGGTTTTGGTTTCGTGTGGCATTTGCCATACGTGCTGGGTGATCTGCCAAATTCGAGTGAGAGGGGCGCAATTCTGTGCTAGAGATAAGTAGTCTCGTACCACTTGACGCTGTGTTGTAATTGCTATCTCTAATTTGCTGATCCGTTCCGCTACTACCCTTCGATCGCTACTGGTGGTGCTATTTTCCCGCCTAGTACCGCTGGAGTTGATGCAACGGGTATGCAGCTGAATTCTTCGATCTGATAACGCGACATTATCTTAATAAATATTCTCAATTGGCCCTTAGCTCACTCTTGCTTCATTCAAGGCTGATTAATATTACTAGCTCCCTTTCTTTCACTATTATTATTTAAATTTAATCTACTACACATGTAATAACATGGAAAAAAAAGCAAAAAAAAAAAACATTTTTATAAGCTAAATCTATTTAAAACAAAAAAAAAACAAAAAAAATGTATGCTAGAATACGTTAATTCAGAAAGAAACAGCACAGCAAAAAAAATACGATGCGATTCGATTCAAGTCGTTTTGTATCAATACTAATGCGAGACAATGCTTGTTGCTAAATTCGAAATTCAAAACATGTTATTCAAAATTATTTAGAGGGGATCAATTAGTTTATTTACCTAATGGTTATTAGCGAATCGTTATGTCTAGGGCATCGGGGAAGAGTCTGTTTGTGTGAGTTCGTATTGTGAAAGGAGAAAGGAAAGTGGATATTTATTTTCCAATATGAAATGCGTGTAACGATAGGCGGGCAGGGCAACGAAAGAAAAAAAATAAGTAAATGCACACACACAGCAAGAAATAAAATATTATGCTTAATATATAAAAACCATCAAATAATAATAAGCAAGCAAATATATAGCGTGAGAACAAAAAAATTATCTTAACTAATAATCTACAAAGATAAATATCCGTACTTAATATCGGTTTAGACACAACACGAATTTCAGGGGCTTGTATGAAAAAAGTAAAACAAAGAAAAACAAAAGAAAGCAAGTAATTCCGACTTAATTCCGAGTTTCCCTTATCAGCCGTCGAGGCGTTGAGAGGACCGATCACGTAACGGGGAATGGGACTCTAGGTATGTATGAGAGGGAGAGAGCGAGAGCAAGAATGCTGCTATAGCCTAAACCGCAACGTGCAGTACCGCGAGTGTTTACAAGTGCGACTTCCTCTTGGTGTAGTGTGTCTACGACCAGTCAGCTGATCCTGTGACTGGTGCTGGTGAGTAGGCCATCCCGTCTCCTTCACGAGGTTCCTGGACACGGGTGTTCGAGGGTACTATTGCAGCTTATGGTTTGGCAAGTGCGAGTATGAGATTATGATACCTATGTATCATGTACATACGAGTGTTGGCTGTACACCTCTGCCAGTGTTTGTGTGTAGTGACTGTGTTTGTTCTAGGCTGATCTTGTGCATGTTACTCCTCTTTTCTGCCCGGACATCCTGAGAACAGCAGCCCCATTCGATGGTGTCTCCCTGGGTCTGTAGGAGGTATGTCTTACTTCAATGCTTGTCACAGTGACCCAATACTACTCTCTTCTTCTTTGTAGGAGCTGCTCCAGGAGTCGTGGGAAGTAGCAGCCTGTGTCGTTTCACTGTACTTTATCTATTGCTTTTCTCTCTTCTGACTGGATATTAATAGCTTCTTTCTTTACAGGGAACGAGTTGGGACGGTGATTGGCTTCCCAATGACTAAGCGCCTGCCTGGCCAACCGGATTGAAGAAGGGAAGATTATAAGAGGGATACGGGTGTAGCTTAGGGTAGCATGTAAGGACATAGGGTAACTTAGATAGATATACTAGTTAGTTAGGGTTTAGTATGTGAGGGGTTAGGTGTTGGGGAGGTTAGCTCGCATTGGCTGCATAGAGCCTTTCTTAAATCTATGCACTCTGTTGGCTATCTAGGTTTTTCTATCAGCATGAGCAAGACTGGTGGTTGCATCATCAGATCCTCTGCTTTGCTATGTAATCCACACAAAGTGTGGCATTACGAACATCATAATATATCAAACAGTTAAGGTATTACCTTTGACCAGATCTTATACCCGCATGCAAATATTTAAAAAAATCATTTCCATCAGTGGCTATTTTTCACTTGTTCTTTGTAATATTTCACACAGGTCAGAATAGCATACGAGGGTGAATTGATAAGTTTCCGGCCTGATCAAGAAAAACAACGTTTTTAAGAATATTTTTTTGATTACTTAACATAATCTTGTCCAAGGCTGATACATTTTTCATAGCGGTGTTCTAGTCTAGTAATGCTTTCTCTATAAACTCAATTTTTGGTCGACTGTTAGCAAACGCGGCACCCATCTTGCGCAGAGCTTTTCCATATGCAAATGTTGGTGCAAAATATTTTGCACACGTTCATATGACATCGTACAGGTCTCAGCTATCTCACGCACTTTTAATCTGCGGTCTTCCAGCACTATTTGATGGATTTTTTCGATCATATCTGGAGTTGTGACCTCAACAGGGTGTCCTGAGCGAGGCTCATCAGAGGTGCTCACACGACCCTTTTTAAACTCGCAAACCCACTACTTAATGGTTGAATATGATGGGGAGGATGTCCCCAGTATTGAGTCTATCTCTTCTTTGATTTCCTTTGGCTTTAACTCCTTCAAATAGTAGTATTTGATGACAGCACAATTTTCCAACTTTTCCATTTTTAAGAAAAACACAGAGGCGTCTTGTTCAGTGTGCTCTCAAACCTAAACTAACATGGCGATCGGGCTGAAACTATAGCTACAAGCTATCTAAGGATGATACTATAGAATGCCACCTCAAGGTAGGCCTAGTGGCGCCATCTCTTGGTCAGGCCGGAAACTTATCAATCCACCCTCGTATATCAGTGAGTCAGTGGGTTCGTTCATATTTTGTAAATGTAGGGTTAGGTTACCAAGTCTTCAATCCACAGATTATAAAATTACTAATCATGATTGACCTTGTAAAGAGTAAATAAAAGTAATATTTGATTAAAATTACTTTTTATAACATGGAACACTGATAATGTAGTTTCTTTCAACTTTTAGATTTGATAAAATAGTAGTGTATTAAGTAAATTAGCTATAGCCAGTAACATAGATAAAAATCTCACAAAATCGATTTAGCAGTCTCTGGAAGTGGAGAGACTCGCGAGTTTGTCTCAAACGTAGAAGTGATTAGGTGATCACTACTGAACCTTTCTACTAAGAAATATATCGAATTAATATTGTGTTACTGTTCGATGTTAATCTGACTTGTATTTATTTCTCTTTATGGGAGCCAACGATATTATTACTTCTTATTGCACATATAATTGTACGTTGAATAGTATATATAATTGTTCGTTTGATTTTCTTAAAAAATTTTTTTTTTAATTTTAAATAAGCTACATATTTTTAACATTACAAAATTTGTAAACTGTTTATAAAAAGACCAGTTATTCCTGTACAGAAAACTCAACCATGTGTAGGCGGACATTTGACATTTCTGCTATGCCTCTCTAAACCTGCACGGATCTTTCATATGATCTTGCACAGAATGAGTGCATAAAGTTTTCTGAAAACTCAAATGTTTGTCGGGTTCTTAAGTACATTTATATATTTCAAATATAAGGAAATATAATTTTTTTTAAATGTGATAAACTATAAGAAACTCTGAACAAAAATAACAAACCGTAATTTATTTATTTACTTAATCCAGACTTATACAAATTTACATTAATTACATAAACTGATAGAATGATCGCGGATTCTACAGTACAGCAATTTGTGCCAAATTACACACTATACAAACCGCAATCCTGCAGAGGAAGATAATATTTACTGTACGCAAGTATGGAAATAAATCAATAAATAAATTCTATTATATACTTTCCCTTATTATAATTAGAAATAAAACGAATTGTATTATTTTAATCAGTTCTAATCTCTAAAATTGTTAGAAGGGTTGTCTCATTCAAAGAAATTTTGACATGTCTGGGAACATTTTTGGGATTTCATTAAAAAAAATTAAGCAAGAAATAAAATTTTTGTAAATAATTATTTAAAAAATGTAGTTTTTTTCAAACTAATATTGTTCTTATAAAGTTTTACTTAAGGGGACACATCACCTTTAAAACTCTGAAATATAATTAATTTTAATTTCACACAGATAAGTTGGATTGATTTGAAATTTTTTATACAAAAATTTAGTTGTTTTAGCTTATTTTTCATTATTTTTGACTTGTTTTATTTTTAAAAAGTTTTCTATTTTTTTAAAAAGTTTTCTATTCATTTAAATTAAATTTCCTCCATTCATACCAAAACTAGTGCTTTTAAGAATATGTCAAAAAATTTTCAGCTTATCAAATTTGCTTTTCAGTGTTTGATTTTTCATTAGGGAACATTAGGACTAAATAGGCCAAAAAAATCTCAAATAAAGATAAAGTTGTGTTACGTATGTATAAAAAATTTCAAATCAATCCAAATTATCTGTGTGAAATTAAAAATAATTATTTTTCAAGTTTTAAAGTTGGTATGTTCCCTTAAGGGGATATTGGAGCCAGTGTGATCAATTTGAGACCTAACCCCGAGCTGTAGTTTAAATTGTTTGCCTATGATACACTTTATACCATCAAAAATCAAATTGGTAATTCTTTGTTATTATGTTGGTCACGTGGAACACAAAGTTTATGTTGATTTAATAAAAATTATAAGTAATTATACAAATATAAGATTCGGCTAATATAAATTATTATAACAGCAATCATGGGATACTACATTTGGATGCTACAAGCAAGTGTATTTATTTAATATTTTTGATTTACAACATTTTCTAGGATAGGTAAGTTATAACTTTTGTTACAATAGATAAACTACCTTTTAACATAGCTCCCACCACCCCTTAAAGTTGAGAATTTGAAATATATTTTATGATATAATATATAACGATAGTGTCATTGATAAAAAGTCCAAACCAAAAGCATTACAATTTTATGATAAAAATAAATATTTTATTTAAATTTATCAGTACTATAAACTATATTAAATATCCTATATATGATATACTTTATAGTTATTTATTCAAATGTGAATTTATTATCTTTGGCCAAATATTTATTTAGATGGTTAATGGTTCATTTATATATGAATCTTACCTTTGTATTTGGCACATTTTTATTTCTAGGATTTAGAAAACTAACATTTTTTAAATTTGAAATAAAAGACTTATTTTGATTATATATTTTATGATAAAAAAGAATGTTATTAAGAATTTTCATAATCAATTTCTTCAATATATCTCGATTGTTGAATTTAAGTTTTAAAATTAAAAAAAAAATTAATTGTTATGTTAATTTGGTCTACACTTGTCTTCTAAAATTTATTCTATTTGAATTTTCTTCCTTATTCAGATAGGCTTTAAGCAATGCTTCAAGCTATATACTTTTAATGCTTTCTTTTTTTTCCTTTGTGGATTTTTGGCCATGTACCCAGACTGATTATACTCTTTAATATTTACTTATTTCTGGTTTAATGAATTTAATTGAGAACTGTAACTCAATTCTATTCAAACTAAAAAATCAAAAAATACTAATGTTAATATTTACAAAGTGATCACTGACAAAATAATGAATATTATTATTTATTTACTTACTGGGTGTATAGGCTCATTATTGACAAAACGAATTTCTACTAGAAATAGTAGTTCCAATTTTTCTCTCGTTTTAATAACAATATTTTAATAAGATTTTAATATATTAATAATATTAAGACCAGTAGACCACGGTGTAAGAAAGAGACCGGGCATGTTTCGGTCTGCAAAGTTTGGAATTTCAAAATAAAAAAAATCATATCTGATAGATCTTAATTATCCCATTCGATCTACGTTAATTGATTTATAAGCCCCTTTTTCGTTTTCCCAGGAAAAATCGAAATATGATTTTCCATTTTTATGTATTTCAAATACCTAAATCTCTTTAAAAAATGGGTTTATTGTACTTTATTAAGCTTAGAAAAATTGCCCTTCAGCTAATTTAATTTGCCCGCGTGTCAATTATTATAAATATTCGGTAATTTATATATAAAAAATAAAAAACCGTAATAGTATTTCTAAGCCAATTATTTGCGCTTTGCCCATGCGCGGCAGAACTAAGGTGGTACTTACAACAAAAGCGTGCTGCACATATTACTGCATATAAGTACCTAATGCAAGGCATTTAAAATATAAAGTTATTTATCTTAACAAAAAAATGAAACTGATTAAAATAATATTTCAACCTAAGTTAAAGTGTTTTTATAATTGTTCCGTTTTCGGTATATTGTGGTGTACAGTATTGAGTTGAACGTTACTCGACAATGAAAAGTGAAACATTATTTTGTTTACGTCGAATATAACCTCACTACTTCACTTAACAGAGAAGAACTGCATGACTGCATTAGTATTTAATTGGATTAACAGGAAAATCAGTATCAGAAGATATGTGGAGAGTTTTGGAATTCATGTACGAGCTTTTCCAAAGATGGTTTCGATTACTTTACAGACATGATGCCAGCTCTACATAATTATATCACTTATACATATGCGAGTATTTTTACCAAACGAAAATCATATCTTAGCAATGTTCAACATGTGCAAGGCTTTGCTGGTTGGTGACGCAAGGGAAGATCCCAAATGTCATGCAACAAAATTTTTTGAAGTAATAATTTTACAGTGTTAGAACTCGTTATAATTCATATTAGAATGATTAACACGCGACGTCAAAACTTCAGAATTAAGGACAATATGTCTTCAAGTTGTTATCACTGTATTGTATTACAATCAGACTTTGTGCTTCGAAACCATGGATATAGACTGCAAAGTACTTTAGGATAGTCATCAGAGCCGGATTGTATCACACTTTATTAAAAAATCGAATCACGACACAGATTGCTTCCTAGGGTAAATGATCTTTTACGATTGCAAAAATTTGTTTAATGTAAGGGTCAATTTTTGATAAATTTTTGTATTTATTATTTTTAGACTTCACGACAGGAAACTTTCTGTTTAACAAATCATTCCATCTTTGATACTTCTTTGAGAATGAGGATAACGAGGAATTTTTTCAGACATTCAGAGGACTGATACAACGTGGTATTTGGACGTAGGGGCCTAGATAGGCTATAGCCCGTGTCCTATTTAACTTTATGCCTCGCGGAGGGAAGAGAGAACACCAGGATATGTAATGCTGAGAAATGTGCGTTTTATTGTAGAGCAAGAGCAGGCGCGCTGTACACAGCTCGGAAGCCAAAGCGGTTCTGGCTCCGAGACGTTCGAATCGTGTCTCGCCACCTAAGGTGGCGCCGCACGCAGGCGGCTTTCGAGAGAGGGACGGAAAATAGGTGGCAACTGCATTAATCATAATCGGATCGGGGGAAGAGCAGTTGCTTCCTTCGACTCCGGGGGCGGCATCCTCTAGCGTATATGTCGTCTATAGCTTTGTGGTTATGGAAGACCAACTTGTCGTGTGGATCATATGTTTTATGGATTTTATCTTGTGGATTACATGCTGTGGTGGAAGATCGACGGAACGCCTAACGTGACAGTGGGTGTGTTCCGGATTGGAGTACGGTAGTTTATAGTAATTTAAGTTGGCACCTATTGACTAACGGAGAATCGTTCCGAATATCGGCGACAGTCAAATAATGGCAGAGTTAACTGTTTCGAAATTGATGATGCAGAAATTAATAAACTCTTTTTATTGAAGATTAAAAATTGTGAGTGAAACACTTAACCTTTTCATGATTAGGAAGTTAGCACTGAATGAACAGTGAAACTTTTTCCTCTAAATAACAAAATAATGTTAGCTAAAATCGTCTAGCCCACGTTTGAACTTTCGCAGTAGTCATCAGCTCTCTGCCAATTCTGCCATATTTGACTGCCGTCGATATTCGGAACGATTCTCCGTTAGTCAATTGGTACCAACTTAAATTACTATAAACTACCGTAGTCCAATCCGGAACACACCCAGTAACGACGGTCACATTGCGCGGCAATTTGAAAAACGACTCAAATATAGGCGGAAAAGAAAGAATTTAATTATTTTATTTAATTTTAATGAAATTGAATTTTTAATCAATGTGTTTGTGATAATTTCAATGAATATTGATTCATCCCATGGATGTTCACATCTCCATATCATAGGTATTCGATCTAATTTGAATTAGTATTAAACTTCTTCTCCATATAATTTATAAGTTGTTCGTTTAAATTGCAGTTAAAAGTCGTTGCGTTAAAAATGTATTTATATTTATTTATATTTAGTTGAAGTTGAAAAGAGTAAAGAGTTGAAAAGAGCTTTAACAAGCTTTAACAACATTTTATTGTCATGAAGGATATAAATTGTTTTCATATAATTTTAAATAAAAAAGGATTCATAATAAATAACACGTGTTCAATAATATTGTATACAAAAATTAAAATTTTTTTTTTGTAATACAAAATTATAAATAAAGTTTTATAAATTATTGTTGAGCAACACACTTCAAACTTATTTCCTGTACATATCTTTTGAACATTGTAAATGTATGTAACTTAATTTTTAAAATTTAAAATCTGAATCAGCTTCAGGAGGTGCAACTCTAACCGTGACTGGAATCCTGCTTGCAGCTTGATCATTGTTGACGGGACTGATTCCCTCTGGTAGTTCTGAGCCCTGCATTTTAAATGAAGAACCAAATTGTTAAATTTCAAGTACAATAAGTTTGTTTTTTAGAAGTTTGTGTATTTTGTACTTACAAGTACAAAATACATATCAAATCAATACTAACCCCTGTGCTCAGCCTGTAGACGTTCCTGAGCCTTTTGTTCATGTCTTCCTCGATGGTGAGACCATCAACAGCGCTGGTTCGACTGGCCTGTCTCTGATGATACGTACCACTGCTTTAGCGACTGGAACAACTGGACAGAGTGGTTAAATCCTAGAGCAACTATTAGAGAGTCAGCAACTGAAAGAAAAATAGAAAAATTTCGTTAGCTTTCAAAGTAGATTCAGTACACATCAGTAATAAAGATCTAGGCGACTGCTGATTACTTACAATTTTCACTCTACAAACTATTCAACTTAAGGACAAAAAATCAGTCCCATCAACAATGATCAAGCAGCAAGGATTCCAGTCACGGTTGGAATTGCACCTCCTGAAGCTGATTCAGATTTTAGATTTTAAAAATTAAGTTACATACATTTACAATGTTCAAAAGATATGTATAGGAAATAAGTTTGAAGCGTGTTGCTCAACAATAATTTACAAAACTTTATTCATAATTTTGTATTACAAGTAAACATTTTAATTTTTGTATACAATATTATTGAACACGTGTTATTTATTCTGAACCCTTTTTTATTTAAAATTATATGAAAACAATTTATATCCTTCATGACAATAAAATGTTGTTAAAGCTTGTTAAAGCTCTTTTCAACTCTTTACTCTTTTCAACTTCAACTAAATATAAATAAATATAAATAAATTTTTAACGCAACGCCTTTTAACTGCTATTTAAACGAACAACTTATAAATTATGTGGAGAAGAAGTTTAATACTAATTCAAATTAGATGGATGAATCAATATTCATTGCGATTATCACAAACACATTGATATCCATATTTATTTTTATTTAATAATTAAGAACTACATTTTTAAACAGTTTCATATACAATTTCATTAAAATTAAATAAAATAATTAAATTCTTTCTTTTCCGCCTGTATTCGAGTCGTTTTTCAAATTGCCGCGCAATGTGACCGTCGTTACTGTCACGTTAGGCGTTCCGTCTATCTTCCACCACACAGCATGTAATCCACAAGATAAAATCCATAAAACACACGACAAGTTTGTCTTCCATAACCACAAAAGCTATAGACGACATATAAGCTAGAGGATGCCGCCCCGGATATAGTGCATTAACTAATCATCTAATACCAAAGCAAAAGACATCATTATTGGAAATTATAGTGTTAGCAGATCAACATAGAATAGTTTTAGAGAGCAAGTGAATTGGGCAAAGTGGAGGTTATTTTTTTTTAATTAATTTCATGTCTGTTACTGTGTTACTTCATCACAGACTGTACCCACTTCGTTTAATTTTGGTGGTACGCATTTAGGCAGATAAAAATATAAATGTTTTTCACTTATGTAAATAAAAAAACTGTATAATGAGCGAATCGTAGCATGCGAATGCAACATGACCATCTCCAAAACAATTACGCATTTCCTACACCACAATATACCGAAAACGAAACAATTATAAAAACACTTTAACTTAGGTTGAAATATTATTTTAATCAGTTTCATATATTTTAAATGCCTTGCATTAGGTACCCCCTCAACGTGCTGGCGATACTTTGCGCGTTTAGCGCCGTTCTCGGCGTGCAGCACGTGCTTCAGCACATGCTCGGCATATGCCCTGCACGTGCCGACGATTCTTGCCGCCCCGGTAGGTGGCGCGGTAGGCGCATGCCACAGTATTGCCTATCTAAGTCCCACTGATGAGAAGTTAAAAATTCTGGAAATACGGGAAAAAAGTATAGGAAGCTGCTTGGGACATTATTAGAAAGCATACTGTGCAATAATTTGTTATAAAAGTAGTGCTAAATGGGCTTTTTTTATTAAAAAAGGGACCGATATCGTTGTCACGCGTGCAGCACGATATCGGCACGGAGAGAGCATGCGTTACGGCACGCGTACTGCTGAAATGACCAGCTCGTGATGTGCATAGAGACTGAATTCGATAATTATATGCAGCACCATGTGCAGCACGCTTTTGTTGTAAGTACCACCTTAATTCTGCCGCGCATGCGCAGTGCGCAAATAATTGGCTTAAAAATACTATTACGGTTTTTTATTTTTTATATATAAATTACTGAATACTTATAATAATTTACACGCGGGCAAATTAAATTAGCTGAAGGGCAATTTTTCTAAGCTTAGTAGAGTATAATAAACCCATTTTTTAAAGAGATATGGGTATTTGAATTGCATTAAAATGGAAAATTGTATTTCGATTTTTCCTGAGAAAATGAAAAAGGGGCTTATAAATCAATTAAGGTAGATCGAAAGGTCTAATTACGATCTATCAGATATAATTTTTTTTATTTCGAAATTCCAAACTTTGCAGGCCGAAACGTGCCCGGTGCCTCAACCAGTCCTACCCAACAACTTATCCAACTGAACCCTACACTTTTACTTGATCGGACGAAATTGAGTGCCAACAATTTTGTCGAAGAACAAATTTGAAAAAAAAGTATAAAATTGTTGTTGTTTCTAAATTACAAAAATTAAACTGGTTTAATTTTTCGATGGAGCCCTATGATATGATTGTTAATCAACCTGTAGTGATAGATAATGTGAGTTTACAAAATTTTTAGTATTAAACATTTCTATTATTCCGACTTGTTATACCTGTATTTGTTTTCTCAGCTGTGCGACACTAACACTAAGATATCTACTGTTAATTATCTATGAAACTAGGCTATGTGGCTGTAAATTTGTATTACTAAATAAAAAAATATATAAATTCCATTGTGAAATCATTAATATACGAAATGAAATGATGTGTGATATAAAATATGGTTCTATCATTTATTATATATTTCAAGATCAATTTGATATTTTTTTCTATAAGAAAAGTTCCATATTAATACAATTTTTGGGTTAACAATTTTAACAAATTTTTTATCCCTGGCAAGGAAAGTGCAACTATTTATTTGATGTTTGTCTATTAATAATAATTAATCCTCTTTGAATGAATACAATGGTTGTTTGTTGTAAAATTGTTAATGAAAAAATTTGACTAGTTAAAAAATAAAAATCCGGTTCAAATAGCATCAAACCAAATAACTTAAAATATATTGATGTTTTTTTAATATTTTGATTTATATAGAATTTTATCAAAATAATTATTTGGTTCCCTACTGAAAAGCCTCAGGTGAGATCTCACCTAAGATTTTTCAGTACGATTTTTAATTTTTTACTTGTTTTGGTATTTGTATTATTAAGTAGAAGTATGTTTGAATAATATAGTTCCAATTTAAATTTTTAACCTGAAAAACTGTATTCTATAATAATCTTGTATTATTATTATTATATGACTAGGAAAATTCAGGTGCTTGCCAATGTCTTGGTTTGTTTTGATTTTCTCAGTACTGCTTTAAAATAATCGTTTAATATTATCATTAATAAATTTTTTTAATAAATGTTTGAGGCTTATTTCTATGATTTAATGTATAAAGAAATGGTTATGTTTTTCTAGCAGCATAATAATAAAAGCAGGAAATTCCATTACAGTCAGCTGTCATTGCATATATTCTGAATCTTAATAAATTAGCCATTCACAAAATTTTGAGTTCAAAATCCAATTTTTTCCTCATTAACGAGTTATTGATTCCCAAGTGAGGATGATAACAACAAAACTAGGGTTGCAAGCTCGAAAATATCTATTTTTTCAAAAATAAAATTTTAATCAAATTATTAAAATATGAAAATTTTCGAGCTCACAACCCCAGTTTTGCTGTTATCATCCAGATGATACTTCCATTAATGGTCATCAAATATAAAAAAAGTATTTTTTAAAGAAGTTTTGATATTACTTCTTTCTAAATTATCCAGCTAGATATCCATGTGAAATCCATGTCAATCCATGTAGATAACCACGTGGACAATCCACATGGATATCCAGATAGATATTTTTAACAGGGCTTGCTCAATTTTTGTTATGGATAATAAGTAATATATCAATGGAGTGAGGTAAGTATTTAGACAGTGTCTAAGGGTTGCCAACCATGTATTGTACACAGTGCATGGTATATTACGTACAAAGAAATCAGAAGCCTGTTTACCATTTACAAAACTATAACATACCTACAAAATACAGCCTAACTCTTCTACTGCGCTCGATATACTTTTCTGAAATATACCTACTACCTTTTTTGAAGCGTCTAAAAATCCAAGCGTGTTCCAGGTGCTATTTACTCTGTCCCTGTCTCATTACCTAGTTAAGAAATTTATCATAAGTTCTGGCTTTGATTTTAGAAGCATAATATATAATCGTATAATTGACAGTGCTTGGCATAATCTGCCCATATTATGCTGGGTGCTTGAGATTAAATCACAAACAACTTTAAATCAACTGTTACGTCCTGACTATTAATTGATAATAATCAGAATGTAATGATATTGTGTAGTGGCAAGGCTCTTTATTTAATACGTGTTAATACGCGCCTAACACTCTCACTATGTTAGTAAATAAATAACAAAACCTTACCTTTTGATGTTTCTGTTGATGATACTTCTTTTAATATTAAGCTTTATAAAAAATGGATTTTCTAATAATCACACTTTTGATTATATTTAAATGAGCTTCTATTTATTTTATACCTTGTTTACACTTACTTTAATTGTACAAAATATGTCCAGATATTTACGTATACTACTTTTATAAATATGAACTACGTATCACCAATTTTCGCACGTGCGAGCGGTACGGAGTAGGTATTGAATTAAACTCGAACTGACTGTAAATGTATATGCGAGAGCTTATAAAGCCTCACATTAACGCAATGTGTTTACAAATGTTTTAAATCTTTACAAAATATTATCTTAAAATTAGCAGATTCACACAATAGAAGAAAGTAGCTCTCTTGCTACATCATAAAAATTGCTTAATACACAATTTCAATGGGTCAGCTCTCACTGGCTGACATATATCGAGTCGCAATCGCATTAAAATTGCAAGCGCAACAAAAAAAATCAATTTCTGAGTTTAAATTTTGACATTTGCTTTCATAATAGATTTATTGAGAAGAGTAAAAAAAAACGAAAAGCTTACATCGTAAGACATAACATAATAAAATAAAAAATATTAATAACAAAAAAAATATCAAAAATTTTTTCAATATTGTAACTTTAAAAGATCTTGGCAATCAATTCTCAGACTTCTGACAATGAGTCCTCTTTATTTAACAAGATCAATAATTTAATTTAACCCTTTTCGGCATACATTTTTCTGTTCAGTGAATTCACTTGAAAATTTGTACTTGGGGGTTTTTGGGGTCGCTGATTACGAATCTGAAGTCAGAATTCTGAAATTTTTACATTCAAGATGGCGGATTCAAAATGGCGGACAAAAATTTACAAAAAAATAGACATAGAGTACTAAAAATTTGTACTTGGGGGTTTTTGGGGTTGCTGATTACAAATCTGAAGTCGGAATATGGAAGTTTTTACATTCAAGATGGCGGACTCAAATTTACAAAAAAAAAATAGACATAGAGTACAATTTTACAATCAAATTTATTTACAGCTGCCTCGAAAATCTCGCGCGTGCAGATTTTTAGCATGAAATACGTTATTTTTGGAATTTCCAGTCCGTCATGTTGATCCGCCATCTTGAATGTAGGAAAATTAAAAAACTGATTTCATATTCATTAGTCCTGAGTAAAAATTTTCAGAGAAAAATACATTATTTTTTAAATTTTTGGCACGCCATTTTGAATTCGCTATCTTGGATTTGAGAAAATCAAATTTGTAATTGCATATTCATAATCAGCGACCCCAAAAACCCCTGATTGAACATTTTTGGGCAAAAATACGTTACTTTTAAAGTTTTGGTCCGCCATTTTGAATCCGCCATTTTGATTTTTGAAAATCTGATTACAGATTCGTAATCAGCAACCATCAAAACCCCTAGATACAAATTTTCATCAAAATCGAACGACAAATAAGCTGGAAAATGATTTTTTTCTAAAAAAACAGCATTTTTTTGCAATTTGTTTATTTATAACTATTTAACAACAAATAAAATATTAATTTTTGTTAATTAGTATTGTGGAGAAACTTCCTAGCTCTCAAAAGAATCTATAACTATTTATATACACCTTATAACGGGTTGCTGCTACCCGTACCCACGCGGTATTCGAGGCAGGTTGAGCGAGCGACGACACAGGCAGCATTGGCTATAAGGATAGCATGCTTGCTTAGAGATCTCGGGGACGCCGGATCGATCCTCGGTCCCGGCGCTCCTTTTGTGTTTTTCGTCGCTCACTTAAGGTCCCACCCCGTTACAACCTATACATAAAATTTTTATAAATAAAAATTTTGGATGAAATAGGTGGTTAATATATTAACCACCATGCCGAAAGGGGTTAAGTGATAAAGATAATAAGTCTCGAATCCTTGAAACTGAAACTCAAATTCAGTCTATAAACAACAAACTTGACCTCATCACTACGTCATAAACTTTTGCTAGAAAAACTGGAAAGATATGGGATAAGGGATAAAACAATTAAACTAATAGAGAGCTATCTTTGCAATAGGAAACAAAAAATAAGAATTCAAAATCAATTTATTACTGAAAAGGAAATATGTTCAATAGTTCCTCCAGGAACTATTTTTTGACCATTATTTTTTTATGTATGTATGCAGACAACACGGTTGTCATTTCTAGTGACGATATATGAATAATATGCTGAGAAAATAGCTGATTGGTTAGCTTTTAATACATTAACTTTAAATACTAGCAAATCAGTATACATAACATTTGACAACTATTGTAACAGTGTACCAGAAAATATTAACAATGTAATACATAATCAAAAGCTGCCTAGAATAAATAATCATAAATGGACGAACATCTTGAGCATATTATTTGCAGAATAAACTACTTAATTTTTATTTTTGCAAAGTTTAAGAAAATAATGCATAACTTTTTTGCAGAATAATAAGCTACAGTATACTAATATGGGGTGGAGCCTATAAAAGCTGTCTAAATAGGATACAAAAAATTCAAACCAAAATTTTGAAGATTTCATCACAAGATTATCAAAGGATAATGATTATGCCAATCATTATCCTTTAGATATTAAACAATTGTTTACACTCAAGTGCCTTATGTACACAAAAGTATCTTTATTGTAGCTGTTAAAACATTCAATAGTCTCCCTAATAAACTAAAAGTTTTGAATTATAAAAAGAAAGAATTAAAGACAAAATTCAAAATCATATGGAGTAAATTGAGAATAATTTGTATATGTTTGTTAAGAAAATTTCCTCATCGTTTATAACCGTTTTATTTAAATATATTAGAAGCCTTGTTTCGTATACAGAGTAACGTTGCGATGGATATTCACTTGTTTGTATATCGTGTGTTTACGCGAAGCGAGGCGGGTATAAAAGGAGGAATAGGATTAGGTGAATACTAGTCTAGCCCAGCCAACGCTTTAGATCTTCTAAATTATTATCTCTCATAACTAGATAATCAATTGATTTTATTGATACCTCCATATTTACATTGCTCTACTTATCTTTGGTTAGACCTATACTTCTATATGCTTCGCCGATATGGACCCCTACATACTGTGTTCACTCGAAGAAAATGGAATCAGTTCAACATAGGTTCTTTCGTATTATTGTTTACAAAATAGGTTTTTTTCTTAGATCGCTTTGAACACGATTATTCCAATATTGTTATTAAAGTTTAAATTAGTTCATTAGAATCTTTACATACCTACTATGACATTCTTTTTCTTTATAAAGTACTTAGATCTTATGTCAATTCTCCGATATTATTATCTTATATAAATATTCATGTACCTCCTAGATCACTAAGAAAGAATGTTGCATTATTTCATATAACAATCATGAAAAATGACTTAATTTATCGAAGTGTTATCGATAGGTCATTGAAATTATTCAACGACTCACTGTTTGCGTTTGACGATTTCTGACTAATATTACTAGTTTCAAAAGTTCTGTATATCAAAGTATTGTCATTTATTTCTAAAATATTTTATATTAGCTTACATTCTTAATCTCTATAATATGCCGATTTGTGGTATAGGAACTGTAAACAACCACCTGTATACTATATATAATTGTAAGAGGATCTTAGTCCGTTTATTTAATAAAATAAAAAGATAAATATAATTTTAATTTTTAAAATAGTTATTTTTTATAAAATAGTTCTAGATTTTATTGTAATCAATATATTATCTCTGTGCCCTAAGTCGTCGTCGGTAATGTCTGAGACGTAAATTTGGAGAAAAGTTCAGTATGAATCAGTGAATCTAGGTTTATCAAAACATTTGTCATGACTGTATTATACGTGATTTTTGTGTGTTTTTACTCGCTTCATTTAAATCCAGGATTTTTTTTCCCTCCTACGCACTTTAATATTTGAAAAGATGGTGGAATCCCGTCAAAATATGGGAAAAATTACGTAAAATCGTGAAAAATTGCATTTAAGAGCATAACTTAGTTGCAATTTTTTTGTGAGTGTCATATGTATGATTTATATGAATTTGAAACTTTGAAAAAATGTCAATATCTTATAAAACTGCTTAAAAAATTAAGATATTATGAGAAAGGGAAAAACGTAAATAGGTAGATTTTCACGGTTTTTTGCGATTTTAAGGTGGCGCCGCACGCAGGCGGCTTTCGAGAGAGGGACGGAACATAGGTGGCAACTGCGTACCGTATTCTACCATGACGCACCACGCGGCTGGTGAGCGAACTATACACATATAGCTCTACGGGTAGAGCAGAGCGAGACTCGCGTCGGCGATCGGCTTAGCGCTTGGCTTATCCACGCTATTATCATGCGCTTAATAATAAAAAACATATAAACATGAATCCATAAACACCTTCTCAACAATTAAACTTATACCCATGCAAACTTAAACCATAAACCCCGAATGGGGCCGATGACCATATGTTAATTTTAATCATTTAGTTCCAATGATATCGGTAGCCGTGGTAGCTAAGGCGCGCGTCTGCGGAGGGCGCGTATGCCATTTTGCCAGGGTTCAAATCCACTGCAGAATTTTTTTTTTTTTAATTTGTACTATTTTATACGAACTGCCGCTAAATATAATTTTATTTTTAATTAAAATTAGATGGATTGATTATATAAATTTATTTAATTAAAACAAACAGATTTCCACACCACCACTGAGGTACTGTTTTCGGCGCGTTGGTTTGTTTTGTTATACTTCGATTAACCTTATAAGAAAAACAATAATGGCATACAATTCAAAGACATGTCTGAATTATATATACATTACACTTTTTCTTTATAATGAAAATCGGAATATAACCGTGGTCCCCTTGCCAGTGGCCATACATTCCACGGGAGTCGCCGCCATTCCTCCTCTGACTCCACCTACAATCCTTCCTCCTCCTTGAGGTACACTTATTGTAAAAAAACTTATGTCTAATTTTCAACCATTTGAAAAAATTTATTCTCGAAAAAATCCATATATGACATTCAAATAAATCCATCATGAGGTATCATTAAATTAAACCTACATTTTGATATAATAAGTGTACAGAAAAATATTCATGATTATATTAGAATAATATTATGTACTATTACATCATGTCATGTGATAATACGAAATAGTATTCATACATATAATAGTGAACATTTGTTCTATTTATAATTTTAATAATTTAAACTACAAAAAAAGGAAATAAAACAAAAAAATTATACATATTACAAAAATTTAAATAAAAAAATTAAAATAACATACACATTACAAAATAAATACATATACACGTAAAATACATTATAAAAATAATAAAAAATACATGTTACAAAAATTAATAAAACCAAGACTATATTTAATATAGTAATCAACTAAAAAAATGATAACAATTTAAACAACAAATAAATAAATAAAATATATAATTAATTATTTTTAACATTTTTTAATTTTTGATTTTTACTATTAATATTTTTTTTAGTCGATTGCTTGGTAATATTATGTTCGCGCGTTTTAGAATAAATTTTAACTGTTAATAAAAACTTTAACGCGTGCATTCTGTGCTCATGACATATATTATTTTGATCGAACCAATCTGGAAATTTTTCACGAGTGTAAGCTTCTACAATTTCTAATAAATGATACAATAATTTTTTTTGATCCCATACACTTTCATGATACTTTTAAAATGCTTCTAACTGACAATTTACTACATTCGTGAAAATTTCAGTTGGTCTCGTCAAATATGCGATTTTGGGCATGTCCTCATCCAAATGCAAATATTCTCTATATTTAATATATTTTTCACTATCAGAAATACTAGAGTCAACATTTTTGATAAAAACATTCTGGCATTCTAAACAAGGATATTTATTCAAACACTTTTTAGCTATGTAGCCTGCAAAAAAAGTAATTGCATTTGATTCGAACATATCCCGATCCCCAATCTCTGTCATGTGATCGGAATTCACTGTTAAATACAAATCCGCGGATTCAGCAGCATCAATCAACTCTTGAATTTCCCTTAATTCTTTAGATTTGTACTCTAGTAAATCTATATCAACCGTTAATATTTCTAGTTCGGAGTTAGAAGTTTTATCAACACAATTATTTTCAGTGCTTGAATCTATTAAAGATTGTGAATAGTGACACGCGACATTTCCTTTATTACTAGTATGGATAAAATCTGTTGATAATATATGACGAAACGCTAATCGATACATTCTACAGGTTGGATTTGCATTAAATCCACCTCTTTTGCGCAATTTAGAATTAATATGCTCGACTGAATCTTGGTTACAAAGGCCCGTAGCTAATTCAAACTTTGGAAACTGAGATTTTAAATCATCATAAAGACAAATTAAAGCTTGTACCGTTAAAGGGAATTTAGTAAAACGAGGAGGTTTAGAAAAGTTTTTTCCTTTCTGAACAACCCATTTTTTTGCGTATGGAACGAATTTTTCAAGACACTGCTGAATCTCTGGATGCTTATCTGATAAAGGAAACTTCAGCGGATTTTTAGGAGTTAAATATAAAGAATTACAAGCATCAATAACAGCATCTAAGTACTCAACAAAATCCGCTGAAGCTTGCCGAGTCGACGACGTCAATAACCCCTGCGGGTCCTCACCTGCTAATTTAATTGCGCTGGCCATTCGACGACTTAATAATTGAAACGCTAATTTAACTTTCATGGCATCAAAACTATTAGGGTTAATATGATTCTCATTTAGATGGCCTAATAAATTTGATGTTCCATTGCTTCTATCAAGTTCCCATGTTTTAACTAAATCATTAAAACTAATAATAACATTGCCATCAATAAGAATTTTGTCATGGGATCTTAATTGAGCAAGTAATCGTTTAATAAGGTGTAGCCAATCAAAAGTCGCAAAATATTTTGTTTCATTTAAAAAAAAATATGGCATATCTACCGTAACGTTAAGAAGCTTAAACAACTTTTGATTGTTGCTACCCTGATCACAAACAATTAATCTAACGCCCGCATTAATAGTTTTTAACTTAATCAAAAGCGTTTGAAGAATTTCACGAAGTTCTTCAGCTTTTGCACCATGTTCATTAAATCCAAAAGCCAATAACTGACGCCATGGATTTTTGGCATTTATACTATCTAAACAAAATAACAATGCATGCTTCGCGATTTCCCTACTTCTTAAATTTCCACCCATATCAACTAACCCTTCAACTATATCAAACTTCTTGGAATATTCTTTATCCGCTTTTATAGATATTTCATAAAATTTCAACGCGCATACTCGTTCATCTTCAGGCAAATTACTCAAATTTTTTTTCAAGACGTTCAAAAATAATATCATTGATACCCGGAACAACATCATATTCTAATATCCAATTCCTAACTGTTGACTCTGAGGGTGTTATGTGACAACTTTGCGATATTTATATTCGAACAATTATTTCGAATATAAAATCGAGAAAGTTCTACACATAAAAGGTACATGCGAGACTCAAGGCCACAAAAGTATCAGGTAGCCAAGAATCTCGCTGACCTAAACAATTTCCCCTCCACTGCGCAAGACCGCACGTGCGAAGCCACGCTGCAGTTTTGAATTCTTGCACCATTAACAGGTCCCGTAAGGCCTAATGAGTGCGATGAGTGCAGACGCACTGACGTCAACATGGGGAAGTGGAGTTTGGAGACGCGTGAGAGGTCCGGAAACACTTCCAAAGCGTCCCCAAGCCACGCTACCTCAGGCACTCCGTCTCGAGCCAAGCTGCCGAGCGGACGACTGTTTTTTTTTCAATATTTTTTTATTTTTTTATTTTCATTTAAATTGTTTGATATATTTTCTATTTCTGATTTCTCAACTGTTTATTAAAATCACTCGTTTTATTTAAAACTAATCTGCGGCGGCGATCCATATTTTTATTTCGAATATATGTACACAAATAGAAACCATTCGAATAAAGCTAGAGTTATCTTTGAATGAATTTGTGTTCGTCCTTGTGACCAAGCCATACGTAAATAGATTGAATTTTTCCTCGGTCCAGAGCCAATAAGAGAGAGGGACGAATCATCAAATAAAGGCAAAATAGGTAAGAACCGTTGTTATACATCAGTCCGCGCTTAAATACAAAGAGAAAAATTAAACTGTCAGCCAGGAGAGATTCGAGGAGTGGAGTCTCTCCCGTAACTGTATAGTTGCGTGCGCGAGATCAACTCACGCAAAGATTCAATTAATATTGCTAGGTGACTAACAATTATCTAACAGAGGGTAAATTTAATCCTGCGCTTCGTAAACGAGTATAACACGCTGCAGAATGATAACACATCTGTTTCGCTAATTCTTTTTCTTCTTTTGCGTAAGGACTTTTTGATTTATGTAATTGTTATCGAATCATTGTTTTAGAAGTACCACGTATGTTTTTATTACTTAAAAAATCATTTACACTAATATTTGCTTGTTTACTTTTTTTCATTAAGTTTTTACGCAAACGAAGATTTTTCATTTTCTCCGCCTTAAATAATTTTTGCAACTGCTGCACTTCTAACGTTAATGAATTTACTACCGTTTGTTTAGAACGAGCATACAATTTACAACAACGTGACATTTTTATTTTCGTTCGTGCAGTAGTAGCTTCTGACGGATAAACATGCATTGTGCTTGATTGCACATCATTTTTTAAATAGTTAAGATCACTATCTTTTTGAACAAATGTACGAAGAGATCGCTTGATTGAAAAGTGAGTGATCTTAGCCTTTGATGCATCAAATAATACCTCATCGTTGTCATCCATATTGACATCCTCTGGTACTGTCTGCTGTTGGGTTACCTGAGACTCAGCTAACCGTTGTTGAAGTTGTCTTCCATCTTCTTCTTCTCCATGATCCTCCATCTGTTCCTGTTGTTGGTGTACCACTTGTAACTGAGCTTGCGCTTCCGCTTCCTTCCAAGAAATCGGATGTCGATTGCGTCGCAAGCTTACTTTCCTAGCATCTGTGAAGTCTTCATCTTGAAAATAGATGCAGCAAAGACCAGCTGACCTTAACGACAAGGAGGACAAGTTGGAAAGCAAAGGATTTCCTACGAAATAAAATATATTTCGTTCTTTATTTTTAACTCGCCATCGATTTCATTATAAAATATTTAAAAAGCTCCTTGATGAAAATTCGTCAATCTTATTTATCCCAATTGTGTATACCGTTAGGGGTCCTCAATAAAAAATTAATTTTAATTAAAAAAATCACCATCAAATGTAGATACTTTAAGACGAATAATGAAGATTTTGACAAAAAAATCGCTATACAGCGAATCAAACTAGTGCGCGATACGGCGGCCTCCGGCCATCGCGGCGCGATGCAAGCTCCCCCCTCTATATAACAATATAAGGCTTTCCCACGCCCCCGCCCCCGCGGTCGTGCCTAAAAAATGAGTGTGTGAGCGCGCTTGATTGCCGCCTTACGTTGCTTCGTGCTCGATTTTCCCGAGATAATTGAAGAACACGAAATATTTTCTAAAAATATATGAAAATTGAGCACAGAGTGCTCATAATTCAGAAACGATTCAGCAGATGGCAAAAAGTTGCTTTTTATTTTAATTTATGAGAAAACGAATTTTAATTTACGAATATCTTAAAAATTTGAGCCTACTTGATCGAAGAATCATTTGTCGCTTTTTGCAATAAGAAAACATATAAGGTTCTCACGCCCCGACCCCGCGGTCGTACCTAAAACGATTTTTTTTTTAAATTTTACAACAAAATTCACCCCGGCCGATTAAAATTGACTCAGCAGAAGCAGAGCTACAGGCGCATATAAACGAATATACCCACTCACACACACATACACGCGTACACTCATATAACATTCTCCAAAAGCACTATTGCTAAACGGTAGAAACTACTATTCCAAAGCTACCTAGGCATGAAGCAATCTGTCAACGATTGTTACAACAATTGTTATTACAGCCTTTGCTCAAGCTTCACACTCTATTATTATTGTATATGTGTGAAGTTTTTTATTACCCGTTTGCAAATATGGCCTACTAAGAGCTTCTTAAATCACAAGTAACTGCTGATTGTCGAAATTGACTTACCTGCATTTTCAATCCACTGCTTTTGTCTCTGTTGCTCGCTGGGAAAACGAAACAAACGATGCCCCGTGAGTTTACCGTTGTTGCACTTTCTATTATTATTATTATTATTATTATTATTGGTCTGGGTGGACCATTGGGTCCTGATGCCTAGGCTTACGCCCTTTGCATCCCCAGTAGTTAACTAGTGGTTGTACTAGACTAGTTTTGTCGTGTGAGGATCAGCATATCAGGTGGTATGCACCATTCCTGTATTACTTATTCCTCAGGGTAAGAGGTGTCAGGTGGTATGCCCCATTCCTGTGTATCTTATTCCGTTAGTGACTTGTACAGGTGTATCACCGTCCTAACGGTCAGTGCCTGGATCGCTATTGGTTCGCACGTCGTCGTCCCCAACGCCCTATGTCTCTTTTCGGCTGAGGCTAAGCAGTGGCATAATACATGTCTACTGCTTTCCTCATTTTGGTTACACCACCTGCATACTGGTGAGTTCTCTCGACCTATAGTGTGCTGGTGGTATCCCAGCGTCCCGTGTCCGGTAATTAGCTGAGTGAAGATCTTTGCCTCTGCCCTGGTCAGATCTCGCATCTCCGACGCCCAGTCCTCTCTGATGCGCGATCCTATCAGTGCTTTGGCTTGTCTACACCCGTTGCTTTCGCACCGTTCTTTTAGGTGTCGCTCTCTCAGCCAGTCGTGCACCGCCTCTTTGACGGTACACGCCTGAATGCCAAGGGCGGGTTCCGGTCCAAGTAAGTCTTGTCCCGGTGCTATTCCGGCTAGTTCGTCCGCAATCTCATTTCCCTGGTACGTCCGGGTGTCCATGGTGTCCGGGAACCCAGTAGAGGGTG
The DNA here is from genome assembly GCA_020010945.3 of Muscidifurax raptorellus. Taxonomy (NCBI): domain Eukaryota; kingdom Metazoa; phylum Arthropoda; class Insecta; order Hymenoptera; family Pteromalidae; genus Muscidifurax; species Muscidifurax raptorellus. The sequence goes on from JAHUUD020000008.1 coordinate 1,661,213, forward strand.
AGTCTGCGTACTGTCCCACGGAGTCTGTTTAAGGCCGTTATGCAGTCCCACACCAGTCTGGAGGAGGTGCTAGAGCCACCCAGCGCTGCTAGGGCGGCTCTGCTGTCCGTACAGATATTGATGCAGTCCTGCCTTTTTTCCTCGAGCGCGAGTTGTGCACAGAGCAGGATAGCTGTTACTTCCGCCTGGAAGACGGTGGCGTGCCTTCCGAGCGGTGCTATAAGCCTTTTTCCGGGCCTTCTCCGGAAGACTCTAGCTCCCGCCCTGCCTTTCTTTCTGGCTCCATCTGTGTACCAGGTTTCACCTGCGGATGGACCACGGTCGTGTTCGCTCCAGTCTTCCCTTGATGGGATTTGGATGTGATATCCTTTCTCGAAGTTATATCTACGTACTGTCTTGTCCAGTCTCATTGACAATACAGCATAGTCTTTTCCTTTGATCTGTTCTTTTGTGTGTTCCCCTTTTTCTATCCACAGTCCATGATTTTTCAGACGGTGTGCTGCTATAAAGGCTGCCGCCTGGATTGTTCTGTGAAAGGGCTCAACGTCAGTGATGGCTCCAAGGGCTGCCGTTGGGGTGGTTCTCATAGCCCCTGTTGCCGCCCTTAGGATCCACCCCCTGAGCGTTTCGAGTTTCTTTTGTACTGTCTTCAGATCTGTCCTTTTCCACCACACTGTAGCCGCGTAGGTCAGTCTTGGTTTCAGGATACAATTGTATATCCATAGGACTGTTTTGTAGCTCAAGCCCCAGCTCTGCCCAATGGCTCTTCTACACATCCAGAAGGCTGATGTGAATTTCTTGTACTGTTGGTCTATTTGACGCTTCCAGTACAGTTTTTTGTCTAAAATTACGCCTAGGTATTTTGCTTGCTTCTTAATTTGTATTTCCTGTCCTCGCATCATTAGCGTTCGTACCGGTCCTATCTTGTACTTTCTGGTGAAGACAACAACCTCAGTTTTCCGGGGATTGATAGATAGGCCTTTATCCTCGCACCATTTACTTAGGTGCCTCATTGTCGACTCGGTGATGTCCAGTAGGGTGTTTAGATGTTTGCCTCTGGTGATTATAAGTATATCGTCTGCGTAGCCGACCGCTGATACTCCCAGGTTGGTCAGCATCCTTAGTGCTCCATCTATCACCATGCCCCACAGAGTTGGGGAAAGAACCCCTCCTTGTGGGCATCCGTTGCTGACGGAGCCTTTGACGGTGGTGTTACCTCTTGTAACTGTCAGTTTCCGGTTGCTTAGCATGTTCGTGATCCACTTAATTAGCGAATCAGGTATTCCCTTATCTTTGGCTGCTTTGCAGATACTATCTGTGGTCGTGTTGTTAAAAGCCCCTTCTGCATCGAGAAAGGCTCCCACGGCGTATCCTCCGCTTTCAATCTGTTCTTCGATGAGCGAGACAGCTACGTGCAGGGCTGATTCTGTTGATCTTCCTTCTCTATATGCATGTTGTTCGTTGCACAATGGGTTGTTCTTCAAGATATAGTCTTTTATATACCTATCCACCAGCCGCTCAAGCGTTTTGAGCATGAATGACGTCAGACAGATAGGTCTGAAATCCTTAGCGGTGTTATAGCTTCCTTTGCCCGGTTTCGGGATGAAAACCACCTTAGCTGTCCTCCAGCATTTTGGCGTGTATCCGGCTGCAATGCTGGCCTTTGTAAGTCGTATCATAGGTCCGATGATTATGTCGACTCCTTCTTTGAGCAGGATCGGGAGGATTCCATCCTCTCCCGGTGATTTGTAGGAATCAAAGGAGCTCATGGCCCACCTCAGTTTTGCTGGCGAGACAATCAGATTAGCAAGTTCCCTGCAGCCACTGATGTGGCGCGAACCCTCGCCACCGGTTTCCACCTGGTCCTCCGCCGTCTCGCATATATCCCCCGCTATCGTGAAGCCGGGGAAGTTCGACTCTATGAGGTGCGCCAGCGTCTCCTCGTCCGATTCCGTATACTTGCCTGTTGGGAGTTTAACCGCTCCCAGCCAGGCTTCGGGATTGCGGGCTAGGATCTTGTTAAGCCTAGCCGCCTCTTTACCAGATTCCACGTTATTGCAGTACTCTCTCCAGCTTTCAGTCTGGGCTTTCCTTACTGCGTGGCGATATTCCTTCTGTTTACTTCTCCAGGTTATTCATTGCTGGTTATCGTTGCTCCTAACTGCTTTCTTGAGTAGAGCTTTGGTCTCTTTCTTCAGTTTTACCAACCGGTTATTCCACCAGGGTACCTCATATCTGCCTCTGCCTCTCACCAGTTTGCAGTTGGCTTCATATGCTTCAATGATGGCCCTCTGCAGCGATTCCGCCGTGGTGTTGAGCTCTCCTATCGTGTGGATCTCCTTTGGGAACCCTTTTTTTAGTTTCCTTTCTAGGTCTTTCCTGTATTCTGCCAGTTCGTGCGCCTGGGATTCCTGATCCACGTTTCCTGTTGTCGCGTTTCTCCTGTAATCATAAAACAAATTTGTGCATGGTCGGAGAGTGAGGGTTCGTCCGACACTCTCCAGTCCCTAGTATATCCCACTAGCTGCCTTGAGCAGAGTGTGATGTCAATTACCTCTCTCCTCCTTACATTCATGAAGGTTGGTTCGTTACCTCTGTTGATGATCTCCAGGTTAGTGGTAGTCAAGTACTCGAGTAGGGTCATCCCCCGGTCGTTAGTGTTTGTGCTTCCCCACACCAGATGATGTGCGTTAGCGTCACATCCGACAACCAGGGGGAGTCCCCTTTCCTCACAGTATTCCACCAGCCTGGATACTTCCTCTGTTGGTGATTCCTTTTCGAATGGGAGATATGCCGAGGCGATAATCACCCGCTGCCTGCCCACTCCTCTTGCTACCTCCATGGCTAAAACAGCAAGGTCAGCTGTGCATAGGTCTAGTAGTGGTGTTGTCTCCAGACCCTTCGTCACGATGCACGCCCTTGTTCTTTCATTGCCTGGGCCCTTGATGACCTTGCCTGCCTCTCCAAGCCCTCTGATCGTTCCTCTGTAACACCAAGGCTCTTGTATTAGTGCTATGGCTGTGTGCACCGCTGCCAAACGCCTGGTTAATACCGCCGAGGCGTCCTTGCTGCGGTGCAAGTTGATCTGCGTTACTGAAATGTCTGTCGAAGCCATGATTGACAGCAACAGCTCCCCCAACGCTTGGTGTTCCTTACTGCGACTCGGTCACGGAGTATTTAAAGCTCACCTTCCCGATGTCGTAGTAGGCTTTATTGTCCATCCCCGAAAGCGTTCTAATACCACTTTCGGGGATGCCCAGTACCAATAAGGTGCCTTCGGCCTCCTCACCCGATTTCTTTTCCGCGTTCAGGATCCTCCACGCCTCTGTTTTTAGGGTGGGGTTGTACCTCTGCAGCCTCGCCAGCACCGTTACTGCCTCCTCTGGTTTCCCAGGGACCCAGACCACGGTCCTAGCTACTTTCTGCAGAAGCTCAACCCCTCCCACCTTGATTTTGGCTCCTTCCCAGATGTCCAGCTTAGGGATGCAGGATGCTGCCCAGGTTCTGGCACTCTGGTCGGTCGCCACCATCACAATGCCCCCCCCCCCTTGCAGAAGGACTCCTCGAAGCGAGGTAGCGGCAGTTCGGAGGGGATTTTGTCCATCTCTTCCCTCATCGCGTTCCTGAAGCGCTTGAACCTTTCATAGGTTATAAGCGCCTCAGGGTATCCCTCTTCGACGATGACCATAATCAAGGGGTTGGTCCTCTGCGCCAGTGACAGCGTCTGTACCACAGCTTCCCTCTCCCTCGGTTTCTTGGGGGCTTTCTGCCCCTCCGGGGGGGTGTCCGCTGCGGTCTTCGGTCTTTTCTTGTTACTTTTATTCTCGACCGGGGTGATCCCGCTTGTGCCTTCTATCGCCTTTTGGGCGTTCCAGGCCTTACGTTCACGAGCTCCCGGTCGACGTTTCCTCTGCCGAATGGCAGTTTTGGGGGGATCTTTGGAGCCCCCTGCCGCTGGTTCCTCCGTTGCCGGATTCACCATTGCGGCTGCCTCCACCTCCATCCGGTCCAGTGGGTCAGGAACCCCTGGGTTCACCTGTTTCTGAGAAACGGTTCTGCCCAGTTCGTCGTCCCCAGTCTGTGCCGGTTGGGTGTCAGCACTCCTCCCTTCTTCTTTTTGGTTTTGTGTATCTACATTCATTTTATTCCCACGAGTAGCTAGGGAACCAGAGGTCACCCGCTGCAGAGCCCCGCTTGCAGCAGGAAGGCTTTCGTACCTCGGGAGGGCGCCTGGTATCCTGAGGGCACCGTTTGCGACCACTGGACCCCGTGGCCAACCAGTCCCCTATGCACGGTTTCTCACACAATGGGATTGGGGGTTGGATGTAATACCCATTGCGCCTCCTTCCGAACGCAATGGAGAGTTGTCCTTAGCGTCCAGGAGGTCCGCCCGACCGTTCTCGAGAACCCCGAGGTCCGGACCCGACCCGGGAAGAGCCCGACGGGAAGAGCCCATTTTACCGAGATTCCGCGCCTCGGGCGCGTTCTACTAATAGCTCGAAGAGGCGGCGAGCCGACGTCGTCGTATCGACCGACGACCCCCTCCCGCCGCCCCAACTATCCACTTTCGTTGCACCATTACTTCCCGGCCCGGCTACGGGACGGTCGCATAGACCTCTGGACGAGCCCCCACACCGGCTCCTCTCAGAGCACGCGACAAGGTAACAACTCCTAGTGGGGGGTTGCACTTTCTATATTTGCACACATCGTAAACCGTAATTGGTCGATCCATTGTTCTGAACACAAATGCAAAGCACAAAAAAACCAAACAAAAATTCGAAAGAACGTAATCTCGAACGTGTACGTGCGAAGAAAATCCGCAAACTGGCTTGCGACGTTGACAGTTTAGGCGGTTATATACATATATATATATATATATATATATATATATATATATATATTGATGAGCGGCTAAAAACAAAAGCCGTACGCGACTCGCGTGATCACGTACGCGCGCGCTCGACACGAACGAACGTCCTTTTGGTCGAGATTTGAAAATACAATTTTCTTCCATTGTGTTGGAAATATTTCATAATTATAAGATAATTGTACCTATCTTTATATTATTTTAACTAAATAGGTGCTTTGGCTTGTTAACAATTGAATAATGCAACGAATTTCAATAATTCAATTAATTTTAAAGAAAGTTTGAACACAATAGTGGGAGGTAGCCCTTGGACAATAATTAAACAAATAAAGACATCATTATTATAACCTTGGCAACGTTTCGTCCCATGGAGAGGACTTCTTCAATTCGAAAAATAGTGTAAAATAAGTTAAGACATTACAAATTAATAGGCTTAACAGCCTCGTGTTATCACATACGGTAATAACCATACCCGTCAACATGTGATTGTTTAATTATTATCCAAGGGCTATCTCCCACTATTGTGTTCAAACTTTCTTTGTGATCATGGAGAGGAATACAAACAATAATGTCAACTAATTTTAATTAAAAATTATATTTTTATCAAGCATAATTGCCTTAAAATTGTATTTATATATAGTAATAATTAGTATAAAAATATACAAATAAAAAAAAAAATTCTGTGGTGGATTTGAACCCTGACAAAACGGCATGCGCGCTTCCGCAGGCGCGCGCCTTAGCCACCACGGCTACCGGTATCATTGGAGCAAAATTATCAAAAGTAACATATGATCATCGGCCCCATTAGGGGTTTAGGATTTAAGTTTGCATGGGTTTAAGTTTAATTGTTGAGAAGATGTTTATGGATTCATGTTTATATCTTTTTTATTACTAAGCGCATGATAATGGCGTGGGTAAGACCACCGCCAAGTGCTAAGCCGATCGCCGCCGCGAGTCTCGCTCTGCTCTACCCCAACGCCGTTGCCGTTCATGCGTACGACCCCCCTCCTACTCGCTTCTCCAGCTGGCTCTGGCGGAGAAGCTAGATGTGTATAGTTCGCCCACCCAGCCGCTAGGCAGCGCACAGTGGGACGAAACAAGATCGCTGTGGACAAATCACTCTAGAGACCTTCAGGATGGACGAAATGAAACGATTTTTTTTTAAATTGAAGCTGAGGAAATTTCCTATCGATTGCTCGACCCCGAAGAACAGGAAATTTTAATTTCAAAATTCAAATTTAACATAGAAAACAGAAAAGTGGACCAAATCAATCTTTTTTTTTTTAAATTGAAGCTAAAAATGTATTTTTTCGGCCTCCACAGTAGGATTTTAAATTATAATCAATACAACTCCGTGGAAAATCGAAAAAGTACGAACAATGCCCTTTAAACCTGAAAATCCAAAATGTACATAAAATTTTAGTTTACGTATTTCGCATCTGAACTACATTATATTATACTTAAAGAAATGGAATATATTTCTGGAAAATAAATTGGCAGCGAATATTTATTGCAAACATACCCAGTTAAAAATATAAGTACAATCACAACATACCTAGATAAGTTGGACAAAATAATGTTACAGACATTTCTTACAAAATATCAGATTAAATATCATTTACCATAAGAATCGAATAGAGATTACGATTTATTTTGCGATTTTTGCAAAAAATGTAATAGAAAAAGCTAGCTCTGCATTTTTTGGTAATGATTCGGAAGACTTAAACCACTATTGTAAGTAAAAATACATTATTATAATTTATTAGCATAATTTGCATTTTTCGTGAGTAATACATTTTTATTACTAAGTTGTAACTATGTCCCTTTTGTTTATTCTAATGTAAGCCACCTTTATAATTTTTTTGGGAACGATTCGAGCAGTTAGACTATTTATTCTATGCTTTGAATCATAATTTTCATAATTTTTAGCAATTTTTACCGCGTTTTTTATTTTTTGCAAAAGAACTATATTGATTGCCAAATGACTTGAATGAATGATGAAAATGAGGGACTTGTGCAGATACTTTCGCAGTGTAAAAAGGCATCTCTATGAATTTTTTGGTGTTGATTTCAATGATATGACAGTGTACATTTTGGATTTTCAGGTTTAAAGGGCATTTTTCGTACTTTTTCGAGCAATCGATAGGAAATTTCCTCAGCTTCAATTTAAAAAAAAAATCGTTTCATTTCGTCCATCCTAAAGGTCTCTAGAGTGATTTGTCCACAGCGACCTTGTTTCGTCCCACTGTGCGGCGATAGCTTACGGTTGAATTTCGCATGGCACGGGTTCGCCTATGCTCATCGGCAATCTCTCTACTAATCTCTGGTGCCGGTGTAATCGAAAGTGCATCTTAAAGCGACACGCCTACCCGCGGAGGCGGCAGGAATCTTTAATACAAGATACGAAGTGTGAATAATAAGTTGAGGCAATGCTCAAGAAATAAATTTAAGTTGGTAGAATTTATTAAGAGAACAGAAAATAGAGAGATGATGAACATTCGCATAGTCACAAATATGCGATGTCGCGGGCGTCCTAACGCAAGGAGCAAACCAGGGAAGCCTGGAGAAAGAGAGTGAGAGAGAGAGAGAGAGAGAGAGTAGTGCGAGCTCGTATTTTGGAAATTATCGTAGAAGATTGCTCGAAGTAAGGTCGTACAGGTAAATCTCGGGCGCTTCCTTGTAATCCTAACGGAATGCACGAGCAAACTTGACTTTGGACGGATTTACAAGTCACTTTTACAGCGTTAGATTACTCAACAAATAAACGCGTTAATCTACGGTTAAGCGTATGGAACAATTGCCTATTTTAACTAGAGAACGATTCTCTGGGTGTGACATAAGGTATACATATTAGTAATATATAAGAGTTGAGCATGATGTGGAGGATTATAACGAGTTAACAAAAATATAGCGGGAAATGTTGATTGGCAGATATTTACGACAATACAGGATCCAAACGACGCATTAAATAGACTCGTACAGATGATACATAGATGTCTTGAGATATCAACATATTCCATAAAATTTAAGATAAAACTAATGAATCACTGCCAAGAAAAAATTGGATAACTAAAGCAATTCAAATCTCGTGCCAAACTAAAGAAAATTTATATAAACTGTGGAAAATGAATCCGACTAATATTGAATTAAAAGATGAATACAAATATTACGAAAAAAACTTTAAATAGCATCATTAAAGATGCACAATACAAATTAAGAATAATGAAATAAAAAGAATTAGTAATAATCCAAGGCAGCTATGGAATACTATTAATAATAATCTTGGTAAAAATACGCAGCAAAACAAGTCACCCGATTATTTATTTGTAAATAACTAGAAATTCGAAGACAAATGTGCTATAGCTAACTACATGAATGATTACTTTTGCAAGATAGGAATAGACTTGAGTGACCTAATCCCAAATTTAGATACAGATCAACGAAAACTTCTAGATAGAAATAGAAAAACAATTTTTATATATCCTACTAATTGTCTTGAAATTAGTGAAACTGTAGAATCATTAAAAAATAAGACTGGAGGTGTCGATAATATCAATGCAAAAATGACCAAATTTTCGTAAACTACGTAGCTAAAACTTTGAAACATATTTGTAATACGTGTAACAATACGCTATGTAGCCAAATGCATTAAAACAAGCTGATATTGTTTCTATCTACAAAGCTGGTGACAAGTTTTGTATGCTAAATTATTGGTAATATCAGTAATATCGAATTTAGAAAAGATATTTGAGAAAATTATGTATAATAGGTTGTACTTATTTTTAACGGAATGTAATATCATATCGGATAAATAATTTGGTTTTGTTAAAAATAGAAAAACAATAGATGCCTTGAACTACATTTCAGACATTATAAGTAGATAAGCAATGCGGATTCCGGCGCCCCCCACCACTCCACCCTCAGCACACCTGTGCAGAGAGAACATCAGGTGTGACTCATTAGCACACCTGTAAGTCGGTAAAACAGAACACCAGGTGTGCTTAAGGGGCTGGCACCAGGAGTCGGCTGCTGAGAGGGAGATGTATACTCCGGATAGTAAACTGCTAGCACGAGGAGTCAGATGCTGGGAGGGGGGGGAGGTGTACTCCAGGTAGCATGCTGTAACCAGGAGTCTGGTCAAGGTCAAAGGCCGCAGCAACGCACTAGAATGCAGCGCAATGAGGTCAGCTGACGGTACAGCCGCGGTGAGTCGCGCGTTGAGATAGCGCGGATCGGGTTACACCTGCTTGTTGTTCTTCACTTCGCTCCTCTTTATATCTGCATATTCGTACTTTTATCGAACACGATAGCATATACGCATCTTCTTAATGCAATATAGCTGCTACGTATATGCACGGCTACCGTGCAACAGGTGTAATATGCACGGCTACCGTGCAACAGGTGTAATATGCACGGCTACCGTGCAACAGGTGTAATATGCACGGCTACCGTGCAACGTTTTGCGGTGACGACATCAACTGATGAGCTGCATCACGTTAGAATAGCCAGTATCTTTACGCCGTCACTTCTGTCATTCGCTCGCTTCTAATGCATTGTGAAAAACAGCTGTAAGAAAGAAACGTTTAAGGGCTTTAGCTTCATCTCTTTACTGACATGTTATTGCACTCTGCCAGTAAATAAGGTAAGATATCGACCCATTTATAGTTGCCTCGTAAACTAAATTGGTAACACATCTTGTTTTTGAGCGTGCGATTGAAGCGCTCACAGATGGAAGCTTTTAAATTGCTATATGTTGTATAGTAGTGCGCTGGGTCCAAACCATATGCTTTCAGACAACTGATGCGAAAATTTTCAAAAACTTCAACTAGCAGCAGCACGTCTATTTTTAAATAGAGGTCTGAATATTGACCCAAGTTTCAAATATTTAATTTATTCTAAATATTTTGTGCATGTTTATAATCTTCATCTGAAATGTGGCAGTTGTTTAATTTATTATAGAATGCATCTTTTGGCGGTAGCTCAGAAACCTTGAGTTTTTTCAAACAATTTAAACAATCATAAGGGAAAACGCCTTTTCTCCTTAGCAAATGATATTTCTCTTCAGTCAGCTGGTTATCTTTGTTAAACTCATGCTTGAGTATATTTAAATCTTCGAGATAAGATGACAACTTGTCTAGAGATGATGCCATAAATCGAAAAGAGTCGATGAATTTAAAATTGACATCACTACCATTAATGTATTTATTGAATGATATAAATTTCTCCTTATTTATAGGTAACAGGTTGACCCTGTCAGGTATACATTGAGCAATATCTCTGATTAATGAGTGTGAATCATATCCAACAAAGTTGTGGAAGATCACTGGAACAAAGCGAGAATCTTAATAGTTTAAGTTACACCTCTAATGGGCTGTTCTTCGATATCTGAAACACATTTAAGTATATTGTACTTGCCATCAGGGTGCTATCACTCTTATTATGTAAAATATTACCTTCCAGTGAGATGGCTGTGATCACGTACTCTATCATGCTCCAAAAGTTTCTCACAAATGTGACATGATGTAGCTCGTTGGAAAGACTGCTCTTGGTCCCAAATTAATGGCTCAATAGGTATTGGACACCAAAATACTGTTTCAGTGTTTTCAGCAAGTTATAAAAGCTCGTCAACAAACCATTTTGCAGGATTAACTCCTCTGTAGCTGCGATAATATGAGAGTAAATCATCGTAACTGCATTTCATATAATATCCTATGCTAAAAGCAGCATTTCTATCTTTTATATCTTTAAGGATACATTCGAAATCAGCGTAAATTGCAAATGGTACTTTTTCTCTGTTATTAAAATTTTTAAATTGCAGAATCGAATTTTTGGTATTTGGCAAATTTACTGGACATTTATTTAGTTTTGAACAGTCACGTTCATGTGTAGTTTAACGTGTTCTCTTCATAATTGTCTGGATACTAAGCGGGACAAATCTTTGATCCAAACGTAATGATAAACTATAAGATTGTCATCAACCTCCCCTTTCTCATCTGCATAATAATTTAGTACCAGTAAAAGGTTAATATGAGTTTTTTTTACATGATGTCAAGTGCGTTGGTACAACTTTGAATGCTCCTCCATTTTTTTTAAAGTGTAAACATTAACCGAAATATGTTTATTGATGTGCACACATAGATTTCTTGAGGTGTAAACATTTGCATTTTTTCTAAAGTGTAAACATTAACCGAAATATGTTTATTAATGTGCAGACATAGATTAAGAATTGCTCGATGTCTCCGTCCTGATATCCCGCTGGATAGGCTGCTGAACATTCAAACTAAAGCACTGTTTGTGGTTGGTGTTTTGAAAAATAGCTTCAGCCTTTGTGTTAAAATATTTTACCTCGGTAATTTCTTTGTCAGCTTTGGTGATGACGTATTTAGTGGTCAATCTAGTATAAATTTTCACAGGAGTCTCGTTTTTTAAAGTAGTCTTGATTCGGCTTTGAAATAAAACTTGAGAGTCTTTCATAAATGATGCCACATCTAACTGTTTCAAGTTTGTAATTACTCTTGATGTCATACAATGTTGAATGCTGCCTCTAAATCCTGCCATTTTACTTTATCACTTCGTCGCTCACGCACACCTTAACAATGTTTCAGCAAACACTTTAATTTGTCCTTGAAGTCCTTGAGAAACGCGATTGTTGATAGAAATTTTTGCTTTTCAGGAGCATTTGCAGCACTTTGAAGCCTTAGTCCCAGATATCTTAAATTCGTATTATTAAGCTTGATCCACTTATCCATTTTTTTGGAACGTTTTTATAACTTTGAGCTATAAGCCCATATGCTTTTAGCATAATTGTTACAACCCACCCACAGGCTCTCTCGCACAAGCCCTCGAACACGCGCAACCCGGCACACTGCCATCGCGCCGGTAGTTCCGCACCCGGCCGCCAGGCGGCTACGCGCTTCCCACAGCAGGAGTATTCTCCGGAAAGGGATATAAAGGCACCGAGCTCAGCGCTAAGGCACTTCCCTTCTCCGATCAGATCCCGCATATCTGGGTTGTGAGCTTTGTACTTTGACAACTTGCGCAGCTACCAGAAACTCACGGAAATGAATCTGATTTTTGTCTCAAAGTAATTACACTGTAATTATTTCTCCCCCTCTCCTTCTCGCATGGCTGGAGCTCACCCAGTTCTACCTTTCTCAAGCCCTCAGGACAATAATCACCGAGCGGAGGCGTCTGCACCCTTCGACAGTCGACGCAGCCACCCATTCTGAGCTGACGACCGCCCACCAGGATAACAGCACCCAGGTGGATTGGCCCTCATCCGTCTCTTCAGACGTCCTCAGCATGGAGTGGCTCGAACATCTGGAGTTGGTGGACATTCCGACTCGCCCGGCCTCTCCAGCCTTCAGAGCGCTCCTGCCGCCCCCACCAGCGGTCCTGCTACCAACAACTCCTCCACGGCTCAATGTCAATTAAGCTAGCACCACCACTATAGCTCAACGCAATATAAACTATTTCACAAATTGTTGCTAATTTGTTGCTAATTTGTTACGCAAAAATCGATTTTTTTGCTCCAGCCGTTTCTGAAAAACAAAGATTGAGCTAGCTTAAGTATTAAGCTGGCACCACCGAAGCTGTAACTTTCGATCTAAAAGAGCTATTTTAACCCTTCAAACGACATATTTTGTTGCTAATTTGTTGCTCGAAGATAGACCTGGTCCGAAAGTCCGACCTCTATCATAGGGCACATGGCCGCTATCACGCTAGAGCCCAAAATCGGTAAAACATGAAAAAATGCATCGAGCCGAGAAAAACCGGTTCCACTATTTGTTTCTAATTTGTTGCTGACGTTTTTCACTGAGATTTTTTTGTTGCTCTAGCCGTTTCCGAGAAACAAAGGTTGGGCTAGCTTAAGTATTAAGCTAGCACCACCACAGCTGTAACTTTCGATCTAAAAGAGCTTTCTTAACGATTTAAACGTTAAATTTTTTTGCTAAGTTATTGTTCAAAGTAGGCTACTGAATTCGACCATAATGCCACATAACCAATACCGGAAAAATGATAACGCAGATCGACTGATAATAACTGGTGTATTATTTGTCGCTAATTTGTTGCTGAGGTTTAAATGTAAATTGTCATTTACATCGTTTAATGTTCCATCACCAACTAATAATAAAAAATTTGCAAAATCAATTTCATTTGGCAAAACTCTCATATTAGCTGTAAGGTTATATGTTTGAAAATTTTTCCATGAGTCGCTGTATTTAATTGAAAGACTTACTGTTTCACTTCTTGTTCCTCTGACTTTAACAGGGAGAAGCTGTCTAAAGTCACCTCCTAAAATAATGATCTTGCCACCAAAAGGTAAATCATTATTCATGATATATTTTAATGTTCTATTAACTATTTCTAAGGCATATTTGGGAGCCATTGGTGCTTCGTCCCAAATAAAAACTTTAGTTTCTCTTAGAAAATTACCTTCTTTGGACTGTGCTTTAATGTTAGAGGATGAATCATGATACAATGGAACTGGAAGTCCAAACGTTTTATGTACTGTCTTACCATTTGGTAGTAGAGTTGCAACAATACCAGTAAATGCCATTGAACAAACTTGAATGTTTTTAGCTGATAGTAAATTGTGCACAGTTGTGTAAATAAACGTTTTTCCAGAACCTCCCGGTCCATTTATATATATACAATTATTAACTGTGCGACAGTCAGAATTCACTGCAAACAAAATAGTATCAACTATTTCTCTTTGTTGTTCATTTAATTGTCTATATTGTTGTCGGCCCTGTTTTAACATATCTTCTAATGGCAGATTATTAATTTCACGTAATGTATTAATTTGTTCTACTACTGTTTGTTCCATAGTAGGAAAATCTGATAAACTTCGACCTTCACTGCATAATAAAGTATTAATTTGAGCGTAGGCAAGTTGATTACTAATCTCAATCAAATGTGTACGCGAAAAATCTTCGGACATAGCATTTTTATATTTATTCCATAATTCATCAGGATGAATGGGATTGCAGTGTATCAAAATTCGAACAAATAATTGACGCAATCGTCGTGGCATCATCCAAACAGTTGCTTCTTCCATTGCTCTTGCCCATTCCTCATCATTTTCTATCAATCCTAGTGCTAAACAGGTTGCTGTAAATGTTGGTTGTAATACACCATTGACTGTCTTCAAGTCATTAAAACGTGTAGCTCCTCTGACATGTAATAATAATAATCGTAAGTGAAATAATTCTAATTGAGTAGGGCTAACAGAGCAAATACGACCGATACAGTTAAAATGTTTTTTACGTTTAACCCACTTAGATACAGTTATGCCATCAATCCTTTCTTTTTTGTAAGTAAATAATGATGGAATGTCTTTGTACAAATATTGACGCGCATCTGTATTTTCTAAATTTAATTTAAAATAATCTAGTAACATACTACTTGATTGTGCTAAATTTTGAGGTATATCAGCATTATTAGAAACTATGACAGCATGTAGATCCGGTAAGTGCACTGGCATCCGAATAATAGCATGACTTTTGTCTTGCAAAGCTTTACTAAGTATTCGATAACATGCTTCAACAGGGCCAACATATCGAGTTTCTAAAAAACTTTTAATTTCATCATGATTTATGACGCCTTCTTCAATTCGTTCTCCAATAATAACAGTAGCTGCATCATGACCTTTGTAAACGTATTTATATAAATATTTGACTGAACGGATGCTAGCCACTATTTCAACATTAATGTGGCAATTAAATATTTGTAATAATGTTGGGCAATATGGTACAACCCATCTATTATCAATTGTATATCCGTTTGGTAATTCAAAAGTAATGTTATCCCTTCTGCGATAATTAGGATAACCATTTTCATCCATATTTGTCTCATGATTGTAACGTTTTGGAAATTTCTTAGAACACTTATCGTCTACCATACACCAGTTACCGCATGGTCCATGAATCATATTTTTTACAACAATGTCATGTAATCTAGGATTTTCTGTGATATCTGGAATTTCTTTTTTGAAATTCTATAACGTAAACATAACAGGCTACTTTCCCAAAATATTCTTTCTTAATAATAAAGTTAAGTAAATGATCCTTTTTAAGATGAAACACACGAGCTACAATATCAGGTCTATCGCATGGTTGTTGCCCAGGTAATAAGTTTTCTTCGATTTCTGGCCATCGAGGATTGCATGTCATGGTCAGAAAAATATCTGGTTTACCTTTGTCATTCACTAAAGCCATTGCATCTTGATAACATTGTTGCATATGGCGAGGAGAACCAATAAATGTAGATGGCAAAATAACACTTTTTCCAACTTGTCCATTAATATCATTTGCTGAAGTTTGTAGATAATCATTTAATCCTTAATATGTATCAGCTTTTATTTCTCTTTGATGATCTTTGCAAAATTGAATTCTATCTTTTTCAATTTTTACATAAGAGTCGACAACCCATTGTTGAAATAATCTTCTACCCAAAAGGAGAGGATTAAATTCAAAATCTCTAATAGCAATTTTATATTTAGTATAAGCCATTCGTGTTACTCGTCTATTATTATCGTTGTTGTCTACACGAACTCGTTCTAAATTTCGATGCCAATCTAATGTTCCATAAGGATAAAATAGAGGATATATCCATGGTTCAACATTGGGATCCATCGAACTTACACATTGCAATTCTTTAGTATGGTTATTTCTAATTGTAACAAATGATTCAGGAATTTCTCCATCGGCTGTTGTTGAAAAAATAGCAGCTACTTCATTTGTACGTTGAAAATTATACCTTCGTCTATCAGTACCTAGTTTTAAGGAAAATAATAGTTGCAATTTAGGTTCATTTTCTCCCATATTTAATAACAAACGTTGATCTTGTATTTCTTGTTTCATCATAGTATAAGATTTAGCAAACGCATTGTTATTTCTAATAATTGTATCTAAAATAGTAATTGTAGATTTATCAATGTGTGGGTCTTGATTCGTTCTGACATTGATAGCTTCATCCTGATCAATAAAAAATAATTGACCATAAGTTGGATTTTCATTCTCTGATGGGTAAAGAGCTGTATTAATTTGATAATATATTTGGCCATGCATTTTAAAACCGTATGGTCCTGAACGACGTGATTGAAAGGAAGCTAAATTGGCATTAAAAGAAGCAAATGATTACAAATTATTATAATATCGAATATTTTCAAAAAAATTATTGGATTTTTGGTGAGTTCCATTAAGTAATTGTGAAAGTTCTTGTGGAAATTCAGGTGTAGGTGTTAAAACTACTGTTCCATGACTGCAGCAGTCGTGAAAAGATAATCCTTTATGAGCTACTTTTTCAGAAACAAAATGTTTTGCATTGCAATGAGCACATAAAATATTCATTGGTCCTAAGTAATCTTGCTCATTTCTAATAATAGTAGTATTTCTACGTTCACCGGTGATTAAATTACGCGCAGCTTGACGCCGACGCCTTTGATTTTCAACATTCCTCAGTCGTCTTAGATTTTGAAAAATTTCTTCTTCTTCTGCATTATGTAACAGCTTTCTAGGTGCCATCGTAATATAAATATATAGAGAAATTCAATGTCAGATTGTATATATGAAATGAAAAATAATGAAAATAAAATATGAATTTATTACTTAAGACGACTTGCGGGGGTTATTTTGATTATTGAAATTATGATAAGTTGTAATTAAAAGTTGTTTACCTGGACATTGAGTAATAGGTTTATAAATTCAGTTATTTGGTTAAATATTTGGTTTTGGGGTTTTTATTCGGTTATTCGGTTAAATATTCGGTTTTGGATTGGGTTTTTATTCGGTTATTCGGTTCAATATTCGGTTTTGGGTTTATATTTAGTTATTTGGTTAATAATATTTGGTTTTTGGTTTATAGTTGGTAATTGGGTAATTAAAGATGGTTTCTAATATAAAAGAAAAAACTGGTATAATACGTTAAGTGTATATAATTAGAAATATTTTACAATAATTTATTTAATTTACATAAATATATAAAATAATATTTAATTAATAAATATGTTCACAATATGAATCCAATGTATCTTTGAAATCTAGATTAATAATATCTATGCGCACGTAAAGATGTATACCTAAAACCTGAAGAAAAAAATTATATTAGATAATTATGTAATAAGAGTATTATTCTAAATATATATACATTATCTAATAAAGTCTTTTGAAGATTTCCCGTCCCTTAGTCGCTCAGAGTAGTCCAAAAGTAATCATTACTCTCACAATCAGACTGTGGAAGAATGGACTCTAAAAAATCTTCAGAAAGCAACTTTCGTGCGGGATATAATCCTCAAAAGATAAGATATATATATTTATACAACTGATTAAGGTTAATAAAGCACTTCTGTAGTTGCTAAGTATTTGGTTACAATTAAAATGCCAAAGAAAAACTAAATGTGCAATTAATTTCGAATTTTACTGGACGATTTATTAAACTATATACAGCTTTTAATTATTTACTACTAATTTCATTTATTTACAAACTTAGAGTTAATAGAAAAGTTGCGTTTTAGCTGGCGTTGCCTCTTAAGGAAAATATACTATTCAAGTAAATACAATAATGATATGTCAAAATAAATACTTACACAATGATGAAGACGTATACAATGAAATTGCAGCTTTGATGAAGGAGAACTAAATTTGCCTATACGTTCAATAATATGAATCCTTTACTGCACAGGCGTGATGGTCTTTTTAATTTTCGCCAGTATATTTAAATTTTGAACTAAAATAGAAATAAATAAATTCAATTACGAAGCTAACCTCAAAATTCGTTCAAATTAAAAGACTAATAAATACAACGTTGTATATAATACCTTGACTGTCAGCAATCAGCAATAATAATGTTTGTAGCACAGAAATTGTGTTTTTGTGATAAATATAAAATAACGTGAACTACAATCTATTTACGTAAACTCGTCGTGACACGTATTCACTACTCATAACGTGAATTTAAGATACAACAACATAGATTTCTTACAAATATACGTATTTATATAGTGTATATTATAATAAGCTTATCGGTATATGTTCGTGTATTGCAACAACTATTTGACTATTAAATGTAATAATTACACTAAAGTAAGCACAGCGAATACTTGAATCGTCTTGAACTACATAAATGCAATGCTATCGCCATGACAGTTCATTGATTTTTAGAACACAGAATGTGGGGGGGGGGTCACGTGATTGTATATTATAGATTGTTAAAGTTCGCATGATGTACTACGGACTGTACATTTTAGATTCGAATTCTAGTCATTTTTTTTAAACTATTAAATTTATTTTTATATACACCTAGTCTTATTTTATAAATTAAACAAAAGTATTCAATATCTAGTCATCTAGTTTATAACTATATTGTTAATCATTAATTAATACAAAAATATATATTAATATTTTAATTGTCTTGTTTAGAACAATAATTCATTTCGTTTATTCAAAGTTTAATATAGTTATTAATATAGGAAAAAAAAGCAACACAAATATAGTAATGTTTTATTAAGAATAATTATTTGTTTACAAAATCTTCCTTACAAAAATTGAACACTTGTTTAAGATTAATGATTATTTTATAACTGTTGATCGCTGACAATAAACAATAATATTCTCAGTTCTATTGATGACTATACGAAATATAGTTGTACTATATAGTTTTACTATACAATCTTACCTACTATATCACATGTTTTTATAGTTTTAATTCTTAGTTGTACTGATAAGTAAAAAGAAATCTTTTATATTTTAACCTAATTACTTGTCGAAATCACATGCCGTAGGAATAATAGTATTTGTACTTGTCAGTAGAACACTATGTAATAAATTACATATTGAATTATTAGAATGATTTTTTCTAATAAGCCTAAAACTATTTAAGTACAATACTCAATAGGTATTAAAAAGTAACATAATTATCAGACTGATTTTTCTGATAATCAAAGTTAGTCAAGGTACAAACTTCTTAAATCTAAACCAATCCAATTTGTTACATTACTACATATCACAAATACTAATATTATAGTATAAATTAATACCAAATCGTTCGATGAAGTGGAATAATAGTTAGTCAGTCTTTTCTAAATAGAAAAATTTCGGTATTAGTTAATACAATAATATTAGTTTTAAAATCTAAAATTTAGCATTACTGATAGCAAAGTATGCTATAAACATATTATCAGTATTATAATCATTGGTTTTTTGATCACAATCTTTCAAAATTTGAAAACTTCAAATACAAACATTAACTTGAACAAACGATGAATAAAAATGTTAAAATGAACGAACAGATCATGAATTATCGCTGATTACTTAGTGAAATTCCGCTTTACGGTTACTTGTTTGCTTCCTCTGATCAATTTGTCAGCAGTCATTACAACATGACCATTAATGGGAATGATGTCAGCTGAGTTTTTGCAGGATATTTTTAAAAGACCATCTGAAACCATGATTTATTATTATTATTATTAAAACTTTAATATGTTATTGAAATTGGTATGAACATTTACCTTCATTAATTACGATTCCTTCTACCTGCACGTAGATTCCCTTATCAATATTCAAGGGTACATAGTTACCAATTTCAACCGTTATTTTGTACGTGCCATCAGTTATGGCACCGCATCCATAAGATACGTTTTCATACTTAGTGGATGAATTAGTGAATTTGGTCTTCACATAGCCTTTGATAACTATAAAATTAAGATTAATTTATTAAAATATAAACATGAAAAAGTATTTCTAATAATATAAATTATGAAAAAATTATTATAAAATAATGTACATCGAATTTTACCTATTTTTTTTATCGATGGCATCCTTGATTGTTTCAAAAGTCACCTCAATCGATGGAGCTTCATTTTGTAGAATTGAATAGTCACCAAGAAATTCAAGGGTAGTCGACTTCTGAATGACAATCTCAAACGGCAATACATTCAAAGATATCTTTTCATTATTTTTATAAGCTGCCTTGGTACTCGCTCCATCAATATGAATCACCTGTAAATAATATATACTTTTAGTTTTAGTTATTAAGTAAACAATTTTTAATATTTTAGTCTTAATAGTATAAATAATCTTACCCGACCAATGGTTATTTCTTTTTGGTACTTTTCAATCAGCTCTAAGCCCCAAATTAAGCACATTAGACGACAATTTCTTCCGTTGCTCAAAACAAACTTGAATAAATCATATGATTTTCCACTTTTTCCAACTTTTGTTGGAGCGATGATATGTACCACTGATCCAATAAGCTCCCTATAACAAAAAACAAAAAGATATTAAAATAAGTTAATAAAAAAGTATAATATAATATACACTTACGTAGTATTATCTTGATCAGTGAGATTTTCGAAATCCTCATCCGGTGTAAACAACTCAAGAAGCTCCTCTTTTGTATACGGTACAGCCATCTTGACACTGTTGCTAAAGCTGAAATAGAAAAATATTAATTAATCTATCGGATCAAAATCTAGTCATTTTACTTTTACTATAATATATTAGAATTATAATTATCTAGTCAAGACTCATACCTTATTATTATTAATTATATACTATAATTTTTATAGCCTAGTCAATATGTTAATAAATAATATAAGGTAGCAAAAACATGAAACGTATGCGTGTTAACCTCTTAACCTATCAAATACAACAAATTCAAATATTTACACATACATCCGATATTATACAAAACTTTACCCCAAAATCAACAATAAAATAATATAACAACATACTTACGTCAATATTTTAGCCTTTAAGACGCCGACGGAGTCGATGTTCGTAGATTAAGTCAATATTTTATTTCGAAGCCTGGATCGACGTGCATGCCTGACCGTGGTTGTCAACCATGTGCTAAATTGTCAGACCGAAACGCGAAACAGAGATAGGAACAGACGGCACAGATCGGATTTTTTCGTTAACAAACCATTTTTTATAATAAAATCAATAGTGCTTGCGTATTATTCATAGTTCACTATTATTTATTATTCAATCATTGTTTTATTATTATGATCATCAACTTTCAAAACTCAATTTCAAATTCCGTGTTCATTCCTATAGTTCAATATTGAAACACCGATCAGATCTCGTCTTCAGCAGCTTCACTCAACTCGTATCACTTTTTTAAGAGGGGATAATGAATCAAAAAATGTAATGCATCTACAATTATTATATTATTGCAATTATCTAATTATAGTGAGTACATATAACAATCAGACTCAACGTTGCTTTACGATTTTAAACGTAATGCATTTGATTATTAGTTGTAGAAAAAAGTTAAATGAGCATTTATACTATAATTTAAGGAAATGTGCTTTGAGTTATACAAAAAACAATAATACGAGTATATAAATGTTACATCTGATACTAAACCTCTGATAATAACTTTGGGTTTTCTATTTTGTTAGCATTATTTGTTCAGTATTAATGTCTTGATTTATGCTTTGTAAAAGCACATTGATGTGTCCATTTAATGATAATAAATAAATTAACGCTTGGTCACTTACATGTTACGTATTTTTTCAAGTCAAGCTCTGCGTTTTGTACATTCCGTTGACTGTTTATTCCATAAAAGCCCCTCCGTTTCGCAATTAGCAATAATAAAAATCGCTTCAATAATTGTTTTAGCGCGCTCGATGTCATCCGTGGTTCTTAATGCTCCTAGTGCTGCCAAGCATAATGTTTTTACAATTCTATTTTTGTCCTTCAACAAATCTCGATATTTTTTAATATTTGTATTCTTCAATATTTGCATATCGTGTGTAAGTCATGACTGCAGCATTTAATAATGGTCTAGATTCATCGCATATGAACTCATTAGGAGGCGCACATTCACAACCATGAAATGTCATCAAAAACAGATAAATATCCTTAGTTGTGTGTCTAGCCGCTAATCGTTGAGCTACTGTCATCTGTCCAGATTAACAATTCACACTAAGTATCAAAATTATCCAATTATTTTTTTATAAAAAAAAAAAAATTATAAATTAATTAAGGGGATCTCATGTCGTATAAAAAAGTATAATCAAGTAGAATAAAAAAAAGCACGCATATCTGATATCAAACGTTATTTTGATATTTAAAAAGCGAAAAATGCAATTGATCGCATGCGGAGCGTGTGTATAATCGCTTTTACGCACACTATATTCACAATAATTTTAAATTTGAAAAATAAAAATGATTTTAAACCTTATGTGATATACATTAATAATTTAATTATATAAATACAAACTTAAAAATCATATGCAAAAAATTTGTTTCACTAAGTCTTTTTTTTATAACCGAATTCTTTAAGAAATGAGATGAATTTAATTAAATGTCAATATAAATATGATAGGCTTACCTTAAGACGTATAGAAAGATAGTCGCTTTTAAGTTTCCATACTTGTTTGTGATTGGTTTTAAATTAAGACCAGTAGAATCTAAACTAATTGTGATGCCATTACAAGAAGACTGAATTTTTGTATACAGATGTACTTGTTCATTTGTCTAGTAGTCTACAAAAAAAGGATTTTTTCCAATGTCCATGTCCAAATTCCATGGCTTGTACATTTCATTATATTCAATGCTTCTATTAGGTCCTCATCTATGTATTCTGAATTCAGTTTTGTAGATTTAGCAACGTGATACACGTTCGATTTTCAAATGAAAGGTGGTTTCGGATCGCCTAATTTCATAGTTTTTTCACTCAATTTAGCTCGATATACATCCACAGACATACATTCATTTATGTCTTTGACCGCTTTGTCACGTTCGGCAGATCTAATAACTGATACTACATTTTTTTCCTGTACCTACACGGATTGAAAATTCAGCAAGTATAGGTTTATTCTCGTCCAATCTACTAAATATGCATTTAAATGTAGAACCACAATGGCAATATGCTACAAATAAAAAATAATATAATGCTAAAATATATTTTTTTATAAATCTTACTTCTTCCTTGCAGAAGAAGCTTTGTAATAGTAAAAATTAAAAGTTAAAAACAAATATTATTATGAAGAAATCCTAGTAGATATGGATATTTATAGAAAATGTATGAATGGTATGCATGTGAGTGTGTACACAATGAAAAAAATGCCACTACCCGAACAACGCACCCAAAATCGACACTGACTTGCTCGCGCTACAAGTCGTCTCTAAGTGTGTGTTATGAAAAGTAAAGGTGTTTATTTTTTGAAAATTTGCAGAGCTCGACTTTTGTTTTGATAAAAGCATCTGTACAGTTTAATAGTATATATTACGATACGTGTAACCTTAGTAGCCTATTACTGCACGGCGTGTATTAGCGCCCGAGCGCAGCGAGGGTGATAAAACGCCGTGCACTGATGGGCTGCTTAGGTTACGAGTATCTTATACAATTTTATAGCACATCTATCATATAGCCTACACATATATCATATAGCCTATCCGTGATCTAAGCAGTCCATTATTGGGCCGTGAGATTAGCGCACGAGCGAGCGCACGAGTGTAGCGAGTGTGATATACACGGTGCAAGAATGGACTACTTAGGTCACGGATAGGCGTGACTTAAACTCGGATTTAAGCCACACTGTGCTATAAACATCTTTAGTTTACAATAAACATCTTTAGTTTTTCATTGGCAGAGAGAAAATGGAGTGCGTGACGTAAATTGTGTTAAATATATCAATTCCAACAAATTTCAAAATTCACCAAAAAACTTTTTTATTCAGAATGTAAAAAATACGAGTCAAATTTATTTGATATTGGCGAAGTACTTTTTGAAATATTACGACGCACTCACGCATGCATACAAAAAAGTTTTACTGTCGAATAGATATTATAATTTATGCATGTGTCTGAAGAGGCTGCGCATGCAACTTTCCGTGCGTAACTATTTTGCGCACTGCTTCTGCATTTATTAGTAATAGAGAACGTACGTATACTAGTAATATTACATTTCGAGAGTTTCGAGTGCGAAAATGTAATCTTACATTCAAGTGATATTTTCGCATTTGCTTTGCTCGAGCGTAATTGTTTGCTCAAGATGAAATTGCAGTATTACGCACTATCGATCGAAATGTACTAATAATTGTATATGTACCTTAAACAATTTTACGAATATAAAACTTTCTCTTTTTAATATAACTAGAGATTGACAGCGCGCTTCGCGTGCACTAACTTTATTCACGATTTGAAAATTATTATTGTTCAATTTATATCATAAAATTTTAAGTAACGACTGTTTTAAAATTTGAAAAAACTATATTTATATAGCGATATTAAAATTCTGTCAAAAAATAATATCTAAAATAATTAAAATAACCAATTGTAAAATCTTCATGCGTACAATTCTTTATAAACATAATTTTTAACATTCGTATTTTCCCTTTCATGATCACCAAGATAAACTATAAGAAAATCCCAAGAACGAACCCGAGGCATAGCTACATACAGCTGTCTATGATAAAAAACGTTTCTTCGTAAATCTATACCAATTTTATCAAATGTTTGACTTGTGATCATTTATTGTCATCGCAAAGGCTAATTTAACTGGAAACTTTCTCCTTTTGAAAAAGAAAGGGTATGTATCCTCGCAATATAAAGTACTCCGATTCAAAAAGACAATAATATTTGGTTTATCACCTGTTAAAATTAAACATTTGAGTAAATGATTAGAAAAATCAACAATCCGTAATCTTGTACCATTGCATAATCCTTTGTTGATGCTAATATTTCTGATTAGCAGGACAATGCAGTTTTTTCTCAATCGTAGTTGATACGGTGGTAAAGATGGAGGATTTAAAGTATTCAAATATTCTGATGTAAGTACCTCGTTGATGTCACCGCCATTGTCACAACTTTCAGTACCGTCAATACCAGTATAAATACGTTCTGTATTTTGATCGAGTAAATTGGTAACTTGTTTATTAAGTTCATCTACATCGATGTTTCGTGGTGCTAAAATAGCACTTTTACCAATTTCTTCAAAATTTTTTTCATTAATCAATTTTAAATATACAGTGAACTAAATCACTATTTGGTTTCAGTATACAGATTTCAGGAAGGCTCAAATTATCATTTTGCCAATGTCTATTGTTTGGACTGTATTTTCTTCCGGTAAAATAAAATCAATTTCTACTGGCTGTTCCATTGTAGGAAAATCAGCCAAACTTTGGCTTCATTTATTAATAAGGTATTAACATGAGCATACGCCATTTTATGACTAACAGTTATATCATTGTTTCGAGAAAAATCGTCTGACATAGCATCTTTGAATATACTCCATAATTCTTCTGGGTGCATTGGTTGACAATGTATAAGAATACGAACAAATAATCGACGTAGTCCTTGAGGCATCATCCACAAATTTGCTTCTTTTATTGCACGTGTCCACTCTTCATCATCTTCTATTAGTCCTAAAGCTAAACATGCAGCAGAAAATGAAGGCAGAAGTTCACCATCAATTGTTTTCAGAGAATTAAAGCTAGTTGCCCCTTTCACATGTAACAATAACAATTGCAAATGAAATAATTTTTTCGAATTTCCCATGTTGTTTTTTTAGTAACTGTATTTTTTTTATAAGTATAATGACAAGGAATATCTTTATATAAATATTGCTTTGCATTTTCATCTTCCAAATTTAGTTTGAAGTAATCTAACAACATGCTACTTGACTGATTTAAATGTATTGTATTGTTATTATTGTTATTAGAAATCACCACGAATTGTTCATCAGGTAAATGTACAGGTAACTGTTCAATAGAATGACTTTTATGTCGTAATACTTTACTTAGCACTCCGTGTGCTGCTTCTACGGGACCAACATATCGAGCTTCTACGAAATTTTGACATTCATCATGCTCAATAACTGCTTTTTCGTTTTGTTCAGTAATTATTACATTCGCTGCATCGTGCCCTTTATAAATATATTTATACATGTATTTTACAGCTTTGATTCTTGATACTGCTTCTACATTGATATGACAATTAAACATTTCTAAAAGTATAGGAGAATATAGAACCACCCATTGATTATCTATACTTCGACCGTTAGGCTGCTCATAAGTAATGCCATTATCTCTTCTACGATAGTAAGGATATCCATTTTGGTCCATTGTTGTTTCATTTTGAAAATGTTTTGAAAAATGTTTAGAACACTTATCATCAACCATGCACCAATCGCCACATGATCCACGTATCATATTTTTCATAACAATTTCATGTAGTCGAGGATTATTTATTGCATTATTTATTGCATCAGGTATTTCGGCCGATATGAATTTGTCAACAATTTCAGGATTACTTATTTTGAAACCATGCTTTAAAGTAATTAAGAAATGCATATGTGACAGACCTCGTTTTTGAAATTCAATAACATATACGTAAGCTGCAACTGCACCAAAATACTTTTTCTTTACAACAAAATCAAGAGATCAGGCCGATCAGCAGTTTGCTGATGAGGTAGAAGGTTTTCCTCAATTTCTTTCCATTTCGGATTACATGTCATAGTTAGGAAAAGACATGGTTTACCTTTTTCATTAAGTATAGCCATTGCATCTTGATAGCATTGTTGCATATCACGAGGTGAACCTATAAACGTTGATGGCAAAATAATTGTTTTACCAATTCGAGCTTCAATGTCAGCAGCGGCATTGTTCATATGATCGTGTACACCTTTATACGTATCTGCTCGTATTTCTTTTTGATAAGTTTTAATATAAAAGATCCTATCTTTTTCGATTTTTACATAAGAATCTACTATCCATTGCTGGAACAGTTTACGACCCATGAGAAACGGATTAAATTCATTACCTCTAATTGCTATTTTATACCTAGTATAAGCTAATCGGGTTATAAGAGTATTTTTCGAATAATTATTCCCAACCCGGTTTAGTTCACTATGCCACCCTCTTGTACCGTAAGGATAAAATAGTGGATAGACCCACGGCTCAACGTTAGGATCCATTGTGCTGACAAACTGTAAAGCTTTATTAGTAATATCTCGAATAGTTACGTAAGATTCCGGAATTTCGCCATCGGCTGTTGTGGAAAAAATCGCAGCCACTTCATTTACACGTTGAAAATTATATCTTCTTACATCTGTTCCTGGTTCGAGTGAGAAAAGCAATTGTAACTCTCCAGGAATATTGTCGTTATCGTTTGATCTATGTTGATTATCAAGTTCTTCCTTCTTTATTACATAAAATTTAGCGAAATCATTATTTTCTCGAATTATTTGATCAAGTAATCTCATCGTATCATGATTGATCATTGATCGTTGACTTATTCTAAAATTATTTGTTTCTTCGGGATCAATTATAAAAAGTTGTCCAAAAGAAGAACTTTCGTTAACAGCAGGATATAACGCAGTATTAATTTGATAATACAATATATTTGTCCTTGTATTTTGAAGCAATATGGTCCAGAACGAGTGGAATGAAAATTAAATAAATTTGCATTAAAAGATGCAAATAATAAAGAGCTATTATAACTTCGAATATGTTGAAAGAAGTTATTTGAGTACTGGTGTGAGTTATCGAACATACTTCTAAGATCATTAGGAGGATTCAAGACTACTGATCCATGACCACAACAGTCACTAAAAGACAATCCTTTATTAGAAATTGTTTCATCATTGAAATGATTAGCGTTACAATGCATGCATAAAAAGTTCATTTTTCCTAGATAATCTTCTTTAGTTATTGTTGGCTCAGGTTGTTCAACGATATTTATAGGTCTGTTAATAATAATATTGCGAGCTGCTTGACGTCGACGTCGTTGAAGTTCAGCATTTCGTTCTCGTCGATTTGTTTGATATATAATATCTTCTTCAGGAGTTCGCTGTATTTTATGACCGCGTGGCATATTAAACAATAAATTTAAAATAATCATGAAAAAATGAAAACTACATTTGAAGTTTCTTGATGAAAAAATGAATTTATCAATAAGTATATAGATTAGTTAAAATAATTGATCTTACTTTAATTAAAAGTGTCCGAAAAATATTCCATTTACTTAATAACGAAATTTGAAGTTGAGTATTTAAATAGTAAAATTATTTTTATTATTATATCATAATATTTTACAGATTAACCAAAATAATCGTAAGTTAAATAATTCTTAAAATATAATTAGAAATTGATTTTCAATTATTTTGTTGTAATGAAATATTAAAGTAGAATCATAAAAACAAAGTACATAAGCATACACAGCAAAGTGGATTTTGTTACTTCTGTAGAGATGCAACTGAGGTTGAAGTATTAGTTTAGTCTAGGTTGAATTGTTGTTGAAAGGTTCAGGTTAATGGTAATATAAATCAAGGTTAATGTCAACATTTAGGTTAGTGTAAAGGTTGAGGTTCAAGAAGGTGATAAATAAATGAAATTGAAAATTAAAATATAGAATAAAATAAAATAAAATTTATTAATCAACAGGTACAATCTTCATATCTCTGTGAAATTCGATTAATATTTTTAATTTAATTGTAATTTTAAATAAAAATCTTGGTAATAAAACTGCAAATACGGTGACTCTCAACCTGAAACAAAAAAACAAAAAATTATTTTCAGTATTAGTTTTCAAATTTAAATTTTGCATTTTTTACCAGTCTCATGATGTTAATTTTTGTCATTAATGTTATTAAAAAATGGAATAATTGATTCAGATGCACACAACAGAATTGAAAATCAGCAGATCAGCCCGCAGTATGTATTTATCCATGCATGTGCAGTTTACTGAGTTTACAGTTAGTGGAAGACCAACTTTGATATCGAAAAGAGCAATTGGCGCACCCATGCCAAGTGTAAAGTTGGTCTCCGCTTAACTTAAAACTCACTAAACTACACATGCATGGATAAATACATACTGAGAGCTCATCTCCATCCTATTGTGTGCACCTGAAAAAAGATATTGCAATTATTAACAATTTTAAAGAGATAAAACAGATAAAAGCTAATACAGCATGCAGACCGGAGTAACCCAATAATTTATTATTTACCAAATAATATATTTTAAATAACCTGTACAATGTTCCAGACCGTTTCCTTTGAGTATGTCACAGCAGTTTTTAAGCTAAAATGGAGCTGTTAATGAAGAATATAAAAAATGCAGTTTGCTTGCAGGAACTGGAAAAAGTATAGGTTAAAACTAATTACTACTAATATGTAAACAGTTAATAATATGCTCCTATTGGAGTCTAAGCAGGAAAAGGATAGATACGTTTCGTCCCGGGTTACCATCGCGGACTCGTCAGTAACGCATCCGATGGTAACCCTGCCTCAGACGCGCAGGTGTCGGTAAGGATGTTAGGTTCCTAAGATGAGATGTCTTATATAGGAACCGAGTGAGGATCGTTTCACTCACGAGAGACAGGGATCCGAAACACGCTATCTAGTGACGATGTGCCGAAGTACGCGTCGCCGCAAATGTAACGGAATAAAGCGCGCAATTTCAAATTCAATGTACTAATAAATCAACTTATCAATAGAAACATATTTTCTTTATTAACAAAATTTGTTGTTATTGAAAATAACATACACACAATAAGTTAAATTTTCTCGTAGTTTTACAAAAATTTTTTGAAATACTATCACTGATGTCTTTTAGCTTAAGGGGAAGGTCTATTGAATTTTATCAATTTTCTATAAAGCAACATTTGTCATAACTGTTAGAAAATTCCGAATTCTTTGAAAATTCATAAAATTCAGTAGATTTTCGCTTAAACATCATTATTTAAGCTATTTCACTATATTACTAAATAATATTTTCTTACATATATCATTAGCATCATATTACATACAGCGCAGTCTTTTCCGTTAAAGTTTTGAACATTTTGTCGTAATTATAAAGTAGAAGTTACTTTGAAAAGTGACTATAGCTTTACTATATTTACTATATACTGATGATATCACAATAATATCCATTTTAGTAAATAATCAACAATGAAAAACGTCATAAAACATTTCAAAAGGTAATCTAATAACCTGAACAGAACACGACTTTTATAATTTTAAAAATGATTATTTTTCAGTTCAGGGTTCCTTTTGAAGTATTATAAAAAGTCCATTTAGTCTTCGCACATTCTGATTGGATTCCGTGTACCTCTTAAAACTGCCTCGCGAGAAAATGGTTCGACATCATTCCGGAAAGAAATGTCTGTCATATTTTTGCACTCTATACGCAACGGTTGACCTACAATTTAAAAAAAGTATGAAATATTATCGGAATTCAAAGACTTATTCTAATAGTATAAAAAAACTTACCTGGAGAACTAACTACACCAACAGCCTTAACAGCTTGTCCTTTTGTCATTTCGATAGGTGTTAGGTGATTGTGGAGTCACCTAGCAATATTAATTAAATCTTTGCGTGAGTTGATCTCGCGCACGCAACTGTACAGTTACGGGAGAGACTCCACTCCTAGAATCTCTCCTGGCTGTCAGCTTAACCTTTCTCTCAACTAAAACGCGGATTTGTTTATAATAAAGCTTCTTACCTCGTACTCTTCCTTATCTCTTGTTAAACAACCTCAAAGTTTATGGTCCCCTATCTCTTCCTGGTCCAAGGAACCTTTTAGGGTATGTGTGTGGGTTAAATCAATCAAAATTCACTCCAATCACGTTTGAAAGAGCTTCTGGCTTTATTTGGTCCTCCTTTTATTATTAATTGGCTCAATGTTTATAATATGTGTCTATACCCGTTAATTTTGAAAATGACAAATGATGAAAATATAACAATTGATTTTTCTGAACAACAATAAAACAAGTGTAAAACAAAAGAGAAAAAAAACTACTGAAAAACAGTCGTCCGTTCGGCAGCTCGGCTCGAATCGGAGTGCCTGAGGTCGCGTGGCTTGGGGACGCTTCGGAAGTATATCCGGACCTCCCACGCGTCTCCAAGCTCCACTTCCCCATCTTGACGTCAGTGCGTCTGCACTCGTCGCACTCATTAGGCCTTACGGGACCTGTCGATGGTGCAAAGTTCAAGACTGCAGCGTGGCTTCGCACGTGCAGTCTTGAGCAGTGGAGGGGAAACTGTTTAGGTCAGCGAGATTCTTGGCTACCTGATACTTTTGTGGCCTTGAGTCTCGCTGTACTTTTTATGTGCGGAACTTTCTCGATTTCACATTCGAAATAATTGTTCGAATGTGAATATCGTAAAGTTGTCACATAACATCCTCCCCCCCTTGAAAACGTTTGTCGTCCTCGACAAACTTCGCGGGTCCTAAGGGTAGTGTGGTTCAGTTGGTGCTCCATGGCAAGTAAGGTTCAAAGGTGTGAATGTATCAGTTAAAGAGAAAAACTAAAATCTCAAATCAAGGACAAGGGCGAACGTGTTACATGGATGATGTGTTAGTGTGCATTTTGCTTCTACAGATATGGAGCAAGTTTTTATGACACGTAAGCGTGATGGTTCTACCAATCATTTGTTTAGTTTGAGTGCTGCCGTCATACCCTACACAAGATCTATATGTTTTTTATCTTGTTAGTTTATGCGTTTTCCCTTCTGCATGTGCTTTACGTTCATTAGTCCTTTGCTCAGTTTGGCACAGTGTGTCCCGCACATGATCTATGTGATGTTTATCATGTGCGCGGCGTGTGACCTTTCGAATGAATCTCATTCTTTTATTTGCACGATGGGATGGGTTTGTTGGATAGGTTATTTCTTTCAAGTCCTTGATTTGGTGTTGAATAAAAAGAAGGTGAAGAAAGATATTGAACTTAATTCTGGCGGTTACCACTTACTTGTTGCTGGATTACTTGGTCCCAGGGTCCTTTACAATCTATCTTAGTTTTTGTTTCATTAGTATTGTTAGTTTCCTATGCTTAATGTATTGCTTATTTTCTATTGTACAAATTGTATATGTATTAAAATTTTATTTGAATATTGTCATTTGTTAGTACTTATTTCTAAGGGTGTTATATCTTAGCTTAAAGTTTGACAATGTTTTATTTTGTGATATGGTTGGTGGGGTTTAGAGTTAAATGGTCCGGGTTTTGTTATAAAAGTACAAAAATATGATTTCCTTTATTATATCAATGAATCTTATAAGTAAATTGGTTTCTGTGGACGATAAAGTAGGTGAGATATCCATCAGTAGGTCCAGGATGGACTATTGTGTTGGAGTCCCATAACTGATGAGGCTTAACGTCTCAAAACGATCCAGCAGGTCTTCATCTTCGGCGTCTACCCTGTCTTCTTTGATTGGTACCAATGGTTCGTCGAGCATCAGGTCACCGTCAATGCTTTGGTCCAGTAATGATGTTGGGTTGATTGAGCATGCCTCCTGTTCCGTTTTCTCGCTCAAGATGGTTTCGGCTCTGCTTGTCCATGGTGTGTGTTTGGCGGGGTCTCTATTGGTTTCTATTTTGTCCATGTTGTTGGTAATGCAGCCATTGCATTCTTTTAGATGTTGGTCCCAATTTTTATACAGTATTATTTGGTCACATGCTCTGTGCAGCAGCTTTGCATTTCCATTTTGGATCTTGCAGACCATTTGATGTTCTCTTTTCATCCTCGTATCAACCAATCGATGACAGACCGGATGTACCCTTCTGTATGGCTGTTGGTCTCTCGCAAGATGTTTTGGGGTGGCCCATATCTGTCTGTAGAGATGGTTGCGATGGTCCATAGCTTTCTGAGCATCACTGAGATTGAAGTACTGTACAAAAGCTAGATATTTCTTATGGGGTTTTTCCTCATCCTGATTTTTTTGTAGTAAAAATTTGATGTGGTCCACTGGTCCAAATGTTGCGAATACTTTTACGAACTCTTCGTGGTCCATGGCTAAGGGTACTTGGGCGCAGAATCTTAGTCCTGCAGTGTCGTCTAAACGTCCGGTTATGATGCTGGGTTTGGGCACTGGCATCTGACTGGGTTTCATTGGCACCCCTGTGTCTGATGTGTCTTCTCCTGTTTTCTCTGGTTCCGGTGTTGATGAAATTCGTTCTTGATTTTCTGTTATAAAACGTGTGGCACTCTCATTATCTTTGGCGTCTTCGTATGTGGCTAATATTTTTGTTTTTCCGTGTTTGTTCGTGTAAACCAGCTCTATCCACACTGGTCCAAATCCTTTTAGATTTGCTAATAGATCGTGCGTGGGTCCTATTATTGTAATTGTCATTGTTTTGTTGTTTAGTTTTTTAAAGTGTGTGATTTGTGGCGTCATGTGTTTTGTGTCATTCTCTTCTGAGTGGGTACATTGTTGTATGAATTGTAGTTGCGTCTCCTGTGTGAACTGAGTTTCGACAGTTAGGCCTAAACCTTGTCTGTTCATGCATGGTGTCAGGACCGGAGCTTCGACCATGCCTTGGAGATTCCGTCCCAGTCCTTTTCCGCGTTGATATCCCATCTTCATCATCATTCTTTGGGATACCGACAAATTAGATTCCTCTGCAAGTTTTCTTTCTACTGTTGGTGTGATGACATTTTCTTTGTCATGACCATCCATGCGTTTCATCGCATCTTCTCTTACATTCAGGGCTCTATTTTTCTGATGTTCTTTTTCATATACGACCATCAGTAAATATAGGTTTGGTGTTGTCGTAATGGTACATGTGATGTTGCAGGGTCCATAGCTTCTGAAGAGGTGAGTTATGGCCTGTTGGTCGCCTTGAGCTTTTGCCAGTATGCTCACTTTGTCCATCTCAGTGATGTCTAGTATGTTTATGTTGGTGTGGTCCATTTTGCTGGAACAATTCAAGTTGGTTTGAATTAATTTCGGTTCAGGTCCGATTTAAATATGGTACTTAATGTTTATTATTAGTGGTCATGTAACGATTACTAGGGTATGATATATGGTTTTGGGGTCCTTGTGCTTTGTATTAGTTACGGTACGCACTTTGGATCTGATGTTGGCGCCTGTCTTTTTCTTTAATATTTTACGGTGTGGGTATTTTTTTTTCTCTCTTTTTTTTTTTTTTTTTTTTTTTTTTTTTTTTTTTTTTTTTACATAGGTGTAAGGGTCTACATTGGATTTCCATATCTATACTTTAAAATTATTGAAATATTTATGATTGAGTGTGTCCTGTCCTAAAGAAAAAAAAAAAATCGTGATTAGTTTACATTTATAAATGATATTGTCCCTTTTATTATTTTTTTTTTTTTATTTATGTGATTTAGTCAGAATTCAGGTCAGAATCCATCTCGACGTTTCTTAGTTTGTCAATGTGCTTTCTGACCCTCTTTCCGTTGGGGTATTCTAGAATTACGTTTTTCCGACCTACGAATTCTATAATTTTTAGTGGTTTATTTCTATATGAATCGAACTTATGGACGCGGGGTTCTTTAATTAATCTAGCATATCCGCCGACTTTTCCCTTGAAAGTTCTGACCTTTTTGTCATACCTTTCCTTAGTCCTAATTTTGTTGGTTATTTGAGTTTCTCCTGCTAAAAGTTTCATTTCTTCTAGTCTTAGTACTAGGTCTCGCATATAAACGCTATATGTTTTTAATTTCTCATCGGAGGGTATTCTCAAAGGGAAACGTGCTATCTTCCCATAGACCAATTCAAAGGGTGTAAAGTTCGTGGCTGCGTGTACACTGGTGTTATATGTGAAGGTTGCAAAGGGGGTTAGGTGGTTCCAATCATCGTATCTTTCAGAGTATATTCGGATGAACTCTATGAGTGGAGCGTGACTTCTCTCCAATGACCCATTCGTTTGAGGTCTATAGCCTGAGGTTGTTAGATGATTTATCTTGAATAGCTTTAGTAGTGATTCCACTATACTTGATAAGAAATTGGTCCCTCGGTCTGAGAGTATGGCTTTCGGAGCTCCAAATTGGCAAATGAGATATTTCGTCAGTGCGTCAGCTATTGTCGTTGCATTGAGGTTTTTGATGGGTATTGCTATTAGGTACTTGGTTAAATTACACTGCATCGTTAAGAGATGACAGTTCCCTCTTGGTGTCATTTTCAATTTTCCCACTGCGTCAATTGATACTTTATCAAAAGCTTCTATTGGCGTGTCTGTGATGATCATTGGTTCTCTCGTCTTGAACCGTTCTATTTTCTGTTCTTGACAGTTTGCACATCTTCTGACGTAATTTTGAACGTCGTTTCTCATTCCTGGCCAATAGTATCGTTCCCTTAGTTTCTGGTACGTTTGGTTGATTCCTTTGTGTCCTCCTGTCAGGCTGTCGTGAAGGTGTCCGATTATTTCTTTCCTCTCCTTTTCGGCTGGTACTTCTGCTTTTCCGTAACACATTGTTACTTTTATTTCACTTTTGTGGAAATGTTCATGGAGTATTTCAATGATGGTTGGGGAGCCCATCTGGTCCAGAATGTCTCCTTTTCGTGCAACTCTGAAGCTCTTGATATTTCTATTGAGTAATATTTCTTTTAGGTTCTTGAGTCCTTGGTGTACATTCTCCAATTTTATTGTGTTGAAGTACTTGTGTTTCACTATTACAGTGAATATTTGATGTTTCTTGAAGGGAGTAACTAACACTTGTCCTGGTTTTGGCCTTTTGTTCTTTATTTTCATTAGATCGATGGCTCCTATTTCTTCGAGTAGTCTTGTAACGGACCACGTATTGTCACAATCCGCTGATAGGAAATGCACAATATTGTCCCGCTTATGTGTGAGGCATTCTCTCACGGTAATCATATTGTTGGGGATTCGCATGGTCTTTTCAGTGGTACGAGTTAAACTGCTTTCGGATTTTTGCTCGCTTTCTCGTGTGTCATGACCTTTATTTAGGGGCTCTAAACCTGGTGGGGTGGGTAGGAGAAAAGGCATTGTGGGTTCTGGTGGTTTCGAAAATCTTATATCTATGATGGAACCTTCTTCGGCTTCTATTTCGCTCAATATCCCTAACTTCTTGTGACTCTTTGACTTATTTCTGGGCGTACTGTTGGCGGTAGGGCTGTCACTTTTTATTGTAGGTGTGACTGATAATGTTTTTCTCACTGGTGGCAGCATTATATCAGTTACGCTTTCGACATCTGACTGATTTCCTGTGTCCTCTTGACCAGATGCTTCTTGTAGTTTCTGTCGTGCTCGTTTTATAAGGGTTTGCACACTTTTTCTCCAGACTTTGTCCACGTCGATTTCTTTCTCAAATCTTGGATCAGAGGTGTAGATTGCTTCACGCACATCATCAGGTACATTGTCATCGTCAGAGAAGTGTGAGGGTATATCCAGTTGTGTGTCTGCTTCAGTTGTTGACTCATTGATATCAACTTGTTTATCCATTTCATATTTTCTCATACTTTCTTCAAACTTTCTGCTAGCTTCTTCTACTTCTTGTTTCGTTAGGGTGGTTCTGACTGATAGATTTTCTATAGATTCTTCATCTGCATTATCTTCACTTTGAGAAGCTTCTACTGCAGTCATGTCTATGGCGATGTTGCTTATAGTTTTATTCTGACTATCTTCTGAAGAAGATGTCTCGTCCTCGGGTACTTCTTGGGTTTCATCTTCTGTGGTTTCTGAGTCTGGTTGTCGTAACCCGCTGTATCTGGGGTCTGGTATGGGTGGTTTATCCAGATCGCTGTCTTCATTAGCCGTTGACGATAGCCATGATCTGGATGGGTTAACTGTCATTGAAACGTCCGAATCTGTATCAGACGAACTTCCTGGCACTTCTCGTGGTTTGATAGAAGTGGTCTCTGTTATTGCTATTTTAGTTTTTGTTGGCATCACTGTATGCGTAGTTTTCTTTGTGCCAATGGGTTTGGACGTTTTGCTTGGTCCTCCTTGTTTGATATATTGTCCTACTGGGCTTTCTACTTGAGCACGTTTTGCTCTTGTCCTCTGCGCTACCACACTATGTTCCAGTTTGGGCGCTTCTTTATTTGTTTTCGCTCCTATGGGTCTACCTCTGCCTCTAGGTACTGTAGTCTTCTCCGATGCTGAGTGTGCTCTGTTGCGAAAACTAGTCTTCTGTGATGTTATTTTGCTTTTAGCCTTTTCTTGTTCTTGTTTCGCCTTTTCTTCTATTATCATCACTTTGATCCTAGGTAAATTTTTGTTTATTTCCTCTTCGGTGGTTTCTGGAGGGTTCCTTGAAAGCGCATCAGCATTTTTGTTTAGTTTTCCTGGTTTGTATTTGAAGGTATATTCATAGCCTGTGAACCTAAACATCCATCTCATTAACCTTTGTCCAGGGTCTTTTCTGCTATGCATCCAATTTAATGGTTCGTGATCAGACACCAAAGTGAACTTGCGACACAGTAAGTATGGTCTAAACTGATGTAGAGCATATAGTACCGCTAAACACTCCTTTTCAGTGGTGGAGTAATTCCTTTCAGCTTTATTTAAAGCTCTAGACAAGTATTGGACTGGATGATCAAATCCATCCTTCTCTTGACTCAGGACTGCTCCGATCGCGTAGTCGGATGCATCTGTGGTTAGGGTGAATTCCTTATCAAAATACGGGAATTGTAAGATGGGTTCTTCCATCAGGCATTGCTTGAGTTTTTGAAAGCTCTCGTCGCATTGAGGGGTCCATTCAAACTTCACGTTTTTCTTTAATAGGTCATTCAATGGTTTCGCTATTTTAGCAAAGTCTTTGATATATTTTCGGTAATATCCAAACATCCCCAGCACTTCTCTTATATTCTTGGCACTCTTGGGTGTGGCTAGTTTGGCTATTGCCGATACCTTTTCCGGGTTGGGTTCAACTCCTTTTGCGCTGATTATGTGTCCTAAAAATCCAACTTCTTTTCTAAAGAATTCAATCTTGTCAGGTTGCAAGACTAACTTTGCTTCTCTCAATCTTTCCATAAGATTTCGTATTCTCCTTTCATGGTCTTTTAAATTTTTACTGTACACTATGATGTCGTCCAAGTACACTAACATTTCAATATTTTGTAGTCCTCTGAGAACCTTTTCCATGAGACGCTGAAAAGTCGCCGTAGCATTCTTCAGTCCTTCAGGCATTCTTGTGTACTCATAGTGTCCATTTATCGTTGTAAATGCTGTTTTATAACAATCTTCAGGAGCCATCGGTATTTGTTGGAAACCACTGGCTAAGTCAAATATCGAAAAATAGGTTGCTCCTCCCAGCTGCTCCATTATGTCCGCAATATTGGGTAACGGGTATGCATCTCTGATAGTTTTCTTATTTAGCTCTCTGAAGTCAATTACCATGCGCCACCTTGGGTTCCCGTGACTATCTGGTTTCTTGGGTACTATCCAGATGGGTGAATTGCAAGGAGAATTGGACTCTCTTATAATTCTGTCTTTGAGTTTTTTGGCTACGCTTTCTCTTACAACTTGTTTGTGTTGAGGAGGATGTCTGTATTGCTTGGTGTTTATGGGTACATTATTTTCTAAATGTATATGATGTTCGATCATGTCGGTGCACGGGAGTCTGTCTCCTGGCAATAGAAATCGATCCAGAAAATCTTCTATTATGTGGTTCACAATTTCTAATTCCTCTTTATTCAAATGGTTTCTTCTGATTGATGCCTTCACTCGTTCTAATCTTTTAATTTGGTCGACAATCGCATCTCCGTCAAAATCACTGTCTGTTTCTTGTAGAAAGTCTGGTCCAGTATCGAAAGGTATTAATTCTTTTGGATCTACCTCTATCATTACGTCTTGTTCACTTGTATTTATGGCCATCATTTTGCAGGTATTGTTTGCATTATAGACTACGCCTTCACCTAGAAATACATTGTCATTTCCCACATCTATCCTAGGAATGTAGCCTTCCTTCAAGTCATTTTTGATTAGGTTAATTTGAACTACTTGTCTAGTTCTAGCCTTTATTATGTATTTTACTCTTTCCGTGGTGACATTTTCTTGATTCTCCATATTTTGTTCCATACATTTGCTCTCGTCATCAATTTTGGTTCCCACCTTCAGCACTTCATTTGCTTGTTTGCATATATAACCTCTTCTTAGATTCCTTGGGTTATGTTCTTCTTCATGCCCTATGAATGGTATGGGATGCATTACATCACCACTTACCATGAGAGCATTCTTATGGTAGGAGATTACTGCTTCTTCCTTCTTTAGATAATTCCTTCCTAACATGCCATCTTGTTTAATGGGGAAATCATCCTGGATTATTTGAAATTTCACTGGGGTCCCTCTTATATCCAGGTACACTGATCCTGCCGTCCACACTGTTTGGTCGGTGATGCCTCCTAATTCTCTGGCATCTTCAATGCTTATTGGTAAGTCGTCGTGCAGAGCTCCGATTTTTACTAGATTAACCGTTGCGCCGTTGTCTATCATGAAGTCCAAATACGGTCGCTGTGTCCCTTCGGGTATCCTTATTCTTACAGCTGTTGCCTCTCCATCTTCCCAATTATAGTTTTCAGGTCCTTTACAGTTCGTGGAACACATCCTCGCGATTTCTCGGATTTGGTTAGTATCGCCATTACTGGGGCTTTCGTCTGATTTTCTTGCTGGTTTCTGGGATTCAAATCTCGATTTTGGTTGTATTGCTGCATCTGTCTCCGATAATTTGCTTTGTCCATGTTGCTCGGTGTTTGTTGATCGTTTTGTCTCGGGTACTTCTGACTTTGGCTCGTCATCTTGGGTTCGTGACGAGCCTGTTGGTAGTTTAAATTGTCCCTATCATTTTGGTTGTCATATCTGGGATTTTCATTGCGCCAATTGCTGGTGTTCCGTCTATCGGGTCGATTTTGCATACTTTCATATCTTCCTGTTTGTGGGTTGAATATTCGTTGACTCGCTCTGTAAGATTGATTATTACTTTCTCGCCAACGATTGTTCTCTTGTCGAGTGTCGTTGTAGTTCTGATTCTGGTGAAATCCATTTCCATAATTTGTATTGTTGTAACGATTTGCGTAATTCGGATTTCTGTAATTATTCTCCTGGCAGCGGTTTTGTTGATAACCATTTGTTTGGCGGCGGTTGGTGGAATATTCATCACGTGGTGCATTCCTCGATCGATCTTGCATGTAAGCAATGTATTCAGGTTCTTCATACTCGTATCGTTCCTCTATGTAACCGATATATTGAGGTTCCCTATGCTGAGTATTCCTGTATTGATCTTCGTCATTGTATCTTCTGTTATATCTGTGATTCGTTCCCGTCCGTGGTTCACTATATAATCTGGGATTGTTGTAGCTATAAGTCCTGCCACGGTATGGTCTGGAGTCTGGTATTATTTTGGCCTCCATCTTCGTCTCTAGGCGTACAGCTTCTTCATAGGCTTCACGTAGTGTTGCCGGTTTGCTGTAGTCAACTCTTTCCGCTAAATTGGCAGGTAGGCCTTTTATGAATATATCCACTGCAAGTGATTTCAACGGGTCCATCATTTCTTTCCTATAACTATCGCCTTTTTCTTCTTGGAGTGCTGTCTTTGCACTGCCAAGCAAAACGTTGATTTCATCATAGAAATCACCAACGGTGTCATGTTCTCTCATCCTAATATTCTGAATTTTGTTATTAAAATAGCTAAAATTCCTTCCTGGTCCGAATCTCTGCTTCAGATGTGCTATGAGTTCTTCTACTGAGGTGATTTGTTTATTGATTAAACTCTTCTTCGCTGGTCCGGTGATTTTGTGTAAGGCATTCTGTAAAAACTGTGGTTGTATATCTTCACTCACTAGAGATGCTGCATTTCTTAAGTCTTGTATGTATTCTCTGAGACTTCTCTTGACGTCAAAAGTTGGTATACCGCTTATGCAATTCATGAGCGCGAAGGTGTTTGCCATGCTATTCATCAGCATGAAATTGGAATCGGATGTATTCGCATTTGTTGTTCTAGCACCTCTG
This sequence comes from Muscidifurax raptorellus, assembly GCA_020010945.3. Classification (NCBI taxonomy): domain Eukaryota; kingdom Metazoa; phylum Arthropoda; class Insecta; order Hymenoptera; family Pteromalidae; genus Muscidifurax; species Muscidifurax raptorellus. The sequence goes on from JAHUUD020000008.1 coordinate 1,701,741, forward strand.
GCATTTGTTTCGTCGCCTAGATTCATCTTGAATGCTGTTTTGTGTATTTTTTTGTGAAAATTCTTCTTCTTCTTCTTTCAAAGGAAAAATAATTTATAATCGATTTAGATGTTGGAATTGTTTATTCAAGCAGGCTATGGGTCGCTAAGTGTGGGTTTAGGGTCACCAGGAAATACTTCAAACTGGTTCAAGGACGAGTAAATGTGGTTTAGTGTAAAAAAAAAATTAATTGGCTTTGTGTTTATTCGTTTCTTTCAAAGCAAACTCCAAAAGTTCATTAAACTTTTTGCTTACTTCAGATTGAAAGTTTAAATTGTTCTCAAAAACTTTATTATGATTCGTGTTTATTCTATTATTTTCCCGATAATAATTGTGCAATTGATCATTTATTTCATGGAGCCTTTTCTCTAATGCTTTCTTTTCAAGCAATAATTTTTGCAAGAAATATTTTTTTCCTGATCTTTTCTTGTTAAATAATTTTTCTTTACCTGAAAAATTTTCTTCCTTCATGGGTTGTGTCTTATTGGATACAATGACCGCTGTTAAGCTGGTCCAAGGAGAGCCGCTACTCAGCTGACTCAGGATTCACAAGAGTAGTCGCTACTAAGCAGACCAAAGGATCAGGTTGCTACTGAGCAAACCTTAGGATATAGAGTGACCGCTGTTGAGCAGATCCAAGGAAAAGCCGCTGTCAAGCAGACTTATGAGGTTTATGATGAATAGTCGCTTTTGTAAGCAAACTAAAGGGAAAGGTAGAAAATTCGTCAGCCAATGAAGAATTCTTTGTAAAGTATATGAGTCTAAAATTATCTTAACAAATGTAAAAAAAAACTTCAATGAAAATCACTGCTACTCTTCTGATTTGAAACAAATGAAAATTTTGCACTTTCAAATCGAAATAATTCAATTAAGCAAAAATAGTCAAAAGAGCGAATTTATTATTTAAAACACCGACTTTTATTTTAACAATATGCAATAAACCCTCTTTGTAATAAGTTAAAACAATTTAAAATTGTAAAATGCCCCAAGTTAATTTTATTGTCAAAAAAAATTATTTATTTATTTAAATTGACACTTTGATAATTTATTTATAATAATCTGTTAATTCCTATTGTTAAACATCATTAATATGTGAATTTTACATGAACTGTACTTTGAATTTCGCGCGCGTTTTATACTGTTCCAAAATGGCCGCGGTAGAGGTGCCGACTTACCAGGCCTACACCACATAGTCTCCCTAGTGTCGCGTCTAGTTCCACGCCTGCGCTGGTGTTTGCTCTGAACAAACATGAAGCGTCGGCTGCTACACGCTATGTAATGCGCGTTTAACCTCCGCGCGCGCGTTGCGTATTTTTCTCACCGAAGTATTTTGCGTAAAACGCGTTATTCGTTGCCGAAACCCATAATCTGTGGATTCGCGAGGGTGTCCTCTACTCGTGTGTGTGTGTTTTGGTGTGTTGAGTTGATTAGGACCAAAGTTGTGAATGAAAGTATTCAAGGATCCAACACGATGTATCACAAGCAGTGCAACCTGTTGCTGCTTGTCAGATAAGTGTTTTTATTTATAATTTCTTGATTGAATTATCATCAACTGAGCACACCGACAAGTTGCCTTGGGTAAATTGCAGGTTTCTTTTGCAGATGGTGTGAATTTTCATACACCAGGCAAACGCATCTGAGAATTTTTGTTCATCTACGAGCACTAACTCATAGGTACGTAACCTTTAAGTTATTTCTCCAAATATGAATAAGGACAATTATTTTGAATGGTCTTACCTTTTTGTTGTCGACCATTCGATAGAATTATATCATATATTTTTGAAATATGTTAATAAATATGTGTATATGTGGGTTTAGAGGTCAATCACGCTCTGTGGGGTCTATCACCTCTATCGAGCACCTGCGTCAGCTACGCCCTGGTTCGACTGTGGCAGAAATGTGCCAATTCAGCTACCTCTTGCTGGTCGACCAGATTTTGGTGAGTTTTTCTTTTATATATATGAATTTTTGTATATTCACTGCCTACATATATATGTATATATAAGAAAATTTTGATACTTTTATTTTAAATGGGCCCTTCCCTTCTTAATTATGTTGTAATGCTGCTTGTACATACTTTAAATTTATAGATGAGGTTGAATTTCAGCTTGGTTATCGCGGACAATCTTTTCGCGATATCTCTAACTTTCTTATTTTGAATTAAACAGCAATTAGAATCATTTACATTCTTTTTTTTTATTAAGACATCCACATTTCTATTTTAACCAATGATCTTGTTATGATTTTATTGAACCGTACATAAAAAACTAACATAATGCTCAATTAAATATTCACAGCAATTCAAACTCTTTTGTATTTTTCTAGCTACTTGATGCTGTGTCTTTGTATGAAAAGCTCGATTGTGACGTCACCGCACGACGCCACGCTACGCTTCTACTCGTCTGCTATTGCCGATAGCACGCGGCCAAGTAATGCGATCCCTTTCTAATTCCTTTGTATTTCTCGTTCGAATATTCACTAATTCTTTTCGCATGAATGTTCATATATTTATTCGCGCACTTTTTATTATATTTTATTTAATTTGTTTAACTTTCTTAGTATGTATAATTTTCTTTTGTTTTTTTTCTAGATACTACTACTTTTACTGGCATGCAACGAGAGAGAAAAATGAGCAGACAGTTATGCGCGATATCTCGGTGGGACCTCCAATTTTTGTTAGGTGATTGTGGAGTCACCTAGCAATATTAATTAAATCTTTGCGTGAGTTGATCTCGCGCACGCAACTGTACAGTCACGGGAGAGACTCCACTCCTAGAATCTCTCCTGGCTGTCAGCTTAACCTTTCTCTCAACTAAAACGCGGATTTGTTTATAATAAAGCTTCTTACCTCGTACTCTTCCTTATCTCTTGTTAAACAACCTCAAAGTTTATGGTCCCCTATCTCTTCCTGGTCCAAGGAACCTTTTAGGGTATGTGTGTGGGTTAAATCAATCAAAATTCACTCCAATCACGTTTGAAAGAGCTTCTGGCTTTATTTGGTCCTCCTTTTATTATTAATTGGCTCAATGTTTATAATATGTGTCTATACCCGTTAATTTTGAAAATGACAAATGATGAAAATATAACAATTGATTTTTCTGAACAACAATAAAACAAGTGTAAAACAAAAGAGAAAAAAAACTACTGAAAAACAGTCGTCCGTTCGGCAGCTCGGCTCGAATCGGAGTGCCTGAGGTCGCGTGGCTTGGGGACGCTTCGGAAGTATATCCGGACCTCCCACGCGTCTCCAAGCTCCACTTCCCCATCTTGACGTCAGTGTGTCTGCACTCGTCGCACTCATTAGGCCTTACGGGACCTGTCGATGGTGCAAAGTTCAAGACTGCAGCGTGGCTTCGCACGTGCAGTCTTGAGCAGTGGAGGGGAAACTGTTTAGGTCAGCGAGATTCTTGGCTACCTGATACTTTTGTGGCCTTGAGTCTCGCTGTACTTTTTATGTGCGGAACTTTCTCGATTTCACATTCGAAATAATTGTTCGAATGTGAATATCGTAAAGTTGTCACATAACAGTAGGAATAAAGTTAGCAACTTGTACGACGATTTTATATGTTCCATCTGTGATTGAACCCACTCCGTAAGACATATTCTGGTATTGGCTCGGTACTTGCAAGATCACAAATTTGATGTAACCAGAGATACCTACAGAAAATCAGATAAATTATTAAGAAGTATAAAATTACATATTTAAAGTTAAACTTTCTGGTGTACAAACAGGAGTGAAAATCAATCAGATGAGCCTTCAGCATATACTTTGAAATGCACCTGCACTGCAGTAAATTTTCAGTTAGTGCAAGACCAACTTTGATATCAAAAAGACCAATTGACGCACCCATGCAAAGTGTAAAGTTGGTCTCTGCTTCAATTAAAACTCACTAAACTGCACGTGCACGGATAAATACATACTGAGGGCTGATCTGCTGATTTTCAATCCTATTGTGTGCACCTGAAAAAATATAATACAATTATTAACAATAATACACCCAATTTTGTTTGAAATAAAAATTGAACTTGCTTATTTTTCCTGAGACATGACCAATTTCCTCAAATGTGACTTCTTGCGGTGGAGGTTCTGGAACTGCAGGAGGCTGCTCATGGTTTCCGTAGAAGGTGATTATAGTGTTGTTCTGGATGATGAGTTCGAAGGGCACAAAACTTTGCTCTCGTCTCTGGTAATTGAGCATGGTGGCCTTGCTCTTGACTCCATCCAAGCATATGATCTGAAATCAACATAAATAATGTTATTTTCTAATAAAAATAAATTTAATTAGTTTCATAGATAAATGTAAAATTTTTATAGATATTAAAAATGACTTACACGTCCCATTTGGATCTCGTTATGAAATTTGTTGATCAGAGTGTCTCCCCACATGAGAACTGTAATCCTGCGCTCCCCGTTAGTCAAAGTGAACTTGAAGAGTACATATCCTTTAACAGTCTTGCGTCCTTCGATTGCCTCAACCTACTATTTCACTGAAAATACATTTTAAATATATTTAGGATATATTATTAAAATTATTTGTAAAATAATATTATAATATTTACATAGCTGGGTCTTTATCGACCATGTCATCCATTCTTTTTTCTAAAAATTTAGTGACTTTCTGATGTGTTTTCCGTTTGCAATAAATTTGGAACCTCATTAATCCGTGAAATAAATGTCTAAACTTTAAGGAAATATGATTTGAAAATCGATTATTCTCCTTGGGGTTTTCAAAATAGCACCGGAAGTAAGAAATTTTTCTGCAAAATTTCATGAATTTTTTTCTTGAAAATAATAAACTTTTTACTCTTGGTATTTTTTTCTAAAAATTCATCATTTTTGAGAAAAAAATTCATAAAATTTTGCAGAAAAATGTATTATTTCCGGCGCCATTTTGAAAACCCCAAGGGAAAGAATCAATTTCCAAATCATATTTCCTTAAAGTTTAGACATTTATTCCACGGATTAATGAGGTTCCAAGTTTATTGCAGACGCAAAACATATTGGCAATTCGATTTATAAAGAAAAAAAGGACGGAAAAAGCAAAGGTTAAATAAAGTTTACAGGTAAACATTGAATAGAGCGAATCTTAACTATAAAATGTGTATTTCCTTAAAAATTTACTACAAATTGTGTTTTTGACACAACAATGAAAAAAGAGTAAAATGTATGCCATCTTGGGCGTTTACGGGTTAAGAAATCCCCAGATTACTATTCTTCAGTCAGACATCATGGACAAGCTGTACCAGTTGTGTCTATAGAAGACTCTGTAAACTATTCTGGAATATGTGAAAATAATTTTGTATCTAAAGGTATATATTACCTTCTATTGATAACACATATTTATCAGTAATCTACTTTTATTTACAGATGTAAGTGGTTACATAAAAAATATGATAAGCCAAATCTCATTACCCACATCAAAAATCAATCAAGGCTGCATTTCTGATTGTAATAACTTCAAACTTGAATTAAGTATGCCAGTAGTGTACGATATGTCAGATTTCCCAGTGGGATCGCATGTTAGGATTTTGGGTAGCATTAATATGCTTCCAATACACCGTATTTATTTGTGGATAATAAAAATAATTTAACGTTCGAATCACCTGTAACAAAATCCATTAGTTTACTATTAAAAGGTACAAAGAAGATCCTTTAACTCATGATAATGTAAGTCATTATTTATATTGTATTGAAATATCGAACAAATTTAATGAAATTAATGTTAATAATATTTGTTTCAGAAAAAAATAAAATAAGCATCTCAGTATATTATCATATTTACAGAATTTGTACATCTGTTTTCTTTTCTTTATTCAAGACTTATTTATTTTAATCAACATTACAATTTATCATCAATAATCTATGCATTACTAGCATTTAATTTGAAGCTCTTGATTGCTTAGGTGAAAAATTAACTTTAAAATAGTAAATCAATATATAAATGTGTTCAATTGTGTTGAAAAAAATCTACACATTCTCATTAATTTTTATTCGCATGTTAATGTAATCAAAATGAAGTATTTAAGTTTATTATCTGAGTTCTATTGAAGTTTAAAATTATTAATTTATCATTCTTATTAATAATAAGATCCAAATTATAAAATATATACATCTTTTAATTTTATATGAAAAAAACATTGTAATAGTAGTTATTGATCTAAAAAAAATGTAAAACTAAAGAAAGCTAAATAAAGTTTGTTACGAATACCTTTCTGGAGTACTCATCCTTATGATCAAATTTTAATATGTATGCATGAAACTATATTATAAAATTATTAATAATACACCCAGGCCTTAGGAAAAAAATACAATTACAGAAAATAAAAACAAATTTTTTAAATGTTAAATTATAAAATTATATATTATACAGTTTTAATGTTTGAAAAAAGTTATTTTGTGTTTCAATCTAACCAAAATATTAATACATTAGTTAAAATTATTTATTCTTATATCCTAGTAAAACTTCAACAAAAGAAACCAGTGACCGTTCAATTAAAATTATTCGCTCTGAATTATCAATTTTTAAAGTAGGTGGTCGTGGTGGAAATTGTTCTATAATTCCTGACACTTCAACCGATATTCCTTTGCGTAAAGTCCTATTGGAAGTTCCCGGATTAAAACAAAGTTTGATTTCATATTTTTTGAAACAATCTATGATAAAACGAACTATGCATGCATTTTGCTTCCTCCTAGAGGAAGCTTTGTAATAGTAAAATTTTCAGTTTCGCTAAAACTTCATAAAAACGTGTTTTGAGGTATTTGGAGTTCGAATAATGTATTTTTAGAAAATGTCCATGCGGAGACTGTGTGTGTATCTATGTATACCGTTGTATTTCTGGAACTACGTGGTCTATAATAATAAAATTTGACATGCATATCTGTTTTTTGATTATGAATTCATGAAACAAAATTTTTTAATTTTGATAATTGTAGCATTTTTTTGGCCATTTTTTGATTTTTGAAAATTTTTTGTTTCGTTTTTTTAAATGATATAATTTATACAAAAAATTCAGCAATAGTATTTTTGAAAGAGTATAAAATTTCCTACTTTTTCCCACAAGATTTTTAAATTGACCGTTTCGTTCAATTGTTATGACAAAATAGGTGTTTTTTTTAAATTCATATTTTCCAAATTAAATAGTCTAATGTTTTGAAAAAATTCATGATAACGAAGAATAATAATGTCTACATGTTGTAAAAATTTTAAGTCGTTTTGGTGATTTAGGTTTTTTATGTCGGCTAAGTTCTTTTCGCAGCTTACGAAAACGATTAGTTGAAAAAATATTAAAATACATACAAATACAAATTTTTTGGCTCTCACCCTGTATATCCTATGTAACTGAAAATTATTACTTTTGTTAAATCTTATAACTCACTAAGGAAAACTCAGAATGTTTTGACAAAATTCATGGTTTCATGAGGTTATGAGGTCTATTTGTGATATAAATTGCAATTCATTTTATAAAGAAGATCCGGAGAAAAAGAATGCATTATTAAATTAATATACTTGAACGATACATGCGAACAAGGAACATTTATTATAATAGGAATAGATTTGTTTGGAGGAAGCTACGTGCCAATGAATTAGCAGTGGTTTTTTAGTAAATAGCAATAGCTGTTGACACCAGAACAATTAAGATTGATATATAATGCTTTAGTCCATGCCACGCCAGACGCTCCATCTGCAGTATTAATATTGTGTTGCAACCGCTGAAACTGAAACATATGGTCACGATCCTAGCGGAGAAATGTTGAAGCTGGCAAAACGATAGCCAAAGGATTATATCGATTATGTATTGTACCGAGGTTCAAGGCCTTTCTATGTCGGTAATCGAAGCAGGAACGAAAGTGGCGGAATAAGGCAGCATTGGCTCAATGGATAGAGCGTGCTCCTAGAGATCTCGGGAGCGCCGGATCGATTCTCGGTCCCGGCGTCTCCTGTTGTATTTTCTTCTTCTCGAAAACAGTCTCACCCCGTTACAATGTATATCTACATATATATGTATATCTATAACGATACTTAACAGCCTCTGAATATTGTCACTATATGGATTATTATTATTAATAAATGGTTTTGACATTGCAGTATCGTGCAATTTTCAGTATACATGATAGGATGATCGACATGATATATGCATAATCAGCATAATATGCATATGCTAGCTTCAAAGGTACTGAACAATATTACATTTTCATCAAAATTAACTTGTAAAATCAGCATACTATAATAATTATTTGTCTAATATATTAATCAAATTTTAATTTATTTATTAGTTGTGTATTTATTCTTTGTTTGAGATTCTTTTGTATTTCGACCTTTCTTTTCTGAAAAAGAAAATTATTTTTTTTTAATTATATATATATATATGAGTCATTCTACAAAAATTGACATTGTAAACGTGCAGGCTTGTATCTTTCATGTGTTTCAATTAAAATACTTGAAATTTCGCTTGAAATTGTGTCGAAGTATTACAATTATAGGAAAAAATTGACGGACCTATTACTCATAAATTTATACTAAAAATAATTGAAATTGTGTCATCTCCGTGGCCTATTTGTGATGTGATTTTCAAGATTTTTCAGGTTCATGGTCGTTTTTATTAATAAAAACGTTTTGTTTTTTATATTTTGATACCACTGTTCGAAAGGTCTTGTTTTGATCTTTCATTTTATGTATAGAAAAAAAGAAAATTTATTCGTTAGTCTAAATTACACTTGAAAGAGTGTGATAATATTTTGCAGAAACGTAGATGTACCCATAGTTTTGCTTTTTTAGACTATTTAAATTTTTTAAATCACTTTTTGCTACCACTATCTTAAAGTAGGTTAAATAACCTTTAATTTCATGCATTAATATAATTTTTTAAATACAAGTAGGACTAACAAAAAAAGCATGGAAAATAATTTTTTCTTCCAGGTAAAAATTCAGTGTCATCTCCGTGGCGTCTTCATATTTAAAACGGATGGATATTTTTTAATTCTGCAACGGCTAAGAGAAAAGCATTTTATAGTATACGAACCTGTTTCAAAGGGCATAACATTATTCTACATTGAATTTTGTTTTTGATATAAATAATCCATATTGTCATCTCCGTGGCCATTTTGATATAGCTTATAGATCTTGCCTTGTATATGCTACAAAACTGCTAATATTTTTAATTTGTTACATTCTTCAAAAACATTTAACTTTAAAGCGAACTTCATCATTTACTACAATACTAGCAGAATAAAAGTTAAAATATGAAGTCAAATGTATCCATCTTATCGTATCAAATATACAAGTTATTATATCAAACATTAGTAATAAATAATATTTCTAATTCTAATTATATATATATATATATATATATGTTCTGTGCTAATTTGGTCATATTTCAAATATATAAGCAATCTTCCGCTCGTAAAAATGCAAAATGTCGGATTTTTCGAAAAAATGCTGATTTTCAGGAATTATCACGGGTTACCAACGCTGGGTCAACAAATTCCAATATTTTTCTCGATATCGGTAACTCGTAACCTGAACTTAAAAAAAATCATCCAATTTGGTTGATCCTAGCCGGAGAAATTTTATTTTGTTAACAAAATTCCTATTTTAGTACACTGTGGGGCGCGATAATGTGAACTAACGTTTGTTACTAATTTTCAAATGTTAGCACGGATATGTACAAACCATGAAGACTAGATACACGAGAGCGAACGGGATAGAGAAAACGGCTGCTGTTACGTACTGGCTTGAGCAGATCTTAAACCCTTAAGCGTTCACCAATGAAAACGTCATTCGAAGCAGGCGTGCGAATGTATGCTCCTTTCCCACTGCATATCTAAACCGTAAACAGAAAAGGTAGTGGAAACCAGGCATTTTTTATTAATCCAGCGAGATATATATCGTCTTATTTACACGACTAGCTTTCTCAGTTTTTTTAAATAACCAACTGATTTGACATTGTTTTGCACGCAAGAAGCTATCCGTTCTACCTTAAAAGGGCAAAATCTTGTCAACAGGCGGTGCTTTCGGCAGTACTTACCGAACGTATAGGCCTAGATAGTTAAGGCTCGTTACATAAAAAAAAGGGAACAGGAACAGATAGAAGAAATTAACATTGGTTAGTATATATACGAGGTGTGATAAAAAAGTAAGGTGACTTTTCATTTTTATTAAAAAATATTCATTTATTTATCCAAAATTATGTTGTCCCCTTTAAAATAACTCCCCTGTAATACAATACACTTGTGCCAGCGCTTTCTCCAGTCGTCAAAACACTTCTGAAAAGAACTTTTGGGTATTACCTTGAGCCCCTTCAGCGATGCAGCCTTAATCTCCTCAATCGTGGCAAATCTTCGTCCATTCATGGGTTTTTTCAATTTCGGGAAGAGGAAGAAGTCGCAGGGGGCCAAGTCTGGTGAATATGGTGGCTGAGGCATGATCAAAGTACTGTTTTTGGCCAAAAAACTACTCATTAATAACGACTTGTGCGCAGGTGCATTATCATGGTGCATTTCAACACAATTTCTTTCACTTTCTGAATATTTTTGTCGGTGTTTAACGTGCTGGGACAACCAGAGCGAGGACGACCAATGCGTTAACATTTTCTTGACCCTCTTGAAATAACTTATACCACTTATAAACATTTTTTTGCTCAGAGTTAACTCACCGTACGCCACTGTCAACATTTCAAGAGTTTTTGAGCACTTAAAACCGTTTTTTACACGAAAATTAATATAAACTCTCTGCTCCATTATTTTCAACAAGAAAAAACATTTATGCCTCTTATATAAAAACAACACATGCTATGAAGTCAAAACTGTGAACATATAATCGTGACATATATGCCAATACAAAAAAATTTTAAATTAGAGTGTAAAGAGCGGGCGAAATTCAAAAAGTCACCTTACTTTTTGATCACCGCTCCTAAATACACACACACACACGCCTGTGTATATATATATATGTGTGTTTTTTTTTTTTTTTTTTTTTTTTTTTGAGAAAGAGGTTGGAGGGAAAAATCTTAATAGACCATGACATGGCCTGAGCCACCGTGTGTTGGATTCTCACCAACTAAACCCTTCGTTTTGCGACCGAATATAGAATCCAATTGCAACCCGAATCCTCTTCGCTCTCCTTACCGAATTGTCGGTGAGGAGGGCCAAGCTCCGTCTTCAGTGCCTTTTTTCCCCCGCGGTACCACGGTCAAGTATTACTTCGCGGGGGGCATAGGGACATTGCCCTTGTCTCCTTGATGTGATTGTCATTCCTTATGCGTCCATATCTAGTAAGTCTACTATCGTACCTTCTTCATTATAGGCTGCCGTCTACTTCTTACCGCATCGTCCGGTCGTCAGCTTCTTGCAGCATCTCTCGTCTTCTTCTCTCTTCGTCACCCCTCACTTTCTTGAGGATGACCGCGGTGTAGTTACTAACCACGTGCCAGCCCTCAGCGGTGGCGAACATAGCTACCATAATAGACTCAGGAGTTGCTCTGGTCTGGAGGTAGCGTTCAAACTCTTCACGCTCCTGCTGGTAACGCGAGCAGTAGCAAAAAACGTGCTCAGCGTCCTCGCACATGTCCAAACATGCTGGGCAGTCTGGACAGTTTTCTAAATTAAATCTACACAGGTATGCTCGATAGCATCCATGTCCCGTCAAAAATTGCGTGAGGTAGTAGTTTACTTCCCCGTGTCTTGTTTTGATCCAGTCTTCAATCTTTGGTATAAGTCGGTGCGTCCAGCGCCCTTTCAGGCTACTGTCCCATCTTCTCTGCCACTCAGCTACTGTTTGTTCTCTGGCAGCGTTCCAGATTTCTGCCTTCGTTCTACCGCTGTTCTCCTGTTTTGCCATGTATATGGCCTTCCTCTCTAGTGCTAAGAGGTCGATGGGTGGCATGCTCGCCACGACGCTTATTGCATCGTCCGATACCGTGCGGTAAGCAGACGCTACTCTTAGCGCACTCCGTCTATACACGGATGACAGGTTCCGCGCATAGGCTTTTATTGCCATTGCATCTGCCCAAATTGGTGCCCCGTACAGCATAATCGATGTACTGACACTTGCTAACAGCTTCTTTTTCTTCTGAGTAGCTCCACCGACATTCGGCATGAGCCGAGATAGAGCAGCAATCGTTCTTGACGCTTTTTCACCTGCTAATTCAAGGTGCTGTTTAAACGTCAACTTTTCGTCTATAGTAACGCCCAAATACTTGATAGTCGATTTAGAGGTTATCTCATGGCCGTCTATCATTAGGGCGATCGTTTCCATTTTCTTCCTGCTAGATATCAGGATCGCCTCGGTCTTATGTCCAGCGAGTTCAAGTCCCGTTTCTCTCAGCCACCTCTGGATGGTGGTGATCGCTTCATTGGTGATTTCAGCGACGTCTTCTTTTTCCTTCCCTACTACTACAAGAGCTATGTCGTCTGCGAATCCTACTACCATAGCCTCCCGCGGGAGTTGTAGTCTCAGCACTCCGTCATACATAAAGTTCCACAATGGCGGGTCCAGTACTGATCCCTGTTGAAGACCTGCCGTGACCTTGTAGGTTTCAATGCCGAAATCCGTTTCGTACAGTAAAGTTCTGTCCTTCAGATAGTCGGCCATCATCCTCCTGATGTAGGTGGGCACGTCAAGCTTTTCAAGCGCTTCATGTATCTTCGTCCAATTTGCAAAGTTGAATGCGTTTTTGACATCCAAAGTAATAACTGCACAGTACTTTTTTGTTCCGCCCTTCCACCGTTTTCCACTGATGGCTGCTCGAGCTGTGTTTACCACTAGGCCGATCGCGTCCAAAGTAGATCGGCACTTCCGAAAGCCATATTGGTGCTCGGTAAGCTTCTTGGTCTCTTCGATTATGCACTCCATCCTGCTGCTGATAATGCGCTCCAGTATTTTTCCTTGTGTGTCCATCATACATAATGGTCTGTACGATGTCTCCCCTCCGTGCGCTTTGTTACCCTTAGGTAACAACACAAGTCGCTGCTTTTTCCAGTTCGTCGAAAATCTCCCTTCTGCTAGGCATGCATTGTAGAGGCCAACAAATTCTTCAGGTTTAGCCTCGATGGCATGCTTCAGCGCTACATTTGGTATGCCGTCAGGATCGGGAGCCTTATTGTTTCCTACTCTCTTGCTTGCTACGAGTAGCTCCTCAACTGTAATTGGAGGTATATCTTCTTCCCGCACTTCCTCTGCTATAGCATATGGTGCGTCCGGCTGACTTGGAAAAAGTGTTGTCACTACCCTCTTTAGTACCTCTGGGCACTTTGGTGTGGGTATATAGCTTCCTTTGAGTGTCTTCATAACTGTTTTGTAGGGCCTGCCCCATGGATCTTTATTGACCACTTCTAGCAGCTCCTTATGACATCTCTGCTTGCTTTCACTGATGCACTTCTTGAGGGTGCACTTGGCTTCTTTCATTCTTCTGCTGCATTCTTCTACAGCTTCGCTTCCAATTCGTGCTCGGTGGCAGGCGGATCGCGCTGATCTAATCTTCTCGTTCCACCAATATACTGGTGCCTATCTTTGATTGGGCACTTTTCTTGGCATAACTGCGTCACAGGCTCGGGTGAGCCATTTTGTCATTTGTTCAGCCTTGTGTTCTGCTGATCCCGTCAATTGGATATTTCCTAACATCATCAGAAATAGTTCCTTGTGTACCATGTTTTGTGTGCCCAGCTCCATTATAATGGCGTGGTGATCACTATTAGTGAAGTGATCGCTTATGGTCCATTTACTCACCTCTTATACCAGACATCTACTAACAAATGTTAAGTCGATTACTGATTCAGCGTTCAACTTTTTATACGTTGGTACGTTGCCTTCGTTCACCAGCACCAAGTCCAGAAGTGTGAATGTCTCTAGTAGGGCCTGTCCTCTTCTATTGGTTTTTCGGCTGCCCCATTCAACCGCCCATGAGTTAAAGTCCCCAGCTATAATAGCTGGTTTTTTAGCCCTGACATCTCGTACTAGCCGATCCAAGAACTGCTGAAACTGATCTATTGGCGCACTGGGTGGGGCATAACAGCTGTATACCTGTATACCCTCAATCTTTGCGCTGGCAAAACCTGCTTCTTTGACTTTCATCCTACTTTGAAAGGTAAGGTCTCTGCACGCCCAAATAGCTGTTTTACCGGAGCCATCGGATTCCCACCTTGGCTGTTCAAGATCTCTGTACTGCTCACTGATTATAGCAACATCAATCTTCTGCTCACGGACGTACTGACAGAGAAGGTCCTGTGCTATCTCACAGTGGTTCAGGTTTAACTGTACTATTCTCATCTTCTTTGTTTTGTGGCTTTCACTGCCGCTTGGTATACTGGGCAATTATAGCTACCTGCGGCATGGTCGCTTCTCTCTACGTCGTTCTATCCTCTGCAGAGAATGCAGCTGGGCTGGTTTGTGCAGTCTTTCGCTACATGTCCCGCTGAGCCACATTTGTAGCAGCAGCGGCTTCTGTCGTGCTGCTCAATGCAGCTTGCAGCAGTATGGCCGAAGCCCAAGCATTTATAGCACCTGAGCGGGCGGGTGTCTCGCTTTATTGCTCTTATTCGGCAGATAACCCACCCTATCTTTATCTTCTCACCCTTGATAAACTTCTGGGCTATCTGGGCAGGTAACTGTACTATTGCTTTCTGCGTATCTCCATAGGCTTTACGAAGCGACTTAATCGCCATAGGTTCGAAATTATGTCCTTCCTCGTTATTTTTGCGTAGTGCGTCCACTATGTCCTCCTTAGTGGTCAGCATGTCAAGATCTTTAATCTCGAAGACCTCTTCATGATGCAGCGCCCTGATTGTAGCAGTTTCCACTAGTACTGCTTTCACCGCTTCCTGGAGCTCAGCTGTTTCCACCTCCTTGGAACGTCGTAGTTCGAGTAGCAGATCTCCTGCTGTCGTTTTGCGTATTCTATGTACGCTGTTTCCTAACTTTTCTAGGCTAGGCTCTGCCTTCATTTTCTTTAGGATTTCGGCGTAGCTTTTTCCACCCTCGGCCTTGATGACTAAGGGGTCAGGTCTAGGGGGTCTTGCTCTTGCCGTCCTACTTTTTCTGGTGCCTTTTTGGTCTTGGCCACGAGCACCAGTGTTATCCTTACTGCTTACGCTTTTTTCTTTTTTCTTCTTTGCCTTCCTTGTCACCACCTCTTGCCACGAGTCTTTCTCCCTCTGGTGGACATTGTCGTCGGCTACTCTTCTTGCAGAGCTCGCTCCACTAACGTGGCTAGCCTGCTGTGGTTTCCCCTTGCCGACCGGCTTAGGGGTCACTTCGTTCGCCTCTGCTAGGCTAATTGCCCTTTCCAGAAGGCCAGGGGTTGTTTGGGTCACCTTCACTTAGTCCCTGGCCGTTGGCACTGCATAAGGTTATCGTCTGCAGAGCAGAGAGCATTTTGCTGCCAAGGCGATCTAGGTGCACGTTTTTGGAGGTCGCGCTTTCTGCTCGCTTGTCGCCATCTGAGTCTACCTCCATAGTCTCTGCCTTCTTTCCTGTAGCATTACCATTGCCTTCCCGTGCCAGGTTACCTACAACGGGGCTGGTTGTGTTGTGCATCGAAAGCGTACTTTCGCCTCTCCCAGATCCAAGGGGTTTATCCCCAAGGAGGCGAGCGTCGACCACCGGAGCTGATACCCGATCGGAATCGACGGCAGGATTACTAATGCCTGCCTGGGTACTCATATGTTTGAGAACGCTTCTTGATTGATTGTCCTTGCCACCCTAAATACCTAATGTTTCGGTAATTCTAAACAGTGCTGGGGTGCCGAGGACTTTCGTGGCAGCACCGTTAGCTCCTGTACCCTAGGAAGGGGCCCTTTAACAAAGTGCTAGCATCCGGGCCAGATGCACCTTGGTTTTTTAAGCGAGGTTGTTACTCCTCCCCCTCCTCCTTCCCCACCTCTTGGGTAGTGGGGCCCCGGGCTTGGGACCGGTGTAGCGGAGTTGTGTGTGTGTGTGTGTGTGTTTTTTCCTTATAGAGTGAGAGGTTAAGGGCAAATCCATTATGGACGATATGGCACCGACTGGTACCACCTGTGTGGGACTCTCACCCACTAAACCCTTCGTTTACCGTTAGCTTTTGAGTTCCAACAGCAACCGAATCCTCTCCGTCCTCCTTACCGACCCTAAGTAAGTTGGACCTGGCTCTTTCTCCAATAAGCCCCCCCCCCCCCCCCCCGCGGTAACACCGTTTGAGTATTGCTTCGCACGGGAACTTTGGGCTACCGCCCTCGTCTGTTGATGTGGTCGTCATCACGTTTTCCGCTGCCGTCTACTTCTTACCGCATCGTCCGGTCGTCTGTTTCTTGCTGCATCTCACGTCTTCTTCTTCTTTTTTCTTCGTCCTTTCGGACCTTCTTAAGGATGTCTGCAACAAAATTGTTTATTGCGCTCCATCCGTCGGCTGAAGTCATCATGGCTACCATAATAGACTCAGGCGTTACTCTGGTCTGTAGGTAGCACTCAAGTTCTTCTCGTTCCTGTTCATAGCGTGGACATTCACTGAACACATGCTCAGCGTACTCGATTACATTCAAGCACGTCGGGCAATCCGGGCAATCCTCCAATTTAAATCGGTGCAGATACGCCCGGTAGCATCCATGTCCACTCAGAAACTGCGTTAGGTAGAAATTTACTTCCCCATGTCTTCTTTTTGTCCACTCTTCTACACTTGGTATGAGGCGGTGTGTCCACCGACCCTTACTACTAGAGTCCCATCGCTTTTGCCACTCCGTCATTGTTACTTTCCTAGCGGCATCCCAAATTTCTATCTTGGTTTTGCCGCTGTCTCGACTTTTTCCTTCGTCGATTGATTTTCTCTCCCTTGCTAATAGGTCTATTGGCGGGAGACCGGCAATAACGCAGACCGCCTCGTCCGATACCGTACGGTAAGCAGACGCGACCCTAAGTGCATTTCGCCTGTGCACTGAGGAGAGCTTTCGTTCATATGCCTTCACCAGTACAGCGTCTGCCCATATCGGGGCTCCATACAACATGATTGATGTACTAACGCTTGCCAGTAGCGTTCTGCGATTCTGTGTGGGACCACCCACATTTGGCATCAGCCGCGCCAACACTGCGGTAGTTTTTGCGGCTTTCTCTCCTGCTGCTTCCAAGTGCTGTTTAAAGGTCAGCTTTGCGTCTAACGTTATACCTAAATATTTAATAGTTGGTTTAGAGGTAATTTCATGACCGCCTATTCTCAAGGTGATTGTCTCCGTCTTCTTTCTGCTAGATATTAGGATTGCCTCCGTTTTATGGCTTGCAAGCTCCAGATTCGCATTATTTACCCACTTCTGTATTTTAACGATAGCTTCACTAGCAATTTCAGCTACCTCTTCTTTCACTTTTGCTACCAACACCAAAGCTATGTCGTCTGCGAATCCAACGATCATTGCTCCTTCTGTTCATTCTAGCTTGAGTACGCCATCGTACATAATGTTCCACAACGATGGGCCCAGTACAGACCCCTGTGGAACTCCCCCGGTAACCTTATAATTCACCGTGCCCTCCTCGGTCTCGTATAAGAGAGTTCTGTCCTTGAGGTAGTCAGACATTATTCTTCTTATATACGGAGGAACTCATAGTCTCACTAGTGCTTCGTGAATTTTGCACCAATTTGCAGAGTTAAATGCATTTTTAACGTCAAGTGTAACCACCGCGCAGTACTTTTTCGCCCCGCCTTTCCATCTTTTCCCGCTTATGGCTGTCCGTGCTGTATTCACCACTAAGCCGATAGCGTCTAATGTTGAGCGGCACTTACGGAAACCATACTGGTGTTCCGCAAGCCCCTCTGGCCCCTCGGTTTTGTCTTCCATCCTAACGAAGATTATGCGCTCTAATACTTTGCCTTGTGTATCGAGCATGCAGAGCGGTCTGTATGACGACCCTTCTCCAGGTGGTTTGCTACCCTTTGGTAGCAACACAAGCCTTTGCTTTTTCCAGTTTCGTGGAAACGTTCCTTCTGTGAGACAAGTGTTGTACAAGTCTATAAACTCTGCTGGGTGAGCCTGGATGGCATGTTTCAATGCAATATTGGATATGCCATCAAGTCCTGGAGCCTTATTGTTTCCAACCCTCCTGCAGGCTGATAGTAGCTCCTCCTCCGTAATTAAGGGTATATTATCTACATCTATTTCTTCTACCATAACACATGGAATGTCCGGCTGATTTGGGAAGAGTGTTGTTACCACCCTGCTTAGTACCTCTGGGCACTTTGGTGGGGGTATGTAACTTCCCTTGATCTTCTTCGTGACAATTTTATAAGGTCGGCCCCAAGGGTCTTCATTGACCTCATCTTGCAGCTCTCTTAAACATCTTTGTTTACTCTCTCTTATACACCTTTTAAGGTTGCGCTTTGCTTCTTTCATTTTTTCGTTGCAGTTCTCCACCGTATCCATTCCTCTACCGGTTCGGTAGAATTTCTTCCTTGCCCGTTGTTCCAATCTTCTAGCTCGATGGCAAACGCTGCGCGCTTGTTTGATCTTGTCATTCCACCAATATGCTGGTAGCCATCTTTGACTGGACACTTTTCTCGGCATTACCGCGTCGCACGCTTTGATGAGCTGGCCCGTCATTTGTGCAGCCTTGTCGTCTGCTGATCCCGTCAATTGAATATTGTCAAACATCGTCAAGAATAACTCGTTGTCATACTCTTTGGTTTTCCATTCAGTTCTTGTACTACTGGGATTTGTACAGAATTTCCTATTTGGTTCGCCTAGCTCCATTATTATAGCTAGGTGGTCACTATTTGTGTAGTGATCACTCACGATCCATTTGCTTACCTGCCTTACGAGGCAGTTACTGACAAATGTCAAGTCTATGAATGACTCTGCATCTCGTTTTTTGAACGTCGGGGTGTCGCCTTGATTCAGCAACACCAAGTCTAGTAGCGTGAATGCCTCCAGTAGCACTCGTCCCCGTTTATTGTTTCTGCTACTACCCCACTCGATCGCCCATGCGTTAAAATCTCCTGCTATTATAGCTGGTTTTTTATTCGTAGCGTCTTGCACCAGCCGGTCCAGTAGTTGTTGAAACTGCTCTATTGATGCGCTAGGCGGGGCGTAACAACTGTATACATGTATGCCGCCTATTTTCGCTCTTACGAAGCTATTTTCCTTGTTTACCATCTTGTCCTGGAAGGTAAAGTCTTTGCAAGCCCAGATTGCGGCTTTACCTGAGGCGTCAGATTCCCAGAATGGTTCATTCAAATCTTTGTACTGCTCACTGACGAGAGCGACATCGAACTTGTGTTCTCGTACAAACTGACAGAGAAGGTCTTGCGCAGTCTCACAATGGTTGAGATTTAGCTGGACTATTCTCATTACCCTTTTCTGATTTTTTTAACCGCTGCTTGGTAGGCTGGGCACAAGTAGCTAACAGTGACATGGTTCGTCGGTATGTTGTCGCCTTTTTTTCGGCACAGTAAACAACACGGTTCATTACGGCAGATATTTGCTTTATGCCCCGTCTTACCGCATTTGTAGCAGCATTTGCTGCTATCCTGCGGATCAGTACACTTGATAGCGACGTGGCCGAAACCAAGGCATTTATAACACCTAAGCGGCCCCTTACTGCGGTTCGATGTACGGATCCTACAGTTGACCCATCCAATTTTAATTTTCTCTAGCTTTGTGAACTTGGTCGCTATTTCTTTCGACACTTGCACAACAGCTATTTGCGTATCTCCGTACGCTTTTCTCAGCGATTTTACGGCAGTGATCTCAATCACATCTCTTTCTTCTATTTCCCTTTGCAAGGCCTCCAGTACCTCCTCTTTTGAAGTAAGTATGTCGAGGTCCCTTATTTCAAAGGTCTCCTCTTGCTGCAGTGTTTTTATTGTGGTTCCTTCCACTAGTACTGCTTTAACCGCTTCTTGGAAGTCTGCGGTTTCAACTTCTTTTGTGCGTTTGAGCTCTATGAGGAGATCTCCCGCCACCGTTTTGTGTATTTTGTTTACGCTATCTCCTATGGCATTCAGTGAAGGAGCAGTTCTCAATGTTGACAAAATGTCCACGTAGCTCCTTCCTTCCGGCGCCTTAATGATAAGAGCGTCCGGTCTGGTCGGTCTTGCCCTCTGTGTTTTGTCTCTACTGGTCCTACTCTGGTTGTTAACGCCAGGATCCTTGTTGTTCTCCTTACTTAACTGTTTCTCCTTTTTTTTGCCATTCTTGTAACGACCTCTTGCCAAGTTGCCTCTTTAAGTCTTTTACTCTCTTTCTCCTCTTTGTTACTCCTATCCTGCGGAGTATTTAAGGCCTCCCTTGGTTTATCCGCCTTTTTCGGTTTCAGACTTGGTGTTGTCTGAGTTTCCTTGCCTTCCGTTCTTGGACGTTGGCACTGTAGCAGGTCATCCTCCGCGCTGCACAAACTTTTATACATGACACTAATGCTTCGTGCCATGTCCTTGATAGTTTTATGGACGTTATTTTTGTCCCTTATAAACTCTCTCAGTTCCTGGATCTTTTCTCCTGGACGCTCCAGCTGGTCATTTCTTCTTTCAAGGTTGTAGTCCCAGTTTGAGTTACTGCCTCCTTGATTTACCTGCTCTTGTTCCGTCCGTATTGCCCTATCGGAAATAGTCTTTATTGGACTACACTCCATGGCAATCGTTTCTCTACTGAGACTGCTGTTATCGTCCGATCTCTGGGTAGGGAACCCAGTTTCTAAGACACTTTTTGGGGTATCCGAAGTCCCCAAGTTTGATTTCTTTGATGTACTATACATTTTTATTTTTATTTATGCTCCTCTTCCAACTTTAATTACCTACCTTCCACTGAGCTCTCTCCGCGATGCTATGCTTCACAGGTGTGAATTCTGGCTTCATGCCCCCGCGCAAGTCTTCCTCAGAAAGTCTCCGGGAAAGGGTAACGAGGCCCCCCCTCTGACCACAATAGGGCCCGTTCCGGGCGCCACCCGGCACTATTGAGATCATTGGGATTTTCGCCGGATGATAGGCAGCTAGGGCGTGTCGGCGAAACATCCCCGGGCCCCTGTACTTGCCGGCAGCCTGGGAGTGTCAGAACCCAGTTTGTCTCGTATCCTTTCCCTTCAGCAGCCGAAGTCGAGTCGGACTGCGGCAATCGGCGAGCGCCTGCTTAGTCATAACCCTAAGATCAAACCTTGTTTTCGGTAGTGACAGATCTTCAATAAGCAAGAGGTAGCTGAAATTGCTAGCTTCACTAGCAATTTCAGCTACCTCTTCTTTCTCTTTTGCTACCAACACCAAAGCTATGTCGTCTGGGAATCCTACGATCATTGCTCCTTCTGGTCATTCTAGCTTGAGTACGCCATCGTACATAATGTTCCACAACGATGGGCCCAGTACAGACCCCTGTGGAACTCCCCCGGTAACCTTATAATTCACCGTGCCCTCCTCGGTCTGGTATAAGAGAATTCTGTCCTTGAGGTAGTCAGACATTATTCTTCTTATATGTGTGTGTGTGTGTGAGTGTGTGTGCGCGCGTGGGTGTGCGTGCGTGCGTGTATGTATTTTTTTCTCTTGGAGAAGAAGGTATTAAGACAAATCTTTTAAAGACATAACATGAAATTGTTAATGGGGTCGTCGTGACAGCCCCATCCCTAATGTCAGTCATGTGTCGGACTTTCACCAACTAAACCCATTCGTTTTTTGGCTAGCTTGTTCCCCTAACCAAAATCCGAAACGCCCCCCTTTTGCCTTTACCGACCCTTAGTAAAGGCGCATCTGGCTCCATCTTCCGTGCCCCTTAACCCCACGCTACTACTTTCAAGCAATGCTTCGCGGGGGCGGGGGGGGGGGGTAAGGCTTTTGCCCGCGTCTTTCGATATGGTAGGCATCTCTGTAGTCGTCGTCTATTGTCTGCTCCCAAAGTCAGCCCATCTCATACTAATCTACATCCACACAACCATACACAGAAACACACACACACCCACATACCGTCAGATACCCTCGCACACTCACGAACCCCGCATAGAAACACGCGTTTGATCGGCCTTTCGTCTTCTTCTTTCTTCCTCGTCTTTCTTGATCTTCTTAAGAATGTCTGTTGCATAGTTGCTGACTGCGCACCATCCATCTTCCGAGGTCAGCATAGTCGTCATCATCGCCTCAGTGTTACCCTCGTTTGAAGGTATCCCTCGAGTTCTTGTAGCTCCTACTGATACCGTGAGCAGTCGCAAAAGACATGCTCCGCATCCTTCTTTGCGTCTGAACATACTGGGCAGTTCAAACTCTCTTCTAGTTTGAACCGGTGCAGGTAAGCCCGAAAGCATGTATGTCCGGTCAAATACTGCGTAAGGTAATAATTGACTTCCCCGTGTCTTCTTTTCATCCAGTCTTCTATCCTCGGTATGATGCGATGTGTCCATCGCCCCTTGCTGCTAGCGTCTCATCTTTTTTGCCACTCAGTCACTGTCTGTTCCCTTGCGGAATCCCAGATTTCCTTCTGAGTGTTGTCGTTACTCCGATTCTTCGCCTTGAATACGTCCTTCTTCTCTATTGCTAGGAGGTCAATTGGCGGCATATCTGCTATTATGCATAAGGCGTCGTAAGAAACCGTACGGTAAGCAAAAGCAACCCTTAATGCACTTCTCCTGTACACTGACGATAAATTTCGCACGTATGTTTGCACCAGCATGGCGTCCGACCATATAGGTGCCCCGTACAACGTGATCGATGTGGCCTCACTGGCTAGTAGTAACCTTCGATTCTGTGTTGGTCTCTTGGTTTAGCATTAGTCGTAACAAAGCAGCGCCCACTTTTGCTGCTCTATCGCTCACCATCTCTAAGTGCTGCTTGAAAGTCAGTCTTGCATCAATGGTGATACCTTAGTACTTGATGGTTGGTTGAGAGACAATCTCATGTCCATCCACCGTCAGTGCTATTGTCTCCAATTTCTTCCTGCTGGAAATTAGGAGAGCTTCCGTTTTGTGGCTGGCTAGTTCCAGATCTGTTTCCGTTAGCCAATCGTGTATTATATGGATCGCCTCGTCTGCTATTTCTTTAACATCAATATGTTTCGCTACCACCACTACCACTCTGCAGTTGTTACTATCTAGTTTCACTCGCTGCTCGTTTACCAGACTGTTGTTGCTTCCTGGTTTCTGGGTTGGGAACCCAGTTTCATTGACACTTTTTCGGGTATTCGAAGTCCCTATGTTTGTTCTTATTGATGACCTTATCATATTTTATTTCCGCCCTTCTCTCTTCTCTCACCTACTTTCCACTCGGATTTCACTCGAAATTCTGGCCCCGCAGACGTGTATTCTGGCCTCGTATCCCAGCGCAAGTCGTCCTCATAAAGCATCCGGAGAAGGGTAGCGAGGCCCCCCTTCTGATCATGACGGGGCCCGGTCCGGGTGCTAGCCGGCACCGCCATCAGGATTTTCGCCGTTTGATAGAGCAGTTAGAGCATGTCGGCTAAACCGTGTGTGCGTGCGTACGTGCGTGTGCATGTGCGTGTGCGTGTGCGTATGCGTGTGCGTGTGCATGTGTGTGTCTGAAGAACAGCGAGCCGTTTCTTGTATCTGTGAGAAACAGCACGCTGCTCCTTGTAGCTGGTTTCCCGACAAACACATTTTCAAAAAAGAATTCTTTTATAACTCTTATAGCATAATGTACAACGTTAAAGTGACATTTATATTTTATCAATAAAAAAGCATTGTAAGGAACGATCATAGAATTATTTACTAAAATAATTTGACCGACTTTTCATATTCTTATCTGCTATTCTATATAAGCTTACAATAATTAATTCTGCAACTATTAACTAATTTGGTGCTTAGAATTAGTTAGATTACACAGGGCAACAAAATCTAAATAAATATCAGACCCAGAAACCAGACTATACTTTTCCGAAGGTTTTCGGTGCGCTGAACACGAATCTGGCTACAGAATTGCTCCATCAGCTCTGGTTTTCGAGATATCCTAACCTAAAAATACGAAAATCGCGATTTTGGCCTATATTTGAGGTTATGTAGCGCCGCCAATTTTTATTAAATCAAAAAATTGTATAGATCTAAAAGAACTAGCATAGCCCTTCAAAATGCACTTGAGTTTGTTCCGATAGCTATTTTCTTCTTTGAGATATTCAAATTTGAAAGTCTCATTATATACGTGAATTTCGTAAGTATTTACCCATATGGTACCAAGCGGATATCTCATAGTCTTTCATGAAATCTCTTATAAAATCAAAATTAACTTTCAAATTTGAATATCTCGAAGAAGAAAATAGCTATCGGAACAAACTCAAGTGCATTTTGAAGGGCTATGCTAGTTCTTTTAGATTGTCTATACAATTTTTTGATTTAATAAAAATTGGCGGCGCTACATAACCTTTAGGTTAGGATATCTCGAAAACCAGAGCTGATGGAGCAATTCTGTGGCCAGATTCGTGTTCAGCGCACCGAAAACCTTCGGAAAAGTATAGTTTGGTTTCTGGGTCCAAAATCATATTGCCCTGTGTTATCTACCAGCCATATCCGTCGACTTTGGGTTATCTTGACACCTGGATGTCGTCTACAGGGAGTTAAGGGTGTTTTTTGGTAAATCCAATTGGTATTGATGCCAAAATGTTTTTTAGTTACTGATTATATTATATATTGAGTAGTTAATGTTACATCATATGAATCAATAAAAAATGGCTCTCTTCATTTAACAGGGTTCAAACTGTCGTTACTATTAGATATAATGTATTAATAATAACGCCCGCATTACAATTTTTTATTTTAACTTCTCAAAGTTCAGTTTCTAATATATTATGTACTATTTAATATATCATTTGTTGTAATTCAGGAATTACTATTTTTCTAACTAATCATAAACCAAAACCGTTTCATATCATTATTATAGTATTAAATACTAAAAAAACTTTTTTTATATTTATATAACAAATTATTACAACATATAACATAATTAAGAATGTTAATTCCTATAACTTAAAGAGACGAATATGTTGGAATAAAAGCGTTTAATACCCGAAATCTACAGATACATAAATAAAGCCACGTTTATTCCCTTATAAACAATAGGGTTTTTCTTTGCGTATTACATTATTTTCTATTTTTAAGTTCACAAATAGCTTATATATCGACAGTTTATGGGCCCAGCCCGCTTCCACTGCGCATATCGGTAGTGAAAAGTGATACGCAAAGTGACACGAAAAGGACCACGATCTATACTCGACAAAGAAGCTGAGAGAAAGGGCGCCATGTACACGCCGCATACATGAAGAAGCCAACAAGTATGAGTCAGCCTTCCAGCGAACGACACGCACATGCTGTACTTGGCTAAATCAGGACAAGGAAGCGAAGGTCAGGAATACGAGGTTTCCAAAGAACATCCTACTAAAACATCTAAACAAAGGGCAAATCTATTACGATGGCAGGAAGCCAGTATAGATGGGAAAACCCTGCAAGCACGTGTAAGTACATAAGAAAAATAATTTATAAAGTGACATAAAAATTCAATAAAGATAAACCGGAATTGACACAAACTCGAAAAACTCTAAGTGACGCGGATTTGCAATGCAAAGAAAACGTGTTTTTGATATAACTGGACTTATAAAAGTTTGAATTAAATGTTCAAAGACAAATTTGAACATGACAAAATCGCAGTGAGAGAAATCATTCTAAACGGAATAGATAAAAAATATCATCTATACACGTTGAACGTTAAACAAACACAAAGAATCAGCCATAAGAAGATATAAGGATTCGAACCTCTACGGCCTGTGCGAAACATAGACACCAATATCACGACTTGCACTAGTCCGAGTAGTTCTAGTTATTACAAACAAGTACAATTATATAATGTAACAACTGGACGTTTTGTTTGTAAAAAAGATATGTAGTCGAAACACGCGTGTATGTACGAAATGCACATTTTTTGTCATAATATAAAAATACGTATATATCGAAACACGCATTGTTTGCTATCAGCAATATTAAACGAGTGTTACATCTCTGGTTTTATTGGCAGTGGTTGATGTCAGATGGCGCCAGAGATGATCATTAAAACCACCTACACTACCGACCGAAAGGTCGGTACAATCGCAGAAATGGGTTTGTGATCTCTTTAATATTGTATATTTTCTTAATTCTCTTACTTTTATTATCATTCAAATTTTTAATGAATTTGTCAACTCACAAACTAAATATAGATAATATATTATTATGATCCTAATTTAATTATATGCACTATAATGTTAGACACACCTTAAGATAGTTTATATTTTAGTTGATTCATATGTATTATGACCTGATAAATTTCTGAAACTTCAACAATTTTTCAACAATAGCCCAGATAACATTGCGTCGGCAAATTCCTAGCAATATGACGACTATCGCGCCGCATTGTAGTCGGTAGTGTGCCCCGGCTATGGGAGGTCAACTTGACGACGCATGCCGCACGGCAAAAAGAGGAAAGCATACTTGCCGTCAATTTGCTTCAGTTGTGCCAGCAAATTGAAACCAAACGACTTTTTTTTGCGCACTTTCGGCGGGTTAACCTAACCTATAAATATAGGAATTCTGGGATTTTAAAATAATAAAAATTAATTACTTAAAAAAGTAATTAAATATATATTTATTAAAAAAACAATATTAACAATTTACATAAATATTAAGCTATAACAATAAACAAAAATAATAATTAATTAATTAATTAAAAATTTAAAACAACAATAATAAAATATTTAAACATAATAATAATATAACAATAAATATAAAATTAAATAAAAACGTCTCTTGCAGCGTCAATGTGGCAGCGTAGTTGGGAGTTTTGACTTGACTCTGCACCTGCAAAAATAATGAAAGCTTACATATAACTTGTTGGGTTCAAGGGAACGTCTGTAATAATTGATTTAAAAAATTGTATGTGCAAAGTGAAAAGCCACAAGGGAGGTGTACATGAGAACTTGTATAATAAAAAATGCTAAATGAAATTTGACATGGCTATTAGTTTTGTATTTATTGCTTTTAAAATGTTCATATAAAATTTTAGACTCCTACCTAATAAATGTTTAAAATGGCATTGCAAACATCCTTATTCTATCAAATTATGGCATGTGCAATGTTGATGTATGCAAAGCTATTTTAAATATTCATTAGGTAGAAGTCTAAAAATTTGTGTGGATATTTTAAAAGAAATTACAAAACTAATTGTCGTGTTTTATACTAAATTTTCTATATAATATATCAGTAGTCTTACCTTTTAATGGTTAATGACGATAGAAGACTGATGGTGGATGCTGGCACGTTCTTATTGAACCTATAAATATATACATATTTAATTTCAATAATTTAATTGAAATGAATAATATTATTATTGTGTTGTACAAAATTTTGTATTAATTACTGAAAATAAAAAATCAATTATCAAAATACGATAGTATATCATAATATACAGAATATATTTAAAATCTATAGATAAAAACTTGAACTTTTATTTATAATTATTATATTTACCTATAAAATAAACTCTCCTTGTTGAGTGAAAGCCTCAGCAACGGTTGAAGCACCTCTCAAGGATATTAGATGGAGTATATATGAAGCTCTTCGCTGTGCTGCAGTACCACTCTCCCCAATATCCAATCGTCACCATGAGATTAAACCAGAAAATTAGTGAAGTAATTTATTCTAAACCTAATATAGAAATTAATAGAAATAGAAAGATAAAGAGAAAGAGAAGGAGAACAAGTAGAAAAAGTATTATAAATAAAACAATATGCCCAGGAAATCGAGTGAGGTGGCAGCCGCTCTCCGGGCTCGCTCCCTTTTAGCCACAGGTGGACGTAGCCGAGGGAAGATTTCGCAGTGTCCCCCAGGAGGTAGCTCTTGCTCGCTCGAAATACCGGAACTATATGCAATAAAAATAACCTCATTGCATACTGTTCACTTTGATACATTTGTAGCTTCAATAATTATAGAATAATAAATATCCATACTTATCAAATCGGACAATGATATGCAGCGTGTGAATAGACTCACATCAAGAGTCTATGACCCTGGCGCATGGGCGTTGCAGTCCTACGACAGCAACCCACGGCCATTACCGAAGAAGAAGAGTCTATGACCAAAGCTGACCGTCTCGAACAAAAAGTCGCCCCTATAACATCACGTGCTGGTCATTTCAGCAGCACGCGTGCTTGTTTCAAATATCGGTCCCTTTTTTTATAAAAAAAGCCCATTTAGCACTACTTTTATAACAAATTATTGCACAGTATGCTTTCTAATAATGTCCCAAGCAGCTTCCTATACTTTTTTTCCCGTATTTCCAGAATTTTTAACTTCTCGCCAACATGTTTTGGGGGCGTATATTCGACAATAATGGGGGAGTTCCTAATGTGACTGTCACGGCGGAGGTCAAGATTTGGTCTTAATACTTTATCGTGGATTAATTCACGTGCAGTGTACGTAACGAATTGCACTAAATTTATTAAATAATTAATAATAACTATTAAAATAAGCATCTATTAAACATAATTGAGTTAATGGCAATAATACGAGTAATCAGTTTTATTATTATAATATATCTATATATAACAAAATATATACATATATGTATGTATAAAAATCAAATGTAATAAGACTGGACTTTAGACTATCAATTTTTTTATAAAGTGTAATAAATATTATTATTATTATATATTAATATAATATACTTGTCTAATAATTTTTAAAACGAAAATTAAATGTATGTAAATATAATACGATCGACTATATATATATATATATATATATATATATATATATATATATATATATATTATTATCGATCTTATTATATATTTACATATATTTACATATATTATACATATATTTATTGATTTATTTATTTATTTATTTATTTATATATATATTTATATATTTGTTTACAAATTGGCAAACACTGCTATCAAATGCCGGCAAGTTAACGACACGAATGGTGCATAATACAAGCGATGGCAAAATACCGATATTTAGCCCGCGCAAAACGCGCGCTGCATAAATAACCGGCACATTGACGGCAAAACGACGTCATGTGCGCCGAGCATTC
Source organism: Muscidifurax raptorellus (assembly GCA_020010945.3). Lineage (NCBI taxonomy): Eukaryota > Metazoa > Arthropoda > Insecta > Hymenoptera > Pteromalidae > Muscidifurax > Muscidifurax raptorellus. The sequence goes on from JAHUUD020000008.1 coordinate 1,730,769, forward strand.
TTGCCCCCATCTTGCTCAGCACGTGCTGTTTTCTGGGAGATGATCGATGCATTTTCTAGGAAATGTATTAGATCCTTTGGTATACAATTCTTATAATGAATTCTTCTAAAGAACTATAATATTATTTTCCGAGGCGGAAACGTGAAATTTCCGTATAAGCGACAACAGATTTATATTACAGTTTATCAAGTACGATATTCATAAAATGTTGTTTAAAATACGTAAGAAAAACTTTGTTGATTGACTGGACTTCAATTGGCCATGAGGAAGTCTCTGTAGCGTTAGACAATAGTTGCAATGGGTTGGAGATCTACGATATGTGATTTGGTTATATAGTTCACATGTGTCTATGTCGGAATTTTGATCTCAATGCTTTTTAAATCAGCATGTGCAATACGAGAGTTCAGGTATAATATCAGTAGTAAATAAGCCAGGATGACGAGATATAATAAATGACGTCATCACGGGCGCCCGTTATCTTATCATATAGACAAGTAATTAAGATATCTTAATAGCTTGTTTACAAGATATGTTATCTTCCCGAGTAGAAATTGAGTACGGCATGCCATACCTGACCATGCGACCCTGGTCAGTTTAAACTTGAAACGTCTGATCAGGGTTGTAATGGGGCAAACATCCAGCCTTGATCCGGCTGCCGAGTTTAAGATTAACTGAAGTTGGAGTAAAGCTCTCCCAATATGATATTCTGTTCACAGGTAACGGACGGGTATGGTCCGGTGTACCTGATGTTTTAGGTTGTATATCATACATTAAACGAGGTTATAGGTATTTCAAGAATCAGCAGAGTCATTTAGCTTATTAAGAGTTAGCTATTATATTGCTTACATTATTTTAGTATAAAATGAATAATTATTTACAAAGTTTAAATAAAGTAAGAGTAACAATTTCGAACAAAACAACAACTTTTAAAAAGAGAAAATGAGAAAAGTATAACTAATATATATCTGCAAGAAACACTACAGGAAAATCTATACGTGAAAGAAAAACATACGTTGGAAAAAGTAGAAGTGTTTGAGGTTTACGATGTTCCTAATTTAAATAAAAAAGGATAAAATCTTCTATATCTGATGAATGTGATGAAGAACTTGAAAAAGAGAAGAATTTAAAAAAGATGATCCTAGCGATGACTCCAAAATTATTTACATAGGTATAGCTAAAAATATTAGAAGGATTATTGATACAAAGTTACATACAAAAACCACAATTGAATGGCAATTAAGTGTAGATCGTCTACCACTTTTTGTTCGAGTACCCTAGAATTTTGGTCACTATTAGATAGGATATATGATCAAGAAGTATACAAACCCTTTATAATAACTGTTGAATAAGGAAAACCTTTTTGTGTCAAAACCTATTTCGAGAAATTTATTGGCGAGCTCAATATAATCCTTAAAGATGGTATCAAGATGTATGATAGACATTTTAGTGTGAAAGTGAACTGTTTTATATGAGATCATCCAACTCATGCTTTTGCCAAGTGTATAAAGGGTTATACAGGGTTCTATGCTTGTGATAGGTGTAACATAAACGGGTACAATAAGACAAGACGTATGATATTTCCTTTTGATGAGCTGACAAATCGAAGCGATGATTCGTTTAAACTCCAGGAGATAAAGTTTAAGAAATGATTTGTTTAAACTCCAAAAATATATCTAAAAAATATTTGTATTTGAGGAATGCATTAAGTCTATTAAATTAGTCAATGTTTGTAATAGTTGCAATTTTTTAACTGTACACTTTCTTGTATTTTGATGGGTGCTTTGAAAATTCCACTAAACTTTTGTTTAGCAAAGATATCGGTAGACGATGATCCTGACAACATGCTGCGCAATACAGTCGTTATTGTTCCTACATAATTGGGCAAACTTAATAATACCTTACATACCGTAACAATACTTTTTGCACTATATAGGCGATACTTAAACCCACCCTACAAAGACGACGATATAGAGTTACTTACATCTCTGAGTTCAAGAAATGATCTAAAAGCACCAGATAGCTGAACTTTGTTTAAGGCTGTAATAGTGTGTGTTTGTATTATGTAGAACCGTATCTACAATGTAATTATTTAGATTCACGATATTTATTTACTATATACATGTATGTATTCCAGGTACATATGAACAAGCTTCAGAAAAGTTGCGCAATTTGCAATGTCCTGTAAAAGCAATACCAGGACAAGAAAATCCAGCCATCAAAATACAAAAGTTGTTTGATGTGCTAGAATTAGAGAATAATAATTTTCCAAAATTGATAAGCCCGGTAGATGAGCCGAAAAATAATGGTTTAGGGGTGGTAGTAGAAGAGACTGTTGTAACGGTGGTAGAAAACACGGTTGGAGAGAAACTAGGAGAGATGGTTGGAGAGACTGCAGAAAAAATGGCACAAGATACTATTACCAAGGAAGTAATATAAGGCACTTCACCGCAGTTAGCCGTAATTTAAAACCAGAATTCACAAAATGTTCTTGATTTTTTTCAGTTCATCTCAAAACAAGACTTAGTTGGCAGTACATTTTGTTATTGTTTAATATCTATAGATCTAAATTATTGTCACATTCTACCTCTTTCCTATTATACATAATTATACTTAATAATATAACATGATGCTTATTTTAAAATTTGAGAAAAGAATATTTGAAGAGTTGAAGGTAATCTCAAATGGTACCGATAATTATCACATTATACCTCTTTCCTATTATACATAATTATACTTAATGCAGGCTTCAAAACCATTCAAGATAAGGGAGTTGACATGCAAGCTAAATTTTTTACCATGCAAAGGGACGTTCAACAAATTAAAATCTATATGATGGAAAATAGACCTTTCCAAGACCAGGACAACATTATTCAGTTTGATAGAATTAAAGAAGAGTATCAAGCAGAAATTCCAATCTCTAATTACAATGATTTCAAAGTTTTCGATGGAAAAATTATTGGAGATGCATATACCATTCTAATTAGTACTCTAATTATCATTACACCTATTTTCATATTATACTTATTCGACGACTATACTATATGCTATTATTACAATTATTTTTTAAGAATATATTTTTTAAGTAATATTCAAAGATTTTTTTCAAAAGAGATTCTAATGCTATTCACAGCTCAAAAAAATAAGGATAAGCCTATTTTTAAGAACACAAATTTTCACAAATGTTTGCTTTTATTCTTATTATATTTTAGAGGCAATACAGCATGCATATAACATTCCTGGTGAACCGGACAAAATCGCAGATAAATCATTATTCGCACTGGTTGGAGCACTAATCAACAATGCCCCCGACTGGCGTGGTGGACGTAATAAGAGAAGAAGAACTGAGGATCTTGATCAAAATCATGAGGAATTATTATAAGTATTATAATATCCTCTTGCATATTTATATATTTTAGTCAATTTTGTATTTCAGGATAAAAAACGAATAAAGAGTTTTGATATTCGAAGTAACTTACATTTTTACATTCATTTATATTAATATTAAAACCAGCTGTATACAATTATTTGTGAATGATTTCAAAATATTCAAGATCCTGTTCCGGCCCTTCTGTTACACTGAAGAATTGTAACGTATCGATCTTCAGAAAACTCATTTAGAGCCTTATGTTGCCCCGACCACTGCCTTACGATAATTATGATTTTTTTTCTTCCGGCCCAGAGAATCGCCCCATTACATCCATACTAAGGACCTAATTTGATGGTTTCTGGGTTTCTAGGTAATGGTTTCTTTACAAGATAAGGGTCAAGGTCAAGGTCGTATACCAGAGAGTATTAATATATATGATTGTATGTTTATCTATACGACTTGTTCACATAATTAGATATCTTAATTGTTTATTTACTAGAAAAGGAATGTGTTAATGTAATTAGAGTAGACATTCTCTTATAGATATCTTATTTACATAAGTAATGACGTCATCAATGTCGCATACTTATCTTTGCATATAAACAAATAATTAAGATATCATTAATTTTCTAATTTGAATTTAATACTTGTTGTTGGTTTACATTAAGGTGGGAAAAATAATCACCACGAGTAATCACTTTCTTTAATTCGGCCGAAGTTTCGATACAGCCAAATAGTAAAAGACACACAAAGACGATTATTAAAATTAGAGATCAACGACATCCATGGACAGATAAAAATCCTAGAAAATAATAGCAATAAATTAATAGTCATACTTAAGCCATAAATAGACACACCCATCGTTGAACTCCTCATAATATACGCAATAGACAGATTTAAATAGACAGAGAAAACAAGAAACAGAATACATAACAAAAAAACGAAACAAGGTAGCATATCAATAAGACAATAGTAATGGCACCAATAACAACCACACACAATATTACACACACCCCAATAGAAATCAATAAACTCAAAGTCAAATGGATAGTTAACCTCAGCGATAAAATCATCCCAGAGTACGTAAGAAATACTCTATCGCTTAACTCACATATAAAAAACACTCCACCCATATCCGCAATAGACAAAGTAATAGAACACAACATCAATAAAATGGAGAAATTTATTAAAGAAAATAAAGATATCCTTTTTACTAATTCTGACAAGGGCAATACCACAGTAATAATCGATAGATAAAGTTACACCAATAAAGTTGAAGAAGCCCTGTCAGATAACAAATATTACACTCCAGTCAAGGTAAATCCGCTTAACGGTATAACACGAAAAATGATCAACCTTATCGAGGAATGGGAAGATTTCGGAGTGTGTGAGTGTGTGAGTGTGACATTGCTTTCAAAAATGTCAGTAGTAAATTGAATAACACAACAGTTCCCAGAACATACGCTCTCATAAAAATACACAAACAAAACTTTCCAATACGTATTATACGTATTGATGGCTGAGACTATTAAGTCTCAGCCATCAATAGTCCTACATACATTTTCGATAAAAGCATTTATACCCTTTTTAAAAGATACATCCCTAAACCTTTATCATCAATTAATAATAATCAGGAACTAAAAAATATATCAGAAAATACTAAGATCCCGGACAACCATTCATTAGCATCATTCGACGTCATTTCACTATTTAGCAATATTCCTAGAGATTTAATTTTGGAAGCAATCGCCGACAAGTGAAGGTATCTTAGTCCATATTTACCCATAACTAAGTTAGAATTTCTAACAGGAATATCCATTTTATTAGACTGCACATATTTATAGTTCAATAACAAATATTATAAACAAATACTAGGCGCACCCATGGGCTTTTGCACTAGCCCTTGGTATGCAGACCTAGTATTAGAAAAACTAGAATCCCCTTTTTTTCATCTTAAAAAGTCTGCTTTTTAATGTTAAATAAAAACAACATAGAACAAAAACTTAACATTTTCAATAATTATAACCAACACCTACAATTCACTCATGAGACAGAAGACAACAAATACATCAAACTCGGAAAGGACCAACTGGACGCCAATGACACACATCACGTAATATACAAAATAGACTGTAATGACTGCAAAGCTACATACATAGGAATTACAACAAGACAATTAAAACATAGAAAAAGAGAATACGCACTATCCATAAAAAACAAAGATCTAAAATCTCCTCTTGCAATACACAACACAGACACAGGTCACACCTTTAATATAACAGATACACACATACTAGACAAAATACGCAATTATTACACACTACGATTCACAGAAATGCTATACATACACCTACACAACCACACAATTAATAGGGCACAAGACACTAACTTCCTCCTCAATACATACAAAGACTCAATTAACATTATCAAATCACACTCCAAAAATAAAAAATACCGCAATAATACAATAAATATAGTACAATAATAAATAATACAATAAATACCCGAGACAGGACGAGAGCGCTACGATGGGATCAGGAGAATATACGGACTGAGGAGATGGCGCACAGCCGCTACTGGTAAAAATATAGACACCATTGCTATGCAATGGGAGGGGGCCCCCTGGGTTGCTAGATGAGGGCCGTGAACCTCTCCAGAGCGGTAAATGCCAGAGACGAGCGGGCGCGCGGTGAGACCCATCCCCCCTTAACGTGCGCCTACTTGCCTACTGATACTTGAAACTGTGCCACTTTCTCGACGCTCCTACCATAATGATGCCTACTTGCCGATCTCTCATCTTTCTCGGGAAACACCTACCCCCCTACAACTACACACATCACACACAATTACACACTCTATTTATATCGCAATTGTGCCACAATTCCTTGAGTGTTAAATCTCCTGTCAGTTCAACAACATCAGAGCTGATAATAAATATCATTCTTCTCTTTCTCTCAAGCAAATAATTATGATGTGACATCATCACTGATGCCTTCTTTGTTTACAAGATTGGTAATCTTTACTATATATTTTAATGACTTGGATTAAGAATAAGGAATGTGCGTATTTTTTATTATTAGTTTGTACTACGTTTGTGAAAATATGGTGGTCCTTACAAAGACCGATTTCAATAAAATTTATAGATTCAAATTTATTCTTTAAAACTCTTATAACATTGTTGTTTCGGAAACGAACAAGTGTTTAAAGGATTCACGAAGAATTTATCTAAAAACGATTTATCTAATGACAATTTATTTGAATAACAATTGATCTAATTAACAATTTATCTAAAACAGCATATCTAATATATATTTTATCTAAAGTTGGCAAATTCCGATTTTAGTCAAATTGTTTGTTAGATGAACTGTTTTAGATAATTATCAATTAGATAAATTGTTACTTAGACAAAGTTCAATCGCTCCCTGCCGAACCCAGGGTCAACGACTTGGACGTGGAGACTATCTGACCCCATTTTTTTTATTTTAGTATTTTTATTTAGTTTGACTCGGGAGAGCACAGAAATTTCTCTGTTACCCCAGATCATTCTAGTACTTAGTAGTCTATGTGACAGACTCGCATGCTTTGAAAAATAACCATACCAACCCCAATAACCGCCCTTGGTTTGTATTGCCATTGGCTCTAGTACCGAGTTGCTTAATCCAATAACCCAAGTAAATATGATGGGTTAACTCTCGCTCATTCATCTTTGTTTCCAGGATCTGGCAGCTATTCATTGAGAGTATATATAAAAAAAAACTACCCCAATACAGAACACCAAGGGTAGCTATTCCGTCAGAGTAATGAGTCGCTTTAAAAACTATTATATCTACACAAATTTGTCAAAAAAAAATAAATAAAAAATATCAATTTATCAAAAAAAAAAATCAATTCATTATCTAATGAACAAATTATCTAAAACAATTTATCTAATGAACAATTTATCTAAAACAATTTATCTAATTACAATTTACCTAAAATTTGAAAAAAATTTGATTTCTAGTCTGATTCTATATTAGACAAACTATTTAGAAAAACTAAAAATTAAATAAATTGTGATTTGACAAATTGTGACAAATTAAACTGTTTAGATAAACTGTTGTAGATAAATTCTCCGGGTACGGTTTGAAGTGTATTGAGACTAATACTTTTTAAAGGTAGATTCCTGCGATTTAACTTTTTCTATTAGAGTTTTTGGTTCTGCCTCCTTCTTGCCTGACGAAAATACGTTTTTTATTTTATCCATCTTGCAATAACGCTTTAAAGACCTGGTAAGAATGTACTTCTACAGAACTCCACGACTGAATTCTGATAGTGTTCCAGCCTGAGCTCGCTCTTTTATTCTCTGCCCGAAAGAATCTCCCATTACAACGTTGAAAGGAGTGGGAGATGAATTTTTTACACGTGTATTCTCGAAACTACGCAAAGAAGTCTGACGCAACGGAACGAACAGGAAAGAACATATTATATTCGTTAACCGTCAAAGCTAACCGTTACATTTCGTTGACTTTCAAAAACAACATGTAAATGAATATTTTTATTTCGTAAAAGTTTTTTATAAAACGCTACCGCTAGCGCATCGTTTTTCCGGCGATCTCTTGAAAACTTATGACAAAACGAACGTAAGATAGGTAAATTAGCCATATGATAAAGAAACATAATACAGTATTGACCACAAACTAGTGAATCGATGCTTTGTAATTTTTGCTTATTCCACTGATATTATTTGCAATTTCTCTTGAGTCGTTTAACATGATGTTCTGAGATTGGTGGCAGTCCATAACTGTCAAAGTATATTCCACAACCACTTGCATCTATGTGAATAGCAATCCGATGTGTTCCTCTTTTTGAGTGATCATCCCTATTTGCAATTATAGCTGTTGGATGTTCCATAACGTTAGAAATTCTATCTGCAGCGTATACTCTAACTGTCTTTGCACTTCATGGCTCGAGAGCTCGTAGCCTCTGGTGTGTATTCATTGTTTTAACTATGATCGACTTCGTCCTCGCCGTGACTGTTTATATGAGTAGCGTACATAGAAGTGGCTGTTCGTACACGAGAGTGTAACTTAGAGTATAACGCATCACTAAAGTTTTGCGCTGAATCGTGAGTTATATCTTCTGCTATGCGATGTAACCACTTTCTCAACAAATTTGTCTGGCTGAGAGCACTATAAAGACTGTTGTTTATATTTTGGAGACTATGATTTAAACGCATAAAACTGCTCGGATAATTCCTTTTTAATTCTGCGAAAGCTGGTACGTAAATTTCTTCCACATTCACAACTTTGCGAGGCATTACAGTCTCTAAGTATCGCCAATCGTCATGTTGTGACGCGAATCTGGCGCGACAATGATTGTGCACGCGTAGATAGGGAGATTCCTAATCTTCTTTTTTTTTGTAATACAAACAGCGAGTCTGAATGACCTGCAACACCAAGGCTTAACTCGCGTTTTAGGAATTGAGAATTCGAATTAAGGGGACAAACCACCTTTAAAATCTGAAACAAAAAATTCAATATTAGATTTTAATTTTAAAATATAATTGAAAAAGAGTCTTTGTCTATAAAAGTACTTACAATAAACATTAAATATCTAAATTTTTATTATATTTCAACTTGAAATGCCTCCCTGGCAAAGCAGACTAGTTTCGATGACTTTTTTCACTGTCCGTAAGATTCAAAGTGTACGCATGGTTGGATTGGGCTAAAATTTTATGGAGATACTCTTTATACGTGTACTTTCAGTATGAGCGGAGGAATTTTTATTTGAGCTAGTAGAAGTATATTTTTGTTTAAATAATTGCAATATTACACCTATTTTGCAATAATTTTATCACTTTTATTGGTGTTGAATCAATTCTACTCGTTCGATTCAAAATCCCTCCGTTCATACTGACAGTACTCCTCTAAGAAGTATCTCCACAAAATTTGAGCCCAATCCAACCATGCGTTCCCTTGGAATCCTACGGACAGTGAGCTAAAATTCAGAAAAACAATATTATGAGATATTTAACAATTAAGATTCCAATTATATTAGCTACAATTAATACTTATCTAATATGTTCAGGATCTTATCTACTCTATCTAATGCATTAGATAAGCGTATCCTCCAGTTGGCACCAATATTCCACGGTTGGCTTGGGTTGAACCGCTCTTTTGTTGTTGCATAAGCTGAAATCAGAAAAAAACACAAAAATTAGAAATTTAAGTACACTGCACTTATCACACTTAAGTCAGTTAGTAATACTTATCTTTTTTTTGTCACATAGACAAAGCATTGTAGTCATTTATTGAGTCTGCTACACATCCATAACCTCACATGTCACTTTTGACAGAGACGGTTCATGCCAGCTCTGCAAAGAATAAAATAAAAAATTTACATTTTAGAGGGAATAAATATAATTTAGGAACTAAATTATATTTATTTATTTATTTTATTAAATAAATTAAATAATAAATACAAATTAGTGGCAATAAAAATATAATCATTAGTTAAAATCAAGATTTATAATAAATACATTTATAATAAATACCTTAGTATGCTCCTGCTGCATATGATTCCTCTGAGTTTCCTTCTCGTATTCTTTTTCTGATAGTCCGGGCCTCTACGGTACGGCTTAATGTTTTTCTTTCTGCATGAAAGAGTCTGGCATCGTTGCTCGTATTGGTCTAATCCACTGCTGCACATCCTGGGCTGATGTCAAACATCCTCATAGTATTCAGAAATCCTGTGCATCCATCATTGAAACAAGTCACAGCTATATATACACCAATCTTGAGAACCAGCAAGCCACTCTTGGTCCAACTTTTTCACTTAAATTGATTGAAGCAATCTGCTTACACTTTACACACACAATATCAACAACAATGGCAACGACCTCGTGTCGTATGTCACGTTTCGAGCACAAGTTTTGTAAAGTAGATGTCAGTCTTGTAATAAATAAATGTAAATTTGATCGAACTAAATATTAATAGTAACATAATTATCGGAGAATGTGTGCGCAATATAAAGCGCGTTTCGGGGCTTATTAAATTACACCGGCACACAAAAATAAGTGGTCTGTTCAAGAAACCAGACCTATGGATTCTTATGTATTTTGACCCGCTGAATCCGAATCCGAGGTCGTTTTCGCCCGTGCACCCCCAAAATTTTGCTAAAATTGCAAAAAACCGTGAAAATTGCGGAAAATTATGAAAATTCACATGAAAAAATTTAGTATGAGCTGTAAATATTTTTGTGAGTGTACGATATACATGGCTTTTATGTATTTTGATGAACTTTGGAAAAATCGTGAAAAATAGCATTTACAAGCATAGCTTGGTTGCAATTATTTTGTGAGTCTCATATATATGATTTATATGAATTTGAAACTTTGAAAAAATGTCAATATCAAAAACCATGTAGATCGTACACGCACAAAAATATTTACAGCTCACACCATATTTTTTTATGTAAATTTTCATAATTTTCGGCGATTTTCTGATTTTTTGGCATTTTATCGAAATTTTGTGATTATACAGGCAAAACTGACCTCGGATTCGGATTCAGCGGGTCAAAATACATAAGGATAAATAGGTCTGGTTTCTTGAACAGACCACTTTTTTGTGTGCTGGTGTTATTGTTAGTGAAGAGCGAAGCTGCCATTAATAAAATTCGACAGTATTGTGAAGAAAAATATTATTATAGGAAATAATACTAATTCATAGCAGCGCCGATAGGTCTCGCGTCTACAATGAAGATGGCCGCGTGATACAAATTTAATTTAAACCTTGCTGGAATTATTTCGCATGCTATTTCCCCGACCGACATCCCTTCATAATTATTATTTGTAAATTATTTAATTTATTTAAATTATTAATAGATTGTTTAACATCCGACCTTGACTTAGCACGGTCGTATTTAATGGTTCCCCCTCTGGGATATTCATGCTTTCCGCTTCGGACGGTCTACCTGGCGTTCAACTTATAAAAAACCTATGTTTCTAGGTGGGTTAGAAAATATCCGAGAGACTTGTTTAGAGTAAGTTTTACTTTCAAAATTCCTTTACATATCGTTGTATGTTAAATCCTTCCACAGGTTCTCGTTATGTCATGCACTCATCTCACACACACATATACAATTTCCCGTATCAAACGGAGTAGTCAAATTATTTACGAAGAATGATAACAATTCTTGATGAATTTCTATAAATTGAGAATAATGAATCTCGCTTAGCGTTCGCCTCACCTTATCAAGCGTATTGTTGGTATAAGACTCGAGCAGCGCAGAATAAATTTTCCAGAATATAACACGTTGTCAATTTCCTCGTCGTAGAGAGTTTATCTGGTGGATAACTCGTACGTAGGGCTAGAATATAAATTTTATATTTGTAATGACGCGTGATCTATTTTAACAATTTTTTACTATTAATTATTTATTTATCCCAATTGGGCCTTTCGTGTCTCTTGCTGCACTGTCTCGTTTCTCTTTCTCTTTTCTCGACTCTACAATATTTTATTTTACTTAGTAATATATTTAAGCTAGATTCGCGACGCGTTATGAATACCCTCTGCTTATCTATGGTCGGAGAGGTGAGGCACCACAGGAGCTCTCGGCGAGTGTTGCGACTCACGTCGCCGTCTGACTCGCTTCTGAGCTGGGCTATTGCACGAGCCCGCGAGCTACCGCAAATCTTCGCGATTGTGTCATCACGTGACTCGCGGTGTCATATAAGCGGGAGGGGTGTCGCTATTGGGACTCGATCCCTTACAAACTGTAATCATTATACATTTTTGGTAGATGAACTTGCGCGTTATTCTCGGAGGACCTGGTGAGATATTTTCTCACGCTGGGTTTTTGACACTTTACAATGTTCACGAGTAAAGATTCGTATAGCCACTTGTAAATGAAATTCCATTTGTTCAAAACTAATATCACCTTCATGCCATCTGATACCGTGAAATTGATTAGGTATGTACTCGCTAGATCTTTTAATTTTAAGAGGTGGTTCTGCATAATTATGGGGTGCTTTGATGATCTAATACTCTATAACTATTTTTTAAACCGAGCACAGCTACTTCTTTATGAGTAATGAAATCCACGATACGTCAGCAACAGCAGCGGCAACAGTAGTGCGCCGGATTATCTCTCAAAGAACACTGAGGCTATGATGTCACAAGCTCACCGTTCATATTATAAAGGTGCTGCTGTTGCTTCTTCACCCTCCCCCCCCCCCCCCACCCCTCGCACATTGTCAGTCTTATGCATTAATCTATTTCCAAGTCGTTATCATACTCTGCGTAAATTATACATTTGATTGTTATTGCGAGTGTTTCCTCAAATTTCACTTCCTCGCGAACACTACTATGCTTGATAAGATTCCAATCAAATAATGAGTTTGCAGACAAATCGGGTGATAGATCAAAAGCGAAAAAGCAAAAGCCTTTCCTCTAATCCATTCGGGAAATCGCCAGTGATTCATTTAGAATGTATAATGAATTCATTAGAATATATAATGGATTACTGCCTGTAAAAGACGGTTGTAGTAGCTTATTAAGAATCTGCACTCCGTCCACATAAAGAGAAAGATAGTATATGTTCAAATGTTGGAAATTAGAAGGATTGTACTTTCTATTTCCATGGTTATTTTTTCCGGTATCTGGCCTAGAATAATATTGTCAAGTGTATCTGCATGAGTACCGCTATGCAATGTAAATCCCTTTACTTCTACACGATTGATCGGATATTTCGCAATTGCTTTTGCAAGCGTGATGAGGCTTCTTTAAAAGCTCTCCTGCATGCCCCGAACGTACTAATTGCCATGTCGCATTTCTTTCTGATGTGGCTAGCCCAGTTTAATTTTGAGAGAAGTGTAACTCCCAGGTACTTTACTTCCTTAACCAGCCCTAGCCGGATCCCCTGCAGCTGTAGCGCCGTCACTGGTTTGGTCTTATACCTGGTCGTAAAGAGCATGATACTTACTTTGTTGAGGTTGACGCCCAACTTCACTTTGTTACACCATTTTTCAACCAGTCTTAGTGCACATTGCATTATACCCGATGTAACGTCGACATCGTCTCCTCTGACAAGTATGACAATGTCGTTCGCATATGCCTCAGCATTGATGCCTGCCTCGCTGAGGACACGAAGCAGGCTATCAACCATCAAGCACCAGAGTGTTGGTGACAAGACCCTGCCCTGTGGACATCTCTGGTTTACCTTCTCACTCATAGAAAACGCTCTCCACTTGGCCTCTATCGACCTGCTGAAAAGCCGTCATTACCAGCCCCCTTCCTTCAATCCCTTTTTGGACGAACCCTACCACCTTCGCTAACGCTGTATCGACGGATTTTCTGACTTGATACGCGTGCTGCTTGAGGTGTAGAGGGGTCTCTTACAACGGTTTTTCTTGAATATACCTGCCTATCAGTTTTTCCATCGTCTTTAGCACAAATGAGGTCAGGCTGATTGGCCTGAAGTCTTTTACTGTCGTATGTTGTTTCTTGCCTGGCTTAAGTAAAAAGCTTACGCTGGCCCTCTTTCAGTCAGCCGGAATATGGCCATAAGCCAGACAAGCTGGGAACAACTTTTCCAAAATTGGCAGCAGTATGTCGATGCCCTGTTGCAGCAGTGCCGGGAAGATCCCGTCTGGGCCTGCTGCCTTGTGCGCATCAAACGTATCCACTACCCATCTAATTATGTCCTTATTCATGATATACCTTGCTAGCCTCCAGTCTTCTCGAGGTCGTGACCTGAGTGGTTCCCTATCCGACTCTGAATTAAGAATAGTTGAACAATTGCTTCCAAAGGAACTGATGATCATATCCTGTAGGATCTCGCAGCAATGGTCGATATCCTCAGCCGCCCCATAGGTGGCCGGAATGCGCTCGATCCTTGCTTTGAGTTCCTACCTGTAACCTTCTCAGTTAGTTTTCCAAGGATCTCTTTTAAAGATCGTGCTGTAACGTCCAAGTCAAAAGAAGATGTAATTGTGATCCGACATAGATACTTCATCCGTCACCTCCGACCATATTGCTGTAGATACTAGGATGATGTCAATGACCCCCTCCCTTATCGCATTCTGGAAAGTTGGCCTGCTTCCTGTATTTAGAATGTCCACGTTCACTTTGTGCTGTCCCACACAGTATAGTGGAAATCGGCATCGCATCCCATTACTAGCTACGACCCCCTCTGGTGGACAGTCAGTCTCATCATAGGGGAACTACGCAACTGTCAAGGTCTTCTTTTCTCCATTCTACCTTTTGTAGGAAACCCTAGCTGTGCAAAGGTCCCTAGAGCAGTGTCCTGGCACGGACTAGACCTGGAGTCCTTTAACTATGAGGCACGTCCTTACCATCCCCGTACCACCACTGATAAGGGTACCGATCCCGTTTAAACCTGCTATTCTACCTTTATAGATCCAAAGTTCTTGGATTAGGCATATGCCTGTGCGCACCTTAGTCATCTACTTGTTAAAACTGCAGAATCGCTTTTACTATGGTGCAAATTAATCTGTGTGAATTGAATCGTAGTGCCTGTTATAGAGCCAGTCCCGTTAGTGACATTCACGCCGTTATGCCTCCCGAGATTATGCATCTTGGTCAACCCTTTCTCTTCCCTCCCCTTCGTTGACCCTGGAATCAGCGTCCACTTCCATTTCTGCTGATTCCTTGGGTCCCTTTTCTCCTGTATCCTTTTCTTTATAGGGGACCACATGCGCTTTTCCGCAGTACTTTTAGCGCAATCTCCTCCTTCCTGCTGCTCTCTGGGTCCATCGTCCTCTTTTTGGTTTCGGTGACCACCCAGGAGTCTGTCCTAAGTGTGGTGTTCTGCCTCCTCAGTCTCTTCGCTATGGCCTCGGCGGTGTGCACCTCCGGAACATAGATTAGAGTTCTGGTCAGCTTCTGGAGGTCTCCCATCTCAATGGCTTGAGCTGGTTGCCCTCCCCACACGTCCATCTAGTGGCATTGCCCTTAAGCCAGGCCTTGTCCTTATTGTCCCTGCAGTTGAAGATCTGCACGCCTCTCTATAACCAATTATCCAAGAAGCTTGGAAAATAACTTCCGTCCGGTGCGTCGTCGATCTCCCTCTCCAGGGTCTTTAGGACCTCCTGGCCTTGTTCCTGACTGAGGCGCACCTCCGGGTACGTTACCGGGACAACGGCCACCTTAAGGTCTGTGGCCACCGCCCTGCTGTAACTCTTTGACGCATCCGCAGCTGGTCTCTATATTACTCTCGGGCTAGAGCTTTCGGAAAGTTGCCTTTTGTTGTCCCCCGCACTGAGAGAAAAAGTATGGACTGGTTGCTGGTGAGTCCCCCTTGGAGTAAACCCTGCGCGAGCGGTCTGGAATAGTTCCAGGTGCTACCGCATATAATGCAGTAGCGCCACGGAAAATTTCCTGTGACGAGTCCAAGCAATATTTCCAAGAGCCATCCGCAATTATCGGGGCAGGCTCATGGAATAATTGCGGGCGCTCGTCTGCAATATTCATTCGACAATATAATAAACTCCTATGGTTTGAGGTTAAACAAGGTAATGAATATATAAAAAAACTGTACATATTGCGCATCGAATTTATTATTTCACAAGTCGTATCTAGTAACTACAATTTCTAAATTATTTTTTTTTACATAAGTACAAGGCGGAATTAATGAAATGTGAGAAATATTTATAAGTGTAATTGAATCGGTATCGCTATGCACATCATATGCATGGAAAAAATCATTAAAACCAAATTTGTAAAGGTTTTTTGTGAGGAAGAAAATTTCATTTTTATAATTATATATATTTTTAAGTATACCAAATTGAATTCCATTACTATCGAAACCTGTAACGAATACTGTATTTTTAGAAAACATTTTGCCAAGAATTTCGACATATTTTAAAATATTTACAGGTGTTTCAATTGTTACTGCCGAATCAAAATGAGTTAAAACTAAATGAGGATTTTCTGCTGTTTCCATAGGACCTAGACGAATATGCCGCAAACAATCAGGATTAAAATTTTCGACGTAATAACTAAATTGCAATTGATTGCGTATAGCTATTGTCAATGGTAAATTTAAATTTGATGTAGTTCCTACAGCTACTTGTTTTTTGTTTCTATGAGCTCGTTCGAATTTCATGGACGAATAGTGTATGAGGGGATCATTCGCTTTAATGAGATGATCGTAATGCACCCAAAAGTGCATTTTAGGTTTTAGCTTTTTAAACAGCCGTACATATAAAGCATTATATTTTTGAATTAATTCTTTTATAATTATTAAATTACCCCTATATATTACCGGACTCGTTAATAAACCTATTATTTTAAGGAAAATACGATATAGTTTCCAATATTCGTAATTATCATTAATTACGTCTCCGATCATTACACCTAAGTATCTACTCAAACACAACAGCTCGGCTGCTGATTGCTTAATTTTTATCTTACTTTTCCCAGCTTTACTAAGAGTAAAATATAAGGGTCTAGGTTTGTTTTTCAATTCGATTTCATTGTAAGGAAAACTATCGATTCTATTGTTTAGTACTTCAAGTGATATGACGTTACTATTGACTAATTCTGTGAGAACTTTTTCAAGTGTATAAGCAGCTATCCCTTCTTGAACGTCATGCATAATATCACAATAATAATTTTCTGCAATGTGAAATTTATCTAACTTATTAAAAACACATTTTTCTTGAATGCCACTTTTAAATGAATCATTTATTAAAAGGTCAATATTATAATTAACTGGGTTTCTCAATTTACTTTCATTTGAACAGCACAAAATCTCACATTCTTGCTTAAGGCACCGACAAATCCTGCGATACGAGTTTGCTTGGAACGATTTATTAAAGCCACAAATTGTATTACTTCCTAAATTGTCTCCTAAAACTAAGGGACATTCAAAATAAATCGTATGTGCCTCGCCATTAACGTTAATTACAATACCAGACCTTGATAAATTATTCAAATCATTTATTGTCTTTTCAAATATTACTTCGTTGCCGAATGATTTTAGATGCTTTGCATGTACCAATGATACAAGAAAAATATTTTCAGGTTTTGCAATGAGATGAGGAGGTAAGCAGGCAACTGATACATACGTCCCCCCTAATTTTTCTTCCCCAGCATGGCTTGCTAGCGGATTACCGCATTCAAATTCGTCAAAGTATAGAAATAGCGGGAATACAATTTTTTTCGGGTCTGCGTATTTACTTTTCCATAGCTCTCCTTGCATAATATTAGTTAAACTATCCTTGTTTTCATCAAAATTTTTCACGAACTTCATTGTTTCTAAAAACATTCCAGGTATAGAAAAAAAATGTTCTAATGTGCTTTTTAAGGGAATATGAACGGCATAAATAAGTTTTTCTTCAACATCAACGTCATCAACCTCATCAAGCTTTCTATTTACAAAAACATTATTTTTCCCTATTTCAAATATTTCTGGGGGTATATAATGACTTTTTTTTTCGTAAATCTGAAATCTTTTGTGCTCTGAAGAATAATTATTAAAGAGACCTCTACTGTCTTCTAAAAGGAACTGTATTTTTCTGCAAAATACTTTATTTTCAACTTTGTATTCTACTTGACGTTGCATAAACGGTATAAGAATGTTGTCTGTATAATTAGAAAATTGCTCAATAACAAAATCTACCGCTTTTCTCGATAGAAGGGGATTATTATACAACGATAATGTTAGATTCAAAATTTCTCTGTCTAATTTATTTCGATTGCTGATCTCGTCTATACCAGCATGCAAAAAATTCGCCATCATTTATACTAAACTATATAAATAGCCCAATGAATAAAGTTTTGTACACGAGTAATACTAAAATTTAAATGGAAAACTACGCTTAGTTCTAATTATTTTTTATTTTAAGTTTTAAATTAAGTTTACAGACTATTTACAAATCTGCGGTACCTCTAACTTATTAACTTATTTAAGAATAACTGCCATATATGGCTACTTATGTGGGAAAAAGGCGAATCAAAAACTTTACGAAATTTCGAGCATGAATCGACTGCATGGGTCGGAGAAGGAAACCGATACATACATCCACCTACTACGCAGATCTATAGAGCATCCCGCGTGGCTTACAAAACTTTTCGCTATTTTGTATACGATTTTATGTTTTTTATTGTTCAAAGATTATTCCCCTTTACCACTGCATCGTATAATATCCTAGAGCCTCGCGTTTCGATTGCACAATAATTTTGGTATCATTGCATTATATTCACCGCTGTAATTGTAAGCATTACAGAAAAATATGGTTTTCCCACAGCGAATCGAGTGTTTCATTCGATTCGATATTAATTCAGCGGTGTACGTTACGCGCGTGTACAAGTCTAGAATAATACTGACATTTAAACTAAAAACTACGTTTAGTTCTAATCAACTTTTTTTAAATTTTCAATCAAGTCTACAGACCCTTTACAAATCTGCGGTACCTCTAAGTCATAAACGTATTTAAGAATGAACTGCCATATATGGCTACACATGTGTGAAAATGGCAAATCAAAAACCTTACAAAATTTCAAGCATACATCGACTGCATGGGTTGGAGAAGGAAGCTGATACATACATCCACCTACTACAACGTACGAACTCGTGATTGCGCTCAATTCTTCACCACAAATGACAACGTAGGGACGAACGATTAATTTGTGATCGATGTGGAGCTGCTTCAGTCTCATCTGTTCGGCTTTCAAAAGTGGAGCAAACCTTTGGCTGTCCTAGAAACCAATTTTAATTGATCAAATTAATTACAATTATATATTTGCAGAAAATAAATCACTATAGTCAATCATATTATTCTTACATTAATGTGCAATATAAACGATTTTTCTATTTCCTCTTTTTCCGGGTACCAATTTTTGTGGGTTGAAGACTTCACAGTCTGCTTCACTATTTTTTTAAATAAATAAGGCAACAATTTCAACGCTAGGATACAAATTTGATCTGTAACAATAATAACTTGAATGAAATATAGATTACGATGACCTAAGATAGAAAGTCAATAGAAAATCTCACAGATCACTTCCTTGTTATGAAAGTTCATAAATTCTTAAATATTCATTTATATGCATAATATAAGCTCCAAAAAGTTGAAATTGTATCCAATATATTTAAAATATAACTTTTGAATGCATTTGCAAGTATATACATTAAATAAACTAATGTTTGGAAGAGATCCTAAAAATTTTACTTCTATCGGTGATTTGGTCCAAATTTCAACTTTTTTATTTAAAGACCTACAAAAATAAAAAAAATACTGGCTTATTCTTAATCAAATCAAGATAAAAAAAGTTATCTATAATATTTTCTGTAAACCTAATAGTTTTTCAATTAAAAATCTAACAAATTTTGATTTTTTAAAGTTTGCATGATTTTTAATTGAAAAACTATAAGGTTTACAGAAAATATTATAGATACCTTTTTTTATCTTGATTTGATAAAGAATAAACCAGTATTTTTTTTATTTTTGTAGGTCTTTAAATAAAAAAGTTGAAATTTGGACCAAATCACCGATAGAAGTAAAATTTTTAGGAACTCTTCTAAACATTAGTTTATTTAATCTATATACTTGCTAATGTATTAAAAAGTTATATTTTAAACATATTGGAAACAATCTTAACTTTTTAGAGCTTCTATCATGCATATACTTCTGCGGATATACAAATCTCTACTGGCATGGTATAATAAAAATATTAGTATTACCTTTTTGTGTACAATTTGCGTTTACTTTGAAAATATCTTTCATGTAACTATCTCTCTTCTTAGTATGAGCAAATTTAATAATTTTAGCAGCAGTTGACGGCCAATTCTTCTCGAACACGTCGTTAGGCTTTCCAAAAAACGCATGAAAAGCTTGTTCTACCTACACAAAAATCATTAGTTACATTAATAAAGCTTGTGACAATAAATTTATCTATATATACATACCAAAATATATCCTGCAGCACTTGCAAGATTTGGGAACGTGTGAAAAATTGCAGTTTCATCATTTGGTTTATAAAACAGTTTCCTTTCATTTACAGCTGTACTATTCCATTTGGCTATGTATGCTGCATCTATGATTTGAACGCTTTCTTGCAGTTCTTCAAACTCTTTCGAATAGTTTCTTTTTATAAGAAGAATGTCAAAGAGAACAATATTAAAAATAAAAGTATACATTTTATAGATTTATTCTTATACATTAGAATACATACCTTCGGATTTTTTTCTTTTCAAAGATCGAGCAGGTTCTATCAAACTTACTGCTATAGCCTTTTCCCTAAGATATTCGTACTGTCTCTGAAGAGTTCCAGTAGCAGAATGATCTGAGGTTGATCTCGTATAAAACCCTTCTTTCAGCGTTTCTTCAAAGAGTTTGGCACAATCATCAGCTAAAGCGATGAACCTCTCTGGACTTATACTATAAATATAACAAGGAATATATATTACATATTTAAATTTATATAGATATTAATCTTTCAATTAATATAACATAAATTGCAATACCTCCAACTCTGAGTTCTTCGCACTTCATGTAGTATAAGCACTTTTGCTACTGACGATGTAGAGAAGTAAAGTTGTCCCTTTTTTTCTAGCAGTTTAGATCTGTTACTTGCATTTTTTTCATAATTAAAAAAATGTAACTGAAGTTCTCCTTCCGGGTATTGCCTCAGTACATTGTACACATAGCTGTTAATTTCAGCTTCTGACACTGTTCCATGTAGAAATACAGATTCTAAATTCAATGGACAGTCTCTAAGAACTTTATCCTCATTAGAGGTACACTCAACAATTTGTATATTTTCGACGATGGCTAAGTCAGTAGACGAATTAATTCTGACTTTATCTATATCTACAAGAAAAAAATTATTTTATAAATATGTTTATATGTATAAATTAATATTTTGTCCTACATAAAAGCTAAGATAGCCGTGTAAAAAGAGAAAATAAATGTAACTACGTTTTGAAGGTTAGAATAGAGAAGAGTTAAAGTTTTTAAAGAAAATAATAAATAACAAAAAATCTAACCGATCCCGTCAAGACTTGAAATTTCTTGGGTTAAATCCAATGCACCCTCCTTATAATCCATTGCACTCATCTTTATTTTCATGCACATACAATTACATTCGTTACAGTCATTAATATAAATTAATACACACACCCGTAACAAACCAATTTTCTTACCTTGGAATGTAAATCTGCTTTTTCCTCCGTCTTAGCTGCACATACACAAAACACTCACGAGTCTCACGAAAATGCAAAATTGTATGATGCTCTCGCGCGTGCATACTACACGTGCTTCGGAATTTCCAAGGGGGCTACCGCAATAATTGAGGTTGCGTCATGGAACTATTGGCGGGAGAGAGCGCCTGCAATTTTTCCGTAGCGCTAGTCGCAGTTCCGGCGGTAGCACCTGGAACTACTCCAGACCGCTCGCGCAGGACTTATTCCATGGGGGAGTCACCAGCAACCAGTCCATACTTTTTCTCTCAGTGCGAAGGAGTCCCTAGTGGAGGTATCTGCCCGGTTTCCCTCAATTGGCGTCTTTTCCTTTCCTCCGCTCCCGAGAGCCGCTTCCTATTAACATGCCTACCCTTTTTCTGTTTGCCTCCAGGGTGCTCTTGATATTGTCCGCTGGGGCAAGCCCCGCAAACGCCGATGTATGCGGACTGAGGCTCCACCTCTGTCCTTCGAGTCGTCCGCCCCCATGGTATTCGTCCACTGTGGAGGGACCAACCCCGCCCCTGTACCCTCAGCAGGCCCCCCCCCCCGACCCAACATGGCCGTATCTGGTCACCATCCGGCACTGTTAGGTCAGGTGGGATTTTCCGTCTGCTGATAGGGCAGCCAGGTCAAGCTGGTTAGGCAGACCCGGGTCCCTGTACTATCCGACGGCCTAGGCGTGCCAGCCAACCTAGTTTTCCTAAAAGTACCCCCAGGGTGCAAACGGTCGGTTCCGCCCGAGCGCCCCAGGACGAGCAGACAACCCGGCAGCATCGGCGTGTCCAGCAGTGTGTATGTGTACTGCATGTATGTGTGAGATTCGTGTAGTTGTGATCTGTTAAAGTGTTTCCCAACAGGTTCTACCGCGTTCGCCTAGTTTGGGATACTGCTCTTCGCCTCCGGACGGATCATAGGGCCATTCTTGTATACCTCCCCCCTGCAGGTCGGGAGCAGGTATCCAAGTCTCGCCCCTCAATACCCGGGGAGAGTCCATCTACGCAGGAGAGCCCTTTTTAGGGAAATACTACCATTCATTTTCTCTCCACTGGGTGAAAGTTTGATTAGACTCAGGTACCGCTCGGACGAGCCCCTCCACCGACCCTTACGGGTACACGACAAGGAGGCAGTGCTTCAAAGGGGTCGTATCGTACTAATATTTTTAACGATATTTTGACTGTACTAAATTCATTGCCGCCACGGTTCTGAGTTGCACGTAGGCTTCTGTCGTGTCAGCAAGATAGTCGTCGTATGTCTGTAGCTGCTCGGATGGCGGGAAGCTTGACGGTGTTCGCGCGCGTCAGTCAAAAACTAATTCGTGCGGTAAGTAACCTAATCCGTCGTGCTCCGTCAAATTATATGCGTGCTGCGCTAGCGGTCCTTGTTCATCATAGTTACTGTTGCCTTCAATATACATTTTAATGTATTCTTTTAGCGTGCGATGTATTCGATCTATTCCTTCGTTTGACTGAGGGTAATATGCTGTTGTTGAATATTTATTAACTCGGAATACTCGCGCAAACTCTTTCATTACATAGCCTTATTAATATTAACTGTTATGTACTTACTTTATCGCTGCTTGATTGGAGACAAGTTACTCTGCTGCTGTTCTCGGGTCAGTTGTGTGCAGTAACATATATAAATAATAACACTGTAATACTTCAACTACAGATTTATTCAATTTAAATTATAATATAAGACCGAATCGTGTCTTAATTACTGGTAGCTCTGTCGACGGATAGGAGCGTCGTATAAGGGTGCAGTTTGAGTGATTCATATTGACTGAAACTCAGAGTAGTCAACGTATACTCGTTGACTCTACTAAAGTACTTAAAATTAACGCTCAGGATTCTTTACGACTTTCAACATTCATACAATACGTCCAATATATTCGAGGCGTAACATCCTTTTAAAATTAACGCTCAGCAGTCTTTTCGTCTTGGAAACAAGTGACAGGCACAAGGAAACACGTCAGTCGAATGTTTTAAGTGTGATGAAAAAGGACACGTGAAAAAGTACTGTAAAAACAAATCTTGTGCAAAATACTTAACCTATTGTAAAAACAATTATTCTTGTAATGTGAGCAATCAAAAAGTTGATTTTACCAAAGATTGTGCCCAAAGTCAAAAGCATTTTGCCAAACATGCGTGCAATCAAAAAGTTCATTTTGCAAAAAGGGAAGTACTAGACAAATAATAATCGTGCTTTTGTTACTATTGGATTGTCAGTGGCTAATCTATACTTCATTAACCTAAGCAGGACCGCAATGAATTATAATATCAAGACTGTGGTGCCACTCAACACATGACGTCTCATAAGGAATGGATGATAAACTACTCAAAATTGGATGAGCCTGTAATGGTTTTAATTGGTGATGTTGGTGAATTGGAAGGTATTGCTATAGGTGATATAGAGTTGGAAGCATTTAACGGTCAAGAATGGTATAAAGTTAGTCTGAAAAATGTTCTGTATGTACCAAAGATGCCTTTTAATTTGTTATTTGTTAAAAAAATGTTAGATAAAGGCTATTTACAGTCTGCAGACTCTAAACAGTCTATTTTTATGACCAAGGATCAAACTAAAACTGTTGTAATTGCAAGTGGAGATGGAAATTTGTTTAAAATGATGCTACGTTGAGATAAGTCGGAATACTGTATGTTAAATGTATTTCTCAAGCAGTAGCATGCACGTCTGACTCATCAAAAGGTAAAATATGTCAGAGACATTTTAAATCAAAATTATATTCACTATATACATAACTGGAATAACTATGTATGTGCTGATTGTGCATATGGAAAACAGCATCGTGTTTCTTATAAAAGAAACACAGTGTGAAATGAATATTCAGTCTTTAACAGGAGCAAAATATTTTCTTTTATTTAAAGATGATTACTCATATTTCAAGACTGTTTACTTTTTGAAAATCAAGGATGAAGCTGCCGCCAAACTTGATTCATTAATGAAGATAAGGAGGAGTGTTAAGATTTAATTATTTTATATCATGTGTCGGTAAGAATAGTCAAGAAGCTAACTGCCAGTATTAGCGGAAGTTCCTGCTCTCTCTCTCTCCCACTGTCATGGTATCTCCTCAGAAGGAATTTTTAGCCTGCCAGGTATGAGTCGTAAGCGACGTAAAATGTGATTAAAGTCTGAGTTTTGTTAAGAAATTATAAGAAAGATTATCAGAACTATACTGCATGTATGAAGGTTGAAATGGAAGGCGCCTTTCAGATTATAGTGCGAGCATTATAGTAAGGATTTATATACAAATAAATTCAATTTCAAGTTTCATTTGGTTATTGCTGATTTTACGTCAACTTGATGAAAATCACATTCTCCTGAACCCAGAAGAGAATAGGTTGTGACAATTGGATCTGATGCCCCGCAATCATATCCCACTATAGCTTGACTTGATTTTAAAATTAAATCATTAAAAATTTTAAAAAAGAGAGAACGAGAGGACGACCAGGGCCAGCCAGGATCAACGAGAAGCGGGAGCGTTTGCATCCTCGCCAGCCCAGGCGCCAGAGTGAGAGAGAGCGAGAGACCCAGAGCATCTGGGAAGCCAGCGAGCGTGACGGCAGCGGGGCTTCCTGAGCTTAATGGGAGAAGAGGGAACCTGGGGCTCGCCCCCCCCCCCCTCGTGAGGTAACAATCTTGTCTTTGTTCACGCGAAATCTCCGGCGCGAGCACGCGTGCCGCCGGAGACTCGAGTGTGTGTGTGAGACGGAGAGAGAGAGAGAAAGAAAGAGAGAACACGTTGAGTTTTCGCGTGCGGTGCCGGGCGCACGAGTACATACGCAAGCAGTGCGGGGCTTGCTAGTAGCGAGAGCGAGAGAGAGAGAGAGAGAGAAAGAGAGCGAGTGGGTTCAGCCGGCGGCAGCGGGCTGTACGACTTAGCTCTACGCTTAGTCGACGGCGTGCCGTGCGAGGCGGACAGAGATAGAGAGAGAGCGCGTACCGAGAACTTGGCCGGCTGCTTACTAGGTGCTTACGCACCGGGACAGTACCGAGCCTACGTGCAGAAGCCAGAGTAAGAAAGCCCTGCGTGGCTGTGCAATGCGTGGGAGTCTTGCGTAGCCACCACGTTGTAGGGAGGAGTTGAGCGAAATACAATATTATTTATTCAAGATTGTTGTTATTATTCTCCCTCCTCTTTCCCAGCTTTCCCAAGCGAAAGTGATCACGTCGAATCCCTCGACAATAAAAATAAATCGAGCGCATTAGAGGCGCAAGAGTTGCGTGCGCGCTGCTGGGAGGCAGCTCGTCGCACAACGAGGTGATCGATATTGGACATGCGGGGCAGTTGCTCATCTCCCGACATAGAATCATCTTCCCCCTTCGCCGCCTCTTCCCCAACCGGTTCATCATTATCACTCAGTCTTTGTTCCTCTGCCTCGCCTCCCCTCTCCGCCTGCTCCTCCTGATTCGCCTGAAGATGTTCTGCTGCTGCTGCTGGTGCTACTGTAGCTAATTGAACCACATCGTAAGCCCCCACCATTACCTCCGCCAACGTACGTTGTACATCGGTTATCGCAGCCGCCGCCTATCGTGCATCGTCACCGGTTTTCTTCTCTCATGGAGATTCTCCTCCGCCATTGCTTACTATCCCTCCTTCTCCACTGCTTCTCGCCCCTCCTGCATATCTTCTTCTTGCTGTGCATCACCACTCCCCACCACCATTTGAACCGCTACAGACTGTACACTGACTAACGCAGCTTTCGCTTGCCGTGTATATACACTCTCCTCTACTCCTTCTTCTTCTCTTGATGATGTAACTTTTTCCTCAATCTGAGATTGTGTATACTCCATAAATTCATTATCATCATCATCAGAGCTTATCTCAGCTAATAAATTTGCAAACGTTGGAATACGAATATTTTAAGTTAAAAACAATCTTATACTATATTATTTTTAAGTATATGTTACTAAATAATATTGAAAACTCTAAGATATGATTCGATCTAATGGTTTTTATCATGCTTTAGCGAAAAAAATTCTAAATGTACATAGATTCATCAAAATATTTATATTTTCTACCAGTTATTGAATATAAAAGTATTAATTTCGTAGCTAGAAGATAGATGTTCTTACAATGAAAAAATGTACACCAAAATTCGGACGCAGATCACTAACATAAAAGCAAGCAACTATATAACGAAAACAAACTTAAGCATTCTTGTAGTTATCACGTAAACCGATATACATCGTCTGCTTTATACTCTTGCGAGAGCAAATTATGTATACTATGAGTCAAGAACGACTCTATACGAACGAGGCAAAGGTTCTAACATATAGCAGACGACGCGATCAGCTGCGGTAGCGCTCTTCTCGTTGCTGATTATAAGAGAGGCACGTCGTCTACTTTTTTATCAATAGTAATGTATTCTCATCATATAAAAAATTACGGAAAAAATTATAAATATACTCACCATTATTTTCTTCAAATACTGTCATCAATCGCCCCAGTACTATAAGTTGTGAAATATTCTGTTAGATGCAGAATTCTGCTACGTACATACGGCAAAGGTACTTCTTTTAAAAATAAGGCGATTAAGCTGAGCAATTTTCCGTGGCCTACAGCATCGTAACAATCGCGAAAACGCACGACTTAATTCGTACGCAAACATGCGCTTCCACTCCTAGACGCCAGCTCTTAATATACCTGCGCCTGACAACATTGTTCGCATGATGACTAGAACCAGTGCGTAGCACCGCCCAACGCAAAGATTCTTCGGCTTTGTTGTACATCGTTTCGACCTCTTGATGTACCACTCTCATGATTACTGACCTCATGAAGTCAGTGCAGGACTTTTATATCGCTAAAAAGCGATATATGTCGGATATATCGTATGTAGTTTTACAGAATATCTAAATTAGCAAACTGAATTCACAGTGCTATACATCGACAACCCGTAATATCCTGGGATAAGCTGCTCTTTAGCTCTATCATTGCCGAGCATCCAAATAAAATTGTGTCCAACGTCTCTCACACGTGAAGACTAAAATATTATATTTCTTTCGCTTACTTGACCTCAGCTGCATTACAATCAGAAAAAAATGATGCCTTCATCTGAACCGGATAAATAAATTTCGGAGTATCGCATTAAACAGCCTGTACAAGCGATAACTATGACGATTCGCACCCAAGAAGTATCAAATATACGGGTCCAAGAATCTACGTGTTAATTGCTTTTTAGATTGCTCTTGTTACGGTACCGTTTCCCTTTCGCCTGAATCTCAATCGGGAACTAGGATTCGGAAGGGAAATGGTTGGTAACAAAGCTTATTTGTAACAAATAGTATATCTATATTATCATGTATTTATCTACAAGTGAATGTTTTAGTTGTTCTATTGGTCTGAAACAAATAAACCAACGCGTGTTGATTTAGAAAGATTTCATTTATAGTTTTAGACGGAATCTAGCGAATTTTACAGATATAAGATTTCGGTATATAAACGAATTCGGTATGTAATACTACGGTGCAGCATATTTAGGCATCGGTGCGGTACAGTGTGGAAGTGTATGTTTATGATTTAGTTGTTCACCTGTTAGTGGCAGGGACGTGTGCACACGACTACGCTGCTCCCAGATGTTATCGGCATTGTAGGTGGGGATTTTTCAGGAGTCGTGTGGAGATGTTAGCGTACGATTACACAAGACTTCTTGTTGCGGCTTTCGTGTTTCTTTTTGTCCTGAGTGTACAGCGATAAAAGAAATACGGTGCTACGGTGTAGAGACGGTGGAAGTGTCCTACACAGACGTGTGCGCAGACTTACGTAGTAAGTATCTTGAGAGTTGTTTTTAATGGATTATAATATACCCTAACTTTAAGTTAAGTATGCCCTTCAATGAACAAAAAAAATTTATTTCTTTATTATTATTAAATATAATAAACTTGTCTTCGTTTGATTAATCTCAGTTCTTTTTTACTCGTCTAACCTATTACTTTTTTGAAAGTTAATTTTTTAAGAGATTTCAGTCCTGTTTAGTACATTTTTTTATACTCCGAAGACCAAGGTGCGAACTACCTAGACCTCGTCATCGGCCACCCTGTACACCTAAACACCGCCCTCGAATTATTTCTACACCTAGACACCATAAGCTATGGTGGGAACTACCTAGAACTCGTCAACGGCCACCCTGTACACCTCGATACCACCCCCGAATTATTTCTACACCTAGACACAAAACACCACGAAGCGTACCATATAGACCTCGGCATCGGCCACCCCGTACGCCTAGATACCGTCCTCGAATGATTTTTACACCTGGACACTAAAAACTACATAGTGACCATGCCAGAAAACCGATGAGATAGCAATACCTATTTGCATATAGCGATATAGCTGTGCGGTGAACTTCACGGCCCTAACACTTTTGCGGCTAACTTAACGGTCCAAACATTTTGGAAGAAGAAAAATGGATCTGATTTGAGCATTTCTGAATGGCACACTTGTATATTATGTATAAAGGTAGCTTTTTTTATCAATATTTTTTTTAGTTAGGCATAATAAAATACGATATAAGTCAAAATAACTTAAGGATAACAAAGAAAAGTATTTATTTCTTTATAATGAAAAATGCGAACACCAACATAAGTAAATAGTATATAACGCGGCGCCGCGGTTTCGTCCGCTTCTAAAAGACGCCTTTGTGGCGCTGCTGCGCCACTTGATCAATAGTCGGGTTGATGAGATTTACGACCTGGTTCTATACAATTTTGGTTGTAAATAATAATAAGAATAATAATACTAATCGTAAAAAGCCAAATCCGGTACGTTAAAAATCATACTCTCCGCGTGCGTCGGCAGTTCTCTCTCTCTCTCTCTCTCTCTCTCTTACTTTCTCTCTCTCTCTCTCTCTCTCTCTGCCTCTCTCTCTCTCTCTCTCTCTCTCTCTCTCTCTTTCGGCCCATAATTATCATTACCCTAAGTACCCTGATGGAGAGTAGCGTGGTTCTTCGGTAAGAGGTTGGGCTTTGCATAACCACTTCTAACAGTATATCCGTAAGGCTAAGACAACTGCCCTAGGCTCGTGGGTGCTACAGCGTGCTTAAACATACTGTTAACATGTCTATTTCATTAAAATTGAGAGACGGGCAATTACAATTATAGTCCCGCACTTAGAATTTTGTCTGTTATCAAAATTTGCCTGACTCAATGCTCCTTTGCATTATAATGTATCATTTTAATTTTGCATTATAATGTATCATTATAATTACATTTTTCAGGGATCTGGAGTTATAAAAGCCGGTTTTGCTGGAGATCAAGTTCCTAAATGCAGATTTCCGAACTTGTGAGTAATTATAGTTTATCAATTAATTGTCTTATCAAATAATAAAAATAATAAAAACTATTTTGGGAAGGTAAAATAAATTTATTCTATTATTTTCTCGTTTTTTATTATTTTTGTGAAATTCTTTTTTTATTAGATATCTTTTTTGTCCATCTTATCAGCTTGCAGAAATGCTAGGCTCAACTGTCCGTGCGGCTCGTGAGCCAATCAGCAGTATCAGCACAGCTGTTAGTACAGATGGCCTGCGAGATAGACGCCAGCACGGTGAGCAGCAGCTTGCGGGATAGGGAGGTTTTTCAAAAGTTTTCTCTGCAATATCGTCGATGCTGCGACAAAACAACAGTTTTGTGAGAGTGAGAGTGTGAAAGAAAGTGTTTGCACCACCAACTGGGCATCATCCGTATCCCATCAGCGAGCGAGTCGCCCACGTTCCACCAGAGAAGCCACCCAGAAGAGAGAGAAAGATTAGATTAGATTAGATTAGAAGAGATTAGATTAGATTTATTACTGTACATTTTGTTGTACAAAACAACATTAAAAGAATACAATGACTAGTGTGTATGAATTCAAATAGTTTTGTACAAATGAAGGTGAGATTATAGTGGAATGGAAGATGCTGTGATTATTATGGAATGTGGCTAGTTCAGTGGATAAGTGTAAGGGGGCTGCTTATAAGTTTTCTAGTTTAATGAAGTATTCTTTCATTAAAGTAGAAAAGTGGTAACGCTCTATTGTCGCGAAGATGAGTGGGCGATGAGTTCCAGAGATATGAGGCGCTCTGAGACGGGATAGCGCGAATTTCTCAGCGTCTCTGTGGCGGAAGTGGGAATGTCCAAGAGGGACGGTAACCGTTACAGAGCGGAGTGTGACCTGGAAGTCGAAATAAGTTATGATTTAGGATGGTGAGCGGTGTTAAATAGTTTTCTCTTTCAGGGGTACCGACTAGTCCCTATCTGGACGCCCAGAGTAATGAAAATTTAGTACCCCCAGTACATAGGCAGGTACTCCAGTATTCAGCAGTTTTCTGAGCAGGTTACCAGCAAAATAATCACGTCTCGTAGCGACAGTGAGCCAGCTTAACTTCCGTCTAATAGGCGTGATGTGTATCGTTCTTGCACCTCCTTCTGTTATCATCTTCTTGGAATCGTTAGTGTATCAAGGATTAGTAACGTCAACAAATAAATAAAAAAAATTTGGTTCGTTTTTCTTATCTTATCCATTGGGATTATATTTTCTTTATTCTAGCCTACTACACAAAGATATGTTGCAATTTATATACGCTTTTTAGAATTTCATTACCAATTTCATACCCACTTGAATCAGCTGAAATAAAAAACACGTATATTTAAAATTTCAATAAATACTTAAAAAAATATAGTTTGTAATACTTACATGATTAATCGTGTTTTTGTAATCATAATTTGAAAGCAGCGTTCTTCTCTATCTTCATAATCTCTGTCAAGAGTCCAGGACTCCTTTCTGGAAAGATTTTTTTATGCAGGTGTAATGGTTACGTTTCCCTCGCACCGGGTTTTGTCAGTAGGGACCAGGATTCGGAGAGGGAAGTTAGGTTAAAAATAACTCCGTTTGGTTTTGCTTTAAGTAATTATATACATTTAATGATCAATATGGCGCGCTGTCATTCGCCACATGTAACAAAACCAAACAAAAGAACGCTGTTTAAAAAGACTTGTCTCTTATAATCAATTCTTAATATCTATCTGGTATCTAGGCAGTACTTAATATCTATGCGGTAACGGTACTTAATATCTATTCGGTGCGGTTACAGTACTTAACATCTATCCGGTGCGGTAACGGTACTTAACATCTATCCAGTGCGGTTATAAATACTCCGTCGTTTACATATAAATCGTGTACGCTCTGCCTGGAGCACGGCGGTTCGATTATTCCTCTGTCCTGTATGCGTACAGCGACAGCAGGAATGGCGAGGCACCCAGGTGTGTGTTTGATGTCGCGGAGTCCTTGCAAGAACGTGTGCGCACGATCTTCTGCGGGCTCCGTGCCGGTTCCTGGCTTTCTCCTACCCTGTGTGCGCACAGTGGCAGGTGGAACGGAGGAACGTCGGAGTGGTGTTGGTGTGTGCTGCAAGTGTTCCACAGGACCCGATTGAGACGTGTGCGCACGACTCAATCCGGGCCCGTATCCTCCAGTCTATATGTCGACTATAGCTTTGTGGTTATGGAAGACATACTTGTCGTGTGGATCATATGTTTTATGGATTTTATCTTGTCGATTATATGTTGTGGTGGAAGATTGACGGAACGCGAACCGTGACAGTAACGACAGTAATTTGCAGGTCCTAGACCTTAGAGGAAAAAAAATTTCGCGCGTCTACGGTTTGTTTTGGTTTGCTTCGGTCAGGATCGAGTGTGATCGGTAACTTGCGGCTTTTTTCGGGTCGTGTTACAATCAATTGCTCTCGTAGTTGTTCCATCCACCCCCCCCCCCCTGCGGTTTTTAGACCTGTTCCGTCGTAGGATCATTTCACGTACGGGATTGGACCTTAGGATCTACCTACATTAGTTTCGTGTGCGCTTACGATTTATTTCGGTTGCTAACGGATCTATTAATTTATTTGGTTTGCTCTACCTTTGTCGGTGCTGTCCCCTAGTCCTTCGTCGGTTGTCCTCCATCGGCGTCTTCGTGTGTTGTTCTTTCTTCGGAGGGCGGCAAGGATGTTCATGCTTATAATGTAGTCGTGAGGCTGATTCCGGATGACTGCCCATGGGTATGTGACCTCGATGCCCTTGATTTCCATTGTCACCTCTATCGTGCTGGTGGTTTTGGTGGTCTCGTCGCTATTGAAATGTATCTGGAGATCAGCCTCTCCGGCTATTGTCGGTACCCCCCGGTTCACGCTGAAGTTTGCCGCTCGTTGGCTCACACTCAAGATTCTCCTCCCGGTGTCGACGATGGCGTAGAGTGGTCGGCCGGGGACGGAGATTCTCTGCTAAGGGATGTAGCTCCATCTCGGATCCTTTGAAGCTGTAGACTGATCGTAGATAGCGGTTGGCTCGGTATTTATACTGTCGGCCTCGTGGAAAGGTTTGAGGTCCTTCACATGTATATGTTTGATCCAGCGCCCTCTGTTGTCTTGTAGATCGAAAATGACTGCAGAAGTCTTTCGTTTTACCACTAGAGGACCGTTATATTTCAGCGCGAGCTTTGCGTTGCGGTCATCCTTCTTATTTGACAATGTTACAACCTTCCTGGCCACTTTATCGCCAATTGCTGGTTTCCAATCCCGTCGGCGCAGGTTGTAGTGTTTCTGCTGTTTCCCGTACTGCTGGGCTATTTGCGTTTTGGCGAGCTCGATTGCGTCTTTGATGTTTCGTAAACGTGTGGCTAGCGGCGTTACGGGCTGGTTTTTAGCTCTCTGATGCAGACTTCCTGGTACTCGGAATTCTCTTCCGGTGTTCAGGTATGCTGGGGTGTACCCGATGGCGGTACTACTTGCAGTGTTGTAGGCAAATTCTAATTCGTGGAGATTTTCATCCCTTTTTTGTGATTTTTGCCTACGTACTGCGATATCATGGTTTTTACAACCCTGTTGGTGCGTTCGACCGGATTGCATTGCGGGCTGTAGGGCGGGGTTCTGCGGTGTTCTACCCCGTTTCCTTTAAGGAAGGTTTCGAATTCTTTCCCGACGAATTGTCGGCCATTGTCACTTACAATGGTATCATGGCAGCCGTGCCTCAGGAAGATTTTTTCCTTTACTAGGCGGCTCATGGCTTTCCCGTCGGCTTTTCGTAGTGCTGCTAATTCGATCCACTTGGTGAATCGATCTTGCAATACTAGCAGCCACATGTTTCCTTTTGCTGATCGTAGTTGAGGTCCCACTAGATTGATTGACACCATTTCCCACGGCTGTTCTACGTTGGTGGCATGCATTTGGCCCGGTTTGGCTTGTTGCTGTGCTTTATAGGCCTGGCAATTCTGGCAGTTCCTGACGTAACGTGCGGCCTCCTGTAAGATCCCCGGCCAATAGTAGTGCCTGGCTAATCTTTGGAGAGTTTTTGCCACTCCGAGATGTCCTGCGGTAGTGTCGTCGTGCGCTTCTTTTAAGACGGTGGCTCTCTGGTCCGTCGGCACGCAGATCTTCCAGTCGTCCGCTGTATCGTTATCGTTGAAGTCCAACGTATGGAGGATATGTCGATATAAAATGCCCTCCCTTACGGTATATTCTGGATTTGCTCCTGGGTTCTCATGGTCTTCTTTCAGCTTCCTGCTGTACCAGGTGCATTCGGTTTTGGTATCTATTTTGCACACCTGTAGTGGTTGTCTAGATAGCGCATCTGCGATGGTGTTCTCGGTTCCTTTGCGATATTTGACCTCATAATCCCACTGGGTAGCCGTCTAGAAAGGTTATCAATCTTCTCTAGCCACTTGAGAGATTGGTGATCAGTAACCACCTTGAAATGGTAGCCCTCTAGGTAGTCTCTGAACTTCCAAATCCCCCACTTGACGGCCAGACACTCCTTTTCCGTTGCTGAATAATTTTTCTCGGCTTTATTCAGTGAACGGCTGGCATACGCCACGACGCTTTCTTTCCCGTCCTTCTCCTGGGTCAGTACGGCGCCCAGTCCTTCGTTGCTAGCGTCAGTCTGTACGGTGAATATTTTTGTAAAATCCGGGCAAGCTAAAACTGGAGCCTGGACTAAATCTTGTTTGAGCTGCTCGAAGGCTTGTTGTTGTGGTTCGTTCCATTCCCATTTTACTTTCTTCTGCAGTAGCCTATTTAGCGGAGCGGTTTTCTTTGCTACGTTTGGAATAAAACGACGGTACCAGGATATGAGTCCTGAAAATCGGCGAAGCTCTTTTAGATTTGTCGGTGCTTGAAGTTTTGTAATGGCTGCTACTTTCTCCGGGTCCGTGTGTAGTCCCTCTTCGTCGACTACGTGTCCTAGGTACTTCAAACGTCGTCGGCAGAAATGACTTTTTTCCCAATTTGGTTTTAACTTTGCCTCACGAAGGCATTGGAGTACACTTTGTTTCAATTGCAGGTGGTGCTGGAAGTCTTGTGAAACGATGACGATATCGTCTAAGTAGCAGAAGACGTTTGGCTCTAGGTCTGGTGTGATGACACTGTTCATCAAACGCAAGAATTCTCCCGGAGCTAAGTGCAGACCAAAAGGTAGTACCTTGAACTGCATAAGACCTCTTCCCGGAACGGTAAATGCGGTGTATTGTTTGCTTTCTTCCGACAATGGGACTTGCCAGTAGCCGTTTTTGAGGTCTATAGTTGTGAGGTACTTTGTACCTCGTAGCTTGTTTAACGTGGCGTGTACTTGTGGTAGCAGATAAGCATCCCTGACACTGATTTTATTCAGTCGACGGAAGTCGATACAAAAACGGTATCTGCCATCTTTCTTCTTTGCGATGACGATAGGGGAGCTGTATGAGCTGTTGGAGGGTTCGATTACTCCCTCGGCGACCATCTCGTTCACTGCGTCGTCGATAATTTTTTGCATCATGGGATTGCGTGGGCGGTAGCCTGATCTTATCGGTGTGAGGTCGATCAGCCTGATCTTGTACTCTGTTAGATGAGTGGGCCCCTTTACCTCGTCAAAAGTCGTTTGTTGTTCCTTTATCAGGGTGTCGACTTGGTGTTGCTGCTCGTTGGTGAGTTTTTTGATTCCGATGCTTTCAACTTTTACCGATGGTTGGTTTGCAGGTGAGTGTCGTAACTCTCGATTTGCCACAAATATTCGGGTGCCTAGGCTGGATAAGGCGTCTATACCTAGTAGCATGTCGTGACCTAGCCCGTCCATGACGATATATTTGGCACGGAAAGTCATACCGAGAGTTGAAGCGGATCCTTGGACGTAGCTGGTTAGTGTAGTGACCGATCCGTCGGCCATAGTGGCTAGTACTTCTTGTTTTCTTCTTTTCCAGCCATTTTCTTGTCTTAGGATGGCGGTGTTTTCGGTGACAAATGAACTCACTGCTCCCGGGTCGACTAGAGCCCTTACGGTATGAGTGCCAATGCGTACGTTAATAAAATATCTTGGGTCTAGGGCCGGGCTCCTGCTACCTTGGAGTCGGCCCTTTCGACGTTTCCCGCCTTCTCAGGGAAACCGTGGCAGTCTGTTGTCCTTACCACATACTGAGCAAATTTTCCTGGGAGCGTTACGGCAGTTTACTCTTTAGTGCCCTCGCTGTTTGCAGCATTCGTTGCGGTTGTAATATTCTGGAGCTTTTGTGGCGGAGCTATTCACGGTAATTACGCTCTTCTTGCATTTCCTGTTTTCTCACTTTTGCCGCTATTTCTTCGTATTCCTCGATACGTTGTATTAACTGGGTAACCTCATTTATCTCCTCCCGGCGGACTCGTAGTTGGAGGTCAGGCCTCATGTTGTAGTATAGATTGTCGAGTTGTTCTTCTATGCTGTATCCTCCCCTACGTCTCATCAGTGTAGTTAGGGCGGTGCAGTAAGCGCGAATGCTCTCGTTAGGCTTCTGCGTTCTTTCGGCTACCTGTCTGGAGAGGTTTCGTCGCTCTCCGCTCGACAGGTAGAAGTTTCTTAATGGATCTTCGAATTCTTTCCAGGTTCTGCAGTCGCTTGCGTAGTCGCGGCGCCATTGTAGGGCATCTCCCCGTAGAAGTTCTGAAGATCCCTGTAGTAGTTGGTGGCCGGTGAACCCGTATGCTGCTTGGAGTTCTCGGACTCTTTCTAGAAATGTATACACATCTCTTCCCTCAAAGTGACAGTTCCATTTTCTCATTTGATCGAGAACTTTGTTTGCTCCAGGGGCTGCCTCTGGTAGTGGAGTTGGTGGTTCTGGATCTCGTGGTGTTGAAGAGCCCTCCGGAGGATTATTACGGTTAGTCTCTTCGAGTATTCGCCTAATGGTCTCGTTCCTCTCTGTCTCGAGGTCAACCTTCAGGTCTCTTTCCTCGTCGTATGTGGCTGGGTCCTCTGCCTTGTCGATGAACTCCTCTGGATGGTCCCGGACGTATCGTACGAGTCGTTGTCGTACTTCCACTAAGGTTTCGTCGGTGCTACTGTGATGGCGTCGCAGTTCCTCCACGACTTGCGCCTTATTCAGGCGGTAGATCCACGATACTTTCATGGTATATAAAAGAAATTTTTACAATTTTTTAGCTCTTTTTACAATGTTTATACGTTTTCGATTGAGGCAAGTCTTTCTAAAACGGTCCCTGTTCGGGCGCTATGTAACGGTTGCGTTTCCTTCGCACCGGGTTTTGTCAGTCGGGACCAGGATTCGGAGAAGGAAGTTAGGTTTAAAATAAATCCGTTTGGTTTTGCTTTAAGTAATTATATATATTTAATGATCAATATGGCGCGCTGTCATTTGCCACCTGTAACAAAACCAAACAAAAAAACACTGTTTAAAAAGACTTGTCTCTTATAATCAATTCTTAATATCTATCTGGTATCTAGGCAGTACTTAATATCTATGCGGTAACGGTACTTAATATCTATTCGGTGCGGTTACGGTACTTAACATCCATCCGGTGCGGTAACGGTACTTAACATCTATCCGGTGCGGTTACAAATACACCTTATAGTATTTTATAGATACCTATAGTATTTTCACGTAAAAATTTTTCCTATAAACAATAGAGCAAGCCGATGCAATAGTTGTAGCTTCTGTAAAAGGACATGTATTACCACATTTTATACAAATTTTACGAAAAGCTAAGCATGCAAGTCTTAGAATTTCAACGT
The DNA here is from genome assembly GCA_020010945.3 of Muscidifurax raptorellus. Classification (NCBI taxonomy): domain Eukaryota; kingdom Metazoa; phylum Arthropoda; class Insecta; order Hymenoptera; family Pteromalidae; genus Muscidifurax; species Muscidifurax raptorellus. The sequence continues at coordinate 1,768,334 of JAHUUD020000008.1, forward strand.
CCATACGACAGTAATCAACGATTTCGCGTCTAAAGTTAAATACAAAACTTTCGCGGGTTTCCTCGTACCAGAGGAAGAAAGCTTCTCTCTCATCCGACGTCATAGAATCGGGTAGGTAGTATTTACACTCGGGCTAAGGTCCAACGTAATTTTGATTATCACTAGTATTAAAAAGATGAGGAAAATAACCTTTGCGCGAATTATGTGCAATACATATTATTTGTTCGAATTCAGATTTTTCGCGAATAGTCAACGCTATTAATTCTTTGACAAGGTCGTTTTGAAAAATATATTCTCTTATCCCACACGTATCGCAAAATACACCAATATCATCTATATTCAAATAATCATCACAAACCTGTTGAACAATGCACAGGTTGGGTATATGAATCTTTATACTAGGATGTTCGCGATATACAGAGTCTTGCCGCGTTTCAAAAACATAAAAAATAAACAAGTTTTTCTTTGGTGTTGTTGGTTTGTTTACATTTTGAGCTATAGTTTTCCGACCTATTGGTTGGATATAACATAATTTATTGACATTATGTTTTTTACGATACAAATTGCACCAGTTACTACCACACTCATGCTTTATTCTGTAAATACTGTAATATTTTTATTCTTTTTTTATAAGAACCATCTCGCTTATGATTATCAAAACACACGTTGCCGAAAAATGATCTGTTACATTGATAACATTTAATTAATTCAACATCTGTATTACACGGCGGTATGCAAAAACACATTGAACACTTTGCTGTACATCTGCGATCATCTATGTATCGATAACATTTATTACAAAGTTTACAACAAAACCTACTACGGGCAGCCCCGGTGAGATTTAAAATGGTATCAAAATTGCTCCTTCGCGCGACATAGAGGAGTCGCATAACATTTTAATCATCACTGACTAATAAATCTCGTCCGGCATAAAACGGTGGATCACCATTTCCAAAAGATGAACTGTCGTAAATTACAATGGCGATATCTTTTTCAATGAAATACTGTTGGAAAGCCTCTACTTCGCGTATACCACAACCATTTTTTTTCCGGGATCATGACATTCGCACAAGCTATAAGAAATTCAGCAAGCGTTTTTTGCATCGGACGTCTACTATCTCTAATATTACACTAAATTTCAAGTGTTTCATCTATAACTGATTTTTTGTACGAAATAGAAGCCTCTCTGACGACTAGAGCCCTTGGCAAACATAAATTATCACTATTCTGTATAGACACTATGGATCTCTGACCTATTGCATCGATACATAGCTTTTTTTCGCCCCTCATACAGTTAGGGACATTCACAAGAGTAGCAGTTAATATAAAGCTTTCATGAATGTGAAAGTCCTCGTTACTTTGTGTTAAACCACTTATGAAATTCCACAAATCATTATAAAATAAATTATTTACAGGTCGTAAAGATGTACCCCCAGGTCCGCGTGCAAAATTTACTCTTCTAACTGACAAACCAACCATATCATTTTCTCGTGTTAATGAAATAATATAGGAATAAATATCGCGTATAACTAATTCTAACCAAAGAATAGGATTGACAGTATTATCTGCTAGTGGCGGTAGTATTTTTAACAGAAGTCGCCTACCATCCAACCTATACTTAGCAATATAATGCGATTGATTTTCATAAATTATAAAACGCTCACCAGGTGGTCGAACGTCATCATTTTGTTCGATATCAACCTCCTCGTCATTTCGGCGATTGTCCATTAACCAAAAACAGTTTTTTTCAAATATTTCAGAAACTAATAAAGGCAGCTTAATGAAACCGACACCAAAAGTTTCAGAATAAAAGAGACTACAAAACTGGGCCACTTTTAATTTTAAGGATAGCAACCGCTATTTATTTAAAAGAAAATTAAGTTTTTTTACTCAATTTTCAGTTATCAAAATGACAATAATGTATAGAATTAATTTCATTTGAAAGAATATTAATAAATAAAGTTGACCTGTCGCGTGGTTTTTGCCAAAATTATTTATTTTGGGGTTACTACCCCCTATTTATATTTTGTTCGTTATTTCCAAAACAAAAAAAGATTTCTTTTTGGAACAAAAGCTGAAACTTTTAGAATAGAAATGAGTACACAACTTCACTCCTTTAACTTTAAGGGTAGTAACCCCTATATTTTTAAAACGAAAATTAAGTTTTTTTCAAATATCTTTCGACTACGAAAGTAATACTGAATTATGTAACTTATAGAAAAGTAATTTTATTTAATCAAATATTAAAAAATAAAGATATATTTTCTTGTGGGATTACTACCCCCTTTTCTTATTTTGAACAGAAAATGATTTCTTGATGGAACTAACGCTAAAAATTTTAAAATAGATTCGGTAATAAAACGCACTATTTTAATTGTATTGGTATCTCCTCTATATGTTTAAAACGAAAATAAAGTTTTATTGATTACTCCAACAAATTTAAAGTATTCTCAAAAAGTAATTGTTTGTCAAATTATTTGTAGTATTATTGATTGTAAGTAGTATAATAATGATAGTCTTCAAAAAAGTGTTTTAAGTTCATAAAAATTTTTTACACGAAAAACATCTAACATTTGCAACGTTTTGACAGCCATCAACCTCACAATGCGTTGCAAAGGAATCTCCAAAACCGAAATTGACGGGGTCATCGAAATCTCCGGGTGGGTTTACAACATGCCCACTTTTGTACCACGAATATTTAAATAGATTTTTATATCGCAGAGATGAAAATTGGTTATGAACCAAAGACTGTAATTTAATTACATTATTTCCTAATGCAAGTTTAAGTCTTTGTCTAGGAGCATAACATTGTCTGAGAAATGTTTAACATACTTCTTCTATCTGCGGAATCCATAGACATCTAATGGCTGATGTTTCCAGTCGTTCCTGTAGACATTATTTTGAGATGTACCGTTTTATCATATGGCCTAACTTCCTGTACAGTGGATTGACAATTACCACTCCACGAATCAATTAGCACCATGCTTATAGCGCCAACTTGAGGAAAATATACTTCCTTTAACCTCGTCTTGAAGAGTTCTACAAATTTTTATTTTATTTAAGCGTATCTTGTGAAATAATTAATTTTTCATGTTTAGAAGTTTAGAAGAAGAAGAATAAAATATGAATTTACCTGAATTTAGTTTCCCAGATGTCGAGGATACAACATAAACGTTAGTATGCCTTAAAAAGTTTTGTGAGACGATTGGTCCGAATTCTCCGCTTCGTTCCTTTAATACTAAAAACAAAGGTGATAATAAGTTACCTGTGGCTGAAACTGTTGGTTGCACCGTATAGCTATGAGTTGTTGATGTGACCGACTGTACAAGGCATTGCACTTACTTTTCTCCTTCTAAGGCCAGAGTTCGACCAGAATGCATTTCCAACTGGAAACCACTCTAGTCTGAATTATATGTGTTTTTATCATCTACTTCATTCATCAATTTTTTGACTTCTGTCACGAATTCTACCTCTTTTTTATGCAAATCATTTCTATTTTCTATGCTTTGTTTTGTGACAAATTTATTAAATTTTCGAGAAACGATTCTATGAGAGATTTAAAATTTTGAAAGCCAGTATTTTGAAGCTTTAAATCTTATGTCCTCATTTCCAATTATTTTTTGTTCTTGGAGAGCCCATCTTCTTAAATCATTGTCATGAATTATTAATCCAGCTTCAATAGTAGTTTTAAAATTTTCTAGCGTGTAATCGCAAATTCTTGCAATTTTTTGTCGGTATGTCCCACATTGATTGATTTGGTAAGCCCAGCGTCGTAATTGCGTTTCGGAACTGACTTTCCTGAATCTCTTTTGAAATGTTTGTAGCGATAAATTCTTTTGTTTTTCTACTTCTCCAATAATCTACAGCCCTTTTTTTATATTCAAAACTCAATAGTTCTTCATGTCTCGTACACTGATCCGTAGGAAATTCCATTATTACATCTATATTATTAGACGATTCCATCAAATCTAACAGTATCATTTAGAAATGGTCTTTTATCTCTATTTCTTTAACATTGTATGGGCTATCTTCAATATCAAATGTTTGGAAATAGGTAAGCAGAAGATTAATAATATTCAAAGGATTAATTTTCATTTTTAGTGCTGAAATAATAAAACATTTATAAGAATAAAACAGTAGCTTTAAAATACGTGTGTGTGTATATATATATATATATATTGTAACATGTCAGTTACAAGCGGCCGCGCAGAGTACGGCAGCGCCGCGGCACGAGCGGCGAGCGCGCGTTCGGCCGTATTCGCGGAGCCTCGGCCGGCATCGGCTAGGCTCGAGCGCGCGAGAGCGAGAGTAGGTAGGCGAGCGACCCAACCTAACGTCGACGGCGAGAGGGGTCGACGCGAGCGCTGTTCATCATCTCTTCCCTTTTTCGTTCTGGCTGCCATAGCAACAGGTACTTGACCACTGACTCTCCGCTACTTCTTCTTTGTTAAACACCGGAACATCTGAACGGCGTTCAAGATTATACGGGAGTGCTGTGCGACGGACTGCTGCGTAACCGTGAGTAGAGTGATTATTGAATTAAGTGATGTTTACGGGAATTAGTGCGCCGATTGCGGAGTTGCGCGGACTCGCGATAATTAACACGCTACGTGGCCAATATGGCGGCAGGAGTGCGGCGAAGCATGAGTGAGGCTATAGCATGCTTCGTCGACTTAGCAGCGCTGAGTCGTTCGGCATATTAAGCGAACATTACGCCTCTACTGATTTACTGCAGACTATAACTACTGTACACCTGACTGACATGACGATTATTGTACTGACGCTATCGTTTACACTATAACGACAATTATTGTACTGACGCTATCGTTTACACTATGACGACAATTATTGTACTAACGCTATCGTTTACACTATGACTACAATTATTGTACTGACGCTATCGTTTATACTATGACTACGATTCTTACACTGACGCTGTCGATTACACTATGGCTATCGTTATTCATACTGACGCTATCGTTTACACGATGACTACCACTATTACTCCGACGCTTTACACTATGGCTATCGTTCTCACACTGACGGTATCGTTTACACTATGACTATGATTATTACACTGACGCTATCGTTACACTAATTATCGTTATTAGACTGACGATACCATTTATAACATGACTATCGTTATTACACTGACGCTTTCACGATAAAGACAAAGACCACAGCTACACTGACAAGCTATCGTTCATGCTCTCGTATGCAACACAACCATGACCTACCCGACGACACAAGTACACGACTATCGCTAGTTCTAGCCCGCGCGTTAACTCGCATTAGATTAAGATTTAGTATTAGATAAAATTAATAACCGATTGTAGCATAAGTAGATAGTAGTTGGGACAGCGGTCCCGTTAGGTTAAACATAGGGGTATGAAGTGAGTGAATGTTCGCGTCGAAGTTCGGGCGAAGTCACCGGCGTGGCAACGGCGGGTACGCCTGGGGACTTGCGTACGTCGGGAGAGAATGGTTATCGTCGGGGCGCGGATTCATGGTCTCGTGAGGGCAGGCTGCGACGTAAGCTACGATCGTCGGCACCGGTAGACGATCGGAAGGGCGAGGCAGCTGCACCGTCCGCGTCGGGTAAGCCGTCCGGCCGCGTGTTGACGAATACGCCGTGGCTAGGAGGTTACACCGGCGGGCACGAGCGAGTTCGGCGCCGGATCAGGGAACAGGATTTCGAGACGACCGGATACGCGCTCAGGGCGTGCGTCGGTATTTCCTCGCTCGAACATCGGCATGGTGACATACGAGTCACAGAGTGAGTATGTGTGCGATCGACTGGAATGTCGTAGTTTAGTAAGGCGCGCGATTGGAGATCGCCAGATTGTAATTAAATAACGAAGAAAGATTGTTGATTGAAATACAGAGATAGTCAAAGTTAACATTGCTCATTCATTCCGTACTGATACCCACGACCTTGTGTGATTGTCTCATTTTTTCTGTGTATTAATTCGTATACTGGCTAGCCGAGCAGGTGGACGAAGTGATGTTTCGACACGAGGCGGCGTCTCAAGGTAAGGGGATCGCGGGATCCCTGGCGCTCCGGTGCCTGGCGCCCAGGGCCGAGGCGGCCCGCCGCCTCATATGTATTGAAGCCATAGTAGGAGACGGAGAATTGCATCATTGTAGCAATTTAATTTGTATGCGTCATAATTGTAATTGTAGACGCCAAATATTTCTTCAAAAGTGTAACTTTCTATGAAAATCCATATTTTCTAATACGTTAACTTATCGCATTTAAGCAAGCCAAATATTATTTTAGAAATCAAACAGAGATTTTATCTGCAGTTTAAAAGAGCCGTTGAATTTTTTTTTTTATTTTTATTAATTGAATTAGTTTTACAGTCACAATATTTTAGAAAAATATATATTTTTTCGAAGTAACAACGCTCATAAAACGACGCTGCTTAATAATAATAAACAGTTTATAATAAATACAAAATTTTTATAATAAAATTTATTTACTTTATAAGTATATGTAGTAAGTGAATGATTCTTGAGTATCCGCACTGAACGACTGGAGCACTGTCGACTATAAATGCAATGTTTACCAGCAAGAATTAAAACTGCGCATCAAATTTATAAATATACAGTTTATAAATAGTCACCTGATTTGACTACAAAAACAACGTGTTTACGTATTATACTCTGATTCACAATCAGGGATTACTCTTATTTGCAGCATTAAACATACATATATTTAGACTTCTTAATATTACTTTTATTAATTTACTTAAGTTCTTTATTTATCTAATATCTAATTGGTACTATGGTCTTTGAGGAAACATTCGTAATCATACATAACATACAATAAATGTGGGTAAAAACATATACAAATAAATAATTATTTTTTCAACTGAAAAATTTTTACTTATTTATTTTGACAAATATTCTTTATCTCATTAAATAATGAATTACATAACTTATTAGTTAAAAACAAATTTTACGACTACTTCAATACAACAGATCAAAGTTGAAATGAAATCGGCGACATACACATATTGTACCTTCATGTTGGTGTTCCTCGTAGAATTAGACTAAAGAAATAGTATTTAAATTACTATTTAAATAAATAGATTAAACTAAATCAGTTTTAAGGCGACAATAATTTATTGTAACTTTGATAGCAGAATATTGATTAGAGAAACTTAATTTTTAGCGTTAGTTCCATCAAGAAATCTTTTTCTGCTTAGAAAATAATGAACAAAATAAGAAAAGGAGGTAGTAATCCCCCAAGCAAACATATCTTTATTTTTTAATATTTTATTAAATAAAATTACTTTTCTATACGGTACATAATTTATTATTACTTTTGTAGTCGAAATATATTTGAAAAAAAACATAATTTTCGTTTTAAAAATATAGGAGTTGCTACCCTTAAAGTTGAACGGATGAAGTTGTTTACTTATTCCTATTCTAAAAGTTTTAGCTTTTGTTTCAACAAGAAATCTTTTTTATTTTGGAAATAACGAACAAAATTAAAATAGGGGGTAGTAACCCCAAAATGAATAATTTTGGCAAAAACCACGAGACAGGTCAACTTTATTTATTAATATTCTTTCAAATGAAATTAATTTTAAGGCGATCTAGAAATTATTGTCATTTTGATAGCTGAAAATTGAGTCGAAAAAACTGAATTTTCTCTTAAATATATAGGGGTGCTACCCTTAAAATGAAAAGTGGCCCAGTTGTGTAGTCTCTTTTATTCTGAAACTTTTGGCGTTTGTTTCATTAAGCTGCCTTTATTAGTTTCTGAAATATTTGAAAAAAACTGTTTTTGGGGATGAACATTAGGGGTTAATTTCACCCCCTAAAAGTGCCTATGAGCACATAAAAAAATATGCATGTCTCTTATATTTCAATGTACTATAACATATTGCACTATCATTCAAATCGACGACAAACATTTGGGGTACCTTCCTTGTAAGAATAATAATGTTTATTTTAATTGAGCTCATCCACGTTCGTGAATATACAGCCACGGGAGAGATCTTGATTGATAAGTGTAATATACTGCTTTTTCGTTTTGTATTATTACACATTGTTACATAATTAAAAATTTAATTGAAAAATAAAATTCTCAATCGTATAATAAATTTAGATTTAAACAAACAATATAGTAAAATAAACAAAATAAGCATAATATATAAAAAACTACATGCTGGTACTGAAATATATATATATATATATATATATATATATATATATATATATATATATATATATATATATATATATATATATATATATATATATATATATATATATATATATATATATTTGTTTACGTTAATAAATTGCAAATGTAGTGGCGAATTGTAGATGTCCGTAAAAATATTAAATTATAATAGTAAAGAATAATATGAATTATCATGACCGTGATTGAAGAAAAATCTGCACTCAGGTGAATTTGAACCCGGGATCATAAGATTTACAGGCAGTGGTTTTTACCATTAGACCACCAATGACTCCGTAACTGAATAATTAAAATTAGTATATATTTATAACTCAGGCGTAACGTATAAGATTCGTCTGAGCTTGACATGTTGACGCTTGAGTTTTAATAATTAATAAAAACGATTTTTCTATATACAATATTACACTTATCTATGAAACGGTTGTAGGCGCCTGGAGTAGATAGGCTATAAGCATACTGGCTCACACGGGTTCTGGATCACCCCTCTCCTCTTGAGGTAATGCAGAATCCGAAGTGTGTATAAGCCGATAAGGATCTCCCCTTCCTAATATAGTTGCAGTATGTTGGGCCCCCACACATCAGCCCCTTCTCCAAGTGATACAGAATCTATCTCTCCTTCCCATTGCCAAGTTGCAGTATGTTCGGACCCTTCTCCAAGTGATACAGAATCCGTGGATGCTTTTTCGTGAGGGATATTTCTCTCCTGCCTCTTACGATAAAGGAAAATCCTATGAAGTTCTCTAGTCATTTTTTCGAAAAGAGAGGAAAAACAATAATGTTCTTTATTTTTTATTTATTTATTCATTTTTGTTTAAAGGGAGGGCTGCAAAGAAAGGGAAAGGAAGCTCTAAGAAGCGCCTTCGCATCTTGTGTAGAAAAAGAGACGAAATTCATGGGTGATGAAATCTATGTGCATGTAATCTTGACTGACAGCTTGTGCTTATATCTAGATATACATCGTTTACGTTAATATATTGCTTGCGGAGTAAACCCAATGCACTTATAGAGACACACTAACGATCTGATTGCGTAAAGTAGACGTTCACATGAATATATATATATACAATCAGCTAATGCATTTGGTCGTCTGCGCGTTGGGTATTATATATTTTTATCACCTTAATGTGATCAGCTGCGCATTAAGATCCATGCGCTTGTATATACTGATCCGAACTGACTGCCGAGCAGGTATACGTGGGGTATGCGTGAATGTATATTATCTGAAATTGCCGAAATGCAAAGTGCATCCTCTTATATATATACATATATTTTCTGTTCAGCTAATGATTATTCCATTTTATTTATGACGCCTACCCTTGTCTTTGAGCTGCATTTTTCAGAAGACGTAAACAAAGATACTTTATCTGTGATAGTTCCATTTCTCTTACCTAAGATAGGCACAACGTTAGGCGTGGTCAAGACAAATTTGAAGAAGTTTTTCAAAATCTGGGGTAATTATGTCTAAGGGCGTAACTGTGAAAATTTTTGGGGGTAAAATTTAGACGAATCAGTAGATTTTGGTAAGAATCAGACGGAAAGGGAAGCTTCAATTTCTCACAAGGAGACCCCCCCCAACCCAAACTCACCGATTTTCTTGAATCTTTGATATTTTGTAGAGCATCGAAAACTAAGAGACGCGTATTTTTTTTATCGGTTAATATTCACTTTAAGGGGGTGAAAACCACCCCTGAAATTCAGCCCCAAAATCACATTTTCTCAAATATCTGCGGTTTGGTTTAATATTTTTTAACAAAACAAAATGGATAATATTCGTCTTAAAAAATGCAACAAAATCCCATAGGTCTGATTTTTAAGGGTTGCATCCCCTAAAGTTTATGGGGGTGAAACCATATTTTTTACAGAATTTTCACGTGTAAAAATGTATATAAACGTCAGAAAAACATGAAAAAATCTTTTTCTGATAGGAAATGAGAAAAATGAGTTGACATGTTTGGGAGTTTTTGCCAAATATTTCATTACGGGGGTGAACTACCTCTAACTCCCATGCGAAGCATATCGGCAATTTTTCTTCACAGAATTAGTTTATTTTTCATGAATTACGGCTTATCGAGCGTTATATTAAACGTAACGTTCTACTTTGCAACGGTAGTTACAGTAGGGATTAAAACCCTTAAAAAACTACCCCCTGATAAATTATTTCAGCAATATCTTTGGTTTTTTTCAACATATTCAAACGAAACAAAAACCGAAATATCCGTCTCAAAAAATAAAATCAAATGACGTAAATATTGCATTTTTTAGGGTTGCAACCCCTAAGTTTCATGGGGGTAAAACCGTATTTTTAACTAAGGTCACTCAAGGCAATTTGAGACACTACCGAGTTCTTATCGATGTACGCGCCCTAGAGTAAATCTTGTTTGTGCATTAATATTTTTTGATGCATAAATAAATATACTTGAGTTTTGTACATGCCTTGAGTGACCTTATTTTTTCCTAAAAAAATTCAGGAAGATGGCCACAAAATATGAAAAATATAAATTTTTTTACTATAAAATAATAAAAATTCGTTGACATGTTTTTGTATTTTTGCCTAATATTTCACTTCAGAGGTCATCGGTAAAAAGATCATTTATAATGTATCTCATAAATGGCAACTTCAAGTCGTGAAATTAACAGTAAGCCACAGAGCGTTGTATGGCTTTCAGACAATTTTAAATCCTATCTTTCGACTTATGACCCCTTCCCCTTGTTGTGACAACGAAATTATCATTAAAGTCCAGTGATGAAAGTACAATAGCGATAACGCCGTGACTGATAATTAAACTTCGGCACAAATATCATTCGATTGTGCCGAGTGAAATTGTTTGAAAGCCATACAAAGCTCTGTGACTTATTGTTAATTTCACGACTTACGTCGACTTACTAATATTTACGTCATTTGATTTTATTTTTTGAGACGGATATTTCGGTTTTTGTTTCGTTTGAATGTGTTGAAAAAAACCAAAGATATTGCTGAAATAATTTGTCAGGGGGTAGTTTTTTAAGGGTGGTTTTAATCCCTACTGTAACTACCGTTGCAAAGTAGAACGTTACGTTTAATATAACGCTCGATAAGCCATAATTCATGAAAAATAAACTAATTCTGTGAAGAAAAATTGCCGATATGCTTCGCATGGGAGTTAGGGGTAGTTCACCCCCGTAATGAAATATTTGGCAAAAACTCCGAAACATGTCATAGTTCATCAAAAATGGCGTCGGGGGGCAGTCGGCCTTCTGATGCTCCGCTAGAAAAATATTACAAATGTCATCTTAGTACTAAAGTAGGATCGGTAGTGTGCATTGTGTATGGTGAATTTTTCCATACAAACGAATTTGTAGCAAAATATAATGCTGGAGTTCCTGTAAAGTTCCTGAATAACTCGTTTGTTATTTGTCAAGAACATTCTAACCTGGCTTTGACTTCGAAGCTGCCATATGGTAAGCTGTCAGCAGAAACAGCTGTGTTCATTGCCCAGCTGAAAAGTGTTGACAGAGAAGCGACAAAACAAGAATTGCTCTCGGAAATCGAGGAAATCGGTTTAAATAAAACCAAAGGACTAAATGATACTGTTTTTGAAGATTTAAATGAAGTCGAAACACTAAAAGTGGAGAACAGCCTTCTTAAACAACTACTGAGAGAAGTGCAAGACAAAAATAAGTTATTAAACGACTTGTTAACAAAATAAAAAGCAAGCAATAACAGTGCTAATTTTATCAAAAAAGTGTCATACGCTGATAGTGTCAAACAAATACCTGCTAAACCTAGAGACAAAAAAGTGCCAAAACTAATTATAAAGAAAACAGATAAAAATGACAATACTAACATAAGTAAAACAGTGTATAACTGCATTACAAAGGGCAAAACAATACAAACAAAAAAAGTTACAAATAAAAACAACGATCTATTAATAATAAACTGTATGAATCTAGAAAGTGTCCAAAAGATTGAAAGTGCTCTAACAGACAAATTAAAAAACAGTTGCAAAATTGAAACAGAACAAATTAAAAAACCAATAATGAAAGTGATAGGCATAGACAATGTGTTTAAAAACAAAGAAGAACTCGAATATGATATTAACCAAAGAAACTTTAGCAACATGGAAGATAAATGTAAAGTTCTACATAGTTTCAGTAGTGCAAAAAATACAATTGGTGCTATTATTGAGGTGACATCTAACATATATAAAACAATAAAAGAAACAGAAGTAAAATGTCCATCGCATATCAAAACTGTAAAGTATTTGATATCATAAATACAAGTCCATGCAACAAATGCGCGAGATTCGGACACGGTGGCAAGAATTGCGAAAATAATGCAACGTGTCACAAATGGGCTGGCGATCATATAGCGGCAGAGTGCAAAAGTGACCAGCTCAAATGTCCAAATTGTGATTTTCACAATAATAAATACAAGACCAAATATAATACAAATCATAGTGCCATAGACAGCCAAATGTGCGAAATTCTCAAATTTAAAATAAAGAAATGCATCGAATCCACTGACTATCCCCTGCAACCTACTTACCAGAGATACTTCGGGAAAGTAGAAAGCAGCTTCGATAGAAACAAAACAGCGAGACAGACGGTAAGGTAGGTAACTACAACTGTAAACTCGCGTGTGCAGAGGATCAATCAAAATAATATATCAGACATCGAAAGTGCACTGCATAAGTAATTTATATCAAAAATGGAAGAATTTGAAAGTAGTGAAATTAGACTAGATAATATCAAAGAATTAGATAAAAATCTAGAGAATAAAGAATTTTTACTATGCGTAAATATTAGAAGCTTAAATCAAAATTTCAATAAATTAGTTATTTTTCTTAACAGTCTCCAAACAAAACCAAGTATTATTGTCTGTACTGAGACGTGGAATTTAAAATACCATGATATGTTCCATCTAGTTGAATACAAAAGCTATTATAATAACAGCCATATAAATAAAAATGATGGAGTTGTAATTTATATTCATGAAAGTATTAATGAAGCAACTGAAATCTTACAAATAAATAATTTAAAAATTTTAAGTACAAAAATCACCTTACAAAACAATGATGAAATTACCATCTCATCTCTGTATAAAAGTGACAGTCTCACGAAATCAGAATTTGTCTTAGATATAAAAGCTCTACTAGAAGGTAACAAATCAAACAAAAATAACATCATAGTAGGTGACTTTAATGTTAACATAAATAGTAGCGAAACAATAGACCAAGAATTTTTGCAGATTATGCTAGAAAATGGCTACTATCCTGGAATTAAAGATATTACTAGACCCGCTATTACTGATTGTAATAGGGGAAGTTGTATTGATAATTTCTACATAAAGTCTAATAACATTGAACACAAAACTTATGCTTTGACAATACCTTTTAATGATCACTACCCTATTTTCATGACCATCAAGAGTAGCAAAAATAAAAATAAAAATACAGACAATACACACATAAATTATCAAAAGCTACACAGAATTGCAAGCTTGCAGAAATAGTCTGACGTTGCTGAAACAGAAGACCCAAATAAAGCTATAGACAGGCTAATACAAATGATACAAAAATGCATGAAAGATGCAGAGTGCAACACTAAAAAACGTAAACAAAGAAACATGAGACCTAGAAAATCATGGATAACTAGTGCAATAATGACTTCATGCAACAAAAAAGAACAGCTATATAAAATTTGGAAGCAAGATCCAACGAATACAGGAAAAAGAAAAAATTATCAAGATTATGTGAAATCATTAAATCAAGTTATTAATAAAGCCAAGGAAAATTATGACAAAAAAACCATAGAGGCTAGTCAAGGTGATCAAAAGAAACTATGGAAGATTATCAATAATAAACTAGGTAAAAGCAATAAAAAAAGTGAGATTGTGAAATACATAAAAAATGAAGATTCTAAAATAACTGACTCAGATTTAATAGCAGAACATATGAATGATTTTTTCACCAACGTAGGTTTAAAATTGAGTGAACAGATTGAGTCAAACGAAGCAATTCCTTTACCACCAGCCAATAATAAAAATATCTTTATCTTTCCAACTAATAATATCGAAGTTCATAAAACTATAAAAAGCTTAAAAAACAAAAATAGAGGCATAGATGGCATAAATGCAGCTTGTCTAAAAAAAATTGCAGAATATATCAGTGACCCAATAGCGACTATTATAAACAGTTGCATTGAGAAAGGAACCTGGCCAGATGAACTTAAAAAAGCAGAAATCATACCAATTTACAAGGCAAAAGAAAAATTTCTCATAAATAACTACAGACCAATTTCCTTAATCTCTAATATAGCAAAAATTTTTGAAAAAATTCTGCACAACCGTCTAATAAGTTTGATTAACAAGCACAAAATTATCTCCGACAAACAATTCGGTTTTAGAAAAGGAAAGAGTACAAAAGATGCGTTGAACTTAATCACTAATCTGATTTACAATCAGCTGGACAACAGTAAACCAATTGCAGTCACTTTTCTTGATTTAGCCAAGGCCTTCGATACAGTAAACCATCAAATATTGTTAAAGAAGCTATACAATATAGGAATCAGAGGTAATGCACATCAACTTCTAACAAGTTACCTAACAAATCGAAAGCAGAGAGTAAAAGTCAACAATAAAGCAAGTTCATATAAAACAGTTAATACCGGAGTCCCGCAAGGAACGATTCTAGGACCTCTACTTTTCATCATTTATATAAATGATATGTTAGAAGTATTATCAGAAAACTCGATTATATCATATGCTGATGACACGGCTGTTATAGTAGAAGGTAACAATTGGACGGAAGTTAAAACAAAAATGAATGCCTTTCTAAGTATAGTTTCAAACTGGCTTGTTTACAATAAGTTGTCACTCAATACAGATAAAACAATTTACCTAGAATTTGGAAATAATTGCAATAGTACACCTAAAACAATGAACATAACGATAAAAGGTAAAAATATAGAAAGAGTGAATAGCACAAGGTATCTGGGTGTTATTTTCGACAGTAACATGAAATGGGAAGAACATGTGATGAGCGTTTACAACAAGAACAAATTCTTTATTTTTGTGTTTTACAAATTATCAAGAATCATGACAACTGACACCTTAAGAATGCTCTACTATGCATTTTTCCATGGTACATTGTCCTATGGAATTATTGCATGGGGAGGAGCTTATATAAGCTGCACAAAAACTTTGCAAAATCTACAAAACAGGATACTCAAGATAATAAACAAAAATACTTTCATTGTTGACAAACAACCCCTTAATATTGATCAGATGTTTACTTGTGAGTCTCTCCTGTATCATTATGAATATTTGATGGAGAAATTTAGCAACTCTAGCTCAGCAACAAGAAACAAGAACATAATTCTACCAAAAACTAATAAAAGAGTGAGTAATAAAAACAGCCTCATAAGGGCAATTTATTACTAAAATAGATTGCCTAATGAATATAAAACGATAGTTATGATTCACAGCAGGAAATCAAAACTCAAAAAATGGCTGAAGGAAAGCTATTAACGACGCACACAATAAATAACAGAATAAATTGTAAAAACATTAAACATCTACTAGAAGAACACATACATAGGAGAAGTCTAGATAGCATGCTGAGTGAGAAGGATCTCTCTACATCGGGAGTCCATGAGGGGGTGTCTATTATCACAGACAGTATGGTGCTAGACTTAAGAACATACTTTTGTACAAATGGCTTATGCCAACTACAACACGAGCGCTCTCATCGCCGGATATCGGAATACAACTGGAAAAAAATGCAAAAGAAGGAAATTAATTTAATAAAAATAAAAAATCTAGCAACTCAACTGATTGGAAGTTTAACATCACCAGGAAAAAAAGGAACAAACAAAAGTATTTGGATGTGTGTACTGTCTGAACCCGAAATTGAAGGGATTGAGACATACGCACTTTGTCAGGAGTAAGCAAGTTATTAAGAAGAACAACTTTACAAAACCCCCGTACATACAGATTGAAGAAGTTTTCACTCAAATCGATTAAAAGGCTACCAAAAATACGGAAAAAGCTTTAGCCAAAAAATGTCCAAAACCATCCGGGAAAACTTTACTACAAAAAAATGAAGTAAGAATGTCGTATAGTGACATTAACTACCTCGGAAATAACAAAGCTTTACTCTATTTTGACAGAGGAATACGAGGAACACAAACTTTCACTAACTCAATGCTTCCAATTTCCAAACATCCGAAATACAAGGATCTGATTGTATTGGACGGAATTGTTTTTAGTGCTGACTGCAAATGTGACTCCTCTCGTGCGCAGTAGACCTAACATGTCCAGCTAAAATGAACAGTTACGAAAAAGAAGCATACAAGAGGAAAAAGAACGCACCAACTGAAACTTTTACCAAAGCTAACTCAATGTTGATCAGATATTCGCGATAGAAGAGCACAAGAATTTACTGTGTGTGTGATCTTACTATTTCTGATTCTAACCTGGTAACGATGTTACCAGGTACTGAGTCGGGATGGCGGATTACACACATACTTGTAGTTTTAATGTTTTTTTCTTTAGTTTTTAAGTCTTAGATATAAGTATTTTTTGTTAATTTCATTTTAGTTTATATCGAGCCAGACCAGCGAACAGGGATTTTCCCTCTGCTGGGTTACTCTTTTGTAACGTAATTAATGTGCAATATTAATGTAATCATACTTGTATTGTATATATACTCTGGTAAATAAATAAATAAATAAATAAAATAAAATAAAAATGTCAAATCATTTTTCTCATTTCCTATCAGAAAAAGATTTTTTCATGTTTTTCTGACGTTTATATACATTTTTACACGTGAAAATTCTGTAAAAAATATGGTTTCACCCCCATAAACTTTAGGGGTTGCAACCCTTAAAAATCAGACCTATGGGATTTTGTTGCATTTTTTAAGACGAATATTATCCATTTTGTTTTGTTAAAAAATATTAAACCAAACCGCAGATATTTGAGAAAATGTGATTTTGGGGGTGAACTTCAGGGGTGGTTTTCAACCCCTTACAGTGAATATTAGCTGATAAAAAAAAATACGTGTCTCTTATTTTTCGATGCTCTACAAAATATCAAAGATTCAAGAAAATCGGTGAGTTCAGGTTGGGGGGTTTCCTTGTCAGTAACATAGTCCAGCACATGTATGGTCAGCCGCCACCAAGAAAAAGCAGCAGCAACAGCAATAGGAGCAGCAGGAGAAATAATCTGCAGGTAGTGCAGGCCAGAGTTTGATGGCTCATCTCTAACGCGCCCACCCTGCTCATGATGTTAGATTGTGTATCTTGGGCTATGCAAGCCATCGAATCCCGTAAGTAAATTTTTTTGACTCGTTTGTCTTAAATTAAATATAAAATATGCATTTTTTCTAATTTTTCTTTTCTTTATATTTTAGTACCAGTTCTCCCTCCAATGGCTGCTATACAGCAGCTGTATGCTGTATGTCGGCAGGCTTTAGCTGAAAACAGTAAGCTTAGGCGATCATCACCGGCTGAAAATAGTTAGCGTAGCTGTTAAGCGCCAGCTGAAAAAGACCGGCCTAGCTGCTCAGCGCCAGCTAAAAAAGACCGGCCTTCCAGTTTAGCGGCAACAACATGTGAGTAGCCATAAAATGCAACGGCAAGCGAGCAATCTCGCCCATCAGAGCTAGATGCAAACCCACGGACTCGCGAGCAGAGCGAACAGCTGATGAGGGTAAGATCGCGCTCGAACTCTACCTCGAGTTCTAGCTTGAGTTCTAGCCCTAGTTCTAGTTCGAGTTCTAGCTTGAGTTCGAGCTCGTCCGGCACATCATCCAGCTGTGAGTCGCGCAAAATCATGAAAGATCTTGGACCAAGTCTTAAGATAAAATCAACAAGCAGCCATAACATTGCTGTAAGAAAAAGAAAAATAGAGGATACGGTTTTAATTTATTCTAATTTTATCTTTTTATAAACAATTATTTATTTTTCTGTTTTCTTTTTTTTGCAGATGGAAATACAAAGGAGGCGAAGAAAAGGACATCTGGCGAATCATCAACACAACCAGGTCCATCTTCGGCGGCTACAAGTTCGCGTACGTATAATTCAAAAATAAATAAATAATCTTAATATCAAAATAATAATTTTACTATTTTATCTTTGTTTTTTAGATATCTCTAGTTCTGCAAAACCAGGCCTGTCTTCTGCGTCAATGACTATACGTAAGTATTGTTAAAAAAAAGAAAAATTGTTAAAATAAGTAATAAAATATTAATTTCATTTTTTATTTGACATTTACAGAAACGTCTAGTTCTCGTCCGGAAAACAAGCCTAGAAGATCTTATCCGCTGAGTTCGGGTAAACTAAGCGCAGCCACTAGCAGTTATAGATCTGCAGGTGCTCGACAGAGCTACATCTCAAGTCATTTTATATTTTTAAATAATATTTTGTATTTAAAACAATAAATGTATATTTTTCTATTTTATGTAAATAAATAAAAAAATAAATAATTAAATAAATAATTCTCAAATAAATGAAATTAACTGATAAATAAACATTCATCTTTAATTTCTTTATTTTCCATATATAATATTATTATTATACAATTAGCATTTTAATAATATTTTTTATTCTAAAACCATACATTTTTATTTTTATATTTTGTGAAAATAAATTAAATAATTAAATAAATATTCATTTTCAATAAACAAATTTTGTGTGCTTTTTATTTCCAATATAGACAAGAACATACATTATTTTTATTTTTGTTTTTATTATTAACTTCATCTTGACTTAATGATTTGTCTAAGTAATTGAGTAGCCAAGCTCGAAGATTCAGCATTGTGAACAGCACTCGCTGGTCTTCTAGGAATGCAGAGGTTAAGAGTAAAGCAGAAGTAATGGTTACAGTTAATTTAGTGAGAAGTGATCTTGAAGAATGAGTACGAAAACTCTTTCATCCTAATTTTATAGCAAGAAACTCCGCCTTATGCTCTTTTAGGTTGGGCCTTCTATAAACAAGGCACATTCGTTATTGGTTCGATTAATAGTTTTGGTTGGTTTACAAAGAAGAAAATGTTATCCTAACAAAAAAATTTTTCTTTTCAGAAAAACCTTTCGAAAACCAGCTCATGATATTCTATACTGATTGGTTTGACAGAATAACGATTTTTGGTTGGTTCGAAGGAATCCCTTCCTGAGAAAATCTCTCCCCACTTCCTATAAACATGTTTTTCATCTTTATTGGCCAAGTACTCCATTTTTGCACCTCTTCTCACGTTAACTTTTCCTTTAAAAGAGAAAAGGTATTTCTCGGACGAGCACAATGCAACAAGTGTAGCTGAGAAGGCATAGTCTTAAGTGACGTGCAAGTTTGTGAAGTGCTAGTAGTACGGTGAAAGAAAGAGTTAATATGGCTTGAATCAAGTTTTTTGAACGATTTGTTCAAATACTTTGCAGAGTATTCATGAAATTAACAATAATGATAAATATTATTGGTAGAATATGTGTAATTCCACAATAAAGGAATAAAGCGAAATAAATTACCAAGTCTAATTTTACAAGAGGAGAAAAACATAAATGTCAGACTGTTATGACACATCTCTCATGTGTTCAAGTTGAATTTGAAAATCATCTACAGCAAGGAAGCAGTCTACAATATGAGAAAAATGAAGCTAGAGTTGAGTGGCGAGATGTGCAGTCAGCTTTCCCAAATCGTAATAGAACTGGTGTAGTTGTTAATATAAAACATGTGGACATTTCAGGTTTCTGGAATGATGCACAAAAGCTGATTAAGGTCAAAGGGTAGTCATGTTTGGAAGAATATAATGCGGTGAAAGTTAATTCCGACTTGATCTTGGAATTTTCTATGCAGAAAAATGATGAGGAAACTATAGATATTAAATATTTCATGACTGAAAGTCGTACAATATACATGTCAACGAATTTAGAGGAATGGTTTGAATACTATATCAAAGACCTAATTCTTGCACAACTAGAAGAATTTCAGGAGAAGGGTTTCTGGCTGGACTCTGAAGAGTATTATAATTTTGTGCATAAACATGAAAAAATAATCACCAATTAAGGGGAGTACTTGCATTCCTCTTCCGAAGTTTATAGAGAACAAAAAAGCGTGTATTAATGTTCGAAACAATAACAATTAGTGTTTCAAGTATGCTATACTTTCAGCATTATATCCCAGTGAAACTAATGCGAATAGAGTTGGTCAATATCATGCATATGAAAACAAATTGAACTTTGATAATATGGAATTCTCACTAAAACTTAAAGATATTATGAAATTTGAAATACTAAATGATATTTCTGTAAACGTATACATGCTAAAGAAATATGGAGCAAAGTTCGAAGTATCACCATGCCATGTTACGGCGGAAAAGAAGGATAAATATGTAAATTTACTCATCATCCATGACTTTTACATAGATAAGTATGACGAAAATAATTGTGTTGATGATGGGAGCTTACCTAAGAACCACTACGTTCGGATAAAAAATATGTCCCGCCTTCTGAGTTCGCAAGTATCTAAAACCCACATTAAATCTTACCATTGTGAAAGATGTTTGCAAATATTTTACTATGAAGAAAGATTTAAAACTCATGAAAATAATTGTAAAATTTTAAATAAATGTTGAATCAATCTGCCCGACACTAAGAATAATATTCTCAGAAAAAGTACCCTTTGTTATCTATGCGGATTTTGAATGTTTATTGAAGCCTATTGAGAATGAGAATGCTTTTCAACTTTGTGAAGTATTCAGCATAGCAGACTATAAAATATAGCTATGATGGTAGATTATCTGGTTATAAATCTGATATAATTTGAGGAAAGGTGGCTTGAAAAATAACTACTCGATTAGTTAAATAACGATTTAATGTAATGTAGAGAGAGAGGTTGGATGAGACCGGACCACTCTGCGGTCGACCGACAAGTGGTCACTCGTCGGTGTTTCGGAATCGACGACAGCTTGGTAGTCGGATTAACGACTACACCGATTTAGCCGTTACATATTACGCGCTGTTCAAACAGCTCAAATAATCAATTGTATATATACCTCTGAATTTGAAACCAACATCACGCCCCTCTCAATTGAACATTTGAGCAAAAAAAAATAATAAAAAATGTTTATATTCATAAAACGGATGAACATTACAGGGTTATTACTCGTTCAGTAAAATAATCGACAGTCTACACAGTTAAAAGGGAGTATCCGCAAAATTACAACAATCGCGTCTTAGGACACTCTTCTCTCTTGTATCTGTCGAATCAATCCCACGCCGTTGACGAACTCTTCCAATTTTTTTATGTTCATTGCCTTCGTCAAGGCATCGGCCAGCATTCGAGTGGATGGGGTAAATACGACTTCGATCTCTTCGTTGACGATTTTTTCTTTAATAAAATGATGTACAATTATGTGTTTCGTCCTTGCACTGAATTTGGAATTTTTTGACAGATCTATGGCTCCTTTGTTGTCACAGAATATTCTTAGTGGGATTTCTTCGTTGATCATCAGTTCCAAGCCTAATTTTCTAAGGCACACTGCTTCTTGTGTAGCAGCTGACAGGGAAAGATATTCTGCTTCTGTGCTGGATAAAGCCACCGTCGCCTGTTTCTTGCTGTTCCAACTTATTGCTCCTCCCTGGCACACAAAAACGTATCCAGTGGTGGATCGAGGATCTTCGGAGCTTGATGCCCAGCTGGCATCGCAGTAGCCTGTTATCTCACTAGTCTCATCCGCTGCATACCTCAGCTTCCAGTTCTTGCTTCCTTATACGTATCTCAATATCCTCTTGATTAGGTTCGAGTGTGAATGATCGTAGGACTGGTTGAATCTGGAGATAGTGCTTACCGCGTAAGCCAAGTCAGGCCTCGTGGCCTGGGGCAAATACAGCAGGGATCCCACTGCACTTTGATATGGTATATCGTGATGTTGTGATTCTCCGTACAATGTTACACTTGGTTTGAGGTCTTGATTCGGGTCCATGGGTGTGTTAGTAGGTCTGCAGTCCTGCATGCCGAAATTCACTAATATGGATTCAACATAATCCGTCTGATCCAATTCAATGATGCCACGCTCTCTGTCCACTCTCACGTTGATACCCAAGCATTTCTTGATCGGACCAAGATCCTTGAGTGTGCACATCTTAGCCAGCTTTCCCTTGAGAATGTCGAAGAAGTCGATGTTATCCGTGAACACTATAAGGTCATCCACAAACAGTGCAGCTATGATACATTTATTTTTTGTGAAAAAACTATAAATGCACGCATCGTGAACCGACTGTACCATATTCAAACTCCGTAGAGCTTGATCGAGCTTGGCATTCCAGTTTCTACTACCTTGTTTCAGTCCGTAGATTGCTTTGTGCAGCAAGCACACTTTACTCTCTTCTCCCTCGATGATGAATCCTTTGGGCTGCTGCAGGTAGACTACTTTGTCTATGTCTCCATGCAGGAACGCTGTTTCCACGTCCAGATGGAAGATGTCTAGTTTCTTTCTGGCAGCGAAAGAAAACAGAAGTCTCAGTGATGTGAAGCGTACCACTGGGGAGTACGTCTCATCGTAATTGATTCCTTTAACCTGAGAGTATCCCAGTGCGACCAATCTAGCCTTATAACGTATTGTATTGTCTGGCATCACCTTTTTTTTATAAACCCATCTGCTGCCTATTACTGGTTGTCCTGCTGGCAAGTCACACAACGACCATGTTTCGTTTTTGTATATGGATTCCATCTCTTTGGCCATAGCATGCTTCCATTGTACAGACTCAGAGCCAGCCACTGCGTGCTCAAATGACCTCGGTTCACCTGGTTCCACAATGGCAGAATAGGTGACAAATTCGTCGAGATATTTTGGTTTGGCCCTCTTGCGCTGTGATCTACGAGTTTCCTCAGCTGGTATGTCCTCGTCTGAACTGTTCTCTGCATTGTGGTTGTTGATTTTGGATGCTGCTCTGGTCAGTGGTCGATTCGATTCCAGAGGTCCTTGGTTTTCTTTTTCTTTTCCTTTACTCTTCTTCTTTTCAGGTTGTTCTTCATGATCCATGGTGGACGTCCTCTTCCTAGCTCTATTCGCAGATGTGTTTTCATTTTTCTGGTCCATCTTCTCATTGCTTGGTTCCGGTGACACAGTTAAGTCAGTCGCATCCTCATCTTCATCAGGTATATTTGAAGTTTCTGGGTTTTCTACACCTTCCTCTGTCTCGGTACTCACCGGTATATATGCCTTTTTGTCTTTGCTTGTTTTCTCGTCACTCTCTTCCAAGAACTGCACGTTGCATGAAGTGAATATTTTTCCATCTTGTTGACTCCACAGTCGATATCCCTTCTGCGTGTCACAATATCCTAGCATTATTGCAGGTTTCGAGGTTGGTTCTATCTTCTGTCTTTGATGACTTGGGATGAAAGTTCTAGCTTGACATCCAAATGTCCTGATGTGTGACAAGTCAGGACGTTTCCCAGTCCACAGTTCTTCAGGGGTTCGACCATCCAAGGTTCTTCTAGGGCTTCTGTTGCTAATATAACATGCTGTGGAGACTGCTTCGGCCTAAAACTTCTTAGGCAACCCAGATTCGGCCAACATGCATCTGGTTTTTTCAAGCAGAGTTCTGTTCACTCTCTCTGCTCGTCCGTTTTGTTGAGGAACATAGGGTATAGATGTTTCATGGCGTATACCAAGTTCCTCAAAGGTTCTTTGAAGATCACGATTTACGTATTCCCTGCCATTGTCTGATCTTAACACTTTCACTTTATTGCTTGTTTGATTGTTGACCAGCTTTATGAACTTTCGCACTATTTCTGGTACTTCATCTTTTTTTTTCAGGAAGTAGACAAAGGTTTTTCTTAAGTAGTCATCTAAGAAGGTGATGAAGTAACGAGCCTGGCCAATCGACTCGACTTCCACTTGGCACACATCAGTGTGAATCAGTTCCAGGGATTTGCTTGCCCTTTTGGTGCTCGTGCGAAAGGGTTTATTGGTGAGTTTGCCCATCACACATATTTCACACTTTTTTGTCTGCCTATCATCGAATTGTATGCCTGTGGCCACTTCGCGTAGTTTTTTTAAGATAGTTGTAGTTCAGGTGAGCCATCCTCTTGTGCCACAAGTGTACATCATCCTCAGTGACCAATTTCAAGGCTATAGGTGCATCATACCCATTGACTGGTGGGCAAGGCTTGAGGTTCAGTTTATAGATGTTGCTTGAACTCATTCTTCCTTTCATGACTGTGGTGCCTTTCCCATTTGTTACAGCGCATTCAGACCCAGCAAATGTCACTTGGTAACCTTGTTTAGTCACTGCACTCACTGATATTAAATTGGAAGTTAGACCTGGTATGTATAGGACGTTCTTGAGCACGATTTTGCGGCATTTATCCCTTTCGGAGTACTGGAGCATCATATCGCCTTCTGCTTTTACTTGTACCTTCGCCTTGTTTGCTGCCGTTACGCTTCGTGTCTTCGTTTCTCTTATATTCCTTAAACTTCCTTAATTGCAACACATATGCGCCGATGCACCCGAGTCCAAAATCCAATCGCTTGAATTTGCGTCACTCACCAGATCCACGGCAAGCAGTGCGTCTGAATCACTCGAAAGAATATTTTCTTATATTTTGACGGGTGAAGGTTCATCGACCCCTGTGTGAGTAGCATGCGTGGAGAGCATAGCAAAAAGCGCACACACAGTGTCATCTTCGCTGTCGTCTGCTTCGGTCGAGTTTTCCGTTACCGCACAAGCCTTGTTATTGTTGTTATTATTGTTGTGCTTGCGTTTTGGAGCACGGCACCTGCTTGCTATGTGTCCAAAACGGTTGCAATTGTAACACCTAACGTCCGAGTTGGGACGCTGATTGGGTGCGTGGCGCCATCTGTTGCTTCCGTTCTGATAATGCGAATAGTTGTTTTGATGACTTTGCACGAATAATCCGTTAGATTCAAAATTGCTCTCGCTCGTTTCTTTTTCAGCTTCCTGTAGAAGTTTATTTTTCACCAGGTCAGCGGTTACTACGATACCAGAGTTTGATAATGCCATTATCATGGGTTTGTACAATGCTGGCAATCCCGCAAGTAGCAGTGCTCCGACTAAATCTTCCGCCAAATCGGTACCTATGGCTTTTAATTTTCTGGTTGCGGATATGATTCGTGACACGTATTCTTCCATAGACTTACAGTTTTCATATCTTGTTGTCGTTGCCTCCTGGAGTAGAGTCACCTTCCTGACGAGTCCTTTGTCGTCGTACGTTTTCGCCAATTCCTCCCATGCTTGTTTTGGAGTCTCTGCGTTCTCCACATACGCGTAGATCTCCGGTTCTATCGACAAAATTATGCGTCCTCGAGCTTTCTGGAGTTACTTGGAATCGGTGCTTAGTTCGCCTCCTTCGAGTGCCATGATCGTGTCCCATAGATCCTCTACCTCAAGTAACGCGCGCATCGACACTGCCCACGATCTGTAATTTTCACGGCCGTTTAGTTTTTCCATTGCGTGGAAGTATCCGTTGGTATTTTTGTTAGCCATTTTGACTATCGGCTCTCTCTTCATACGGCGTTGTTCGAACGTTTGGTCGGCAAGTCACTGGGGTACCAACTAACCGCCTTCGGCAACGGAAAATTTATTCAGTTTTCCTTTGATTTGGTTCTGGGCCCATAACCTGATATAATTTGAGGAAAGGCGGCTTGAAAAATAACTACTCGATTAGTTGAATAACGATTTAATGTAATGTAGAGAGAGAGGTTGGATGAGACCGGACCACTCTGCGGTCTACCGACAAGTGGTCGCTCGTCGGTGTTTCGGAATCGACGACAGCTTGGTAGTCGGATTAACGACTACACCGATTTAGCCGTTACATATTACGTGCTGTTCAAACAGCTCAAATAATCAATTGTATATATACCTCTGAATTTGAAACCAACATCAAAATCATATCGGCAAATTAATGAAAATGAAGAAACACCCGCAGAATGGTTTGTACGAGAATTGAATAAGACTCACTGATCTTGAGGAATTATCTTTTCGGAAGTCAATAATATGTCATAAATGTCGAAAACCATCACGTGCAAATGAACTTACAGTACGAGACCATTGTCATCTCACAGGACGGTATGGTTTCAGTCTGCTTATAATTTTTAATAACGAAAATTAACATAGTAATTCTAATTGTAAGATAATAATTTCTTTTGTTTTTCAGTTTCAGAGGTGCAGCCTATAATTCATGCAATTTAAACTACAAATATTCAAGATTTATTCCCGTTACTTTTTATAATCTCAGTTATGATACCCATTTCATTTTGAAAGAGATCGCTACTTCTACATTGATGAAAGGGCGAGTCACTTAAATTGGAAAAAATCTTGCATCGTATCTAGACAAGGTGCAGATAGCTGTAAAGGAGTTTCGATCAGATAAAATTACACATGAAAACATAGATCTTCTCCGACGGAAAGGTGTATTTTCATATGATTTGCGTAGATGAATTAGATAAGCTAACGTCTACAAAACTTCTAGAAAAAAAAGAGTTTTACAATAAATTAACCGATTCCCACATTGGCGATGAGGACTACCAGTATGCTATTCAAATGTGAAATAAGTTTAATATACGAAATTTAGGAGATTTTTCAGATCTTTATTTGAAAACAGATGTTCTACTATTAACTGACGTTTTTGAAAGTTTTCGAGAGACATCTTTAAAAGCCTATGATTTATGTCCTGCACAGTTTTACACTACCCCAGAACTGACATTTTCAACAGCTTTAAAAATGACAAAGGTAGGACTAGAGCTTCTTGCAGATATTGATAGTTGCAGATGTTAATGTTCATTAAAGCAGGCTTTCGAGGAGGAATAAGTAAATGCTGTAATGGCTATGCCAAGGCAATCCATACATGGGCCCTTCATATGATGAAAGACAGAAAACGAGGACACTCTTATATTTTGACATTAGTAATCTTTATAGATGGGTAATGGTGCACCATTCACCAGTTGGAAAATTTAAATGGATAGAATATGAGACAAAACCTAACTTTTTCAATGGTCGTCTTACGTCGTACGACGTATGCCCACTATTAGTAAGACTTCTTTATAATTGAATAATTCGATATAGCCTAAATTAAATAAAAACTGCTGAGTCGCAATTTTTCAATTCGCCTATGTCGCTTAAGAGTTGAGTTCGCAAAATGTAAATTAATCACTTTTGTAATACGATTTCGATTTACCTTGCAAAATAAATGACCGAATTTTGGAAGGATATGAAGGTTTATATAAGGTTTGTACGATTTTCGTCGTCAGTCACGAGCTCCGTAATGGCGCCGTTCCGACGATCGGTGACAATTACTTTGAAACTTAAAGCCTCCCAGCAGCAATTACACATTTCTTACAAAGTCTAAATATACAGATTTTATAAACTAAAAGTCTTAGCTCTTTTAAATAAAGTGAGAATATTATTTTACATTGAAATGAGATTGATATTTATTTTCACTTCTAAAAATTATCTGAATAAACGATCGGTTTACTTAAAAAGGGATGTTGTGAGTTATATTCATTTACGAGAAAATTTAAATTATCCAGTACGAATCCATAGCTGCAATCTACTCAACTAGTACCAGGTTTAACGTAAAGGTAAGTTTCACATTTATTTTACTAATAGTGAGAGTGTTAGGCGCGAATTACTAATTTCTTACAACCTCGCCACTACACATATCATTATATTACTATCTATTCAAATTAGGATAGTCAGGACGTAACAAATGGTTCCGATACCAGGAATCGAACCCGAGCCTCCCGGGTGAGAGCCAGGTAACAAATGGTTCCGATACTAAAAAGTTAAATGAAGCTTATCAGTGAAATTTAAATAACATCAATTAACAAAATTAATTAAAAAAAACGTTTAATAAAATACATAATAGAACCAATTAACAATTGGTTCTGTTACTGAATAAAATTTAGCTAAGATTAGAAGAAAGCCTAACTTGTTAAAAGCCAATAAATTTGTTGAACCAATTAACAATTGGTTCCGTTACTAACAATAAATTAATTTATTACGGAAGCAAATAAAATTAAATTTAAAAAAAAAATCTAATAACAAGTTTGAAGTGATAGTGAAGCAAATTGGATAAATAAATTCTCCAAAATAATCAAAGTGACAAAAATTGCAAAATATAGAACAAGTGCAGTGGTTTTGTGGGTGTACCCTATCCCTTAGTCTGCTAGGTAGCGACTATCCTTAGATCACCTTCAAAAAGCGGTGATTTTATTCATTGCTACGGCCTGCTTACACAGCGGTCACTTAACCCATTGAACACGCATTAAAATCAAATGCATAGTGAGAAGTATCAAACAAAGACAATGCTAATTAAAAAGAAAAGAAGCGGAAAGAATTTATTTTGACAATAATTACTAAGCGACAGGAAAAGACTGGACACAAATGTATTATTTTGATATGCGCATTCGGAATCTATTTCAATAAAAGTTTAAAGTGCGTTCACAGATAGCCTGTTTCACTGAAATACACGGTGGGACCTGCGAATTGTTTATTTTGATGGCGTTCATCTATAAGTAGCGTGCATGCACGCAGAAAAGCGGTGATGTTCACTTGATTTTCCAGTGAACGGCACCGAAATAAGAACTAATCGGAGAGACTCAACGCGAGTCAGCTCTCGTTCACTGGAAAACACGATGCATGCACCGACATTTTGCGTGCTCACTCAGCCATCACTACCATATATATATATATATATATATATATACATCGTATACATTATATATTTGATATATATCCTAAATATATCATATATACATCATATATCATATATACCCAGAAAACATCGCTCGGCAAATTGCAAGCAACATACAGCCAATACGACGTTCTGCACGACGCGTTCGCGCGGGCAAGTAGCCCCGGCGTTTTGACGCATAATGGTGGTCAATTTGATCGTCAATTTGACAGATTTATTTCTGCCATGCGCATTCGGCGAGCGTTCCTAACCTACAAATTATAGGCGCGCAAATTAAAAATGATACAATTAATTTTTTAAATATTTTTTTATTTAAATACAATGGCATTAATTATTACAAAAAAAAATTAATTTCATATAATCTTTTGTTGATGGATATCGTTTCTTCAAGCAGCAAACCTGCAAAACAAATAATAAATAAATATAATACTAAAATTGTTATAAGATTACCATAATTAATATATTCAATAAACATTACCTAATATATAGCATGCTAGTACGAAAGCGGACTGCGGATGGACTGCAAAAGGAAATCCTAAAATAAATTAAGCATTTATATTAAATGTTTATTTTGGGGGGGGGGGGCTGAGAAGGGCCCCGGCCTTGCCCTTCCCTGTGAGGGTCAACCCTTTTCTTAGCCCCTCCAGCGTTCTCTTACAGTTTTATGAAATAACTTTAAATTTAATAGAAAAATAATTAAAAAACTGTAAAAAAACGCTACTGCATTTATCTAGAACAGAAAATATTTAGTGTATAAATAAATAAATTTAACAGATACAGCAAATAGTATGTATTAATTGTATAAAATAAAATCTAAAAATAGCCTAGAATGTACCTGTATAACTTATAACAGCAAGCTAATTGTCTCTTATGATGTGTATCAAAAATATTACTATATCAATTGAGGTACGAGTAAAAATTTTGATCCAGGATTTTAAAGACAATGAGATAACTGTTGCAAGCAATTTTTCTTGATTCTAGTCCATTTTCATATCCAGAAAGTTATCATACTTTGTCAATTTGCATAATATATTTGGAAAAAATTTTGGTTTTAAAATTCGAAAATAAATTGCAAAATGTCAAAATTGTATTGTGCAAAAATATAAAGTATTATAGATTTCTGAATGTAAAAATAGCCTAGAATGTAGCTGTATAAATTAGAACAGCAAGCTGATTGTCTCTTATGATGTGTATCAAAAATATTACTATATCAATTGAGGTAAGAGTAAAAATTTTGATCTAGTTATTCAAAGACAATGAGATAACTTTTGCATGCAATTTCTCTTGATTCTAGTCCATTTTTATATCCAGAAAGTTATCATACTTTGTCAATTTGCACAATAGACTTGAAAAAATATTCAAATTGGAGTATTGGTTTATGCATACATATTGTCTATGGTGCAAAAAGGCAAAGAATGATAACTTTCTGAATATGAAAATACTGTAGACTCCACAAACCTTGCAGCAAAAGGTTAACACATTATCTATTATATTCTGTATTAATTTTTTACTAAAAATTTAATTGATCGAGTAATATTTTAATACATTCCACAAGAGACATTTATCTATCTATAGAAGTTATACTGCTTGAAGTGAATGATTTAAGTCAATATTTACCTGAAAGTAGAATGCAATGTAACCAGTAGCAGTTGTCGATCTATCTTCCAGAACATCTTGCATAAAATCCAAGCTGCTGTCTAAATAAACATTTATGACTTCAGTAGGAGGTAGCCCAACAGCACTAAGTATGTGGTATCTTCCACCACCTATATCGCTCACCTAAAATTAGACACATCTTTTAGTAAAACCACTCTGCAATATAGTAATATATAATTAAATGTACTTGCAAAGAAATAAATCTATATCAGACTATTATCCTAATAGGCAAACTGATAAAATTTATGGAGTAACTTTTGAGATATATTGGCTTCTTTGCTTCATTGAAAACATAATTGGCCTTTTATGATGCTGCTACCCTCAATGATAACTTCTGCTCTTCCAGGTACTACATGAAGGTGATCCAACGATGCATAAAGTGGTTTTCATTGAAGAGGCACTGTTAAATTGAGTTCCTCCTAGAAAACATAATTTCAAATATATCAGCTGTGTAACAAAATCTATCAAATCTATTTTCATGTCCACAAGATTATTATACTCTGTCTTTTTACACAATTGGCTTTGTCAATGTGTTGTGCAAAAAGGTTGAATATGATAACTTTTTGGATATAAAAATTGATTAGAAACCAGTAGTGTGGCAGCAAAATTGAAGCTACTTATCTAATTGACGCTGCTGGTCCTTGTTTGAATGTCCATAAAAATTGTTCATTACTTTGTTGGCTGGTGTCCAAATACTCCTTTAATCTTGCACTAATCCTGCAAAGTAAACAAATTAATAGATCACACTTGAAACAACAAATTTATATAATGATTCAAATAACCAAACAATCAATCTCAGTTTTATAAATGCTTTTCATTTCAGTAATGTCACTAGTTTCTTCACTTAATTCATAGTTAAAGTTTTCAATGTTATTTGTTTTAATAAAAGACTCGGCTATTGGCATTGGTGGGAATGAAGTTATATTCGTAGCAATGAGTACAGACTTGGTGATTGAGCATCAGCATTGCATTCTGGTTGTTTTCGTCTCTTAATAAATATGAAGAGAATCAAGGAGGATAATCTCTGTGTTTCTTTTTACCAAAAAGGTTAAGATGCAAGGTTAAGATTCTCACAAGCTAATATTCTAATGAATATTAGCAGAAACTTCATAATAATTTACAACACGCATGTCATAAAGTTTAAATTATTTACACATATATTTTTTATAAGAGTATGACGGAGATTGATTGTGAGGTGAGGTGAAAAATATACACACTCATGGTTGTTTTTTAAAACTCGGATCTGCACAAAAATCAGAACCAAGAACTGCACTAAAATCGATAACTGCACTGCACACATATTTTTCAAACTTCCGCGATCCACACCGAAATTGTCGCATGTTCACGAACAGTGTTTGTTGCTCCTGCAAATATGTTATTATTTTAACATTCTATTACTGCTCCAAGCGTAGACTGCAGTAGAAGTAACATCTCCAAATACGACGGTGGATATGGCATCTTATTTGTTTCGTTCCGAAACAGCTGGGACTTCACTGCACTAACTCACTTCAGTGCACTAACTCGGCAGAAATGAAACTCGGTAGAACTGCATTAAAAAAAGTACTTCGTGAACAACAAAAACACTTTCTAATAATTATTGTCGAACGACACAGCGTACTGACAAATTGCAGACAAATTACTGGCTCAACATTTTCTGCAATTTTGTTCTGCAACATCATCTGCAACTTACTTGCTTTACAGTGTGCCTGACAAAAACTAACATAAAAATGACGAATAAATGACGTCAACCACGCCGAGCCAACGTTGCGCCGATATTGCTCAGCATGCGATGTTTTCTGGGTATATATATATATATATATATATATATATATATATATATATATATATATATATATATATATATCATACATATAATATAATATTAATGGCATATATGCTAGAAGAAAGTAATCCAAATTAATGCGTGAGAATATTTAATGCGTCACATGAAAATTCTGTGAAAATAACTCTTTAAACGTTACAAAAAGTTACAATTTTATATGTAAACGATTTTTTTTCTATATTAAATGCAGCGACAAAGTGACGTACTCAAATATGACTATCACTTTTATTAGATAGGATAACATTAGTCTTTTTTAGTATTGTTTTGTAGATTACCCGAATAAGTTCTCTAATTGATCTGGATATGCCTTTAAATTTTTTGCAACGATGAAAAAATAGATATAATCTAAATAAATAGAAATGCTTTAAATTTTTCTAGACTAAAAAAGTGAAATCCTTTTTCATTAATCCAGCTTTTGCATTGATGTGAAGAAAATATTTACTTGGTACTGTGTTCATTTCCGAGGCTATATTTACTTGGAGTAAAGGCACATTAAGTCCTTCACTAATTCTTGCATTTTGGCTAAATGTTCGGCATAGTTCCTATTGAGACTCCATTACTACTAGAGAATGATACAATCATTCGGAGACATCCGATCTGAAATACCATTATTTTCAATTCTATGTAATATTTTCTGTACAGTCTTGCATAGCTCATCTATTATGGATGTATACAACTGGTTTAGAGAGAAACTGATTTTTTACTCTATAATCTA
Source organism: Muscidifurax raptorellus (assembly GCA_020010945.3). NCBI lineage: Eukaryota > Metazoa > Arthropoda > Insecta > Hymenoptera > Pteromalidae > Muscidifurax > Muscidifurax raptorellus. The sequence continues at coordinate 1,801,455 of JAHUUD020000008.1, forward strand.
ATGATCTAAGTATTTTGATTAAATTAACTTGGGGGACGACAAATATCTTCGACATTTGTGCAAGAATACAATTCACTTTCATACTCTTGTTTTGATTTTTTTTTATTTCTGTATAAGAATTATACAAATTACGTAATTTTCCAATACCTATTCTTTTCAATTTTATTGATAATTCTCCAATACCTATTCTTTTCAATTTTATTGATAATTCCCCATATACTTCTTACTTCATTAACCACAACCTCAGCAGCATCGACTACTTTAGATTTCTTTCTCACTCTCCCCCCCCCCCCCTTCTGTGTGTCATTCATTTAAATTAATGTCTCTGTCTTTTATGCCAAATTTCTCAAAATTGTTGGTTTAATGGAGGCTTTTTGTGTGCTCAGATGTTATATTTTTGTTGGATTTTTTATGTTCGTCAATACGTATACACACATTTCATCTTGGTTGACATACGTATGTAGCAGAGCAGTCTTTATAATCTAATTTATATACAAAGTTGTTTTCAAATTTTTTTATTTTTTTTTTGTCCATCTCTTTTATAATGATGTGTAACGTGGTAAAAATCCAATGTGAGAAGATATCTCACTAGGTCCTCCGTGCACAACATAAAAGTTCGGCCACCAATATTTATAATTATAGTTGAGCGCAAGGTAGAGAGTCCAGCTGTAACAAAGTTATATACCGCAATTATTTTTGAAGACATCGTATGCTGTGGGGTGTAGTTAAAAAATCTACCTGAAAATGTTGGTTTTGTATACCAATCAGTTATCAAATTATCTTTGTCTTTTATCAATTGAACATCTAGAAAGCTTATGGTCTCGGTTTTGTTAGTATATCGTAATCTTTTGTTATAAGAGTTGAAAATGTTTAAAATCTCGTCTTTTTTATCATTAGAAACGCAGGTAATAATGTCGTCAACATAACAATAAAAGAAAGTTGGTTTGAACGAAAGTCTTGATAGGCAGTCCGTCTCGACATCATTTTCGATGTCGCAATTATTTGCTGACATTGTCATGTAGCAACTACATGTGTCTGTAACTAGAATAGTATCGAGTTTGAGGACGTCCTATTTCGGATATGTTTCGACAACGCCCCATCTCGCAATTCACTTCAAGTTCTCTCCGAGATAGGGTGTTCTTAAACCCTCTATCTTGGAGTAGGCTTATTTTTAAGATTTTTCTATGTGATTTCTATTTCAAATGCAATTAATTTTCTTAAATTTTGTTGTAGTAGTCCTGTACACTTTTTAAAAGCACACAGGACTACCATAATAAAGTTGTAGAAAATTAATCATATCTGAAATATTAAAAAAGGGATAGAAAAGTCTTAAAAATAAGCTTGCTCCGAGATGGGGTATTGTTTTCACGCGTATATAAAAATACTTATAATACGCAGAAGTAAGGTATTCAAAATAGATGTTATTTCACTTCTTACGTATTGGAATTTCACTACATAATAAGAGTCCAGAATCAGAGAGCAATAAGAAAGAAATGGTTTTTTTTTTAACAAAAAATCTTACCTAAGAAATATTTTTAACCCCCTCCTATAATGGCGTTACTTAAGTGATTGATGGTCTCAGAGGACATTGGGGTATATTGTAAGCCCAGATTTCTATCTACAAAGATGATCTGGATTTTTCAGAAATCCGTGAAAAGTAAAGAAAGTCGCTGATTTATTTTATTTATTTTTCTTTTCGCTACAGCGAAAAGTCATAAATTTTGGTCAATGATTATATAAGATATAATATGATTTATTCTAGAAAAATAACGCATACTCTAAATATTTTTAGTACAAAAGGGTTTACATCTCGTTGAAAAACAAAATTTAGTGAAAAGAATATTTTTTGTTTTTATACAGGGTTTAATCCAGGCTTGATTCATTTAATGATACTAATTTTTAAATTAATTATTATATTTGAAATAAACAGAAAAATAATATGTTTTAAGCATTGGAAGACCTAAACATACTCGAGTGATGGCTGGCGCATTAGAAGGAGATATCTTTGTTGGACCAGTAGCTGAAGAACACCGTGGGTTATTGTCTCTCCGATATCCGATGGAGCATGGTATAGTCAACGATTGGAACGATATGGAACGTATATGGTCTTATGTTTATAGTAAAGATCAATTGTCTACATTTAGCGAAGAACATCCAGTATTATTAACAGAAGCTCCTTTAAATCCGTGGAAAAATCGTGAAAAGTCAGCTGAATTATTCTTTGAATCTTTCAACGTTCCGGCTCTTTTCGTTTCAGTTCAAGCAGTCTTAAGTTTGTTAGTAAATATTCATTTTGTCAAATGTTATATAATAAAATCATGATCTTGCCATTACCTATTTTTTATAGATACGCCACTGGTAGAACTACAGGTGTAGTATTGGATGCTGGAGATGGTGTAACTCATGCTGTACCAATTTATGAAGGATTCGCCATGCCACATAGCATAATACGAATAGATATAGCAGGCAGAGACGTAACAAAGTATCTTAAATTACTGTTAAAAAAAGAAGGCATTAACCTAAATACAACTGCTGAATTCGAAATTGTTAAAATTATAAAAGAAAGAGCCTGTTATTTAGCCAGCAATCCTCAAAAAGAAGAATCTGTTGATGCCGAAAAATTTTCATTCAGTTTGCCCGATGGACATCATGTAGAGGTAATATCTTATTTTCCTTTAAAGTTCTACAGAGTATGTATAGCTAAGATTTAGGAAAACAGCTATGTAAGCTATGGTCTTGCAATGCGACATGCACCAATTGCTGATGTCTCGGAAAATCCACAGCGCATTTCGTTCTTACAGAAGAAGCCTTTATAAAAGACGCTGATGTATGCGATAAAAAACCGCTACCAATTCATTGGCATTGAGTTTTCTCCTAATCGGTTTTTCGTTATTGTTCCAATTAGAAATTTCTTAAAAATATACAGGAACTTGATTTAAAAATAATCAACTAACAAATAATAAATAACTTACGTTGCGTGTATCAGATAATAAAATCTATGTTTGTCAATTATTAAAAGTTGAGTTTGTCTGATAAAGTAAAAAGAATTATTCCAGAGAAGAATTTATTGTCAGCTCTGATGTTATTGAGCTGACAGGAGATATGATACTGAAGGGATTTGGTGCTATTGTGAGATGGATAGAGTTTGTGATTGAGTGTGGAGGTTGTAGGGGGGGGGGGGGGGGGGGTAGTGTTTCGCGAGAAAGGCAAGTGGGTATCAGTATGGCAGGAGAATCGAGAAGGTAGCATGTATTTGTCTACCAGTAGGCAAGTCTACAAGTAGGCTCGTCGAAGGGGGTGGGTCTCTCAGCGTGCCCATTCGTCCTTGGGATTTGCCACTCTGGAGAGAGGCACGGCCCACAGCTAGCAACCAGGAGGGAGACCTCCAATTGTGTAGCAACCGTGTCTACCAATACAAACAAAACAAAAGTTTTGTCTACACATACCGACAAAACAGAGCAGTATATCAACAATAGAATAGTAATGAAACAATAACAACTACACACACAATGCTTCACACAACCAACAGAAATTAATAAACTTCGAGAGTAGTGGATAGTTAACCTCAGCGATCAAAACATCCCAGAGTATGTAAAAAATACTCTATCGCTGGGTGATAAGTTTAATTTTTCAGTACATTTTAATCACAAGCAAGCCATTAAATTTTTTAAAAACATTGAATCACATATGTACTTTTTAAAACAAAAAAACTTATCAATCAGAGACCACATTACAAAATCGATTTATTCACGTATAAAAAACACTTTACATATATCTGCAATAGACAAAGCAATAGAACACAACATCAATAAAACAAAAAAATTTATTAAAGAAAACAAGAAAAGATATCCTTTTTACTAAAGCTGAAAAGGTCAATAACGTTAAATTATAACACAGTAATAATCGACAGAGAAAACTACATCAATAAAGTTGAAAAAGCCCTGTCAGATAACAAACATTACACTCCAGTCAAGATGAATCCTCTTATCGGTATAAAACGAAAAATGATTAAGCTTATCAAGTAATGGGAAGATTTCGGAGTTTTGAGTGTGATATTGCCGTCAAAGATGTCAGTAGTAAATTGGATAATACAGCAGTTCCAATTCGTATAATAGTCTCAGCCATCAATAGTCCCACATTTTCGATAAAAGCATTTGCACTCTTTTTAACAGACACATCCCTAAACCTTCATCATCAATTAAAAATAGCCAGGAACTAAAAAACATATTAGAAAACACTAAGATCCCGGACAACCATTCACTAGCATCATTTGACGTCATCTCATTATTTAGTAATATTCCTAGAGATTTTAGAGGCAGTCGCTGAAAAGTGGAGATATTTTAGTCCTTGTCTACCCATAACTAAATCAAATTTTTTAACAGGAATATCCGTTTTATTAGACTCCACCTACTTACAGTTCAATAACAAATATTGCAAGCAAATACTAGGCGCACCCATGGGCTTTTTTGCACTAGCCCTTGGTTTGCAGACCTGGTATTAGAAAAACTAGAAACCTCTTGCCTTAACTCAATTAATGATAATATATTATATTTTCGCTATGTCGACGACTGTTTTCTAATCTTAAATAAAAACCATCATAGAACGAACACTCAACATCTTCAGTAATTATAACCAACACCTACAATTCACTCATGAGACGGGAAAAAAGAATAGCATCAACTTCTTAGGTATGACTATAATCAGACGAGACAATGGCACTCCAATAACGAACTGGTATCAAAAAGAAACAGCATCAGGACGATACATCCATGTCCACTCATACCATCCAATTTCACAAAAAAAAGCCATTATTTATAATTTAGTAGACAAGGCGATCAAACTGTCAGACAAGAAGTTCCACCACTCTAATGTGCAAAAAATTAAGCTTTTCCTTTCTGCCAATGACTATCCATTTGACTTTATAAATAAATATATTCAAAAAAGAATTGCACACATACAAAACAACAATAATAATAATAACAACCCCAGACATACAACACAACCAATATAACTCCATAGTTTTACCCTTCAACAAATACACCAACCCTAAAATCAAAGGTATATTACACAAAAACGGGATCTTACTAACAAACAAGACTATAAATAAATTCAACAAGTACGTCAAACTAGGAAAAGACCAACTAGACGTCAACGAGACACACAACGTAATTTAAAAAAGAGATTGTAATGACTGCTAAGCTACGTACATAGGAATGACAACAAGACAATTAAAACGTAGAAAAAGAGAACACGCACTATCCATAAAAAACAAAGATCAAAAATCTTCTCTTGCAATACACAACATAGACACAGGTCATACCTTTAATATAACAGACACACATATACTAGACAAAACACGCAACTATTACACATTACGATTCACAGAAATGCTATACATACACCTACACAACCACACAATCAATAGAGCACAAGATACAAACTTCCTCCTCAACACATACAAAGACTCAATTAACATCATCAAATCACACTCCAATAATAAAAAATACGTCAATAATACAATAAATATGGACCCGAGACAGGGCGAGAGCGCTACGATGGAATCAGGCGGATAGGGAGGCTGAGGAGGTGGCGCACAAACGCTACTGGTTAACACATTGACACGGTTGCTACACAATGGGAGGTTCCCCTCCTGGTTGCTAGCTGTGGGCCGTGCCTCTCCCCAGAGCGGCAAATTCCAGGGACGAGTGGGCACGCTGTGAGACCCACCCCCGACGACGCGCCTACTTGCCTACTGGTACACAAATCCATGCTACCTTCTCGATTTTCCTGCCATACTGATACCCACTCGCCGCTCTCGCGAAACACTACCCCCCTACAACCTCACACAGCACATACAATCACACACTACACACAATCACACACTCTAACCATCTCACAATAGCACCAAATCCCTTCAGTATCATATCTCCTGTCAGCACAATAACATCAGAGCTGACAATAAATTCTTCTCTGTTTACTTTATCAGATAAACACAACTTTTAATAATTGACAAACATAGATTTTATTATCTGATACACACAACGTAAGTTATTTTTTTTTTAAAATCAAGTTGCTTTATAACAGTGTGCTTTTGTAAATATATTTTATCAATAAATTTTAGTGGCCTTGATGAGAGAGGATTAAGCCTCCGAAACGTCGGCCGAAGAAACAAGAGACTACTCGTAGTGATTATTTCTCCACCTCATTTAAACCAAATACGAGTATTAAAATCACAATTAAAATTAATAAAATTACCTACTTTTAGCCTTCGAAATCTACCGCTCTGTTTGACAGGAAAAGCAAAAATAGTCCAGAAGGGCGGGGGCAATAAGACATTTTGCATATCGATAGTTAGAATTATCATTAACTTAAATGAAAGAAAAACATAATAGTTGGACTGGATCTTAACATGAGCAATGTTGTGACCGAGCTTAATCGTCGAACGATTCGAACATTATGAAACGATTGGAACATTGTAAATTGAACATAGCAACCGCAACTGTTGGCAACAAAATAAGATCATCAAAAATACCACAAGCGGTATTTTCCTTATCGAAATTATGGCGTTTCATCATGCGCTGCAGTTAAGAATATAATTTCGCACACAGAGTGTCAAAAAGTCTTCGCACTCGCATGTTTTACACTTTAGCTACGCTTGGACTTTGAGTAACACACTATAGTTAATTATAATATTATATTTTGAAAATCTTAAATTTCACTATTAAAATACATGCTTATCCTCGTCTCTCGAAGAGGTAAGATTCGATATAAAATGGTATGTAGAGTGCAGTTTTCTAATTAAATACGCTTATCACTATAATGTCTCCTTTTTCAATCAACATATTATACAGATATTAATGAGCAGATCTACTAATAAATATGAATTCAGAATATGCAATTGTAACGAGAAAAATCACGTGAATTATCACCTGATTGATCGTGTAACTATTTGCACACTTTAAAAATCACGTAAGAAATTACTCATAAAATTGAAGTATTTGTTTTATTTAAAATGAAATTATTTTGTTTTTACTAAACGATTACAAAAAATAAATTTGTGTGAGAAATCACGTCAAATAGTCACGTAAGAAATTACGTAAGTAATAATGTGAGAATTCAAGTGATTTATCTCGTGATTGATCGTGTGATAAATCATGTGATTCTTCTCGCCAGAAAACGGTATATTATTTATTGTTTTCATTTTAGATATTCATCTTAAACTCATTTCCAAATGTACATAATTATATTGTTTACCTCACTCTCGTTATCACTTCTAACTATCAAACCGGAAATAAAAATTTTCTGCAGATTTTGTTTCTATTCCGCGCCTGCCGTCGCATCTTGCTTTTGAGACTAAGTGCGGTTGTCTCAGCAATTTTTAGTCTATCCTCAATGGCAGAATTTTACAAAAAGAAATTGGGAAAATTTGCGCGTATGTATACATTGATTGGAGTTACTCCTTTCTATATTTCTGCTAACTCAACCGCTGTCCGTCAGTTACTTGGTTATCATTATCACTCGTTTGATTGATTTTGGGACTCTCGTGCTGTCATTATGTTATTTCGTTGATACTGGTAAGTGGTTTGTGTTGTATTGTTAGATCATTTGAGCCTTTCTTTTTCCAGTGGCTGCATTCTTTCATTATTCGTCTATTCAATACTCTCAGAAAAGAGAAATTGAAAAATCTAATATCCGTTCATGACGTAGAATTTTCTCAGAGGCAGATCCATTACTGAAAACAGCTATTTTTATTTTTGCTTGAATGTAGTTGAGCATGTGCTGCTAAATACACGGAAAGGAACACCGCGGACTCACTCCGAATACCAATTATCCTGACTCACAAGAAGAGTGTCAGAAGTAAACAAATTTCTTGGGTATACAAAATAAGGAGACTCTTATTTTACATATTAGTTTTATTATACATAGATATACACTATACCCATAAAATTCATTTTCAAACGCGTTAATTTCGGGTTACTAGGCATATTTAGGTAAGCCAGAAAACACTATTCTTTTATTTTGTATATCAAACAAATTCTAAACTTAATTTTGGGTTAAGGAAATACTTACCACGAGTAACAAATTTCTTCGGTATACAAAATAAGGAGACTCTTATTTTACATATTAGTTTTATTATACATAGATATACACTATACCCATAAAATTCATTTGCAAACGCGTTAATTTCAGGCTACTAGGCTTATTTAGATAAGCCAGAAAACACTATTCTTTTATTTTGTATATCAAACAAATTCCAAACTTAATTTTGGGTTAATGAAATAATTACCACGAGTATGATTATTTTGTAGTCGCCAACATTTTATATCATTAATCTTCCCTTTTCTGAGCCTCTTTTTTATTAAATAAACAAAATAGAAAAAGGTCAATAAGATTAAATTATTAAATTGGATACATTATTGTATTTTTTAAAACTTACATAATCGAAGAATTAGAAGGGTTATCCCGTAATAGGTTCATCGTTAACCGGGTTAAAAATCAAAGAGAAGCTAAAATAAAAAATTTGTGAATTTGAAAATAGAGAAAGACTGACAATATTAACAAATGCAAACCAGAAAGTAAGACTTCCGTGCTAGACATTGAATTTGTATAGTACACGAAGGCAAATAATATAATCGAAAAATTACACATGTTATTAGCCTGAGACTAGGTACTCGAAGTGCGCCTACTGGAACATCAGAGAGCGGGAAGAGAATAGTCAAATAATAAGTACAGTGTATACAGTGTATACGCGGCAGTGGGAGAGAGGGAGGATCCTTACTCCGGTCACATTACACATAGGTATTTGTTGCGCTGGAAAAAAATGTGAGCTAAAATTAGTCAGTGAGTGATGTCACCGCCGCCCATTGTCTAAAAGACAAGCCCAAATATATCAGACACGACTGAACGCTAATTACTTGTTGTAGTAGTATGATGGGTAATCATGCTATCCCGGTAAGGTCAGCGTGCTTTCGACTTAATTGTTCCTATTGCTATTATTGTTAGTGCAAGTACTATGATTATTTATTGAGTCTATTAATTTTTTTGTAAAGGAACACCAGAAAATTATTTCTGTGAAACGAAGAGAAAAAGGAATTGTATTTAGTTTTGGTATCCGTTTCGTTTGGTTTCTGTAGCTTAATCTGATCTATATTTGCGAATAATGGGTAGTGATCGTTAAAGGGAGTATTTAATTTAATAGATTCAATTTCAATAATTTTAATTTTAGCGAAACCGTTATCAATGCACATTCCTTCTCATTATTTAAGGAGGGCTGTATGATTCCTCTGAAGTACATATTCACATTCAAGATAGTTAATTACAAATTATTCAACGTTTACACTATTGAACAGTTTATTTTATAAGGTTTTTAGATATTTGAGTGCACGGACAAGATGTATACTTATTTGTTACTTTGGCACGAATTCATTTATGTCCAGACGCATATTGCACCAATGAAAATCGTTGGCTACTTTGTTGTACATTTTGGACCTGCCGCGATGACCGCCCATTGCTGCCTTGTAATATTCTCTTATTATTATGAACCGTTCATTTACTGGAGTGCTCTGTAAATTATTCTTAAGTAGTCCCACCGATACGCACTTGCAATGAGTGTACATTATTACACTGAAAACTGTTATTAATAAACTGAAATTTATTATATTATTATTGCAATTGGCTAATTTTACATTTTGACCAAAATCACCGATACAAATCAAAATTGGAAATTTGTATATAAAGTAATTGACAAACTACAATATATTGTAATCAGTTCGTATTAAGTTTAGTTTTGTTTAATAAGATATTGTGCACTATTATGTTAAAGTACTAGCCATAATAGTGTTAAATATTTTATTTTTATACGACGTTAATTAATACCCCGTTGGTCCACTTTCGGTTGACTCAAATCCTTATAAACATTAGTTTGGATAGAACTGAAAATAAATTTTAAGGATCATTGCGAGATAATAAAAAATAACGGCAGATATTTACAAATAATAAGTGATAAAAACTAATAAAATTAAATAAAAACAAATAATGACAAATATTAATAAATAATATATAATATTTTGAGTATGAATTCGGAAAAATTTATTTGTAAATATTTACCACTATGTGCAATTATTGTTTACATTTTTGCATTATTCGGTAGTAATACTCGTACTTTATATAATAATTGTTACGTCCGGATTACAAACTATTAAAATACTTACACATCAAAATATTTACACGAAATCCTACTTAATTTTATCATTTAATTAATCAAACTTGGTTACACGTAAAAGTATCACAATTTACGGCCTTCCGGGGAAGGGAGCTGGAGAACAAAATAACTGGTTTAATTAAAATCACACTCGTTTTATTAATATTTGGGGGGGAAAGGAGAGAAGTACCTTTACGTTTGTTATAGTGTATGTGTATGTAATGCAGTTGTTGATCCTTAAGAGTGTTATATACCCTAAAAGCGCTCTCTAGTCTACATTTTTGCTTATTTACATAAACTTTTAATATTCACGGTCCTTAAAAATATAAATACACGTTTCCCAGGGTGCGCTGACTATTTAAAATTATGTTTGAAAAAATGATTCGGATATTTGCAGTAATAAAATTATAAGACTCAGAGATAAAAATATTGTTGTAAGTTTGGTGACGGATTAAAAAATTCGGCCAGAAAACTTTTTCACAAACAATTTTTCTCGACGTCTTATAATTTTATTATTGCAAATATCCGAATAATTTTTTTTTAACATATTCTTAAATAGTCTGTGCATGTGGGAAAACTTTGTTTTTATGTTTTTAAGGACTGTGAAAATAAAAAATTTATGCAAATAAGTAATTTATGCAATAATGTAGACTAGATAGCAGCATAGATACTAGGGTATACAGCACCCTTTACGTCTCATTGCCTTGCGTCGGTGGTTCAGTGTTAGAAGTCAGATGATGCGTAAGCTGCGGCTCCTTGTCCCCCTGGATATATCTATGTAAATATAGTTCTAGACCGTCAGGCGCCTGATACGTCGGACTTCCTCTGATGATCATCCGGTTTCTCAGGTGTAGCGAGTGATCTTTGCAGTGGATTGTTGATTTTGTTTTCTCTCGTGATTAAGACCATGAATAACTCAATGCGTATTGAATCATTTTGTTTGAAAAGTACTTATATAACTTTCGTAAACTGGTCCGGCGACGGGCAGAGTAACGTTCTGCCTGAAGATTTTGAATATTAATGAGAGCGCCTAGCCCTTCGCTCCCGGATTTTATATACTTGTGTGTCTTTGGTATCTTCTAGCATTAGAGCATTGCCCATATTTGGGAGCTCTATATTTTCATATTTTTCTGTCTCTATGATTCGTGGAATCGTAGTCGGTCAGATCATAAAAATCACATTTTATGACGTTCCACTTTAAAAATTTGTCACTTCTAGAAGATCTCCCGGGGTCCTCTTTTCTATGCACGCCATTCCTCTTAAAGAAAATCGTGCTGATGTTTCTTTTAATTTCTCTCTTACCTAAGGATTTTTTCTAATAATTCGCAGTTTTTATTGCTTCGTCGAAAATCATATTATGACATATTCGTTGCATCTCTGGTCATTCTTCGCGTTCTTTTTAATTTATGCATTTTCTCTTGAAAATGCGTGTCGCAGGTTTATGAGCTTGTTATCGGAATTTGATCTGTTCATTAGTTTTTATGACGATTCTAATTTATCAACTGGATCGTTTTAATATTGACCGCCACGTTTTCGGAGTGTTGCTGCATGTGTATATCTATATTTTCTCCAGAGTTCTAGTTCTATTTTCGTGATGGTCGGATTGTGGGACGGTACCGTTGTCGTAGTCCCCTTCTCTCCCTCTTGTTCTTTTTGTGATGCTGCGATATCGGTATTTCTGAGTTTGTGTTGTAACGGTGGACCCAGTGTATGGTAACACTGGGTTTTTTTGTCCACTGTCGTTACCGATAAAACCCTCCGTCTCCTACTATCGCTTCAATACATACGAGGCGGCGGGCCGCCTCGGCCCTGGGGGCCAGGCACCGGAGCAGTATACGAATTAATACACAGAAAAAATGAGACAATCACACAAGGTCGTGGGTATCAGTACGGAATGAATGAGCAATGTTAACTTTGACTATCTCTGTACTTCAATCAACAATCCTTCTTCGTTATTTAATTACAATCTGGCGATCTCCAATCGCGCGCCTAACTAAACTACGACATTCCAGTCGATCGCACACATACTCACTCTGTGACTCGCATGTCACCACGCCGATGTTCGAGCGAGGAAATACCGACGCACGCCCTGAGCGCGTATCCGGTCGTCTCGAAATCCTGTTCCCTGATCCGGCGCCGAGCTCGCTCGTGCCCGCCGGTGTAACTCCTAGCCACGGCGTGTTCGTCAACACGCCGCCGGACGGCTTACCCGACGCGGACGGTGCAGCTGCCTCGCCCTTCCGATCGTCTACCGGTGCCGACGATCGTAGTGTCCGTCGCAGCCTGCCCTCACGAGACCATGAATCCGCGCCCCGACGATAACCATTCTCTCCCGACGTACGCAAGTCCCCAGGCGTACCCGCGGTTGCCGCGCCGGTGACTTCTCCCGAACTTCGACGCGAACATTCACTCACTTCATACCCCTATGTTTAACTTAACGGGACCGTTGTCCCAACTACCATATACTTATTTTACAATCGGTTATTAATTTAATCTAATACTAAATCTTAATCTAATGCGAGATAACGCGCGGGCTAGAACTAGCGATAGTCGTGTCCTTGTATCGTCGTGTCCTTGTATCGTCGTGTAGGTCATGCTTGTGCTGCATACGAGAGCGTGGACGATAGCATGTCAGTGTAGCTGTGGTCTTTGTCTTTATCGTGAAAGCGTCAGTGTAATAACGATAGTCGTGTTATAAATGGTAGCGTCAGTGCAACAACGATAATTAGTGTAAACGATAGCGTCAGTACAATAATTTCAGTCATAGTGTAAACGATAGCTTCAGTACAATAATTGTAGTCATAGTCTAAACGATAGCGTCAGTACAATAATTGTCATGTCAGTAGGTGTACAGTAGTTACAGTTTGCGGTAATTCAGTAGAAACGTAATGTTTGCTTAATACGCCGAACGACTCAGCGCTGTTAAGTCGACGAAGCATGCTATAGCCGCACTCATGCTTCGCCGCACTCCTGCCGCCATATTGGCCACGTGGCGTGTTAAAAATCGCGAGTTCGCGCTACTCCGCAATCGGCGCACTAATTCCCGTAAGCATCACTTAATACAATATTCACTCTACTCACGGTTATGCAGCAGTCCGTCGCACAACACTCCTTTATTATAACAAAACGTCGTCCACGTGGTCCAGTGCTTGACAAGGAAGAAGTAGCGGAGAGTCAGTGGCCAAAGTACCTGTTGCTACGGCAGTCAGAACGAAAAAGGGAAGAGATGATGAACAGCGCTCGCGTCGACCCCTCTCGCCATCGACGTTAGGTTGGGTCGCTCACCTACCTACTCTCGCTCTCGCGCGCTCGGGCCTAGCCGATGCCTGTGCGGCCGCTTGTAACTGGCAGTGAACTGCCATATTACAGTGTATAAAATGTGTGTATGCCTATATATGTGTTTAAGAAAAAAGAATATATTGTCCAGTGTCGTAATTAGTAGCTTAATGGAATTCAGAATTCCATTACATAATTTATCGAATATTATATTTTTAGAAGGGGGGGCTGACGAAGCCATTGGCAGGGTCAGACGTGTAGTAAGGGAGTGTGCATAATACGCAGCTTTTTTTTTTAATAGAAAAGGAAAAATAGAAAGAAGGTGAATAAAACAGGATAATAGGACAAGAAAGGGCGAGAAAGGGAGAAGGGAGAGAAGGGAGAGAAGGAGAAAGTGCAAGGAGGAGGTTAGGAAAGGTAGAAAAGGACGGAGATAGAGGAGAGAGCGGCAAAGCCGCGGGCCATGAACTATAGAGAAGAGGAGACGGCAGAGGTGACGATAGGGAACCAGGAACAGAGGAACGAAGAGGAACAGGAATTTAAGACTCCGAGCGGGCTGGAACGGGAGCCGGAGAGGGAAATTCAAACATGCAGGTGGGAAAGTACGGCGAAGACAGGGAAGGGAAGAAGAAAGGAAAGCAGAGGAAAGGGGGGAGCGCTAAGGCAATTGGAGCTCCCAGAGAGCTTCAAAGTAGACAAAACGGAGAGGGGAAAAAGGAAAGAAAGGTCACCGGAGGAGAAAGAGGACAAGAAGAGAGACAGGAAAGAAGACAGGAGAGAGAGAGAGACACGTTAGAGAAGAACGGATCGACGGGGAGATTCCCGTCAAAGAAGGAGGAGGGAAAGGAAGGTGAGAAAGAGGGGGAGATGGAGAAATTCCAAGGAACACTGGAAAGGATCCTGAAGACCCTGGAGGAGGAGAAGGAGGAAAGGAGAAAGGACAGGGCAGAATGGGAGAGAAAATGGCTAGAAACGGAAGAAAGGATGAACAAGAAGCTAGAGGAGGTGAGAAGCCTAGTGCAGGAGGAGAAGAGGGAGAGGACAAGGACGGAGGAGGAGATGAAGAGGGCAACCGAGGAGGAAAGGAGAAAGAGGGAAGAGCGAGAAAGAGAAATGGAGGAGACCAGAGAGGGGAAAAGGGGTCAGAGGAAAGGGAGCAAGAGAAGAAGCAACTGAAGGAGTTAGAGTGGAGAATTGAGGAAGGGGAAAGAGAAAGGAAAAGGAACAATGTGGTGGTATCAGGGCTGAAAGAAGGAAAATGGGACAAAGCGAAGGTGGAAGAATGGGTAGATGAGAAGCTGGGGATTTCGGTAAAGGTGAAAAGGACGTGGGTCATCAGAGGAAAAGGTAAGAGCAAAATAGGAGTGGAATGTGGAAATAGAGAGGAGAAAGAGAAGATTATGGAGGAAAAGAGCAAGTTGAAGGGGACGGACTGCTTCATCGACCACGATTTGACGTGGCGAGAGAGGAGAAATAGAGAAAGGTTGAACGGGCTCGCAAGAGAATGGAGAAGAGAAGGAAAACCAGTGAAAGTAGGAAGAAACGAATTAACGGTAGGAGACACGACGTACTTCAGGAACGAAAGAGAGGATAGGCTTTTTCGAGAGGGGGAGGCAAGATGGAGATGAGAAGGAGAAAAGGGATGAAAGGGGAAAAAGGAGAAGAAAGGAGAATTTGAAGGTGTTGAGCTGGAATGTGGCAGGACTGAAAGGAATAGAAGAGGAAGGATGGAGATACATATTAGGATTTGACGTCATATGTCTACAGGAAACGTGGGCAGAGAGCGGTGAGGAGGAAAGAATAAGGAGGAGAATGAAGGGCTTCGAAACAGAGGTAAGAGAGGCGAAAAAGGGGGGGAGCAGAGGGAGATTAAAGGGAGGAATGGTAATGGCAGTCAGGAAAGATAGGAAAGAGGACAAAGTTGAATGGTTGAGAGGAAGATTAGGAGAAGTCATAGGTGGCAAATGTAGTATAAAGGAAGAAAAGTGGTGGATAGGTTCGACATACATGAGGGAGGAGAAGGATAGGAACTATGAAGAAATAGAGGAGATGGTAGAAAGAGCGGGAGGGGAAAAGATACTCTGGTGTGGAGACCTGAACGCGAGAACAGGGCAAGAGGGGGGTTTTTAGATGAAAAGGGAGTGGAGGAAAGGAGGGAGTCAAAGGATAGAGTAGTGAACAAAGAAGGCGAAGAGCTGCTAAATAGGTTAAAAGGGTGGGGGCTTTCAATCCTAAATGGAAGTACAGAAGGGGATGAGGAAGGGGAACTCACGTACGTGGGGGGAATGGGATGCTCGGTAATAGACTATGGGATAGTAAATGAGGAAGGCAGGAGAAAGGTAAAGTCAATGAAGGTAGAAGATAGAATGGAGTCAGACCATGGAGCATTGGAATTGGAAATAGAGACAGGGAGAAGTTCGGAAGGGTTGGAAGAGGAAATGAAAAGAACGATGTGGACAGAGGAGGCCATCAGGGAGTATAGAGGTTGGCTAGCTAAAGGGGGGGAAGCAAAGACGTGGAGGGATTTAAAGATAAAAATAAGAAACGCGATCCAAACAAAGAGGGGGAGAAGAAAAAGTAGAGGTGACAGCAGATGGTGGGATGAGGATTGCAGGCGCTATATATGTGGTAAACAAGGAGGTGGAGCAAGAGCTAAGGAAGAGAGGAGGGAAGGTATACGCGTGCTTCGCGGACATGAAAGCAGCCGTTGACAAAGTAAACAGGGAAGAAGTGTGGAAGATGATGAGGAAACTGGGAGTGACTAGAAGGATAAGGGAAAGGGTGGAGGAAATTTAGGAGAAGACGGAGTGTGAAGTAAGGATAGGGGAAAGGAATGTAGGCAGTTTTGAAACGCAGAAGGGAGTGAGACAGGGATGCCCGCTGAGTCCACTGTTGTTTAACGTGGCAATGGCAGACTTGGAAGGAGAGATGGGAAAGGTGCAAGAAGGAGGAATAATATTAGGGAGAAGGAAAGTATGGTCAATCTCATATGCAGATGACGTAGTAATGCTAGCAACAAACGCGAGCGGGTTGAAACAAATGTTAAGAAGATTCAAAGGATACATCAAAAGAAAGGGATTGGAGCTAAACACAGAGAAAACGAAGATCATGATTTTTAGAAACGGAGGAAGAAGGAGGAGGGAAGAGAAATTTGAATGGGATGGAAGGGAGATAGAGGTGGTGAAAACATTTGAATACTTGGGATACAAGATGAAAGAAAACGGGAAAGAGGAAGAACAGGTGAAGAAGGTGAAAGGAAGGGCAAATGCGCTGATAAGTACCCTGTGGGGCCTAGGAGAGGCAACGTTCAAGGACAGCTGGAAGATGAGGATGAAGCGGTTCGACGCTCTAGTGCAGAGCGTAATAGAATATGGGGCGGAGATATGGGGTTGGAAAGGGCAGGATGATTTAGAGAAAATACAGAGAAGGTACATCAAATGGGTGCTGCACCTAGATAGGACCACGCCGGCACATGTGATTCACTGGGAGACGAAAAGGTTTAAATTTGAGACAAGGACAAGGAAAAGGGCGGTTAGGTTTGAAAGGAAACTGAGGAGAGCAAAAGAAAATACGTTGCTAGGAGAATGCTGGAGGCTGCTGAAGAGAGAGGGAGAAAGGGGAGAATGGAAGGGAAGAGGGAAGGACGTGAGAAGAATGGAACTGGAGAAGTGCGGGATATCTGTGGCGGATTATACAAGAAGAATGGAGGAGTTAGAGGGAGTGGAGGTAGAAATAGAAAGGATAAACAAGGACACAAATGGCAGAAGTGGAGAGAGGAAATAAAGGAGTCAAAGTATGCGGGTGAGATAAGGGAGGTAGTGATACAGCAGGGATAAATACCAGAGTACCTGATGGAAGTGGGAGAACACAGAAGAGGGGCGCTCAGCGTTACGGCAAGGTTCAGACTAGGGTGTGAGACAAGAGGGAACAAATACTGGAAGAAGGAAGAAGAAAGGGTATGCAGGCTATGTGGGAGTGAGGAGGAGACGCTTAAACATGTGTTCGAAGAATGTGTGGAGACGAAGATAGAGGGGAAGAAGTGGCAGGAGACAGTCGGAGGAAGAAGAACGCAAGTGGGGAAACTCTATAGCACTATATGGAAGAGGAAAAATAAAGAAAGGCAGCAAGAATAAAGGAGGGGAAGGCAAGGAAGGAAGGAAAAGTAAGGACGAAGCAGAAAGGAGATTTGAAAAGCGCGCGCAAAGCATGCGGGGAAGTCTAGGGAAATTCTCTAGGAGGAATTAGACGGAGGGAACAGGGAGAAGAAAGAGGAACGAGAGGAACAGAAAGGAGAGCACATGGTGAGGAGAGTAGAGAGGTTATAGCAGGGAGAGAGAGAGCGTGCAAAGTCAGCAGAGCGAAAAAGAAGATAAAGAACCAAAGGCGACAAAAAAAGTAGGAGGGAGAGATGTCGAAGCATGAGAGAAGAGTGGAGAGAGAGATGCGGGATATGAGAGAGGAGATGAAGGAGTGGAGGGTGAAGCTGCAATTGGAGAGAGGGAGAAGAGAAGCGGCGGAGAGAAAGATGATGGACATAGAAGGAGATGTAGAAATTTTGAAAGGAAAATTGAGTGAGGAAAGGAGAGAGAGGGAGAAGATGCAGAGAACAGTCAAAGAATTAAAGGGACTGGTAGAAAAATTGGAAGGAAAAGTAAGGAGAGAGGAGAGAAAAGGGATTGAAAGGGAAAGGATAAATGTGAAAAGTGAGGTTAGGGTTGTGAACACCAACAAGAGAAAGAGGACGGAGGGAGGGAGGAGCAAAGTAGGAGAGAGAGGTGTGATCATCCATAAAGGGACAAACTGGAACGAGAAGGAGGTGCTGCAGGACTGGCTGGACGAGATCCTGGAGGGAACGAGTTGGGAGCTGGAGGAGACCGCAAACCAGGACACAAAAAAAATCATATTTGCGGCAGAAGAGGAAATGGAGAAGATATGGAAGAGGAGAGAGGAAATCAATGAAGGGGGAAAGGTGAGAATAGAGCAGTGGATGAGTTGGGAGGAGAGAAGGGCAAAGAAAGAAGCCATGGGGATAAGAGAGAGAAGAAGAGAGGAAGCGAAAAAGAATGGGGAGCTGCTAAGGAACGGGGACTTCAAGGTGAGAGTGGACGGAATCATGTACGAGTGGAAGGAGGAGGAGGGAAGGATCAGAAGGGTAAGAGAGGAAAAGAGGAGTGAAGAAGAGGTGAGAGAAGAAAGGAGGAAGAAGGAAGAATAGGAGGAGAGATAAAAGAAAAAAGAGAAGAAGAAGAAAAAAAAAAAAAGAGGCGTATTAAAGCACACAAATGTTTATATATATGTTAAGAAAGCATTGTAAAATACAAATGTATGAATGCAATAAAGTTTATTATTATTATTATATTTTTAGAAATAAATAAGAGAGGTTAGAAGCACGACATCATTTCAAGGTTTTTATCTCAAAATATAAACAGCAAATGTAGATGAAGAAATTTCCTTTATTAATCGAAATAAAATTCACATTTTACAAATTTTTTTATATTAAATATAAAAAAGTTGAAGAGAGACGCAGCCTTGCAGGTGTACAGACCGTGATTTTTATGAGCTGGGCTACTCGAGTTGCGATACAAATAATTATTTATTCGAGAATTAAGCTGACAGTAATCTATCCGCGCTTACGTTCGGCTAACGATAGTCACTTATGATGTTGATACTCTGACTTCTTTAATATCGATCTGTAAGGTAGGTTAGGGTTATCATAGGTTATTTATTTATATAAATAAATACGACAGTAAGATTGTATCCTTTGTTATTTATTTTTGCATAGCACAACCCGAAGTCTCATTGCCTTGATATTAAAATGTTACAGTATCACTTGAATTTATATATTGTGTGACGAGAGTGATAGCCCTCGTCTAACCCAGCATGCTCCTGTAGGCTAAGTTATACATGTGTTAACAGGAGAGACAGCAGGGACGAGCCAGAGGTGAGTAGAGTAGGGAGAGAGAGAGCAACGCGATACGCGACTAGAGAGTTAGATACGTTTCGACTAGCTCATGAGTGAGACCTTTTCGAATATATATTTTTGTCAAGAGCGATTATAATAGTGTTGTGCGACTTCGTTAAGGATTTTGTGAGATTGACTCGACAACTGCAGCCAGCGTTTCCCGCCTGCTGCACGTGCCAGTTATTGCCTTTTATTGCGACTACTATTTGTAAGTACCTGCTCTCTTTCTCTCGCCTGCTCACTCACCAGTGCTTTCGCGCTCTAGCTGACCTCGCTCGAGCTCATCACGAGCACACGCTTTTCCCGCGGCTTACACGCTTGCTGTAAATCTCCTTCTTTTA
The DNA here is from genome assembly GCA_020010945.3 of Muscidifurax raptorellus. NCBI lineage: Eukaryota > Metazoa > Arthropoda > Insecta > Hymenoptera > Pteromalidae > Muscidifurax > Muscidifurax raptorellus. Next base: position 1,821,235 of record JAHUUD020000008.1, read on the forward strand.
CTGAATAAATTGTGTGTTGTAACGTCACCTATCCCCTATACTTGCTTTACTTATTTTGCATGCATTATCGCCTTTCTTGCCGCTTCACGTATTTGAGCGACCCAGCCGCCTCTGCGGGCACGCATTTCGCCTCTCGAAGTGCATGCGAACTGACTAGCCGTCGCCTCTGCGGAACCAGGTGCAGAAACCCCATACCGCTCGCCTCCGCGAGCAAACGAGTACGCCCATCGGCTACTCGATTATAACGAGAATCATCGGTCGCATTGTACGCAGCTGATGACTGCGCGACCGCAGCATAATTAACATCGCGTTCATCCCGTTATATTGGCGCCCAAACGTTTGGGAAAAATTAGAAACAAAAAGCGGTTTAATTTAAAGATTGTACAGGGAATTTAAACGCTCATATATAAAAGATTTTAGTGCGACGAAAAGCGTAGACCCATAGTGACGAGACACTTTGCTCGGCGCGTCGTGTTGTTTATATTGCCAGTTTGTTTGGGATTATAAACGAAATAATTTAAATAATAGCCGATAGTGCTACAGAAACGCGAGACGATACGCAATAACACGACAGCGGCTGAAAGTGGAGAATAACAACGAGCGCCGACATACACGCTTTGTTTATATCGACAGCATTAACCGCTGCTGGACTCGAGGACTCGTGCCGTATATACGCCGAAGTATACACTGTTGTAGCTCGGTTCGGCGGACTGTTGCGTATGCCGCTGAGTTTCGCAGTTTGTTTTCCTCTTCGGTATTTTGTAAAATCGAAACGTATCTCAACGTGTGTATAATACACAATATACTTGTGTCGATACGCGTATGCTTTTGTCTTGGCACTCGGGTTATAATGAGTGATTAAAGAGAGTTTGCTCGCTTTCTTTTTGTGTCAACGATTAGTTGAAATTATTAACAAATAGAGAGCGACACGAGTATACGGTGCACTTATTATATTATTATAAATTGCCTTACGCTAGATTTTTTTTCTCTTTTTTTCCTAATTTTTGTATCTAAAAATATTTTTTTTCTTTTTCTTCTCGTTTCTTTTTCTCTCTAGCTAACAAGCCGTCAGGTTGTCTGTAGTGGAATTTTTTTTATTATTGGGTAGCAACGAATGGGAGAATATCACGTCCGTTTAACGAGTCATGAAATAGACCTCTCAGTTCGGCGTGGAACGCAAAATTAGGTGCAATATTTAAATAATAGCTAATAATTAGCTCTGATAATAGAACAAAGAACTGAGAGCGTAACGCGGAAATAGCCAGGTGGGAAGTTTGCAACCCTTCCTGCCTTTACGTATTTTGGTTAAGAAAATCGAATGACGGATGTTCCCTCTAAAACGTGCCAGTCGCCTCATAAGTTACGTTTACAGACTTAAGACGAAATAGAGCCAAGATGGCAGAAGGTAGCGGACATTTTGAAGACCAAATTCATGCGCAAATTGATGAATGGGCGATGTCGCTACCTGCCAATGAATTATATACAAGATTAGCAGAATTAGAATTAAGAAAGGGATCTTCACGTCTTGAGAACGTATGTAGGTTAGCTAGGCGATTGCGCGGTGACTACACGGCGGAAGATTTTCTAGAAACGAGCGATCCAGAATTTATAGCATCATCAAGAAGAGACACAGATTTACATAGAATGATACAAAGAGACAGATCATTTTCAGAAACAGTAAAGCTGGCTATAATAGAGCGGAATCGCGCGGGTCGAGTCAATATGTTCGATTGGAATTCGACCTTCCTGGATAATTTCGACGGGCCTAACGCAAGGATACTACCGACAAGGCCAGAGTCGCAGAACGCAGGAGCGAATATAGAGAGGCTGGATTTGAGATTGCAGACGCCTCACGATCCACGAAACCAAACGTCAACATCTACAACAGCGACAACGACAACGAATACGACTGCCAGAATGGACGACAGATCTAATTCTCCACCTATCAGCAGCATGGTAACAACAAGGGCTGTAACAAGCACGATTACTACATCGGCGAGACAGGCGGATACGCAAGTGACATACTCGTCGAACTACCGGCAAAATCCACGAGACAATCAAACAGGGTTGTATGAACAACTACTGCGAGATCGCGTAAATGATTTAGCAGAAAAAGAGACACTGAGGAAACAAATTGAATATCTCGAATCGTTAATATTGGAATTAACGGACGTAAGAGCGAAAGAGGAGCCAACTGCACGACTGCAGGCCCCTGCTACAAATAGTAGAGCAGTCCGTTTTCAGGATACTATTGATATAGTACCTCCTGAGCCTGATGCTCATAGTACGCGAAACGCCACAAACAACCCGTGGATAATTGACCCAGCTGTTCAAGCAATTAGACAACAATCAGGAAACCCCTTCAGGGGGCAACAGATTTCCTAACCTTACCATCAGTTTAGGGAGAGGGGCGGATTACCTGGCGGTAATAATAATACTAACCCTTTCTTGGGTCAAGAAACGACGGATCATATGAGTGGTGCAAATCCTTACCGGCAGGAAGGACCAAACCCATTCTATGACACGCACACTAATCCTTCGAGTGCGATAAACGCCAATCCGTATAGCGTTACGCAAATCCCCTCGTGGAGTTCTTCATCGAGAAGAGATATTGGGAAAATAGCTCGAGAATGGAACATCAAGTTTGATGGAAGTCAAGAACACTACATAGAAGAATTTTTACAGAGGGTTAATGAATGCAGGAGGTCATCCCACCTAGATGACACAGACTCCCTCAATGCTATGCTGCACGTCCTCACAGGACCAGCCCTGGTTTGGTGTCGACAGCTAAGACATACGTGGGGTTAGCTGGACAGATTTCTGTAGAGCTGCAAGGCAAAGCTATGGCACGGATCAAGATGTTCAGATTGAACTGTTAGCAGAGGCACAAGCGAGGACGCAGGACAAAAAGGAGCCCGTGCGAGAACATATCTTTGCTGTATTAGCAATCCTCAGTAGATTAGATGAACCGCCGCCGCTAGAAGCTCAACTCAGAATGATCCACGATAATATGCTCGCCGATATTAGAATGCTAGTGCCGCGAAGTGAAATCGTAAGCCTCGAGACCTTAATTACGAAGGCGAGAGCCGCAGAAAGACTTATTCACGATCGAGACAACTATAAACCGCTGCCGCCACCTGATAGATGTTTATTGGCGCAATTGGCCTATAAAGAGGTGGTCGAAGCCAAGAAGAAAAGCGCTACGCAGACTTCACATGGCTTAGCGGAAGTTAATGAGCCTACCGCCCTTTGCACTTTGTTCGCGGACGCGCTTAAGGAAGCGATCGCGCAACTGAGTGTTACACCGCAGGCTAAATCTTCAAGCAATCAGCCGAAGAAGGCGAATGGCTCCAGCGGAAATGGCAAGTCCAAGGCCAAACCGAAACCGAAGGGAACCGCGTCGATAGATACGCCAACTTAGGCGGATGATGCGAAACCTCCGACCCGCACATCGGCCAGCGACCATAATCAGCACCAGGAGGCTAGAGGAAAACTGCCTGATCCAGTAAAGTGCTACGGTTGCAGCTGGCCCGGTTATATTACAAAGACGTGCCCAGAATGCTCGAAGAAATCGGGAAAAGAGGCAGGGAGGAAATAAAGCAGGCCGTTATTCCTCCCGATGCTCCGAAGGCCTCGAATCTTCTTGCGAAACCGCCAGCAACGAATAATATTATGCCACTGAACGACGAGGATGATACGTCTACGATTGATTGTAGTCGGTGGTGGCTACAAGTTGGAATTGGTGGTTTTAGCCTTCGAGCTCTATGTGACTCAGGAGCGGCACGCACAGCAATTGGGCCAATCGGTATCCAGATTGCTTCCGCATGTGGTCAATCGATCACGCCGTATAAAGGCCCTGGTGCAAAACTCGCGAATGGTCAACTCGTGCCGATATATGATTACGTAGATCTCTCGTTCGAAGTACTCGGACGTCGCCGACACTTGAAGGTTATGATTATGAGGGATCTAGACTCTGAGTGCATACTTGGCACAGATTTCCTGCGTGCATTTAACGCAGGGCTGATGCCCACAGAAAACAGCCTTCGCATAGAAGGTGAGTCAGAGCCCATTCCATTAGAAGTTTCAGCTATGACAGAGGGAGTGGCGAACGCGCATGCCGCTGTAGGTTTAGCGGATGTTACGCAAGTTCAACGAAATCATTTAAAGGAAGTTTTAGATCGTTGGCTCCCCAGTAACAAGAAACCCCTCGGTTGCACAACGCTTATTAAGCGTACGAAATCATTTTAAGGAAGTTTTAGATCGTTGGCTCCCCAGTAACGAGAAACCCCTCGGTTGCAGAACGCTTATTAAGCACGCCATCGAGGTAGGGAGTGCGCGGCCCATCAAGCAACGCTATTACCCGGTTTCCCGGAAAATTGAAGAAGAAATGCACGCTCAAGTCTATAAAATGTTAGAAGCAGGAATAATGCGCCGTGCGAAGGACAGCAAATGGTCAAGCCCTGTCGTGATGGTGCGTAAGGCGAATGGGACCTACAGATTCTGCGTAGATTATCGCAAACTCAACGCTGTCTCAAAGGCCAGTGCGTACCTGCTTCCATAAATGGATTGGACCCTCAACAAGCTGCAGAACGCTAAATATATATCGACAATCGATCTCAGCAGCGCGTACCACCAGATCCCGATGCGCGAAGAGGACATGCCCTTGACTGCTTTCACCGTGCCTGGCCTAGGACTGTTCGAATTTACTCGAATGCCGTATGGCGTAGTCGGAGGTCCAAGCACGTTTCAACAACTCAGTGACAAAATTATAGGGCCTGAGTTGGAACCTCATGCCTTCTCATATTTAGACGATATAATTATTACAACCATCACATTTGAAGATCACCTGCACTGGCTAGAAGTGGTCTTGAAGCGGATACGCGAGGCTGGATTGACTATCAATCGCGAGAAGAGCAAGTTCTGCAGTAGCGAAGTCAAATATCTGGGTGTCGTAGTAAATCGCGACGGTTATCGCCCTGACCCGGACAAAATAGCTCCGATAATGAACTATCCGGCTCCTAAGAACTTAAAGCAATTACGCCGCTTCCTAGGTATGGCTTCTTGGTACCGGAAGTTCTTGGACAACTTCGCGACTATCGCTGAGCCATTGGTTCAGTTAACTAGGAAAGATGTCAAGTATCGCTGGGAGGAGCCGCAGCAAATCGCTTTCGAGCAGGTAAAGGCGTTGCTCGCCTCTGCTCCGGTCCTGCACAGTCCGGCGTTTGACTAACCATTCGCGATACAGACAGATGCGAGTGACACTGGGATTGGAGCAGGGCTCACTCAAACTATTGACGGCGAAGAGCGCGTACTCAACTTTGCGAGCCGCACTCTTACGAAAGCCGAAAGGAATTACTCCGTCACTGAGCGCGAATGCCTCGCTGTGGTGTGGGCCATTCAACGTTTTAGAGCCTACGTAGAAGGATATAGTTTCCAGGTAATTACTGACCACAGCAGTCTTAAGTGGCTTTGTAACCTGCGAAATCCGAACGGCCGGTTAGCTCGGTGGGCTTTAGAGCTGCAAGCTTATGATTTTGAAATCGTGCACAGGAAGGGCTCAATGCACTGTGTACCAGATGTCTTATCTCGTATGTACGAGGGTGAAGAGAGCGAAACGCAAATAGCTTCATTAGATGATAAAGAAGACACTTCCCAAGATGCGTGGTATAATCAAATGAAAGCTCAGGTGTTACAGGACTCAACTCACCATCCCTATTGGAAAGTGGTCGGAAATAGGCTGTATCACCTGCGCGCTGATCCACTTTTAGAGGACATCTTATAAGACCACGAAGAATGAAAATTGGTGCTGCCGTCCGAGAAAATTAAAGAAGTGCTGCGCGAATCGCATGATGAGCCTACGGCCGGTCACCTAGGTCGACGAAAGACTCATGAGCGTATCGCAAGGTATTTTTACTGGAAGAACATAAACAAAGATATTACTAAATATGTACGAGAGTGCACCGTGTGTCAACAGACGAAAGTAGAGCAAATGCTTCCTGCTGGTTTGATGGGCAAGCGCAAGGTCGCGGGTCCGTGGGAAGTAGTCGCTGATGACATTATGGGACCGTTTCCCCGCTCTACACACGGCTATACGCACATCCTCATTTTCATGGATACTTTTACCCGTTGGATCGAGATCATTCCAATTCGGAAGGCAGGCGGAGCGACCATTTGCAGAGAGCTGACGGAACGAATTTTTCTACGTTTCGGAGTGCCAGAGATTTTTCTATCCGATAATGGCACCGAGTTCAGAAATACATTGCTGGACAAGTTCCTTACTGAGAATGGCGTAGAACACAATACCATTCCGCCGTATCATGCACAGGCCAACCCTGTAGAGCGAGTGAACCGCACAGTCAAGACGATGATCACGTCGTTTATCGAAGAAGAGCACAAAACATGGGATAAGCGACTAGCTGAAATCGCATTTGCGTATAATACCGCCACGCAAGAGTCCACGGGGGTCAGCGCAGCATTTTTGAATATGGGAAGACATCTTAGCCCACCACATAATACTAGAAGAGCTGAAGACGTCGCCACCAGACAAGATTTAGAAGTAGAAGCTCTTAAATAGTGGGAGGAACGCATGCGTAAGCTGCTCGACCTACAACTTAGAACGGCTGAAAGATTGCAACGCGCCAGTGAGCGGCAAGCCAAGTATTATAATGCGAGGCGCCGTCAGGTCGAATTCAAAGTAAATTACCTTGTTTGGAAGCGGAATCGCATTTTGTCATCCGCTATCCAAGGAATAAATGCAAAATTGGTCCCAAAATTTAATGGTCCATATAAGATTATTGAGAAGCTGGGACAAGACGTATATTTGTTAGAAGATGATCAAGGCGAGACGTTTGGGAAAATCCACGTAGTCGACCTCAAACCATATAAGAAGAACGAAGATGAACCCGCCTCAGATCAAGAAGACGAGAACGAGCAAGAAGAACGTGCTGTTAAAGGGGTAGAAGAGGTAAGGGCCCCGACGCGGTTGACCGAAAGGTTCCAAAAATAAAAGTGCGCCGCGGATTAGTCTTTCTCCCCGTCGCACGAGGTCAGCGATAACGCGATCGTAAATTCTCTATGTTCAAAATAAAATCTTGTCCAGTTTCTCAGACACTATCCGAATCTATAAGTGATAACCATCTCCTCACCCTTCCTACCACTTACCAGGGGATTATGGCTACTCCGCTTCCGCGAAACCGCGAAGACGACGGGGACTCCGACGACAGCAACAGCAGTTTAGAGACTGTCGTCGAGAGGCCCATATGCCTGGCGGCCCCCTCGGCTGACCATGTCTGGGAAGGCGTGGAGCAGCTGCTCCGACAGGCCCGCGAATACCGCCGAGAGTCGCTCCGCATGGAGCGGGAAGCGCTTGCGGTCCTAGACAGCTTCCTGGCCGCCTTTGGAGAGCGAGCGGTAGCCCTCGCGGGCAATTACCCCCGCTTGTTAGAGGACGCCCGGGACGTACAGCGACGCCGCGACGAGTACGTCGCCCAGAGGACGGCCGATCGTCGCCGACGGAGAGAGCGGGCGGAACGAGAGAGGATGCTCAAGGAGACGGAGCTCAACCTCAGCAACGCAGTGAACGACTACGAGCTTTACCGGGTTGAGGGCCCTGGGGTGCCCAACACCGTGCGAGAGGAGTTGCGAGTGGCACGCGTTGCGCGGGCGCGCATCCTTGGGCAAACAATACCCGCTTACTTTGTCTGTGGGCTGGGGGGAGTAGCCCGAGGACGAGAGTGCCCAGAGAGGGAGAAGCACCGGGGAATCATGGGCAAGGGAAATAGCGAGACCGCAAAATAGGGTATCGCCTTATACCTTTTCCCCTACCTCCTTCCTATTGGGATAAGGAGAAAAATAATAAAAAAGGGAAATAAATGAATAAAATGAATATGACTAAAATAATTTCCCTATATTCCTTTCCAGAATTTTTTTTTTATTTTGTTTATTTGTTTTTTTTTGAACATGCATGCTGGTGAGATGAGTTTGATAGAGAGCTGGTACGCTTTTCGGCTACCCAGCGTCTGGAAGGGGGGTGTGACGAGAGCAATAGCCCTTGTCTAGCCCAGCATGCTCCTGTAGGCTAAGTTATAGATATGTGTGTACAGGAGAGACAGCGGAGACGAGCTACAGGTGAGTAGGGTGGGGAGAGAGAGAGCAACGCGACGCGATTAGAGAAACAGATACGTTTCGACTACCGTTGAGTCGACTTCTTGGACATTGGGTTGAGAGACAACAGTGTGTGCGATTTCGAGATACCGGCGCGAGAACAACGGCGAGTGGTTTTCTGCCTGCGATTGTGCCCGTTTGCGCCTTTACTGCAATTACTGTTTGTAAGTACCTGCTCTCTTTCTCTCGCTTCCTCACTCACCACTGCTTTCGCGCTCTCGCTGACTGCTTAAGCTTTTCCGCACGGCTTACGCGCTTTTCAGGCTTGCTTCTACGCTGCGACGCTGCTGTAAATCTCCTGCTTTTACTGAATAAAATGTGTGTTGTAACGTTAACTATCGACTTGGTTTATTTTCCGTTCTTTGCATGCATTATCGTTTTACTTGCCGCTTCGCGTATTTCAGCGACCCAGCCGTCTCCGCGGGCACGCATTTCGCTTCTCGAAGTGCGTGCGAACTGACTAGCCGTTGCCTCTGCAACCAGGTGCAGAGATACCAAATCGCTCGCCTTCGCGAGCAAACAAGTACGCCCGTCGGCTACTTGATTATAAGGAGGATCGTCGGTCGCATTGCACGCAGTTAATGACTGCGCGACCGCCGCATA